>JAQSVV010000150.1:0-600000 GCA_036375495.1 Agrotis segetum
GTCGTTAAAAGAGGATCAATCATTTTAAAAGCGTAAACAACACTCGTCCATCCTTCATCACCACATCACAAAAGCCTGTTATTACGCACAAACAACAGCTTGCAGTAATGCTAGAGGAGTGCTAGTTGGTAGTGAGACAGTCATTAGTGTAGTGGTTGTATCGTGGGCCGTTAATCAGAACCTTGGCCGCTCCATCAGTAAGTTATGATTGATAACAATGTGATTCATGCGGCCCTCCGGCCTGCCACTGCCGCCTCATCCATAACGCGGCCGACGCTGTCACAGACAATCCATATTAACAGTCCGAGGTGCGTCCCCATCTATTGTTTACATCGCGCACGATTTTTCATCACGCACCCCAAAATAAATATGCACACCCCGATTACATCATGTTACATCCATATTTTTACATTACATCCTGAATATAGCCATTTCAGAACCGTTTGACCCGTAACGTAACACGAATAAATAAAATATGAATCGTTTCCAATATCATAAATAATTGTCAAATTCATACAGCGCAGTCTATTTGCATGAATTATTGTCATAAAAAAGTAATACGCGTCAGTAACAGCCGTTCGTATTTTTCATATAAGTAAACGAGGCAAAGTTGACAAGACTTCGTCTCCAAGGTTCAATAAGGCGAAATCCGAGATACCGTTTATGGACTCAAGGTGCGGGCTTTGTTTACATTTTAAAATTGCACTTTGCACTGCGGCAACGTCTAACCGGTGTCTTTGTGTCAACACTGGGACGTGTTCAAACAATGTAACCGTCAAAAATGTTATATCTTCGCCTTGAGCGAGTCTATAATACTTGCGCCGAACGGTCGGCGTCTCACGAATCTAGTGCAGTAAAACTATCTACTGAAAGAGATCAATGCACCATCAAAGGAAATTTCATTCGCTACCTCGCAGAACTTTGCTTTATTTGAAATATTGCTATTGACATCACAAAATACATTGTATCAAAGTTTGAAACTACCTAGAGTCTCGTTTGTTCTGTGCTAGTGACGGTCAAACTTCATAGAAATTTCACGGCGGCTAACAAACAGTTGGTCGTTCACCTGCACCGAGGTCCGAGTCCCGTTTAAAATTGCACGTGCCATCGCCCACCCCTGTTTGGGCTCCTACAGACTGTGTCAACACCGCTTGAGCTGCACTCTGCATCACCTAGTTACGTGTCAAACATTGTTTAGCAGTTGTTTTGTTAGTGTTCTGTGGCTGGTTTGCTTACCGTAATCAAGAGGCGGCTGACAATCAACCGTCGAACGCGACAAGTTTTAAACTTTCGGCACTGACACGTTTTACTCGGCTACGTCACAGTGAACCACCCGTAGGCTGTATTACACGCTCATACTACGCCAACATAGGTAAAACAATGCCATTATTTCATGAACAATATATTGTTCATGGACAAAACCGATTCACGCCTTACCCCCGCGGCTAAAGTGGTACAGTTCATTATTCATGATGTCACAATGTACATACATTTAGCACCAATTTAGTTTCGTTTCCAAAGCAAACTGGAACGGTGTGTTAAGTGGGCGCGGTTGTTGAGCTATCGTCACTCGATTTTCGTTCGTCACTATCAGTCAACCACAATTAGGGGTAACCGCGAGTATTAATTACATTGTCTAATGGAGCGAACGCGGTTTGTTCGGTGACGCGTCCCCAAATGTGTACCTACGTACCGTAATTAGGTTAGAGCCACTATCAAAACTTAATTTATTATTTCCCCTTTTACGAAAGTCCGCTCTTCGCAATAAATTTTGCGGAGTACCTATTCACATGAATCAAGTGTACCTATGCTTGGTTAGGGATTGTTAGCTACAGTAAACCGTTGTTTATTATTAAAACTTCGTTAGGTTTTGCCCTATAAATCAAAATCATAACAGTTCACAATTAATATTGGATGCGTTTATTGCGCGGAATTAAAACAGTTTAATTTTTTATTTCGACAAACCAAAAAGAAATTACTCAAAGTGCCATTCGTCACAGTGCAATCTCATTTTGTGCCGATTTAAAATTTTAAATGCTTTTCCAATAGTAAAAGCGAAGTGATTAAAATGAGCAATTTTGCAGTCGTTTTGTTTGTTGGTTTATTTTTATTAATAGTTAAAAGGTTGGTCTTCGTGTACGTTTTTAGTGCACCGCGGGGCCGGTCGCCCGATAAGTGATCCTTTATCCGTGGGTAATCGAGCGGATGTCTACCCGTCCAAAACAACATTGTTTAGTGAACCAGCCCAACTATTCTAAATTAAAACGTTACACTCTATACGTTATTTATCTCGCTATCAACATAAATTGAACATAACTCAAAGCCTGTCACTTAATAAAAAACGATGCCCCGAAATGTTTTCATTACAATTTCTCTGACGTCATCTGCGGACAAGAACCAAATGCATTCCGGCGCTAGCGTAATCCTTGCACCGGCAACAGAAGCACTCTGAGCTATGTGGGCTCTTATAAATATTAAACGCGGCGAGCTCGGGACCCCAACAAAAACGTTTATCTGGTCTCCGTGGAAAAACCGCCAGAATTAGCAACGGGGGGTTGGATTAAGGCGGACCGCATTTAATCCTTCACTAAGAAGGCTTTGCTTAAACGAGTTCTAACGAGCTAAAGATAAAACAATTACCGGGGACGTGATTAAGAGATACGGAGGACACTTGTTACGTCTTACGTTGACGCCAAAGACACCGTGGCCGCGATCCCGGCCCGTCAGCTCGAACTTAACTTTCAACCCCAGAAAACAAAAGTGAAAAATTCTAAATTATGATCAGTGTTTGTCGAATCCAATAAATCTACTGAACGGAAATTCGTTCACCCTATTACGCAGTAAAAGATTCCAATATAAAATCGGGCGTGACGTTTGTCGTTTTATCACCTTGTCACTCTTCCTAATATTTTTTTACCTCAATTACGACTCCCTCCGCGAGCGCAAATAACCATTCCAGAAGATTAAAATGAAATTCTCGAGAATATTGATACTGAGAGTAGAGTAGATCGGCCGGGTGTTATAAACTGAGCAGCACATTTTCTTTCATAGTTTGAATACCGGATTTTTACAACAGTCAGGTGCTAAATGTTACGGAATAACTTTGTTCGCCGGTGGAACTCGGAGCTAAAATGAAATATTAGTCTCGGAGGGAGCTGACCTACAGACTAGGAGATACTCAGACGAGATAGGATAACGGAGCAACTTAGTAGAAATATCATGGAATTAATTGCCGTGAAATGTGTAAATGATGGCCGTGATTCCTTATTGCTAAGCAAAGAAAGAAAAATAAATAAAATAAAATGTTGTCCAAATAGCACAATATTCAACAACGTAATGTTTTCGCAGATCCTTTCGTTAAATATACACAATCTTTTCCAAGTAACATTGAGATTTTTAGATTAAAATAAGACTTCTTAAAGTAACGACCGAGTTAAATTCAAAAGTGCCTCCGAAAAAGCTTATAAAAAGTAAGAAATTAATCTGCAATTCAAAATCCTTCTTGCCCTCTTATTCTTTTTCGTCTCATTCTTTTCTTTGGCAAATCCACGACAAACGTTCAGCTGAGATACCTTCATTAAAGGTCTAATTGTGAATATAACAGTTTATTTCTATATCCTTAAGATTTTTTATTAAAACGTTGTACGTTTGTGACAGTTTCGATTTGAATATTAAGTAAATTGGTTAGATTTCCAAAGTATGCAAGTTCAAAAATGTCTGGCCTAAAAAGCAAGTTTGAAGTATCCCCTGAATTATGTCGCCCGTTTTGTATGGTACCTCGATATTTTTATTTCCCTTGTACAGGGAATTTCAACCCCTGAAATCCACTTAAGCCAAATTGGTTTGTTCACAAGGTTTCTGTGCGAATTAACTATTCAAAATATTTCAAACAGTTTTCAATAAACATAATAAATACAAAACAACAAAAGTAGAAACTTATGTTAAAATCTCGTTTCACAGGCTGATAGGATTGTCATCCGATTGAAAAGGTATCAATTTAATCGCCTCCTGGATTTCCACAAAGAAGCACGAAAAAATCTAGGTCGACATTTGGGTTATGCGTTGTTTGTTTATAGCAGTGTTGTCCCATAATGTTTGGTAACGAATACAAATTGCAAAATATTGGAATCCCGAATAATGTTCTCATTTGACTTTTAAAATGTCACTCGACAATATCTATTCATTAAATGGATGTATATTAGAATTGTAAATTAATTACTCGTTGCGTTCTCTTACGCTTGCCGCGGTACATTTGGCATTCAAAATCGAATTCGGGCCCGCGAGGCTCTACAAAACTAATTACGTATCGAAGCTATCTTCTTCCACGCTTTCTTACGTGCCTTTCGCATTTCCATATAAGTTGAGCTTTAAACGAGCCAATCTATTCACGTCTACACATCAGGGGGTCGCATTTGCATATAGAACAGAAATTTATTAAATCTACAGCCAATATCCCACGTTCCGACATCGAACTTTTGCTTCTTCGACGACTTCCCTGATATTTTTATTGCACTGTTAAACTGTTGTTATGAGTCTTAATGAAGCATTGGATGTTGATTTATTTCTTCTGCAGCCCTTCGCAAAAATGTTCTAGCCGTTCTTACAAAAAAGTAACAGTGAAAGACAGTAGCTACGGCATAAATTAACGATAGCTACTAGCACAATCATTTACGTTAGTAAAGCATTAAAAGCCCAAAACATTTTTATTCAGCTAATGGAGTCCGTCGTAAAAATTTCATAATTCATTTGACAGATGACGGTTTACAAAGGAACTCCAATTTACTCCACAGGAATTAAAATTCAGGCTTTTAATTTTTATCCTCTGACAAAACTTTCCCTCTGCACGCTTCTTACATATTTTAGTTATAACCTTGTAATTATTTTGGCACGTGCATTTTTTTTATATAAAATAAGTTGAGCAATATAAATTAATTTTAATACTGTCTTATGTCACAGCCACCTCAGGTTGTTTTGTATTAACTGAAATCCTGGCAAACCTTTTAAAGCCTCGCTGAAACCGCCTGGATCCTTCACGAACACTAACATAATTCTACGAAACTGTTTCATTAATTTTGTAAATTGCTAGCTTTCGTTTAACATTGGTCCCGATAGACGAAAATTCCAATTGAAAAAGTAACGTTCAAGAGTGTATTACAATACCTTACATCAACGATTATACTTTTTTGACTCAATTTAAATTGAAAGCAAACAATAAACAGAAAATGTTGAGTGCTCTTTGCATAATTCTATGCCATTTGTAACAATAAATTATGCCAGACTATTGCACTGAGTACGCGATCATAAATATGACTGTACGCTTCTTTTATAGCATTAGTTTCATTAGTGAAAATAAAACGTGTTGCATTCTGGTTTCATTATAAAAATATTATGTACACACCGGCCGCGCCGACGAGCTTTATGCTCGCAGGAATGGGTTGAGTGCTGTTGCATTTTAATTAATTCTCTTTTCTATCGCGATGTGGTGTTATCAGCCTCCCGCAGGCGTCGCGGCCAAACAAATAGCTGTTGCTCTCGCTACGTAACAATTTTGACACGGCCATAATGCGAGTTTTTCTTCTTTGTTACGGGTAGTGTATCGATCCACTTTTTTATCTCGCGCTAAAAGGAATTTTGCTTTGTTGGCCATATACTTCCGATGCAAATTATAAAATGAATAAAGAGACAAACACCCCGGCGTACACGACGCCTTTTTATTTTATCCTGATCGTATTAAAAAGTTAAATTGAACGCGATTCATTTTATTACTAATAAAAATCGTCACATCCTTATTATCACTCAAATAAACGACCCTCAAAAGAAGTGAAACTTTTCCGACTTGTAATATGTTTTTGATGAGATTTATAATTCGTTCTGTTTTCGTGTCAAACGAGAAAAGTTATTTCAATATTCGTAACTTTCTTTATTTATTTTTAGGCTTTAGATGGGCAGAATATTTACAACGGTTGCTGCACACTGCGCATCGACTACTCGAAGATGACGTGTCTGAACGTGAAGTATAACAACGACAAGTCTCGGGACTACACGAACCCGACGCTGCCGTCGGGCGACGGCGACGCGCACCAGCTGTTGACCAGTGAGTTGATGCCACTGCGGGCACGCCTCGCCCTGGCCCTCGCATCCAGGATGAGTTAGTCCTCACTACTCTGCGCACCTGGAAGCTTTTTCACCGCGCTCCAACTCTCTCACAGTATCGTAGACTCTTGCGTCCTGCATCCAACGATACCCACCCAATGGGGCAGATGATTGCTCCAATACAATTTTTTTTCAAGCAATTAATCATCTCGAACGCCAAGTTTAGCGCGCTCCCGGTAATCTACGTCTGCCCCATTTACACTTGGCTATTGGACTTGACTTCGATCGCTCTTGCACCTTTTTACTTAGGTAGTTTACTGGTTTTCTTATTTCAAAAAGTCTTTTCATTTTAAATCGTCAAGCTCAGGTATGCTCATTACGTTAGAAGTGTCAGAACATTTTCTATGTCCCTAGTAATAGCATTAATCATGAATGCTTGAGAAATATGCTTTGTTCCCTGTGTAGCCTGATAGGTCCCCATATTTTATTCATTTTCACTGTTTTTGATGTTTTGGTATAAAGGCGCCTTTGCCTTTCTTTCTTTATGTTGCAAATTACGGTGATTTTGTATTCTTGGCTGTAAATGCGTATGTTTTTGTTGCGTCAATATACGTATGGAGTTACATTGTGAAATAAATCTTGAATAACGCTTCCAAATTACATTTGCTATTCCACGTTAGCTCTTTTCTTGTTTATTATTCATATTTCAATGCTAAATATTCCCGCGGTGACTAATAACTCGTCATAAATCCGTATTGCACCGTCGAGGGTTGTAATATGTGTGGATCATTCCGCCATTGCGAATGTTCTGCTTTTGTTATAATTATGTTCTTTGTCTGATTTGTTTATATTACAATGGCATTCTGAATTATGTTTTTGTTTTGACACATTTTTTTAATTATAATTATTTTGTTCCTACACTCAGGCTTTTAGATCACATTATTTTAGTATTATTACCTAAGTAGTTTTATAATTTTTTTATTTAGGTAGGTTAGGTTAAAAAAATAAATGTTTTGAAGTAGTTTACTATCAGAAAATTTTAGGTAGGACTTTTTATAATTTCTACCTGGTCTACTACAATTTTCCTTTATTTATTTTTACCCTACTTACAAAAAGAGGGTCGTATAACATGGTTTGTATGATGACAGGTGGCGGTGTGCTGGCTCCTCAGTTCCTGGGGCTGGGCTCTGGTCTAGCGTCACCTTATGGCGTGGGAGTTGGTGGCGTGGGTCTGCCGGCGTTCGGCGCGCTGACGCTGACCCCGGCGTCGCCCGCTCTGCGCGCTCTGGCCGCGCCGCCACTGCCGCTGGCCACCGTGCTACTCGTCTCCAACCTCAACGAAGAGGTTAGTACCAACACAAACCCACCCACCACAATACTGGCAGGCGGATTTATACCTTCTTTCACGTAACCGCCCTTTTCTACAACAAAGAAATAAAAAACTTGAAATTCAAAATGTATTCACTCCCGATTACATACTTAAAACAGTTTAGACAAAATTCCTACATTGTTCCGACTTAGTAGTTTAATGTTTATTGGCAAATTTATTCATTACGCTAACACAATAGCCAGTAACGCCCGTATCAGACACCATTGTAACTGTGGGTTCACTTTCGATTCAAACAAACTAATGCATTAACCACACGAAGGGCGTTACAGGCTGTTCTATTTATATATTCTACTCAAACTCCTTAAAGATAAGTTGCTAATTTATTTATAGATATGATGTCAGATATCTTTTACGACTATTTATAATACTGTCTCTTTTCTCTTTCCTATTGTTTTAGATGGTCACGCCTGACGCTCTCTTTACCCTTTTCGGTACGTGTGCACATACATTCCGTATTTTATATTAAAACATTAATATTGCTCCTGAGCCCTGTCGCCTGAAAGACAAATTGTCAGCTAACATTCTCGACTTCTGTACTGATAACCGCATCCGACCACTTGTCGAAGCTTTGCTTGATAACACTATCGAATCTAAATTCTAAACGCTTTATTAACTTGTATGACAATTTGTGTTTCAGACACCCTAGTCGTAGCTAAGTTAGTTAGATCGTCTATTGTTTACCCAGTGTTGTCTTTATTTCAGTTTATTGTTTTATTTTTTTCTTTGTGGGCTGTCAGTTTCAAATTAGATACGGTACAGCGATACGCATCTCTGTGTGACGATGACGTCATTAGTCCTTATTTTATGTTTTTTTTATTAAGTTACCTAGTATTAGTACCTATACCTACCTGAATATCGGTAAATGGACAGCGACACCACAAACTTGGTAATCGCTGTTAACAGCTTTTTATAAAGAGGTGCGTTAACTAAGCAAACGAGAGTTTAAGAACTCTTTGCCAATTAAATAGTTAGTAGAAGTGAATAATTGTTTGCAGTAATTTGCTTAACACAGCTCGCCAGTACACGGCCGGTGCTGTTAACCGCTAAAGCATTAATCGAAAGCTTAACGTGACCAATTTAGAGCTTGGAGTTGTTTCTTCTTGTATTTTCCAACTGTCCCGTTTCACGACATTATATATTACAAGCCGTTGTACTAAACTATGCTGTGTATTTTAAAGAAACCGTGTTAAGTGTAGTAACTTAGATTAGCTATAGGTATACTTTAGACAACATTGACAAGGCATTACCCTATTGTTGGACTGTGTTTCTCTCACTCAAATCGATTCAACAGATATAAAACAAAACACACTCTACACAAAAAGGATCCTTATGTATTATTTATAGATTCTATATCTGAATAATCTCAATGCGTGTTTGTAAGACTTTTATTTGCGTATAGGCGTGTATGGTGATGTGCAGCGGGTGAAGATACTCTACAACAAGAAAGATTCAGCCCTCATTCAGATGGCCGAACCACACCAGGCCCATCTAGGTACGTACTCTAAAATGAACTCTTTTTGGAAGACTCTAAGGTCTATTTCACGTTAGAAGGGGATGTATTTATTTAGGATTATGAGTGTCCTCGTACTTATGGTTCTCCTCTTGGCTGTAGTTTGTTTTTCTTGTAACATGAAGTGTCGTTGTTTACTTGATACTTATAGTCTTATTCATTAACGTTTTCTTAGAGATTTCTACTTTGTCTTTCTCCTCGAGTTTGTATAGTAAAGATTTGATTTCGACGTTCGTCTATAATTAATGTGATATGATAAAAGTGAATTTGTTAAGTAATTGAAACTTAAATCATTATTAGACAACAACTTACAGACTGATGTGGAAGTTTTAAAACCTACAGAATTCTGTATTTCATAAAAGCCTTGAAAGTGAAAAATAATCCCTTATTACTTTAAGTCTACAAGCACACGCTACTTGTACTTGGCTTAGTCTACAAGACAATAGCTATCTCAATAACTTACTAAATTATGAATGATAACAGATTTTATCTAATAGTTGTAACGAAAACTAGGAAAGAAACACTCATAAATGCAAAACAGACAATACTAATAGAAAAAAAACCAACACGGCAGTCAATAACCAGGATACATTTTAGGGACATTTTCTATCCAGAGCTTAGGCACTCTCAAATAAGGAATCATCTGCCCAGCGCTTACGCAAAGGTATGCCTAATAGTACATTCACATTTTCTCAATTTTGTCAAAGTCCCACGTCAAAGGGGGCGAACCTATTGCCATCAACTGGACTTAAATCCAAACATCGTGGCTACTTAAACGAAATTACTAGTGGAAAAAAGCCAATATCATATAACTCGACTCGGGAATCACACCCAAGCCTTCATGTTCAGCAGTCGTGCTTACGATAGCTAGGACGTCTCCTAACGATTTATTACACCCGAAACCTTAGCATTACTAGTCACATTATTTTGTGAAAAACCATAGCAATGTGATTTTTTTGCGACTCTCTGATTGGGGTCTGATGTTTAGAGTTGGTTAAGCCGTCTCTGGGAACACCACAGGCCTTTGAAATGGCTTTGAACTTATATGTTCATTATATAAGTCCAAGTTTCCACAAGATGTTTCCTTCACCGATTTCAGTGTTATCTACGATAAACTTACAAAGTACCTAAGAATTGAAAAAAACACATTGGTGCTTTCCTGGGTTTGAACTCGCAACTTCATGCATGAGATGCGAAGTGCTAAACTTCTGGGCCATCCCGACAGATAAACAACATGATTAAAGATCACATTGTTATGGTTTTTTTCTTTTTGTTTCCTTACCTCATTTAACATGTAATCTTCAAACAGCCATGACCCACATGGACAAGCTGCGCGTGTTCGGCAAGGCGATGCGCGTGATGCTGAGCAAGCACCAGACAGTGCAGTTGCCCAAGGAGGGACAGCCTGATGCTGGACTGACCAGGTACGTTATCAGCATTGCGGCATTAGGATATCCAAGGAACCGGCACGAGGAGCTAGAAGCAAAATATTTGATATATAGTAGTAATCATCATCAGCCTATAAATGTTCCCACGGCTGGGACACAGTCCTTCTCTCTGTAATAGGGAGTGGGCTATAATCCCCACAGCAGTCACAGTGTGGTTTGGTAAATATCGGTAGATAACATCTTCGATTTTTAGATCTAGGATATGCTGGTTTCCTCACAATGTTTTTCTTCAACGTTTTGAGAGCAGTGTGATGAAATAATTTACACAAAGTAATACGTCTGGTTGGGTTCGAATCTATGACCTACTTGTAAGCTTTGGGATCGATATCAATGGGCCACCATTGCTGTCACATTTGTAGTATGCTATTAGAGAATCATAGCAGGTGAAGGTACAAACAAAGGGAAATTTCACAACAATGACTGAAATCGATCTTTATGATGGACCCGACGACTAAAGTAACTGTAGTACCCGCTGTCCGCAGCCTTCGTCTTCGTACTATGCTGTATAGTTTTAGTTCGTCGGGATTTTCTTGATCCTACAGGCCTCAGAAATTCCGATCCACACTCCTTTTTGCTCTGAAACATAAAATTAATCACGAGGAGAATAATTTAAGGGTCAGCCCACAGAATATAGCCAGGAAAACCAATATTTTAGGTTACATTTCTGCCTCTGGACTATCAAGGGTCTCGATTATTTACAACCTGTCAACTTATACCAATTTAGGTTCCCAAATATAAACATTTTCTATTTACCGCGTCAGTTTTCAGTAGGCACGGTATAGAAGTGATTGACACGACCTTTAAACCTACATCACTCGGTCTGAATCAGAGCTTGACTTTGTGATCCCATTTTGTGTCCGATATTTGTATTATTAAGATGTCTTAAGCCGGTACCTGATACGTTATTATTATTTTCGAGTAATAAGTCTGGATTCTGAATCATTATTATAATAAATGTGGAATATTTCTATTTTAATTTTCTTACTTTCTTACAAATCGGTTAATTTTTTTAACCCACAAAATAAAAATAAGAAACGTGACAGATAATAATATAATATTTTGGAATTTTGATACATTTATTACTTTAGCGTAGCAACTTTTATCAAGCTGTATGCTACGCCGAACTTTTCGTAGCGCAACGTTATCGCTGCTACGTGCGTAGGCTCACTGCTACGCTGCGTAGCGCTACGAAAGTGCTACAACGCCTCTTGTGTTTTCTTGCATTCAACTTTTCGTTCGTGTTTTTTTCAGGGACTACTCCCAGAGCCCGCTGCATAGATTCAAGAAGCCTGGTAGCAAAAACTACCAGAACATTTACCCACCAAGCGCGACTCTTCACCTGTCCAACATTCCGTAAGTTTCCATTTTAAACTCAATACCTTTTAATTTCACTAAGTAAAGAGAAAAATACACAAGACTTTTCTTATAAATACCGAGATAGTGAGAATTACGTGTTGTTTATTTACAGAGCTACGGTGTCTGAAGATGATATCAAGGAAGCCTTCACCAAGCGAGGATTCACGATTAAGGCGTTCAAGTTCTTCCCGTAAGTTTTTATTCGTTCATTTTTTTTATTTATTTATCTTTTGTATATTTTTAGTTTTTGATGATCTGTTGAGACGTTTGATAATAATCTTTTTAACCCTTTCAAAGGGTAGCATTTATTAAAATAATTATATATTTATTAAAATTTTAATTTTCCAATTACAGGAAGGACCGCAAAATGGCGCTGGTACAGCTGCCATCGATCGACGACGCGGTGGCGGCGCTCATCAAGATGCACAACTACCAGCTGTCCGAGTCCAACCACCTGCGAGTGTCCTTCTCCAAGTCTTCGATCTAAGTCCGCGCGACCGGAATATCACACAAGCGGCAGTCGCGTCACGTCGCAGTCGATCGGCCTACTCCGACACTCCCAGACGTCAGGCCTCCCAGACCGCCGACGTCAGGCCTCCCAGACCGCTGACGTCAGGCCTCCCAGACCCCGCGACGGCGCGAGCCTCCATGACGCGACTGACCAACATCGTACCTCTCACACAAATCGAGAATTACCCTCGACTGAAATTAAAATATATCTGTATTACGCTTACACGGAACACTAGATATTAAGTGCTATTCTATTTTCTTAATAAATACGTACGTTTACTGTTACTGTACATCTAATCTAAGATACTGTCATCACAGTCAAGCGCTGCTTATATCTACTGTATTTTCGATACGATTCTGAACGAACGTATTAACGTAGAGAGGAATTATATATTTTGTGTGATATTCATTCCATATTTTGAATAAGTATATCAATTATTTTATTTTTTATATTGTCGTAATATTTTCCGATGGTTACAATTTATGATTTCGTTATGATTATCAGGATGGTATGTTTTGCAATTAGATTGCGCTAGTTACGTTGGCACTGGGCGTCTCGCGTGTATGAAGGTCGCAATGTCAAACATTGCTCGCATGCTCATCCAGTACAACAGCCAGTTTATGTACCACCTTACAATTTATATTCATCACATTATTTAGCACATTGTTGAAATAAATATCTCTTGCGTCACATTATTAATTTGCAGTTATTACTATTAAATTGTATTTTATACATATATTTTATTATTGTCTATTTTAATATGCACAATTTACTATTATTGCATTTCTTTATAAGTAAATATAGTTTTGTACGCATACACATTTTTTTCTTATTTGATTACTGGAATGTTATGTTTAGAAATGTGTATGTGTGTGCAATATTAGTTATAGAATAATTTTAATAATATATTTTAGATGTATCCGTGTTCTGTCACCGGGGGCCGGTGCTCTTGCTTCCATTCTTGTTTCGTTGTTAGGAGAATATTGTCTGTTCTTTACTTCATTCATAGTTATTGACGATTAGTTAGTGTAATCACAACTCTTATCGCTAAGCATCTAGTTGTATATCACTATTTAAACGTTATGTTCAGTGACATAATAGTGACATGATGCATTTATTTCGATGTTAATTTATAATAATGGTAGCTACAACATATATAAATGCTCGTGCATACGTTTCACTAAGTGGTTAATTTTAGATAATTATTTATTTGTGAGCGGCGTATCATCCGTCGCGAACATGTATACTTTAGAATAATTTCACGATTGCTACGCATTGCCACACTGCAGTGGAGTTGCGGCGACGGTCTATCAAGTATTAGCCAGATCTGATTTTGCTCTACGACATATTTAATCAACAGTATTTACACTAGGTCACAATAACTTCATGAAACAGTATTTTAGTTAATGATCTGTCCTTCTCGATACTTCGTTTTGTATATAGACACCCTCCCACTTCGATGCGTTAAGCTTCTCACACTTGGACTTTGCTAAGCTCTCGATTGGATTTCACACATCTTTGCCTTCTTAAATTAATTAAAAAAATATGTCTAGTCCAATGCAAAAGAGATTAAGTTTGTGAATTAAGTGATTACGTTATCAAAATCTTATGAATTCGTCTCAAAATATTTAAAGTCTGGTAGGAAAGCTTTTGTATAAAGATTGTATATGGTAACGAATTTGTTGGTAGAGGGATGCCGCGAGAGCCACACTACCGTTAGGACCAGTTTAAGTGTTCAGTTACACGTCCAGATTATGTGATTAGGCAAAGCATGCGTGAAACAGATACCTGAATATGACGAGTAGAGGAAACTGCCACCGCGGGAACAGCGCTGCCAGCCCCGTGGCATGTTCATTAATATTGTAAGTCACTTATCAATCAATGCATTACATATCTCGACGATGCCACGGTCGGTATTCAATTAGGATAGAAAAAGGGATGTATATTGTAGGATAAATAAAACGTATGAGGTGTACATAGATCGGATCACCGCTACCTGCACTCGTGGTCAGCGCGGGCGGCGAGCAGCCCGCCAGTGATGCACGTTATACCACATCAGCCAGTTTAACTATTACATTACTTTCAACATATCCCATGTCACAAAATAGACGCAAAAAAAAAAAAAAAAAAACATTTTATTTTAGAAAAAAACATTTGTGAAGTTATAAAAATCACATATTTACACTATTATGAATGTATAATATATTATCACGTAACATACATAAGAAATAAAGATAGAGCTTAGTAAGATGATTAAACTGAAAAAAATATTAGATTGTCATTACATGTAAGATTTAATAGAAAAATTTAATCATACAATTGTATTAATCAGTACCTACCTATAATAAGAACGTAAAAGTAGTTATTTGGTTTAGATAATGTTAGGTGACCAGGGTGTGGTGATATTTTGCACGTTTTTGAAAATGTTTTTCTATACGGCGCAGGATTCTGTGCCTGTGTTTTGAAATGGTGAGGAGTGGTGGTCGAGTGACGTGAGAGCGGCGGTAATCGCATTTGTAATTTTAATAATAATTGTATTATTATTATGTATTTAAATTAAACAAGAATCACAAAGAGGAGATTACATATCCAGTGTACTCAGCGCAGAACGCTACACACACGTGGCCGGCTCAGCCTGTACAGATCAGTTACTCAGTCGCTTGTGCTCAATACATTCGTAGACATGGTCGATTACTAATTACTGTGTGTAGCGTTTTCAGGCCTAAAGTTTTCTCAATAACATTGGTATTGACTAATAGATAATTATAGGAATTTATGTGTTTAGAGAAGTATTTTAAATATCTAGATTTTAATGGTAATATTATTAAAAATAAATAAATAGATCAGTGTTTAGGATGAGATGCCAAATTTAAAGTCAATACAGATTATTTTAGGTAAATGGTAATTGAAGTAATCTTAACATTTATTGAAAAGTTGATGAAAATGTTACAGTTAAATTATATTTGAGAGTTTTATTAAGCGCAATATATGCAATTTTATTCATTGTAAGTGAACATTGTTTCAATTTGTTAGTTAAAGTTATGCGTTGAAAAATGATGTGAAAGTTGTTTTCGAATGTGTTAATTGATGTCCATCCTCGCGATGTGATGTGTCGGCGCGGTGCACGCCGAGCTATATCTGCGTTATCGTGTACTTCGTATGTATCTCTTGCGTTCCATACATATCTCCGCATATCATTCTGAATATGCTTATATTTTATTGCGCTTTATAATATTTATCTCTACTACATACATATATTAGCTGTATTTAGTATTTCATAATGATATGACTAAAGGCCAACATATCAATAAATAGAACTTTGGCTAAGGCGCATATATTTACTCTGTCATGCTCCTCGATATTCTGCTTAGATGTCTGACTTCCTTCCACCTCCGCGGCGACAGTCGATGCTTGTAACGTTACGTGTCGTCGCCTTCTCTTATTTTAATTTTAAGCCTTTTGTGTGGTTAATTTCACTCTTTATTTTTAATTTCATAATTAAACTATTATTATCATTGATACTTTTTGTTCTTTATTTTCAATCCTTTCCCTTTCTACCTACATCCCTTTTTATTTCAATTTCCATACCAATTGTCTACGACAGGACAGCGGGCGGAGTAACAACGTTTAGTTCACTCACTCACTGCCTTCATTCAGTTTGTTGTTCATGAATGTATGTGGTTATAATTTCATCCCTTTATTTCAGACCACCTGAAGAAGTTTCAAGAAACTATTTGTAAATAAAACTTATAAATTTTAAAGGGGATCAATATAATGAGATGATGTACATTAGTACACAATTGGTATTCTAGACATATTCGTACTTTTAGAACTTAATTATTACTATCCTGGCGAAATCTACACTCGACTACATTTTAAAGTATATCTATTACGCTTCGATATATTTATATAACTTGTGAATAAATTCTCTACCTTTTTTCAACCGAGTCTTCTGACTTGAGAAAAAGATATTTAGGCGAAATAAAAACACGTTGTTTAGTCGAATTGTAAAGGGAGTAAGGGACTTAAAATATTGCCAATGATAATTATGTTATATATAATATTATCAAGTGGAATATTATATTTCGCACAGGGTATAATGTGAATTAAAATTATAGCGCTGCCCGTGGCATTTGATCGCCCGAGGCGGTTATTTTGTGTCCGTGCCACGTCCCTTATTCCTACTGTGTGGAAAGAACTGAACCATTCCGTAAATGAAACGTTATTAGCGAAATTATTGTGTGCCTGCCACTTTATAGAAGAGACCCGAGTCAACAGGAGGGAACAACCGACCAGCGGCATTGTATTGTATGAATTTAAATTAATTTGTTTGGAAAGCACTAGTGCGGAAAAGTGGCGGCTACACTCATGTTAAATTAATCTGAGAATGTAAATATTATACACGACTATGTTAATAATTACAAATTAAATTAATAGGATCTATAGTAAAGATTAACATAATCATTACTTTAAGATTTACTAGTTAAATATCCTATCTTAATTTCAGTAGTCGCTCTAGTTAATTATATACCTACCTAACTTATCGAGAACCCTTCTTAGGAAGTATTACTGTTACTACCTCCCTTGTTTCCTCTTGTTTTAATGTTTTAGTTGTTTCATTAAAAGAATTAAATAAAGGTGTGCAAATTAAAGGGTTGTGTGTAAAGTTAAAATAGTTAAATAGATGTAAACAATCGTTCGAGTAACGTTTATCTCATCAGTTTCTTGGGAAGCACATCTAGTTTCGTTCACTATCGTAGTAAGACTTGCTGAAACAATTTGAACATGTCAATATTAATTAGTCTTAATTCAATATGCCAAAGACCAATCGTTGGGAAAAATAACAGGGATATAATAATATTTTTCCTTTCAACTTAACTAAAGTTTTGTCTAATAAATACACGTTAAAAATCAAAATGGCAAGCTTTAACGAGCTATATTTCAAGATAAAACATATTTTGATGATTGTTTTGTGAAAATTAATTTTATGAAACGCGTCTGATCCATCTGAGAGGTCAGACGCTCACTAAACTACATTATGTAAAACAGTTATATGAATTATAAATATATACAACAATATTAATATCTAAGTGACTACCCTATTGAATTCTAGATTTATTCTTTGTGATTTTATAATAAAATATAGTTGAAAATGGAGTTATTATTTAATTTATAATTCCCATGTTCCTGTTTCACCTAAACATAATACGGGTTGAAGTAATGATAAAACATAAGTAAGCAGTATTAACCTAAAAGGGCAACATATAGCATAAATCGAATACCAATCAAAAGTAAAACTAACTAAATAACAAAGAATATAGCAACCGCCGTAAGGGGCCATAATCATAAATGTACCTACTAAAAGTACGGGGCGTCGGGGCCGAACTACAAGCTACCATAAACAACAGACTAGATTTAAAATGAGGAGTCGATCTGTCCAGACTTTACGAGTTTAGACTTAGACCAAAGAACTATAGCGCGGGCATTGGGAACAAAATTTGTCCTACAAAATGTTGATACCGGTCGTCAGTAACGCTATCTAGCGTTGCTTATGACAACCACGTATTAAAATAATGGGGATGGCAACTGGGGAACTAATGGCGCTAGTTAACTTGTTCCAAGCATCATCATTGGTTCAAATCACTTCCAATCTTAAGGGGGATGCTCCAACCAGCCCGCGAAATTCAAATTTTTTTACGTTTTTTGCAATTTGCAGGCCAGTGACATGTTGTAACTTTATAAATATTTGTGTTGCGCAAATAACAAGTATAATTTTAAATATAAAAAATATCAAAAACTCGCTCCATCAGCTCTCACATAGAAAAGGTGCATCATGTTAAAATCTCCGAAATCTAACTACGATGCACCTTTTCTATGTGAGAGCTGATGGAGCGAGTTTTTTGATATTTTTTATATTTAAAATTATACTTGTTATTTGCGCAACACAAATATTTATAAAGTTACAACATGTCACTGGCCTGCAAATTGCAAAAAACGTAAAAAAATTTGAATTTCGCGGGCTACATCGACGCAATCACCTTAAGGGGGATGCTCCAACCAGCCCGCGAAATTCAAATTTTCTTACGTTTTTTGCAATTTGCAGAAAAAGAAGAAAAGCTGCATCGTGTTAAAATCTCCGAAATCTAACTTAGATGCAGCTTTTCTATGTGAGAGCTGATGGAGCGAATGTTTTGATAATTTTTATATTTAAAATTATACTTCTTATTACCGCAATTCATATTTTGATAAAGTTACAACATGTCACTGGCCTGCAAATTGTAAAAAACGTAAAAATATGTAAGGAGATGCTATTTAGTATTAGAATCTCTTTGGTTCCTATTTAGTTTCTTTTTTTTTTAATCCTTGACATGAAAAGTCAGATAGATTGGAATAAAGGAAAGCATAGAATTCAAGATTTTATTTCTTATTTTTGTTGTTAGGATACAATAAACCTAAAATGTCGTTTCTTCAATAAAATTTGAGCAACACAAATTGTGTTTATATTGTATTCTCACAAAGCCTAAACAATCTTATAAAACGACATTTTTTTTGTTTATAAGATTTGAAAAAATGGAGAAACTTTGTTTCGAATTTGAAATTTTACCAAGTGGTGACGGAAAATCAAATTGTTGTTGTATAACCTCGACTTCGACACTCGAAGGAAAAGTGCGCTATTCCAGATGAATTACAATCCATTGGATGTCACAAAGAAATAATGAAAACGGCTGCATATGTGAAGATTAAAAACAGTCTTAAAAAAAGGTACCAAACTAGAAAAATTTGGATAACTATGTCAGACGAACTAAAAGAAACATATATAGATGAGGATGACAATTTACAATTTGCAGATCAATACTTAGAGGAAGTGGTACAAAAGCAAACTGCGACTGCAGAAAGTAGTGAAACAGGTGTACTGGAAAAGTTATTGGAAAAGTTAGTAGAAAATGTACAAGGTTCTAAACACCAAAACTTAAAGCACATTGCAGAGAAGTTCGTAATAGAAAAATTCACCAGCAAATCTTTGAATGCAAACCATTGGTTAAATACTTTCGAAAAAGAATGCATACGATTTGACATAAAAGAAGACAAAAAAAAAAAATTGAAATCCTTAGACTGTTCCTGGATAAAAGTAGTACCGACTGGTACAGTTCAATGATTATAAAATATACATTAGACTCAGAATGGACAATTTGGAAAAACAAATTTTGTGAAACATTTGCAAACAAAGGATGGAACCAGACTACTTATGCTTTATCATTCGAATACAAAGAAGGATTGTTGGTGGATTACGCCATAAGGAAAGAAAGATTGTTATTGGATATGAGAAGTTCAATTGATACAGGTACCCTAATAGACTTAATCGCAACTGGTTTACCAGAACATATAATTAACAGGATTGATAGAGAAACATTGAAAGATACAGTGGATCTTTTTAATGAACTGAGAAAGTTTGAACATCTGGTAAATAAGAATAAATATTATAACTATGGGAAAAGTGTAATTTTTAGAGCCAACTATAAAAATGAGAATAACAGCCCATGTAAAACATGTGAAAATTTAAATAAAGGGATTCGCTATCACTCTGAAAATGATTGTTGGTTTAAAACAAGAGATGATAAAGTGAAAGAGAAAAACATAAAACATGTAAACAATTCTGTCATAGAAGCCGAGTTAAATGAAACGGAACAAAAAAACTAATTGTGACACCATTAATAACTGTCAAACTGTTATTAAATAACACATTAGAAATCTATGGAATATATGATTCTGGCTCAAATGTTTCTTTGATTAATTCAAAGTTGCTAAAATTAAAAGGCAAAAGAAGCGATTTGAATGAAACAAGTTTAGTAACAATTAATGGTGTCAAGAAGACAAGTGGTTTGACAAACTTAAAGATTAAAATATTTGAAATAGAAGAAAATGTAGAAGTATACATTATAGATGAGAAAAATTTCAAATACGATTTTTTGATTGGATTAGACATGATATTGAAGTTCAAGTTAATACAAAATGAAGACTTGAAAATTAGCCAAAAACAAAACTTGAACAAAGAAAAAGTGGAAGAAGCTTCCATAAATAGAAAAGCTTATACTAGAGAAGACAGAATAGAAAACAAAAATACACAGAAACAATATACGATTAATTTTAACGAACATGTAAAAGAAGAAGATTTTGAAATGAATGTTGACCATTTAAATGAATATCAGAAAGAGGAAATAAATAAATTAATTAATAAATATAACACAGTTTTTGCAAAGAATAAGTATGATGTTGGAACTGTTAACGGTTATGAAGCTAGAATAGATTTATTAGTAGACAAATATTGCAATAAAAGGCCCTACAGATGTACGATAGAAGATAAAAAAGAAATAGAAGAGCAAATAGGGAATTTATTAGATAATAAACTTATAGAAGAATCCTACAGTCCTTTTGCTGCACCTGTGACATTGGCTTTTAAAAAAGAAGAGAACAAAAAATCAAGGTTATGTATCGACTTCAGAGATCTGAATAAGATTGTAGTGCCGGAAGCACAACCATTTCCGTTAATAGAAGACTTAATGACTAAGACAAGGAATTGCAATTTCTATTCAACACTCGATGTAAACTCTGCATTTTGGGCTATTCCCCTACGAGTAGAGGACAGAAAGAAAACTGGATTTGTAACACAAGAAGGGCACTTCCAATGGACTTGTCTTCCATTTGGTCTGAAAACTGCATCAGCAATTTTTCAGCGAATATTGAGTAATATACTGAGAAGGTACAAACTCACAGATTTTGCTGTAAATTACATTGATGACATTTTGATATTCTCAAAGTCTTTTGATGAA
This sequence comes from Agrotis segetum, assembly GCA_036375495.1. NCBI lineage: Eukaryota > Metazoa > Arthropoda > Insecta > Lepidoptera > Noctuidae > Agrotis > Agrotis segetum. The sequence goes on from JAQSVV010000150.1 coordinate 21,137, forward strand.
CATATCCATCACCTAACACAGTTGTTAGAAGCCATAAAAAGAGAAGGATTCAGATTAAAATTTAAGAAGTGCACATTTGCATCAGACTCTGTAAAATATCTGGGTCATATATTACAAAACAATTGCGTTAAACCAGTGAAAGATAATTTGATTTCAGTCAAGAATTTCCCTATTCCAAAAACGCAAAAGAATGTAAGGCAGTTTCTAGGGAAAATCAATTTTTACAATGAATACATACCAAGAAGTGCGATAATATAATTACATAATAAGTGACATAATTTATTAAGGAAAAATCAACCATTTATTTGGTCTGACGAATGTCAGAAAGCATTTGAGAAAATAAAAAATCTCCTATGTACTCAACCAGTACTAGAAATTTTTGATAAAGATTTACCCATAAACATTTACACAGATGCTTCTATAGTGGGAGTTGGAGCTATTTTAAAACAGACACAGTCAGATGGAAAAGAAAAACCAGTAGCTTACTTTTCCAAGAAACTAAATGAAGCTCAAAAGAAAAAAAAAGCTATATACTTGGAATGCTTGGCCATCAAAGAAGCAGTACGATACTGGCAATACTGGCTGATTGGAAAATCATTTACAGTTTATTCAGATCATAAACCATTAGAAAATATGAATTTAAAATCCAGAACCGATGAAGAACTGGGTGACTTGACTTACTACCTATCACAATATGATTTTAAGATAAAATATGCTCCTGGAAAAGATAATTTGGAAGCGGACTGTCTCAGTAGAAATCCTGTATTAGAACAAAGTGAAAATATGGATGAACAATTAAAAATTGTGAACTTGATTAATCTGCAAGATATTTTAAAAGATCAGGCAGAAAATGAAGAATTAAAAAATAATAAAGAAAAAATTATAAATAAACAAAATGTTTATTATAAAAAAATTAGAAACAGGGAAAGAATAATTTTGTCTGAAGAATTTAGTATCAAACTTTTGAAATATATACATACGAATCTTTGTCACATTGGAGTAAAACAAATGCAAAAGACAATTAGTTCACTATACATAGCAAGAAATTTAACAAAAAACGTTAGAAAAGTATGTAGAGAGTGTGAAATTTGTAGGAATAAATCAAGAGGACAACATAAATTTGGATTTATGTCTCATCTGGGTCCGGCCACAAAACCATTTGAAATTATCTCTATAGATACAATAGGAGGTTTTGGAGGATCCAGATCTACAAAAAAATATTTACATTTATTGGTGGATCATTTCACTAGATACGCATTTATCATAACGTCAAAAACTCAAAGTGCAAATGATTTTATCAAACTTGTCACGAAAATATCAGAAACAGAAGATGTTGGAATGCTGCTCACTGATCAATATCCAGGTATAAATTCAAAAGAATTCAAGAGATTTTTGGAGAAAAAACAAATACCTATGATATTCACTGCAGTAAATGCACCATTCTCGAATGGTTTAAATGAGAGATTAAACCAAACTTTAGTGAACAAAATTCGATGCAAAATTAATGAAAATGGAAATAAAAAAAGAGCTTGGACAACAATAGCTCATGAGTGTGTAGATAAATACAATCAAACTATTCACTCAGTAACTGGTTTCTCTCCAAGTTATCTCTTGTATGGTATGGATGTTACAATTTTACCGCAAGAATTGAAGAAAGATAAAACTGAAAATAACTGGATAAGAGATAGAACAAAAGCATTAGAAAATACAATAAAATCACACAACTACAACAAACTGTTATTTGATAAGAACAGAAAACACCATGAATTTGATGTTGGGGACATGGTATATGTGGAAAATGGAAATAAGCTAAACAGGAAAAAGCTGGATGAGTTGAAAATTGGACCTTATCGAATTATAGAAAAAATTTCTAAATCAATATACAAAATCGACACTGGACATAAGAAAATAGAGTCAAATTTATTTCACATTACAAAAATTATTCCAGCATCCGTAGTAGAAGATGATGGTAATGAAGAATGGATACGATCATCGTTTGAATGATTTTCCTGGAAGATGTATCCGAAAGATCCCTTTGAAAATCATACTTTCCAGGGGGGGGAGATGTAAGGAGATTCTATTTAGTATTAGAATCTCTTTGGTTCCTATTTAGTTTCTTTTTTTTTAAATCCTTGACATGAAAAGTCAGATAGACTGTGAGTAAAGGAAAGCATAGAATTCAAGATTTTATTTCTTATTTTTGTTGTTAGGATACAATAAACCTAAAATGTCGTTTCTTCAATAAAATTTGAGCAACACAAATTGTGTTTATATTGTATTCTCACAAAGCCTAAACAATCTTATAAATATTTGAATTTCGCGGGCTGCATCGACGCAATCACCTTAAAGGTACTTTATAATACATTACTGCCGCGGCCTATAATGGCTACTTTGCTGGTCGCACTGATGATGGCCGACAGCGCAGCGTAGCGCAGCTCCAGGCCGACACAGCGCGGTCAGCATGCAGCACTTGATGGACGAGCTGAGATAAAGGCCGAGGCCGTAGGCCGAGGCCTTTACAGCGAGGACAGCAAGGGCTGCATGATGGCCAAGCTGGAAGGCCTAGAGCGTAGCTAAGCTAGCTGGAGGCAATCATAGCGTGACCAGCGAAGCAGACATAGTGGGCCAAGGCTTGTATAGTGCTTTACTCAAAAATGCAAGTACCTAACCTACATAAAACCAGCAAGTGATTTAAATAAAATTTATATATTAATTAACTAGAAATTTAATTAAAATAACAATTATGAAAAATACAGTTACTAAAATTCAACACCGACTTTCCCGGTTTCATATTAGGTACTTACTAATAGTTTGCGATAATTTTAATGCGATGTTTGACTGCATTTCATTTATTACTTCATTTACATAAAGCAAAAAAGTAACTAAATAAAAATAAAAAATTCGCTGAACCGCGCTTTTGTTCCATTCTTTGATTTTTTTTTTTAAATATGGAATGCAATCTTTTTGGGCCTACCTCTTTAATAAATACAAACAGCTGTGTTTTAAATAAAATCTTTTTGCATTTGTTTTTTTAAAACGTTGAAACGTCAAAATAGCGGCCGGCAATGTTTTGCCGACCTGTTAGAGCGGCCAGCAAAAACATTGCTGGCCGCTCCTTGAAACAGACCCGCAAAGTCGACTTTGCTCAAACAAAGTTGTCAAAATAATGACCAGGACCACATTACATGCATTTTTGAGTAAAAATAGTACTACGACATTGGTCGGATTAGGAAAGCTATGGTAGCGACATCTACAATTTAGCTTTGACTTGTCTTCCCCATTCATCAGAATAATTATTTCAGCTATTACGCGATAGATGTCACTACTAAGCACCTTAATATGATTGGTGTGCAATCATGGACCTAAAAAAAAAGGCGGACGGAACTTCACTAAGAAACAATTGAAGCACCCATAGTAAGTCAGTGCGCTAATGTGGACAAGCCAGCACACACACATTCACACCATAGTAAGTCAGCCGTCGGCCATTACGCTTCGAACGATGCTCGCGTGTTATTCGGCGTTATTTTGTCTAATAAAAATCAAAGTATGCCGTCATGTGTTGCAAAAAGTTGTCTAAACCATAGTAGTTCAATTAAAAAAGCCAGGGGATCACTTTTCATAGTTAAGTATGTCATTTTGAAGCTTATTTCTCGATTTTACGTCAATAAATTTAATAAACATCTCGAAATCAATCAGTGTTGCAACTATTTAAAGGTTCAAATTATTTTAAAATTGGGATATTTATATTTTATGTTACTATTTATCGTTATTGGATTTTTTCTGTATCTTTACAGATTTCCTTCGGCAAATGATGCATGGAAAAATGATTGTATAAAAATAATAAGAGAGTGTAGACGTGTAGGAATGGAACATAAAATAGCTTAAATTAAATATTTATACCCGAAAAATACTTAAACATTCGTTTTCACCACTTAAGTAAATAGAAGGAATTTCTAAATGTGTCGATAGGAAAAGACAAGTCTACAAAAATATGAATCAACAAAAGTGTTTGTAAAACTTTATTAACATTAAACGAGTTGTAAATATTTTAATATCCAATGTGTTTAAATTATTATACCTTTATTTAAAAAAAAAGATATCCGTAACAAAAAAAAATTGTAATTAAACTTAAGTTCAAGGGAGATCTTAATTAAATATTGTTTAAAAATGGGTAACTTTTTCCTTCATCTGGCATCCCTATACACACGCACACATACATAAGCAGCCGCCATTGTGGTGCTTCACTTGTAGTGAAGTTCCGTCCGCCTTTTTTTTAGGTCCATGTGTGCAATGTAATTATCGATAACAGTAAAGTTAACTAGGATTTAAATATTTTAATAAATTAAAGTGTGTAAGGGCAGAACAGAAATAAAATTATATTAAGTTATTAATACAATCGTATATTATTAATGTGACAATTGATTAACTTACAAAAAAAAATGGAAAATATTTCGCTCATAGCATTTGTATGAAAGAGTCTTTTGCTTTTGACCAATTTTCACCGTCTTGATTTTATTTTTCCCCATACACCTAATGAAAAGAGCCGTTTTTTTAGATAGCTCGATATTGACCAAAATAAAAATATTTTGAAAGAGTCTACTACGCTAGTGCGACAAACGGAAGTGCGATGAACCCTTGTGCGACATGACTGTACTGCAACACACGATAGTTCGAATGCACGCTTGTGCGACACACTGAAATTCGACATCACGCTGGTGCGACAAATCATTTTATCCTGTATCCAAACAAAATGAGAGTACGTGGTCTGGGTTCTTGGCACTAATCTGTGTCTATAATATCGTTTGTTTTACAAATTAAAAAAAAACTGTGTTTTTTCCAACCCTAGATTAAATATATTTTAATAAAATTTTGATTATATTGCAGTTTAGTTTGTTTTATTTATACGCATGTTAATACTGCTTTCATTTAAAACCTATAGACGGCAGTATTGCAAAGTCGTTTATCATACGTGAGTAGTGGCAAAATACTGTAAAGCTATTGTCAAACAGAAAGGCGCGGGCGTGGTATCGTAGCGTCGCACTATCGTAATGTCGCACTACAGTCGCACAATCGTTTGTCGCACCAGCGTGATGTCGACCTTCAGTGTGTCGCACAAGCGTGCATTCGAACTATCGTGTGTTGCAGTACAGTCATGTCGCACAAGGGTTCATCGCACTTCCGTTTGTCGCACTAGCGTAGTAGACTCGTGATCGCTAGTCCAACGAACAAGTTAGTATACGAAATAACTTATTGATATTTTAAATTACTCATCAACATAACTTTAATATCTACAGTGTGGAATTTTGTAATGCCACCTGGAGGGAAAGTACTCTTATTACTGCAGATAGAAAATTTTACTCAAAGGAAACATTCCTGTATTTTTGATTATAAAGCAAACTGCTTTCAAAGATTTCAGGGGAAGTACTCGATATTGTACTGACAACACTTTTAACCCTTCAACCAACCATTTTGACCAAAAATGAGTTATAAATGCAGGATGATCAACGGACAAAAATCGATGTTATAACACTAACGATAAGGTTTAATTTCCCAAACAAAAGGGCTGTTTTTTAAGTTAAAAGTTTTTTTGTTCACAGCGAAAAAATATTAATTCCCTGCTTAATAATCCAACCTCCACGATTTGGTTATTGCGTGCTTGTTTGGTCAACCTCTAGCTATAATAGCCAATCACAGCTCGCTATAGGCATGACGTAAGCGCTCGGGTGGTAGCTTGAACAAAAAAGCACTGACGGATTATTTTGCAATTTGTGCTAAGTGCAATGCAGTTTTGTTCTAAGTCCACAATCGTAATTTCGTTGGTGGTGTTTTGTTCAACCTCCATTTTTAAACTTAAAAATAAACGAAACGATAATATTTTGAAGAAGTAGTTTTTGATTCCACTTATCATTATAAACATAGTCATTAATAGTAATTGGTCGCCTACGCATGCGTTACAGACTTCTGACACCATGTTAAATAAGAAAAAATAAACTTAAAAAACTGTCTAGTGAGTTTGGTCAATGGTCATTTGGACAATCTAGCACTCAGGCGACGCCTTGTCAAATTTAACCGCTGCGTAAAATATTTCTGGGCAACTGAAAGCGAAGATAACAAGATAACCGACGTTATTTTTATACCTATCTGTCAAAACTGACAACAGTTAAATTTTGACTTTAATTAACAGTCATGTACGAACAACCGGACTTAAGCCTACAAACAATATGGACCTAAAAAAAAGGCGGACGGAACTTCACTAAGAAACAATTGAAGCACCCATAGTAAGTCAGTGCGCTAATGTGGACAAGCCAGCACGCACACATTCACACCATAGTAAGTCAGCCGTCGGCCATTACGCGAACGACACTCGCGGTTTTATACGGTGTTATTTTGTCTATTATAAATCAAAGTATGCCGTCATGTGTTGCAAAAACTTGTCTAAACCAAAGTAGTTCAATTAAAAAAGCCAGGGGATCACTTTTCATAGTTAGCATGTCAATTTGAAGCTTATTTCTCGATTTTACGTCAATAAAAATAAACATCTCGAAATCAATCAATGTTGCAACTATTTCAAAGTTCAAATTATTTTAAAATTGGGAGATTTATATTTTATGTTACTATTTATCGATATTGTATTCTTCTATATTTTTACAGATTTCCCCACGGCAAATGATGCATGGAAAAATGATTGTATTAAAATAAGACATGGAATAGGAATGTAGACGTGTAGGAATGGAACATAAAATAGCTTTAATTAAATATTTATAGCCGAAAAATACTTAAACATTAGTTTTCACCACTTAAGTAAATTAGAAGGGATTTCTAGATGTGTTGATAGCAAAAGACAAGTCTACAAAAATTTTAACACCAAAAGGGATTGTAAAACTTTATTAACATTAAACGAGTTGTAAATAATTATTATATATCCAATGTGCTTAAATTGTTTTACCTTTATTTTAAAAATAGTTATCCGTCACAAAAAAATTGTAATTAAACTTAAGTTCAAGGGAGATCTTAATTAAATATTGTTTAAAAATGGGTAATTTTTTCCTTCACACATATTTACGCCGACGCCATTGTGGTGCTTCAATCGTTTCTTAGTGAAGTTCCGTCCGCCTTTTTTTTAGGTCCATGCCTACAAACTACTGCAATCTGTAGGTCACACTCAGGCGGACGTCTCGATCTTGTCATGTTTTTCTCTAATTTTTATTTTACATTAATTGTTTTACCCGTTATAGAATTTCTATTCATTTCATTTGCTAAGCATTGGTTGCTCATCTGAACAAGAAAAGTGGTGGTGGAACCGTAAAAATAAAGCCCTATGTCTCAAATATTATAAGGATTGGAAATAACCTCGCCCCTTGCCTATGCCCACACCCATGACTCTAGCCTATTTGATTTTTTGATCTATACTTCCAGGGACACTCTTTAAAACTCTTTATAAATTCTATCGATTAAATCGTTTCATCGATATTTTCCTGCTATCCCTTCTTGCCATTGAGATAAATCTCTAATGTCAATCTCAATGGGGAAGGCAAGTGTCAAAGTGAAAAGTGACAGTTTGGTCCCCAAAGAACTGTCAAATCAAAGGAATTTTCAGAAAAAAAACGATTTATTGATGTAAAATGACTAGATGTTGTGGAATAAGCTGTAAAAATGATGGAACATACAAATTTCCAACAATTCACACTATCAAGAAATAATGGGTAGCTGCTGTGACTGCTGTGAGAACAAAAATTGTATTAATACTAAGAAAAAGCTATAATAATAAACAAATATCCAGCCTTGCGAAGCCGAGACAGGCCGTTAGTTGAGTTAATTAATGAAATTCTATGATTATACCATAACTAAACAATCGAATACACTTTTCAAAATAATATCTACTTTTCTTTTGGAGGTTAAGTACCAGTATTGCATCGCTCGAATATCGAAGAATTATCACCTGGAACGGGTTTTGTAATAGTTGTGGTGTTAAGAAATTAAATATATTGTGATATTTCTCGAATCTAAATAGAAAAAAAGGTTAAAATTACTGACTTAAAACATTATGATATTTTATCAAAATAGAAAGTCAAAAGCAGCATTATATTCTTGATAAAGGAGAGGACAGGTAAAACATACCTAAACTCAAAAATTGAAACCTCAACTACAAGTAATTGTGGATTTATTACGGTAAAATCAAATGTATAACCACTCAATTAAATCACTTTTTTCCTCTTGTAGATGCACCGCGGCGTCTTAATTCTTCCTTTAGCATATAGTACTTGCATGGACGAATAATTTTCCATATTTGTTTTGTATTTATACTCAATTTTTATAACAAATAATCTAGTTTGTTTTTTTGTACAAGGTAGACGTGGGGACCAACTATCGCAGCGCCATCTACGATTAGCTTTGAGTTGCCATCCCCATTGTCAACATGTCAATGTCACTGCGGGAAAATATTGAATGTCACCAAATGTCACTCGTCACTGGGAAGTGGGAACGGGAACGGGATTAGCGAAACAAATAATATTTAATTTAAAAATTAAACGGCATTTAGCAAGAATTTACATTAAACAAAAAGACTTGTGATGTCAGTGGTCTATTAGATAAAATCTGTCCTTCATTATGTTTCGGACCGTGCTGAGATTGTCTCCGTCTTTAGGCATTTCTATTTTCAGCAAATCTCCAGCTCAATATGACTACGATTTAATCAATAAACCCACTACTACACCTCCTCAAACTGGATGGGATCGAGTGAAACTAATGTATACAGGAAAGTAAGTCAGGAAACACCAGAAATCCATAAGTTTTCATTCTTTGACTGGGATATTTTTGTGAAGAATTTCTTCGTATATATATGTAAATTGTAACCGATTTCATGATATTAAACAATAACTCAGTAGGTCTAAGGAATTCAGAAACTTTCAGAAGAAAAGTTATACCTAATCTCAACTAAAAAGTCCAAAAGCCTTGATATTTGTCTTAATTTCAGTGAGTATGAAGAAATTTCTGTGGAACTTAACACAGTCCTTCAGTCGGCATTATGTGGAGCCTTTGTTGGTGCTTGTATGGGAGGATTTGTTAGTTCCCGGGTGGCTTATATGAATTTCATAGAAAATAATCAAGCAACTATTTTTAAATCTACTGCAGAGGCGAAGGTACAGTATTTCTAATGAAGTAACTGTGTAAAAATTACAGTATCATTTATCTATCTCATTCTTTTAAATACTTTCGAGCCCTATCTCTTCTATTTTCTGATCTATATAGTTTAAATGATAATTTATTGGTAAGCATAATATTAATAATAATGAAAATTTAGTGTTCATTCTATAAAACGAAATCTAAGAAATTCTGTAAAATCAACAGTAAATACAGCTGAACATAATCCTCATTTGGAATTTTAAGATAATAAAGTCGCAATAAACATTTTTATTATTTCTATTTAATAATCTAAACTGTTAATTGTGTTAAGACTTTAGTTAAACCAAAAAATTTTACTGAAAGTCAAATCATTTACTTTAATAAGCCAGCTAAGTGCACTTTTGCATGTTGAATATTAAAACTAAAGGAAATACAATGGGAGGTTTTTATGGAGAAAATTGGGCAAGAAATGTCATACTTTTACTTACTCTTTTACGAATATTATTTTTATTTAGGTGTTAGTTTTCTTTTGGATACTAAGGTTTGGACATGAAATTCAGAATAATTTGGTTAAACTATGTGTTTCGTGGATTTCAGAAAAGACTGCAAGATTATGTGACTGTAGCCTTTGCAAAGGGAGCTTATAAGTGGGGCTGGAGATTATGTTTCTTCACAGGAATATTCAGGTAAGGTAATAAAGTATTGTAAATAATTACAATAATTTAAACCCGCTCTGTTTTGAAGATTTTCATCGAGAGTAAGTAAGCCAAAGATCTATTCAGCACTAGGCTGGTAACTCTTCTGTAATTCTTTTCTAAGGTTTAAGCACTGCGTTTGTCTGGAATACTTATATAGAAGATGCGGGTTTGAGTTCCGCTCGCAACTGTATTTTTCTTTCCTCAAACAAAATTTTTATTCAGTACAACTTTGTTAGCTAATACCTGCCAATAGCCTCTACAATATTCTTAACTTTTTACCAGGAAGGAAATAAATAAATGATTCTGCTCACATGCAGGTCTGGCAGTCACAGAATTAAGTTGGAAATATAATTATGTTACCTTCCAGGCCCTATATTCACTAGCACTTAACTTACTTTATTCCCTAGCACATAAAGTTTAAAATCTATTAAAAATAATGTTTTCATTTGTTCTGTTCGCTATCACTCAGTAGTCTTTTAAATATTTTCAACTTTATAAGCTTGGATATTAAGTTAAAAATCTAAAATAATACACTTCTCATCAAAAAAATCGAAACACTTTCGTTTTTATTGTTTTTGTCCTAATTTTTTACAAAAGAGAATTAATTCCATGAAAAAAAAACATAACTGTGTAGCTGGCAGTTTGGTCATTACAGTAAGAAGAAAAAAATTAAAATTCGAATTAATTTCATTTGTTTATCCTATAAATGAAATTAATCACTGTTTTGAGACAAATGTGTATTTAGGGTTGGAGTACGTTTCTCGTTTAAAAACTAAAAATTAGCGCTTGTCTTTAAACTTTCTGTTTCTTATTTCATTTACTGTGACTTTGGGACGTCTGAAAAAACTTTTTTTTCTAAAACATATGGATACTTCGCCCGCAGAAGCCGCCCAAGTGGTGGCATTGCTGGATTCTGGACTTAGTCAGCGTGTTGTGGCTGCAAGATTGCATCTAAGCTTATCATCTGTTCATAGAGTCTACAAACGCTATCGGGAGACTGGTTCGTTCACGCGCCGTTCAGGATCTGGCAGGAATCGGGTCACTTCTGAGCGAGATGATCGATTTATTGTAACAACTTCTTTACGAAATCGACGCCTTAACGCTTTTCAACTGCAGCAGCAGCTTCGCGTTGTACGAAGAGTAGCTGTAAGTGACTCTACAATAAGAAGAAGGTTGAAGGAACGCGGATTGGCACCGCATAAGCCAGCGAATGGGCCGAAATTAACTGCAGACCATCGAAGAGCGCGCCTTAACTTTGCACGCGAGCACCTAACTTGGTCATACCTTCAGTGGAGCAAAGTACTGTTTTCTGATGAGTGTAAAATTATGCTGTATGGTAACGACGGAAGGAACAAGGTCTACAGAAGAGATGGAGAACGCTTTGCACAATGCTGCATTGAAGAAAAGGTCAGCTATGGTGGCGGTTCGTGGACGGTTTGGGGAGGAATCAGCGCCGACGGTAAGACAGAACTTGCCTTTGTGTCTGGGCCACGGCTGCCTGCACTAAATTCTCATCGGTACATCGAACAGTGTCTTGAACCTCATGTGATGCCCTATGCACATTTTATTGGCAACGACTTCATATTCATGCACGACAATGCTAGAGCTCACACCGCGGGCGTCGTACGAGATTATCTTACCGAAGTCGGTATCTCCATTATGGTATGGCCAGCAAGAAGCCCGGACATGAATCCCATTGAACATCTATGGGATGAATTAAAGAGACGAATTCGAGCAAGAGATCCAGCCCCAGAAACACTTAGCCAGCTGCAAAATGCAATCCAAGAGGAATGGGATAATATACCACAACATGTGATCGTGACTCTCATCCGATCGATGAAGAACCGTATGGAAGCAGTAATAAGAGCTCGCGGAGGGAATACAAGTTATTAAATAAACGTTTCTTACATTTTTTTTTCATTTACGCGTGTTGTTTTACCCATTTCCTTCATATTCCATACAGGGTAAAAATTACTCATTATACAAAATACGAAACCTATGAAGACTTAATTTGAATTTAGAACATTAACATTAGGATTTAAAAACCTCATACTACTCACTATTAAATGACATTTTACATTTATTCCTAAATATACACATTTTTCTGATAATCCTTATCAAATCATAAACTGCGAGGTGTTTCGATTTTTTTGATGAGAAGTGTATTATAGACTCCTGAGCTTATTCATTTATTCTCTTGGCATTTGACTATAGGGCAAGGTTTACAAATTATTATTTGTCTTTTTTTCAGTTTAACATCAACAACTATATCAGTGTATAGAGGAGATACATCTCTAATTGAATTTGTATCAGCGGGAGCTCTCACTGGCGCTTTATACAAGATTGATATGGGACTTGCTGCTATATTAGTTGGTGCTGGTTTAGGTATGAAATATTGTAATTACATAGAATATTTTAAATTAACGGTATAATTTAGAAGGTGACTAACAAAAAATTTCAATCCCCAATTGTAATAAGATTAAAAATTATTTTTATTTTGATAAAGATCTCAGCTGCGTGGTAGATTATGACCCACTCCCTCTCACAGAGAGGAGGCTAGTGTCCCAACAGTGGCAACATTACAGGCTGATAACTCAAAGGTCTCAATGATACCTCTTTAAGAGCTTACATATATAAGTGAGAGAGCTTACATTAGTAAATGAGTAACCATAACTGCATTAAGCTACTTATAAACAAACATCAACTTCTCTAATTATGGAGTTTATATGAATGTTGTGTTTCATTACATATAACTTTGATATTTATAACTTTTATGGAACATTAAGTTTTCTATAACCCATTTGTTTTTCAGGAACTGTTTTAAGTACTATTGCTGGACTGGCAATACTAGGAATTTTAAAAATCACTGGTGTCAACATGGAAGATATAAGAAAAGCTTTACATAGTTTAAAGGAAGCGAGGTGAGTCAATTAAAACTTTATTTGAGAAAAACATGCACAAAATTTGTCGGCACGCTCTATGGTTGATAGTTCGAACAATGCGCATCGTGTGGGGGGCCATAATCCACCACGCGGGCCCAGTGCGGTTGGTAGATGTCAGGTCTTCGAATTTTTGGTTCTAGGACATGCCGGTTTCCTCACGATGTTTTCCTTCACCGTTTTGAGAGCAGTGGTGATGAAATAAATTACACAAACTAATGCGCCTGGCGTGGTTCGAACCCACGACCTGCAACTCGTAATTCGGGACCGATACCACTGGGCCACCAGTGCTCTCAAGAAAAATAATAATGGTTGCTGATGCCGGAACCAGCAGCTTCACCCAATCACGTGCCTACCGTGACAAGCACTACTTTATCTTGAATTATTCAAGTATTGTTCTTTGACGCATTGTTCTTTCATTTTACAGAGACGACCAATACAACCAGGCGTTAGAAAAAGCAGCTACAATTAAAAACGACAACCTGTCAAAACTTCATGAAACTCTTGTTTCAGAACAGGGGGAGAAGAAGTTAAGTGATATTAAATAAGTGTATTAAATATTACATCCTACTTTATTAGTTCAGGCCATTTTATGAGAAAATCGTAATAGGTTACCTTTATGAATAGGTACTAAAGCTGGGTACTTACCCAGCAGTGTTGCATGTAACGTATCAGATACTTATCAACCTACAAGTGGGTACGGCTCGTCCGAGTACACTGCGAGCCGCCATAAGCTGGGTACTCACTTAGCAGCGTAGCACGTAACGTATCAGATACGGTATCATCCTGCAAGTGGGTACGGCTCGTCCGAGCACACTGCGATCCGCCTTTGTGTTTGTATGACTCGCCGAGAGGCGATATCACTGCGAACTTACAGCGAGCGGTTCGCAGCGGGCTCGTGCCTACGTACTCACTTGATACCGTATCCGATACGTTACGTGCTACGCTGCTAAGTGAGTACCCAGCTTTAGTGTTTGCAGTGATTCCGCCACTCAGCGGTTCGCAGCGGGCTCGTGCCTACGTACTCACTTAATACCGTATCTGATACGTTACATGCAACTGCTAAGTGAGTACCCAGCTTACTACCACAGTTCACAGGCACAACGTTACGACGTGCACCGCATGAATTTTGCCACACTAGTGGGTATATCAGCGGTGCGGTGCGGCGCTACTGCAATTTTTTTGCGGTGCGGTGCCGTAACTTGCCGTATGCTCCGGCACATAGACACAGATAATGGATAGAGTCTTCCAAAACCAAATGTCGAATGAAAACGGGAAGAAAAGGACGGTCGAATTTTTATTTCTGTCTATGCATACCAAATGTACTTATAGAGATAGGTATAGACTCTAGCTAGAGGGCAGCTGAATAGCTTTCTCTAAGAGAGTCACAGACTTCATTCAGGTATGGCTCAGACCATTGCACAAGTCTATGGCAAAACGAACAATACTTGCAACATCCAGAGTAAATCATGATTCAGAATCCTACTACTTTACGAAAAACATAATACATAATGGAAAATCCTTATTTAAATTATACGTAGGATCGTCATAGTCCCTAAAAAATGAAAGTAAGACGACCGAAATTCAATAGAAATAATCTATCGTGATATAAACCTTCGACGGCCTACGAAGAGATAGGAAATGACTGGTTTACATCTGGATAAAAAACAAAGATAATCTTTGTTGAGGTAGTTGGTAGGTACATAAAAAACTTGATGGAACTGAGTTGGTAGGCGAGCTTTTAATCATGCACAATCACGTGGAAAAATAGGACTAAGAGGAAAGGTACTCACTGTTCCTCGCCGTTGACAATGTTCCATGATGCCACTCCACTACACAGAATAGAAATGCCCGTTCATTTGACACTTAACACTCACAAAGAATTGCTAGCGAAATAGTCTTTGTAGGTAGGTTTGTTATAAAATGGTTGCACTTTTTAAATAATGAGTTGCCCTTGCTCATGTCGCGAATCGACTGACTTGTGCTGGCGCCGAACTACAAGTGAAAACCATCCATATTACTACGACTTAATGATGCAATTCGAGCGAATTGCTTCATCGTGGCAAGCCTATTTTTTTTCCAACTACCCACAGACGAGCGAAAGTTTTATAATGGCAGCGCCTTTATCGCCTGTGTGTAAAGACGATTTTCACTTCTAGTTGATCGGCGATGAAAATTGGTTGAATTGCTTCGCAACATTTGGATCTGTTAAGACATGAAAATAATAGCCGGCAGTACTACCCGACATACTAGGTTATTTACCAGTTTTTAGGACCGTAAATCTCTGAACACTCGCGACCGATACTATAAAGTAGGAGCTAAGAACACAGTAGCCTCGCAATAGAACGTGCGAGCTCGACGAAACACAAGAACTGACTTCTTCTTCTTCTATTTTTATTATGGCAAGCAAAGCCGATGTCGACTATTCTGCCAATAACCGAGATGAATTGGACAAGCAAGAAGTGTGTATTAAAGTTTAAAAAAAAATTTAGATTTAACCAAAATAGAACGGTTTCCGTTCGGTGATACAGTTGAACTAAATGTAGACCAGCTGGGGTTAGTAGGGGACTGAAACAAACAAAGAAATAAATTACTCAAATATAATAATGGTTAGAACATAAAAATATACACCACATCCACACAGACAGAATATTTCTCAGACAGGGAGGGGATTATAGTTTAATATTATTGTGACGGATGAAAATCATCAGCGTCACAAGTAGTTCTGGAGGGGAATGTGTTAAAAGGGAAGGGAAATTAATTGGGAGAGGGATCTTAATTTCAGGGAGGCGACTATATAAATCTAGAGGAGGGACGTTATTAGGGCATTCAAAAAAAATGTGTTCCAGAGTGCCTTCCGCCATCCCGCATTCGCAAAGCGAGGAGTCTCGGACGTGGATTTTGTGTAGAAACACGGGAGTGCAACAGAAACCTAACCGGATTCTGCAGATGACTGATATAATGGTTTTGGAAACCTTTTTACAATTAAAGAACCATGGTTTTGTTTTTACGGTTGGTTGCACTGCATAGAAAAAGCCACCTTTTTTTTTGCTGGATATATTCCACTGCATCTGCCAGGACCGCTGTAAATCCAGTTTTGGGAGCGACAATAGGTCGTAACCCTGGTGGGTATTGTGAGTGAGGTCTGACGTTAAAGATGAGCAAGCATCCTTGGCTAAGGCGTCAACGTATTCGTTACCTTTAATGCCACTATGACTAGGGATCCAAACAAGCTGAACATTTTTTTGATTTTTAGCACACGACAACAAGGAGTTTTTAATTTTTAAAATTAGGGAGCTATGTAATTTAGTTTTAAAGGGGTTTTGGACTAAAGCTTGCAAGCAGCTTAAGGAGTCAGTAAAAATAACAGCATTCTCAATGTTTTGGTGTGCTTCTATGAATAGACAAGCTTCTAATATAGCCACACATTCGCCAGTGAACACCGAAGACTCCTTAGGGCATTTAAATTGTAAGATGATTTTAGAGTTTCCGTAATACACCGCGGCGCCAGTGTGGCCATCATCAGTTAGCTTCGAAGCATCTGTATAAAATAATTGGAAACCACTCCATCGCTCGCTCACCACCGCGTTGAAGGCCAGATTCGCTGACGGGGAGTTTTTATGTATACCAATATCAAAGAGAATTTTAGGAGTATAATTTAGAACCTCATAAGCGAAATGGAAAAGGGGTAATCTGGGGTAATGGACGATCGGGCTTGCTAGATTTAGGATTAGGCGATAGGAATTTAATATTATGGGGATTTCCTTGTTCTTCCAGTGTCTTGAGCTTCTGCATATGGCATCTAGCTCTTTTAATCTTCCTATAAGGGGATGTGAGGATCTGCATATTAATCTAGACACAAAACGGGATGCTAGAAATTGCCGTCTGAGGGCCAGGGGTGGGTCAGCGCATTCAACCTGCAACGCGTTAGTGGGAGAGGACTTCATACAACCAGAGATGATTCGAAGGCATTTGGACTGTACTTTGTCCAGCCCAGCCAAAGCTCCTTTATTGCAAGGAGTCATGAGGAATGTTCCATAATCTAGGATACTACGTACCAGAGCATTATAAATTAATTTCATGGTAAAAGGGTGGGCACCCCACCAAACACCAGTAAGAACTTTAAGAATCGAAACAGTACGTTCGCATTTTTGAATAAGAAGATTAATATGTTGTTTAAAAGTTAATTTTGAATCTAAAATAACGCCTAAAAATTTAGCATTGCTGACAATAGGTATATTATGGCCTAAAATGTTGATCGAAATATGAGGGATGTGTCTTTTGCGAGTGAAGATAACTGCCGAACTTTTTGGTGCAGAAAGTGTTAGACCATGGCTTAAAAGCCACTGGTTCAGAGAATCCAGAGAAAGACATAGAGAGGACGAAGCGTCAACAATGGAGGGGTCTGTCACATACAAAACAATGTCATCGGCGTATTGCAGTATCTGACAGTTGTTATTTAGGCAGGTTCCAATATCCGCCGTATATAAATTGTAAAGGATGGGACTGAGGACATATCCTTGTGGGAGCCCCTTCCAAGTCTGTCTTTCGTCAAATTCCTCTCCCTGGACTCTCAGAACCAGTGAGCGGGACATCAGGAGTTCACATATACATTGTATCATCTTCACCGGGAGACTCAGCTGTTGCAATTTTTGCCTGAGAATGGGAAGAAGTACATTGTCGTACGCGGAAGAGATATCGAGAAAGGTGGCCACAACAGATTCGTTTTTCGAAAAGGCTAGACGGATATCTGTAACTAGAATACCAACACTATCCATAGTACTTAGCCCCTTCCTGAAACCAAATTGGTGGTTCGGCAGTAAATCTCTCGATTCAACTATCCACTCGAGACGGTTTTTGATAAGGTGCTCCAGTAATTTGGCTAGAACTGAGACTAAAGCAATTGGTCTAAGGCCGTTCGGATCATCTGCATGTTTGCCTGGTTTCAATAGTGGGATGATGATTTGTAGTTTCCATTGGTCAGGGACCCATCCATGACCATAACAATAATTAACAATATTTAAAAAGTAAATTTTGGCCTTTTCGCCAGAATGGGTAATGAAAGAGTATGGGACACCATCAATACCAGGGGCTGAGTCCCGGACATGATCGAGCACCGCATTAAATTCCTCCAATGTAAATGGAGTGTCAAAAGGGTTATCCGTTGCATTAAATAGGGGTAAACTTTGAAGTTCTGATAATAGTGGGACATAGGGTGGAGCTAATTTATCAAAAAAAAATTCAGCTGTTTCCCTAGTGATCGGGGAAGAGATTGACGGGGAACACCCTCGTCTGAACCTGTTGATGTTTTTCCAGACAGCTGAAACCGGAGTAGAAGGTGATAAAGTTGTGCAGAACCTAACCCAGCCTGAACGTTTCTTCCTGCGAAGAAGACGTTTGGTTCTGGCATTAATCTGGCAATATGCCAACAAGTTTTCTGTGCTCATGTCCCTATTGTAACGCCGCTCAGCCTCCTTCCTTTCCTTAATTGCTGAGGTGCATTCTGAGTCCCACCAAGGGGGTGAAGGGATTTTGTTGCGGGCACTATTTTTTAGAGGGAAGCAGGAATCAGCACTTGAGGTAATTGCAGTCACAAAGCCTTCATAGCAGCTCTTGGCATGGCAGTGATCACCAGAAATTGATAAATTTGAGTTTAAATTTGGAAGGATATCAATTTTCTCCTCCAATGATGAAGTAAATTTTGACCAATCTGGTTTAGACAGGTTATACTTCAAAAGTGGAGGGGAAGTTTTCTCAACATAGGATTTATTAATGAAAGATATAACTATGGGGTAGTGATCGCTACCATGCGACAAGGTTGTGCTTTCCCAAAGGGCTGATGATGCCAACTCAACTGAGCAAAATGTAAGGTCTACACAACTTTTCTGCTGGCCGGGGAGGGAGCGTCGTGTTGGGTTTCCGTTGTTTAAAATGCAAAGGTTGCAGTCATCCAAAACATCAACTAATGCTATACCAAAGGCATCACAGCGTTCAGAACCCCATCTATAATGGTGGCAGTTAAAGTCACCCATGACCAGCATTGGGCCCTGTACACTAGAAAAAATGTTTTTTAAAATAGCCAAAAAGTTGTGGTTGGGATGCGCAATATAAATGGAGAACACTGTGATGCCCTCAACCAATCCCGCAGCTATGCTCATATCATCAGTAAGAGGAGGGAGAGAAAAAGGAAGGAGAGGGACTCGGTTATTGACTAGGAGGGCAGATCCTCCATAGCCATCTTGTCTGTCACATCTAAGGATGTTAAAATGTGGCATACGAAAGCTGAGACTTGGTGTGAGCCAAGTTTCAGCTATTGAACAAGCCAATGGCTTGTATTTATTTAAAAGGAATATGAGGTCGTGCTTCTTATGCCACACGCTCCTCACATTCCACTGTAGGAATACTTGGCGAGACGCCATGTTTAAGTTGTGAAAGGAGATTTGCTAGTTGGTTGGCAACGTTGGACGGTGATGTATTAGGGGAAGAGGAAGTATACAGGAAATAAGACTAGGTAGTAGTTTTATAAGTAAATCAATTATAATTACGATACTATTATTAAGAGGGACATTGTCATTATTGAGAGCACAGCCATTAGGCTGTGAAGGTTGGGGGGAACTAGTTAATTGTTGGTGGGCAAATTTGTCATAAGACGGTGATAAAGGGGCATGGGTCTTAGGCTTTAGGGTAACCGTCTTGCGGTAGGATTGGGAAATTGGGGTTTTGGTGATATTGGCATAACTGCGGGAAGCCGTTGGAATCGATTTACTAGCCTCAGCGTATGAGATGGATTTCTCAGCCATAGCAGTCTTTATGGCTTTCTGTCTCCCATGCTCAGGGCATGACCTGCTATCAGCGAAGTGATTACCCGAGCATAGAATACAGAAGGCCTCGCTCTCTGAAATGCCACAACTATCACCAGAGTGATCATGGCCACATTTACAGCAGCGCGGTTTTGATCTGCATACATTTGCCACATGTCCAAACCGACAACACTTGCGACATTGAATCGTTGGGAATATGTACTGTTCAACAGGAAGTGATGTGTAACAGCAGAATACTCTCTTCGGTAACATTTGTCCATCAAAAGTGACCACGCAGGTTTCAGTGGGTTTCCATTCAACAGTTCCATCTCGTTGCACTTTCCTGTTAATGCGGCGAACCTTAAGGATCCGTCCGCAGCCTGAGGGTACTTTTAAATACTCCATAGCTTCCTCTTCAGTAACGTCAGAAGGGACGCCTGATATGACTCCCATCCTCGTGATATTAAATGTAGGAATGTAGGCAGTGAAATTATGTTTAGCGAGGATGGGGTTAACGAGGAAGGAGTTAGCGTCCTGGGGGGAGTTGAATTCAACTGATACACGGTTCCTTCCTACTCTTTTAACACCGCCAAGGACGATGTTGGGGATATTTTTATTCATGAGGAATTTGCCGAAGTTAACGGGGTGTAATGTTGAGCCAGAGATGGATTCAGGGGCCTCCATCCGAGAGACGTGTACGAGGAAAGGGGCCTTATCAATTGCGGAGTATTTTATTCGGCCAATTTGGCTTCGCATTTGTTTGTTTGGGGGGGTAGGCGATAAGGTCAATTCAACACCGGAGCGTTTTCGAGAGGATTGACTACGCTGGGACTGGGATGTATCCATCTCTGACACAGAGCAGACAACAT
The DNA here is from genome assembly GCA_036375495.1 of Agrotis segetum. Taxonomy (NCBI): domain Eukaryota; kingdom Metazoa; phylum Arthropoda; class Insecta; order Lepidoptera; family Noctuidae; genus Agrotis; species Agrotis segetum. Next base: position 41,566 of record JAQSVV010000150.1, read on the forward strand.
CCGCGAACTGGGATAGGGGGTTTTGGGAAAGAGGGAATGGTGATGAGATTGGGATGTCGGGGGGGTCCGGGTCAGGCGGTTTGTTTATGTCCATTTTGTATGGAACTTGACTAAAATAAGACGATTACAGTACAAACCTTGTTACGAACACAGGGACAACACACTTAGACAATAACAAGTCACAAAAAAGTATCAACAATCACTTAAAAACGACAGAAAATTCACACACACGTGCTAACCAGAACACCCGTGGCAAGAATCCCACAAGAACTGACTGACTACATCGTTAGTACTTCTACGCGCGCTCGATAAAACTACCCCCACTTTTGAAAATTAGAAACTATTGTTCTTTTTGTTACTGTGTTTTATTTATTAAACCTATAATAACTTTTATCAGTGTGTAAACATTTATTTGTAAAGTGGGCTGTAACTAATAAATAACGTAACATTATTATGTTTTATGATTAGAAAAAAAAATATAATTTATCTGTTTTATATTGTACAGTATGCATAGTTTTCTTAGAAATAGATTTAATGAGATTTAAATGTAAATAAAATAAAGGCAATATTTATACTTAACACGTTTTTTATTTATTTTTTTGTATGTATATTTTTTTTATTGCTATAACGGAAATAAAGGCATTAAAACCGAGTATTACTACCCGCTAGTAAGTATAAGTAATATCCATAGAGAGACTGGGTACGGCGCAGAAATGGCCAGACCAGGGGGGTATTACATGTCTCATGTCGGATCCACACGCTGGCCGTGTTTGCCAAACAGAAGGAGACGGCGCTATACTAAGAAATGAGATAGAATTATTTGCGTCCTGCTTTCTGGTATAGCGCCGTCTCCTGATTGGCAAACACGGCCAGCGTGTGGATCCGGCATTAAACCAGGCTTGTTCCAGTGAGTGAACGAGATGGCGCTAGACGACTTTGTGTAGCTGTCACTTTGTGCGCACAAGATAGATGGACGCTTCTGAAGTTGCCAAATTTTCTAGGGACAGTTAGTATGATTCCGAGCGAAGTCTGCAGCACACGGCATTTATGTCGCAGACTGCTAGCCCCGTATATACTCTATGGGTTTGTATAAGATGTCACCACGAGTTCCGCAGAAGTGCAGCGGCGGAATTGCTACACGACAGTGTCGCCCGATTTCCTGCCTCAGCTCGACAGACAACGCCACCTGTGTTTATATAAGGCTGCGGTTTCTTGTTTTGGCGTGGTAATATTTTCAAATGAGTCCTCCCACCAGTAGTCCCACCCAGAGCATGGAAGGCCCATCCTACAGACTTCTACTGACTAAAACCCACGGTGTCTTACAATAGCCCTTTACGTTCCGGGGTCACGGTAGCTCGTTTACCCCGCGATCCTTGCAGGCTTTGGCCCTCTAAAGCAGGCCCGTCATTGTGCTGACTGCTCTTTGAGGCGCGTGTGGAACACAGCGTCGTAAGTACAGAGCTTGTAGCCAAACGGCAAGCGACAATCGTTGACGTTCAGCAGTCGCTAAAATATTTTCAACTCATTATCCCATTGCATAAAGTTGAAAATCTAGTAGACTGCTGAGCGATAGCGAACGAAACAAACGAAATCGATCTGTAATCTTTGATAGATTTTCAACTTTATGCAATGGTATATTGAGTTAAAAATATTTTAGCGACCGCTGAACGTTAGCGATTGTCGGTTGCCGTTTGGCTATAGGGCCTGCTGTGCTTACGAGATCGAATTTTCAAGTTCTGATTATAATCTGCAAGCTATTTTTGTTTAGGATAGGGCTAACTGCTGCCATCTGTAATGCTAACATTACAGATGGCAGCAGTTAGCCCTGATTTAAATAAGAGTCAAAATTATATGAAAAGCATTTTATTGTTACAGACATTGCACAATACAGAGGTCGAACTGATTTACAAAAATATAAGGAAATATGTATTTACAAAGTCCATAAAATTATTGTATTTGTGCATTAATTTCAGAATAAAAAACAAATTAATTTCGCTTAACTTTAAATACGAATACGAAAGGTAAAAAATGCTAAGACTTAAAATATTTACTGAAACGAGATTTTATTAAAGAACGCTTAAATGTAATCATAAAAATTACAAAAATTTAAAAATGGCAAGATCTAAGTAATAAATAGATTGAGCTACGTATGCGTTCATGTAATATTTTTTAAAAACTCGATTTAAAAATTTAATCCTTGCATAATTTTAAGAGAAATACAATCATCAAATATTAATTTTCAAATGCAAAAATATACATAAAAGAAGTATTTTTACTGTTTATAATATACTCTTTACAATTATAAAAACTGGTTAGTATATTTTTATGTAACTTCACATAATTTTTTTTCTGACTAAAACATTATAACTACTGTATTTCCTTCGGGTTATACAAAAATACTCGTACAGCTAAATGACTCAAATACATAAGTTTGTAAGATAAAACTTAAATGAGAAAGATGCACTAACAGAGGGTGCTATCCCGTTTTCCCATAAACTAGGCGACACCTAAATATTATTGCATTGTTGGTATTTCAGCATTCGGATCTGGGACAACTAACATAAGCGTAATCAACTTATAATGTTGTTCTAAAAGCCTCATTTAGACGATGCAATAAATTGTATTCAAGTTTACATTAAAATTGGACTGTCTGTTTGTAATATTGAAATAACCGTTTTTTACTACATGCCTACGAATAAATACGGTAGGTACAGCTGATACGAAAATAACGTTTTTTACCATTTTTATCCGTCAGTCTGTCTGTCTGTAATGGCTAATCTCTGAAATGGCTGGGCCGATGACGGGAATTCTATTGGCAAGTAGCTGATGTAATAATTAGTGACTTAGGCTACTTTTATTTTAGAAAAAATCCTTGGTCTAAAAAAAACACATTGTTGAGATCCGACATCTAGCTAGCGGCTAGTGGAAAATACAGTTATCAAACAAATACAGCAATGTAGTCAAACTTGCTTGCAAGTTCTAGCAGCGTGTAAATGGGCCTTAATAATAAGTGTTAGTGATCATTTCAGCTGAAAAATTTGCTTTTTCTTCTTAAGCCTTTCATTTATTTTTAACTATTTTCACTTTTTTCATTTAAGTGTCTCCTAGTCGAAAACTCGCCTAACGGAAACAGAAATACAGCCATGACTAATACTAACTAACTTATTTCATTCGACGATACTTTCCCTGTAAATACATAGATCTTTCATGAAAAAATAACGCGGGTCTTATTACGCAACATCGTGCCATTTAGTATCTATAGAACTCTATAATTTCATTGTCGACTAATTCGTTTATTTTACTCATAATTATACAATGTAATAATACTTTAATTTTCAGTATACTTAAATAAATATCATACTACATTGTTTTAAACATTTTTAGAGTATACACTTTATACTTTAATTTTAAAATAAACTTCATTATTGGAAAGTTGATATTGGTTTGGAACATCTTCCATTAAATCGATGTTTTAAACATTTTTTTTAATTCTTTTTTTTTTATTGCACACGGACCTAACAGTCTTTATTTATTTTACGATACTTTATTGTTTCAATATCTTTATAATACATACGGGTATCGAAGCCAGTTACAATGGTAGTACTCATCATTAAGCAGCATGGACGTACCACTTCAAACAAAGTATATTTATTTTATCACGTGGCCATATTGCTTTTTAGAATGAAGTTATTGCTTTATTATAAGGACTCTTACTCGGACATAGTTCACAGTTAACATCGCCGACTTACTCCGACTCAACTCATACTTAAGCATTGGATTGCGAGTCTTTAATATCGGGAACTTTTTGGTAGATTTTTCAAGTCAATATTGAGTGGAGTCAGTTTGGAGTCTGTCAAATGTGCGAAAATCATTTTTTTTTCAAAATGAATTCAGTACCTTTCGAGCAAAAAGACACGGAAACTTGTCTACAAGACTGCGATAGAAAAATACGTACATAATTCACAAATGGACGAAGCAAAAGGAGTTTAATATGAGCATGTGGCATTTTTTAGTTCTGTACTTTTCTGCCTAACCTCATAGGTAAAAGGCGTAAAGTATAGTCAACCTCGTAACATCTGCAGTTCCTATTAGACTGCGCCACTACTGAAGTCCTTTTGACGTGGCGCTAGAGCCGTATGTAATTAGCACTTAAATTTTCGGAGAGTCTTCTCACGTAACGCCTAAAGACCACTGAGAAATGAAGTCAAAATAGGAAGAAAAAACATGCCCTCGTTAAACAAGTGAACATCTACGAGGTAAACATTTAATTATGCGCGTGGCGCTTATTCACACATTTATAAATAGTGGCTTCACGAAAAGTTAAGATTCCCACCAACCGGCGGTATTTTACAATGCGGTAAAGAACATTGAAATCTATCAACAGTAAATACAGTTCATATTTGCTGCAACTTATGGGACACGTCGCTACGTGTCGCGGAATGCCAACGGAGATAATTTTGCAAGCAAATATGAACTGTATTTACTGTTGATAGATTTCAATGTTCTGTACCGCATTGTAAAATGCCGCCGAGTCCGGCCGGTTGGTGGGAATCTTACCAAAGGCGTTCCCTCATCGGAGCATTCGCGTAACATTATAGATTCGACTTTCAGCATTACATTACAATACTACCTCCCTGACTGACGAGCATTCGCGTACATTAGTATAGATTTGATACAAGGTGCGCATTGTGATGCTCCATTGTCTTTCACTGATGAAATGTTCGAATCTGTAACGTTACATTACAAGTGAATGCTCGCGATGAGGGAACTCCTTTACGTTACGTTTTGAACTCCCAATCTAGACATTTGATAATTTAAGGTGACAGCAAAAGCAATATACCTTATTTCAATGAAAACAAAAATCACAGTGATTTTTGCTTTAAGATAATTTCTTATTGGGAGATATTGTCAAGAGTTGAATACGAGGTTAACAATACCGAGAAAAATAAATAGGTTCATAAATTCTTTTCACCAGCCACGTGAAGATGAAAAAATTACTTGGCCACCGTAAGACGCAAAAAGCGCACAACCGCGAAAATATTGTAAAGAAAAATGAGCCTTACTAGATTTACATTATTTGTTTAGTAAAGCTCATTTTCTCGTGACACTTACGACGGCACTAAGTTACTTATGTAAATTATTGTGAGTTCTGTGACTTGGTGATTCGCTTCGCGCCTCTGTTCGGTGGACCCTTGGGCTTGGCGAAGGCGGGACGATGTAGATTTCTCTTAGGATGGATCTCGTCATACAGGAACTCTTCAGTGAGTTCCTTCCCATCGTCGATTTCTAACTGTAAGGGAATAAATTAAGATTATCACAATATGTTCGCACGAGTATGCTTGATTTTTTTTTATATTGTCGCACTATAGACCTCGTAGAAGATAGCGGGACGAATTTGACAAAACCGATGACCAGTGGTCCACTTTGGCCCTAGATCGTGAAAATTGGAAGTCATGGGGGGAGCCTTTTGCCCAGCAGTGGGATGATGTAGGCTGGCAGTATCAGTATTTCCCCACTTTAACAAATATAATAAACTCACACAGACACTAGCACTACACAGGCATGGTTCATGGTCGGACAGCGAGTCGCCAATTACTCGCTGCCCGCATTCCCGCGGCTACGGTGGCTGGAGATCGTCTGCCGACGTAAGTCGCCGTGGGCGTCTACCAATGCGGCTGGGGTGAAGGGAGGACGCTGTCCTCTCCCTTACGCGGCCCGCCTCCTCCTTCCCGAGCATGACTGCTTCGCAGAAGGAGGCAACCGCTTCCCACTCCGTCTTACCCCGCAGCATGGCCTCGACCAATCCCGGGCGCAAGAGGTCTCCGCCTACCGCAGTCGTGAGGACACGTCGGTCGTGCGGTGCGGTGTAGGTGAACTAATTAAGAAGAGGGAAATGGGATATTACTTACCCGTTTAACGATTTCGACACCCCGTTGCTCAATAATTTCTAAGAATTGTCCTTTACAACTGGAATACATCATCCTTTCCTTTATACTGCAGTTGTATCCGGGCATGGAGTAGATGAAAACTGTTAATGAAAACATAACTGTGATTAAACTTACAACGGTCCTACTGTCCTCAAGTAGGTTCGTAAAATAGAAAAAAAAAGAAAACAGAAAAAAATAAATTCCATCCTTTTTTCCCATCCTAACAATAAATTTTGCACTTTTTAAACTAGCACGGAAGCATGTTTACGCTCTAAGCGTTGGAACAGTACTAAACTAAAAGACAAATCAATCTCTGATTTGGTCTTTCTTTTGGTAAGGACGTTTTTTGTCGCTGATTGTATATCTAGTTTTTATTAATGATCGAGACATTCTCCACATAATTTATCATTGTTAGTTTTGAAAATAAGTGTTTAGTTTTGATGGATTCTCATGAAAATATGTTAGCAGCGCTCTCTTTCCAACGCGCTCTAGTTGATCAATAGATGTCGTGTTCACCAAACCGGGCCTCCGGTTATTCCGACATTTAAAAAAGCTGTAGTTCTGTTATACTAGATTGTATGGAATCCCTCACCTATGCTCTCCATGTAGTCACTTTCATGTGTGTGCTTGAATATATACAAGTGATATCTGGCCTGGTCACTGGGCACTTGCTGCGGTAACTCAGCCAGGGAAATATTGGCCGCTTTGGATAAATGGATCTCCTCTTCATCTAAATCTGAAACACAATAAGTATAGTAGAATTTTAGTTCCTGATCAAAGGTTTGCTGTTTGTTGAAGAATTTGTTCCTTGATCGCAAGATTTTCTGGATATAAATATGTAAAAAAGAAATTTAAAACACTTTTTAGAATATTTTGTTTATCTGTGCACACAGCACGGAAAGTCTATTAGTTAGAATTAGAACACACAAGTATTTAGCTGACGAACAGATTTGATTTGAGACCATGCGTCTCAAATCAAATCTGTTCGTCAGCTAAATACCCTAGTGCTAGCGCCATTCATTTCATAGTTGCCATCTTTATTACTCAACTACACTAGCGAGCAAAAGTATGGAATCACGTCACCCTTAAATTATGGCGTGATATTAATGAATTTGGAATCAATTTAAAGTTTACAGTAAAAACTTTAAAATGGGTCTATTTTTATTATTCTTAAATAGTAATTAAGTACTCAAGATCGATTGGTGTAAGTGATTCCATGACTTTACCTTGTAAGTGTATATCACATCTACTGAATAACTTTTTTTCTTTACAATAGTAAAATCATCAAATAAGTCCTCGAACCCAGGGCAAGGCGGGAGGGACTGTCAGACTCGCGCTGACTAAAATCCATGGTGTCCTAATAGCCCTTTACGTTCCAGGGTCCCGGTAATTCGATAATCCCTACGACCCCGGCAGGCTTTGGCCATCTAGAAGGGGGCCCCGTCATTATGCCGAGTCTTTGAGGCGGGCGTGGAACACAACGCGCCGTCGACCCGGGCTTGGTCCATGGTCGCCCATTACTCGCCGCCCGCATGAATAACTTAGTAAAGAAGCTTACCTATCTTAAATTGCAAGTAGTTGTAGGAACCTCGTTTGAGATCATGAATTCCTTGTTTGGCATCTTCAGTGATAGGGAAGGAAACACCACCCATTGTTGACTGCCTGGAATTTAAATTTCAAAAAACGTGCTGTAACTTCATGTCAGATTTCTACTCTATGGAATACTCGAATTTTCATTAAAATAACCATGAAAAGCATTTATAAAACGAACGCACTTGGAATTTCTCTCGTACATTGGGTTTATTATACCTATTTTTGAAATAAGGTGGTATCGAGGTTTTACTACAAAAAAGTAAAACCTCGGTTGAACACTTATTTAAAAAAGGTTTGACTGCATCCACCCTTACATCAACGTCAAATGCCATTTTGCAGTTAAATTTTTTTTGACCTATGTTTAAATAGCGTTTTTGGAGTAGTGGTGAAACTTCAAGAACATTCAATACCAGGCTTAACCACATAATATTACCTACTTATTTCTTTGTGAAAACTACAAATTATAAATGTCTTACCGAGCATCAGTTCCATAGTTAGTGTCGTGTTCACTCTCCTGCAGCTCCTTCAAGGCCTCCTCCCGGTCGGTGAGCGGGGCGGGGGCACTCACACCTGTTAGATGAGCCTTGTAGCCCTTTAGACTCACTTCATCCTATAAATAGAAAGGTTACAATTTTAATAGCAGGTTTTCCAAATTGACATACCTTTTTTTTTTTTTTTAGGTGGTAAAATCATCAAATGAGTCCTCCCGCCCTGGGTGGGACGGAAGGGACTGTCAGACTCTTACTGACTAAAATCCACCTGTGTTCCTTCCTATGCCCTTTACGTTCCGGGGCCACGGTAACCTGGGTTTAAAACCCGCGACCCCAGCAGGCATTTGGCGCGAAACACGACGCGCCACCGACCCGTGCTTGGTCCTTGGTCGGACGGCGAGCTACCCATCACTCACCGTCCGCAAGCCCGCTCCGCCGCTGTGCCCTCTGCTAATCAGAGGGACACGCGTTGGAGCGTCCACACGACAGGCTATTCGCATACGGGCAAAGAGACCACTTAGGCAACAGTGCCTAAGGAAGATTTTGCCCAATCCCAGGGTGCACCGGCCCGAAAAACTGGTCTTCCCCCCGGACGTATCCGAGAGGGAACTCCAGTCCACGGGCGCACGTGGAGGTTTCCTGTCATAGCACCCCAAATTGACATACTTGAGGAAATACGGTTTAGGTACTTTTTCCTAAGCTTTTAGAGATTACAGGCATGATAATTATATCTGAACTGAAGCGATCCTCTTTAAAAGATTGTCCCATCAGGTAACCGTGACCCCGAAACGTAAAGGGCTATTGAAATGCACCGTGGATTGTAGTCAGTATAAGTCTGACAGTCCCTCGATCCCGTCTGGTCTGTTTAGAACACTCATTTTTGATTAACCATGTCAAAAAAAAGGCCATGATAAATGTTTTGTATAAAAAATACAATTTTCTCGAATGCATAGGTACATTACTCAATAATGTGTTTATGTACCTAAAAGAAGTTTCCACCATAAAGGCGCTCCCTCACCGCGACCATTCACCTGTAATGTTACATAAAAGTGCGCAATTTGATGCTCTATTGTCTTCGAATGTTCGAATCTGTAACGTTACATTACAGGTGAATGCTCGCGGTGAAAAAACGCCCTAAGGCTGCTTTTCCACCAGAGATGTGCTATGCTACGTTGCTAAGGATGCGTTTGATATCAACCAATCATATACTCATTATGTGTGTGTGCGTTATGAAAACAAATGAATATGATTGGTGGATATCAAACGCATCCTTAGCAACGTAGCATAGCACATCTCTGGTGGAAAAGCAGCCTGAGGGCCCATTAGCAAATGTCACATGTCTTCGAATTTTTAGCTCTAAGACATGCAGATTTCCTATCACTGTTTTGAGAGCAGTGATGAAATAAAGTAAAACTACCGTCGACCCAGCCATGGTTCATGATCGGACGGTGAGTCACCATCTCATCATCGCATGCCCACTGTTCAACCTTTTTTTTTAGCGTAGTAAAATCATCAAATGGGTCCTCCAACCCCGAGCAGGGCGGGAGGGACTGTCAGACTTGTACTGACTAAAATCCACGGTGTCCTTCAATAGCCCTTTATGTTCAGGGGTCACGGTGAGGGATTTATTTAATCCCGCGACCCCGACAGGCTTTGGCCCTCTGGCCCCGTCATTCCACTGTTCACCCTTAACTTGTAAATATGATTAACTCAATTTTTATCATTTATCAGCCTATCATCAATCAATATAGTACATACATATCCAGATTTCTTATCTAAACTTAAAAGAATAACTTCAAAGATGAAGATCATCTTATCAATATAATAGTCACTGACTATCTATTTGTTTGTTTGCCATTTCAAATCAAATTGTATGTATGTCAAATTGTGTGTCTTATAGTTCGTGTTACGTATTATCACTTTTTAACTGGGCCGGTAGTTGAGTATTTCTTTTAAACAACTTTTTGCTTAACTTTTTCACTACATAATTACCTACTTATATTTGGTTCAATCAGCGGTTATTTTATAGAATTTGACAACTTAAGTTTTTGGTAGAACGTTATGTCAATAGAATCAGCTGTTAGACACCTGTCATTGTCATTGTGTTACGTTTCATGTACGTATGCTTCTTGTAGCTGAAGATTCTGCTATTCAGACAGAATCATGACCTGGCTGGCTCAGCGCTTTCTAATATTTGGTTTACTCAAATCTAATCCAAGTAAGTCCTAGGCATGAAAAGATAGCAGATTCGTTCGCAACGCAGCTGTCGTTTCGCCTTTAATGCCATCTTTATTGACGGAGTACGATAAATTATTCAGACATTTGCAGTATCTATTGTAATCATCGTCGCTAATCTGTTCATAGCAGAGCCCTGGTATCAACGAAATCTAGTCGAAAGGTGATTGCTCGATGTTCCATTCGCTGAAATGCCTCCAGATTTTTTCTACCTTTAAAGTCTGCAATCTGCAGGCACAAACACTGTTGTCAGCCAATTATAGATATATGTGTTGCCTGTTACTTAACATGCTATAATATTAAAATAAAGCTTGAGCGCTTGCAAAAATGTACTCGCTTTGTTCTGGTCATCGAAAAGTATGATCATGTTTAAAATCTTCGCAAATCTAACTACAATGGCTCCCAATTTTCTTTCAAAACTTGATATTATGCGGGCTTTGGAACATCCCCCATAACCATATCCTACAGATGTCGTGATTCACAAACGCGGGCCTCCAGGCTCTATTCAGATCACACCTTAAATCTCTCCTGTAAATCCCACTGTCATAAAACGAGCTATGGAATTCTCATTCCTTCTTGTCCATGCTAGTAAGATTATGTGAATTGCTTCCGAATTATATACAATTCAATATCTTTCCATGAGTCAAAGAGCATTGCTTTCGGTAACTCAAATTGAATATATTGGCCGCTTTCTATATCATGGATTTCTTCTTACATTTAAATTTATAAAGTACATTATTTATAATTAGATATATTGTACTAATGATCATACGGTTTGTAACCCGGACGTCATTGTCCGGCCACCGAAATAGCGTACATGGGCGGCGAGTAATGGGTCGAATATTACCCGTATATAAAACCATGATTTCCATAGTTACAAGCGTATTCGTGCTGCGTTGCCTCAAATTAGCGTCATTTTTGTTCGGGACAAATCCACCCCACTAATTCCAAAACCACTTTAACTAAGGTTTAAGCCAAAATGTTACAGTGGCAACCACCAAAAAAGCGCCGAACAATGAAGCTCACGTGCTTTTAGGATTGAATGAATCACTATACCTGTCTTATGGCATCCTGCAAGGACATGTTTTTTTAGATAAAAAAACTAAGAATCATCGTTATAGAGCAGGACTAAAAATATGAGGTGTCAGGACAAATAACGTCACTTTAATGCGGGGCTTTGCCTTTAGAGGGGTCTATAGGTCACACTTGAAACTGTTTGTGGACTAGCATTTTGCAAACTTTTCTGATTCACCAATAAAATCCTTCCCCAAATGGTGTACTCTTGCTCGAGCAGAACGCGTCAGGGAGAGTGATTCCATGACTTTTGCTCGCGCAGTGTATCACTACCTACTGGACAGACTGCTAGTTAAGATGCCACTTACGGGCTATCTTAGTAATTGCAAATAGTGTGACCAGGACCATGCCCTCGACGGTGAGTTCATTCCAATTCGCTTGCCTCAAAGAGTGTCAGCATGTCGGGGCTCATTTAGAGGGCAACATCTGTCGTGGGTCTTACGAATTACCGTGGGAAGGACAACACGAGTCTGACAGTCCTGGCTCTGCTCTGGGTAGGAAGACTGAAGAGAAGCATTGTTGACTGCCTGGAATTAAGATTAAATTTTGCAAAAAAACGTGCATGTCAACTTCATGTCATATTTTTACTCTACGTAATACTCGAATTTTTATTCAAATTACCATGAAAAGCATTTTTTAAATATGTTGCCTCGCACCTGGAATTTCTCCTGTACAATGGGTTTATTTACAAACATACAACTCACAAAAACCCAAACCCAGAAAAACTTGGGGGCCATTCAAATATTATGTAAGCAGATTCAGTACAATTATTAGCCCCTCTCTCACTTGTCGACAAAATTAATCAAAGCTCTAACCTTTTTTTGAAATAAGGTACTCTCAAAATAAGGTAGTATCGAGGTTTTAGTACAAAAAAGTAAAACCTCGGTTGAACACTATCTAAAAAAGGTTTGACTGCATCCACCCTTAGGGTGCTTGTACACGGCGCATGTAACCCGCGCAAGTGCCTCAACATGCTCAAGCTACATGCGCCGTGTACACGCACCCCGCAGGTAGCTCGATCAAGTAGCTTGCGCATGTTACTCGCGCGGGTAGCCCGCACCTTTACTTGCGCGGGTTACATAATGCGCCGTGTACAAGCACCCTTACATCAACATCAAATGCCATTTTGCAGTTGAAATTTGACCTATGTTAAAATAGTATTTTTGGAGTAGTGGTGAAAGTTCAAGAACATTCAATACCAGTTTCAGGCAGAAGGCTTAACCACAATATATTACCTACTTATTTTTTTGTTAAAACTACAGATTATAAATGTCTTACCGAGCATCAGTTCCATAGTTGGTGTCGTGTTCACTCTCCTGCAGCTCCTTCAAGGCCTCCTCCCGGTCGGTGAGGGGTGCGGGGGCACTCACACCCGTTAGATGAGCCTTGTAGCCTTTTAGACTCACTTCATCCTTTAAATAGAAAGAATACAATTTAAATAGCGGGTTTTTTAATTGACATACCTGAGGAAATACGATTGTATTTGATGTGTTGGGTAAAATGTTCTTGTCTTGGGTTTATAAATGATGATGCAGACTTAGTTCCAATATTGCCATAAATTCACTAGTTGAGATTAATATAATACAATAAAAGTCCTTCAATAGCCCTTTATGTTCCGGAGTTACGGTGAGGAAATAAATCCCGCGATCCCGGCAGGCTTTGGCCCTCCCGGCCCCGTCATTCCACCATTTATGATTAACTCAATTTTATCATTTATCAGTCAATCATCAATCAATACAGTACATACATACCCAGATTTCTTATCTAAACTTAAAAGAAAAATTTATTTCAAAGATGAAGATAATCTTATCATTATAATAGTTACTGCTATCAAAAAATCAGACGATAAATCAATAAATATCACTATCGATTTGTTTGTTTACCATTTCAAATCAAATTGTATGGCTTTCAAAGGTCGAATTTTAATGATTCAGTTTTTCGCAGATTCAATTCTTTGGACAATGAATCAGTCATTGATTTCTCCGTAGTAAGGATGCTTGTACACGGCGCATGTAACCCGCGCAAGTGCCTCGACATGCTCAAGCTACATGCGCCGTGTAAACGCACCTCGCTGGTAGCTTGATCAAGTAGATTGCGCATGTTACTCGCGCGGGTAAACCGCAAACAGACACCTTTCCTTGCGCGAGTTACATGCGCCATGTACAAGCACCCCGCGGGTAACTTGATCAAGTAGCTTGCGCATGTTACTCGCGCGGGTAACCCGCATCTTTACTTGCGCGGGTTACATGCACCATGTACAAGCACCCTTACTAAGGAGAAATCAATGACTGCTTCATTGTCCAAAGAATTTTGCTGATATTGAGATTTTGTCGTGTTGCCTAACTGCGATTGAACTCTAACTGCGACTTCCACAATTGTCAACAGTGACGACTCAACAAATGCTATAGCTCATATAAAAAAATATTACTTATAATAATTATTTTGATTGAGCAGTGGTGGGCCAGTGTTATCGGTACCGACTTACGAGTTGTAGGTCGTGGGTTCGAACCCCCCAAGTGCATTACTTTGTGTAATTTATGTTATCACTACTCCTCTCAAGACGGTGAACGAAAACATCATGAGGAAACCGACATATCCTAGAACGAAAAATTTGAAGACATGTGACATTTACCAACCCGCACTGGGCCCGCGTGGTGGAATTGCCCACTCCCTCCCACAGAGAGGAGGCCTGTGTCCCAGCAGTGGGAACATTATAAGTCGAAGATAATGATAATATTTTGACTTCAAGATAATATCCAGTGCAATTTTATTTACAACAATCTCAATCTTGATCTGTATAATTTCAACTTAGGCTCAGATAAGTAAATTCGGCTATTAATTGGTTACAAAAACTGGGGTACATATTCCAACTTAGGTCTTTGAAAGTTCAAGACGGAGCCCCCTTAGAGGGCTAAAGCCTGCCAAGGCCGCGGGATTATCAGGTAACCGTGGCTCTGGAACGTAAAGGGCTATTGAAGGACACCGATGATTTTACAACGTAATTTGAAAACCAGGACAGTAGTGAAAACCCCGGATTTTAGAGTTCAGAACCGAGACTTGAGAGGTATGTGGCGGGACAGTGAAGTGTTCGTGTGTCGCTCGGCTCAAGACTTAAAATTGTTAATCCCGGATTACAAATGAAGCCCTCCCCGGACCCTCTAAACTAGGACAAATCCGGGGAAACCTGGATGGATGGCAACTATGTAAACAGCATACCTTAACAGTAGCATGCATTTCATCCTTAATATGAGCAGAGCCGAACTCCTGTTTCAATGTGGCCTTAGTTGATGCGTACAGCATCTTGTGTCTGACTGGAGCACTGTCTGGAGACCAGCTGAGGAGCAGCCACTCATGGCCCAGGGAATTTGTTGAGTCGAATCTGAAAAACAAATGACCTGATTGAGTTTTATCTTGGGGGAATATCTATACTACGATGTAAAGTTGATTTGTTTTAAAAAAAATATTTTTGTGTTGGATAGCCCATTTACTGAAGAAGGCTATGTATATAGGCTATAAAACATCATGCTATAACCAAAAGTAGACCAGTAGCGAGGGTACAACTGCAGGTAATAGCTAGTTGAAGATGAAGAATTTGTTAACACCCAAAACATATTTTTTTTTTTTGTACAATTATAATTATGTACATTTTTTTTTCACACAATGCCGTCTAGTCCCAATATAATGAGCTTGTGTCATAACACAAGCTCATTATATTGGGACTAGTAGTACTAGTAGTACCCATAGGTACTGACAACTGATATACATACATACTTATATATTTTTAAATACATACATATTATTGATACATTACACCCAGACACAGAACAAAATGACAGCCCTTTCACACGGCTGTCCAGTTTTTTGCAGGATCCCATTTGATCGCACAAGAGATCATATGCTAGTGTTCACACAAGCAAACCGCATGCAGGATCCTGCATGCGGATGCGATCAAACGGGATCCTGCAGAAAACGGGATCCTGCAAAAAACTGGACAGCCGTGTGAAAGGGGTGTGATCGTGCTCATCACACAAACATTTGTCCTGGGTGGGAATCGAACCCACGACCTCCGGCATTGCAGTCAGGGTCACTAACCACTAGACCAACAGGCCAGTCAATTTAAATCCTGTTGTATTGTTTTTCAATTTAAATCCTGAATCATTTTTATTGACAGCTGCTTGTGATTTGAAATCATAAAGACTTGGATTAGCCAATATGATCGAGCAAAGACAATCCATTTTTTATAAGTACAATTTTTTTTAATAATGTGTATTATTAATTTCTAATCTGCCATTTGGCTATTACAACAACAAAGCTTCACTAAAATTTAAGATGACAAGGAATAGCGCAGTCTCATTTTTTCTTCTTCTTGTTGTCTTAATAGTTTCTGTGTTGATTACATCATGCTACGACCACAAGTCAAGCAGTGGGTCTGAAATGGGGAATTAATCATAAACAGCTAACCTGTATAAAATATAACATGGCATTTCTTCAACTACCAATGAGGGAACATATTTGTCGAAGTCTTGTTCCCATGAGTGTTTTGTTGGGTAATACTTGGACAGTACCAGCTGCTCTGAAATTCAATATAATAATATTATGAACAGTGTTATGTTACTGTTAAAATGAAATACAATACCTTGTAGCGGGTTGTTTATCAAGTCAAGCAGAGGACAGATTTTATTGGATCTATTTTATTAAAATTGCTTGCACGAAAAAAAAAACAAAAGAGGTTTTATTTAATGCCATGGACTTTTTTTTTCTTTTTTATGTGTTAAAATCATCTAATGAGTCCTTCCACCCAGGACAGGGCATAATCCACGATGTCTTTCAATAGCCCTTTACGTTCTATTAATCATTATCTATCTGGTGCATGGCCTGACACCGAGTTGCCCATTATCATCAGCATATCGTGTACCCACCGCTGTGACACAGGTCTCCTCTCCGTGAGGAGGAGTTGGCCATAATCTATAATGTGGGCCCAGCCAGTGCAGGTTAATAGATGCCACATGTCTTAAAATTTTTAGTTGTTGGACATGCCTGTTGTCAGAAGAGCGACAGATGTGAGGAAATAAATGACCTACAATTTGTAAGTTAGGGCCAATATCACTGAGCCGCCACTGTTATACCCCAATGACAGAAATGATTACACATTTACTTTATTTGAAGTAGAAATAACACACCATTTAGAAAAGAATCACGAATCAGCATTTGTATGAACAGTATTTCAGCAAATTTTTCCGTTTTAGGCTATAAAAACTACAATAAAAAAAACATACCATTTTCTATGCTGATTTTCAAGACTCGAATTTTTCCATCCCTGCATTTTCCGAAATATTTCTTCAACTCTGCATTCGCTGAAATCAAAATTTAAGATTGTAATATAATGTGTTATTTACTGTTTTTAGATTGTTATTTAAGCAATATTGTTATTTATGTTTATACAAAAATACTGGTTTCAACATAGATTTCAGACTACTGTCCGTGTTTGTCATAGGACCGGCCATGTTTATGGAGACTATTGTTAAGCATACTGTGGGACGCCTCCTAGCTAGATGGACCGAAAACCTCAAGAAAGTGGCTGAGACAGACTGGATGTGGAAGGCAGACAGGGTGATGTGGCACAGCCTGGGAGAAGCCAATGTCCAGCGGTGGACTGCCACTAGGTTGAGTTGATTATCAGAACAAGATTTTTTCAAACGCTCATCAATTGATAGTATGGATATAGTATTGGAGATATTCAGAAAATCTTGATTGCTAATAATAATAATTTGTTCTAGGGAGAAATTGCAGTATATCCTTTTTTAAATTCTATTTAAATATTAGTATAAAAGGAAAAATCAATGTTTTTCTATAGGTTAATACTTGGATATCATCGCATACACCAAAAATGCATAAAATATAATAAGTTATGTTTATGAAAAATGCATAAAATATAATAAGTTATGTGTATGGTATACTTAAAAGGAAATATATAATGCAGCTACATCATTTACCTACTAATAAAACCTCCTATTTATTGTATAGCTATTACCTAAACATACTCAAGTTTTTTGTAAATAAACTGTAGGTATATCACTATGAAAAACACCACTTCCAAAACTATGAATAATACAGAAGTAAACATGTAAGTTAATTTCACAGTTGTAATAAAATTAATAAATTTCGCAGCCAGTACATTGCTTCAAGTTTAAGCCAACACTGCTAGAGAAAATACATTTGTGATTTCGTTTCTGAAATTCCACTATCAACCATTGTTATCAATATGGAATTTTGGCGTGGGAGATCTGGTTGATGGCCAGAATATCGTAATTTCTAAAAATATACCACAACTCAGTGAGCTTTGATTCTTTTTCACCATAAAAATGGAGAGAAAACGTTTTTACCGGGGTTATTAGCATATTACGTGGTTTATTTTGAAATAGGAAAGATAACTGTATATTTTCGTACCTTGAATTCCTGTTTGGTGAGACATTATGATATTACTCCTACGATTTTCTTATAGAACACGTAAACCACAGAGCAAACTAATTCACAATGAATACTTTAAAATAACCTGTAATAAAAGAAATTAAATAATAAAAGTACAGCCAGCAATCATCAGTGTTGACTTGACAATTCGACTAGAGATGGGTAACTCAGGAGAGATAGATAAAATTGATATGTATCATTCCGTTTCACTCACTCACTCTTTGTATCAGTTCAAATCCGAATGTATCAGTGTATCCAAGTGTATCTTTTGCAACTCGTTCAATCGTCGTCCTTTTGTATCTGTATCACACACACAAGCATGAACGGCTAGCGACACGGTGTCTCTTCGTTCGGAGAGTCCCGACTTCTCTTTCGCACCCCCTATTTAGTATGTTCTGTCGCACTCTCTCCATAGCGACGAGAGTATGTGTTTGACCATTATAAAGTGATATACGTGAGTAAAAAAGGATAAATAACTCTGTTACTGGTGCGTAGGGCTTAAAGTCGTAAAGCGGTAGGTACGTGAACATTGCAAATATTATACTGGTTTCCTTTGTAAAGCACTTTGCTTAAAGTTTTAGTAAACAATGCAAACTAATTACAGTCTTAAAGTTATTGCTATTAGGATCAAGATAGAAAAAAAAGAAAAAATAATATTTGCGATTTACAAAATAAATATTCAATATTTTTTTAGTTAAAGCTCGACCTGCGTCCGGTCCGTGCGTTATCATACGGGTTCGGAAGTCGGAAGTAATTTGATAGTTATTGTTTTGTTTTCGTTGCATCGACAATCAGTGTAAACAATTTTACAAATAAATAAAAACAATACCTACCTATGTCGACTCCGTACTAAAAATCAAATTTCTTTGAGATCAATCATAAAATACGAGTAAATACATAAAAAAGTACGAAATAAGTAGTACCTATAAATACAATAAATCATAACAGAAAGATACGTAAGAGCAAGCAGTGAAGCAGCTATGGGCACAGCACGTGCATCTATCTTTCTATCTCTCTTACTGATTCATTGGATTGAATTGATCAATTGAGCGAAGCGAACCACGCTGAACAGTGTATCAGTGCAACGTCGTCGCTTCGTTTCGTGCGCTGATACAAATGATACAAAGATACAAATGAGTGATACATATCCCAGTGATCGAAAGATACATTTCAATCTTTTCTTTTCAGTGATACATATTGCCCATGTCTAAATTCGACCATCATTTGACAGTAAGCCATAGACACAAGAATGCTGTCAGTGTCAATGGGGAAGGCAAGTGTCAAAGTGAAAAGTGACAGTTTGGTCCCCAAAGAACTGTCAAATCAAAGGAATTTTCAGAAAAAAAACGATTTATTGATGTAAAATGACTAGATGTTGTGTAATAAGCTGTAAAAATGATGGAACATACAAATTTACGACAATTTACACTATCAAGAAATAATGGGTAGCTGCTGTAAGAACAAAAATTGTATTAATACTAAGGAAAAGCTATATAATAAACAAATATCCAGCCTTGCGAAGCCAAGACAGGCCGTTAGCTGAGTTTATTAATGAAATTCTATGATTATACCTTAAGGTGATTGCTTCGATGTAGCCCGCGAAATTCAATTTTTTTTACAAAAAGATAAATTATGGAATCAGGCGTTACTTGCGGAAATCCATGACATTAAAATGTTATGAAAAATATTTAGTTTTAATTCCGCGACAAAAATCCAGGCTTGTTGCAGGATGCAATCCCACCCTATGCAGTCATGCATATGCACATGCAGCAAAGGACCCACCCTCCCGCCCTCATGCATATGCACACATGCAACAAACGGAAAAACAAGCCATGCAATCAAACCTATACTCGACACGTGTTTCGCCCCTCCACGGGGCATCCTCAGGAGATGTTGACTCGACAAGCGCTCGGCCTCGAATGAGCTAGTTTGATTTTTTTTTTTTTTTTTTTTTTGATACTGGCATCTCGCAGGTCAACCTCTACTAGGTTGTGTGCTGCTCAACCGGACTTTCCTGTGGCTGCCAAAGATGATTCTAAGGCCTCCAGCCAGGGGCTTACAAACTAAAGATAAAAACTAAGTGACCACACGCTAAGGGCACCCCCTGTGGGGTACGGACCTCGGCTTAGGGCGTCACTGACAGAGGACGAGCTAGTTTGACAGCTCTCGCCTCTTTATATAGCGTCGTGATGACGCATCGATAACGCAACGAAACGTTATCGATACAAACGTTATTAAGACGTTTGTATCGATCTACCTGCAATCATACTTAAAAGAGGTGATGTAATTAAGTTTGTTTGTTCATTCAACAGTGTATTATTATTATTATTATGTTTGGAGATTTTTAACTGCTCCAACACACACAACCGGAAATTTTTATTGTTTGTAATAAAAGTTCATATAAAGAGGCGAGAGCTGTCAAACTAGCTCATTCGAGGCCGAGCGCTTGTCGAGTCAACATCTCCTGAGGATGCCCCGTGGAGGGGCGAAACACGTGTCGAGTATAGGTTTGATTGCATGGCTTGTTTTTCCGTTTGTTGCATGTGTGCATATGCATGAGGGCGGGAGGGTGGGTCCTTTGCTGCATGTGCATATGCATGACTGCATAGGGTGGGATTGCATCCTGCAACAAGCCTGGATTTTTGTCGCGGAATTAAAACTAAATATTTTTCATAACATTTTAATTTTTTTTACGTTTTTTACAATTTGCAGGACAGTGACAAGTTGTAACTTTATAAATATATGTGTTGCGGTAATAACAAGTATAATTTTAAATATAAAAATTATCAAAAAATTCGCTCCATCAGCTCTCATATAGAAAAGGTGCATTGAAGTTAGATTTCGGAGATTTTAACATGATGCAGCTTTTCTATGTGAGAGCTGATGGAGCGATTTTTTTGATAATTTTTACATTTAAAATTGTACTTGTTATTACCGCAACTCATATATTTATAAAGTTACAACATGTCACTGGCCTGCAAATTGCAAAAAACGTAAAAAAAATTGAATTTCGCGGGCTGGTTGGAGCATCCCCCTTAACTAAACAATCGAATACACTTTTCAAAATAATATCTACTTTTCTTTTGGAGGTTAAGTACCAGTATTGCATCGCTCTATAAATCATGAAATGGTTCGTCTGGCGGAAGAATGATCACCTGGAACGAGTTTTGTAATAGTTGTGGTGTTAATAAATTAAACATATTGTGATATTTCTCGAATCTAAATAGAAAAAAAGGTTAAAATTACTGACTTAAGACATTATGTAATTTTATCAAAATAGAAAGTCAGAAGCAGCATTACATTCTTGTTATAGGAGAGGAATGGTAAAAACATACCTAAACTCAAAAATTTAAACCTCAACTACAAGTAATTGTGGATTTATTACGGTAAAATCAAATGTATTACCACTCAATTAAATCACTTTTTTCCTCTTGTAGATGCACCGCGGCGTCTTAATTCTTCTTTTAGTATAAGTACTTGCATGGACGAATAACCATATTTGTTTTGTATTTATACTCAATTTTTATAACAAATAATCTTGTTTGTTTTTTTTACAAGGTAGACGTGGGGACCAACTATCGCAGCGCCATCTACGATTAGCTTTGAGTTGCCATCTCCATTTTTTGACGATTAGCCGTAGAAAGAGAAAAGTGACAAATAGCGATTCTTACGTTTTTTGCAAATTGCAGGCCAGTGACATGTTGTTACTTTATTTTCAAAATATTAATTGCGGTTTAACAATATTATAATTTTAAATATAAAAACCGTCCAAATGAGAGTCGGACTTGCCCATAAAGGATTCCGTAGCAGCAAGTAAGTATAAAAGTTCTTGTAGTTGGTTGTGACTTTGCAAGGTAAATTGCGGTTTACGATTTAAGACGTATTATAAAAAAAAAAAACTAATAACTCGATCTCGTTCAAAAAAATTTCCAATTGAAGTTGGTTTGCATGGTAATGTACATCATATATTTTTTTTAGTTTTATCATTCTCTTATTTAGGAAGTTACAGGGGGGGGGGGGGGGCATTTTACCACTTTGGAAGTGTTTCTCGCGTAAACTGTTCAGTTTTGAAAAAAATGATGTTAGTAACCTCAACATTATTTTTCAAGACCTATTCATAGATACCCCACAGATATGGGTCAGGAGAAAAAAAAATAAAAAATTAAATTCTATGTGTATAAAGGGGCAACCCCCAAAATAGTTTTTTTTTATTTTTGTGTAAAAATCCTAATGCGGTACACTCAATACGTGTATCTACCAAGTTTACGAATTTTCAATGACTGATCGTGTATCGTTTTTCATGCAGCGCTACATCCTGCAGTTAAGTAATCTGATCTGTAGTTCAATTAGATACTTATAAAAAATTAAAGACAACAATCAATCGCATCCCGATTCGTCCATTAATTGTTTCAGAAACAGAGAGGTCATTAAATACTTCTGCACAATTAAGGCGTAATGGCCGCCGTCAATGTTTTCCCGCCAACACACAAATACAATGCGGGAACACACCACAATTATTGTGGCAATGGCGTCTCGCTCGATGATAATTAAACCGCTAATAATACCGACGTGGTAATAGAATCGCCACTGTTATTTGGATTTTGAAATTACATTTTAATAACTATTTACTAAAGGCTTAGATGAAAAAATGTCCAGATTCCGTGTCCGAAACAAAAAGTACACGTCATGTTTTCCTTGGAGATGTGTTCACTTGTATTCACGTGTTATAATAGGTATTAGGCATCGAATGATGGGGGCAATTGTTTTTCTGTGCTTTTGGCTTCAATTCTCAGTGATATGCATTATATCTAAGATTATGCTAAAAACATAATTAATACGAACTTTCTTGTCAATTACGAGCAAAAATAATTTCCCGTGGTACACATAAGTGAACTAGGTGGGCTTAGTTTCTATTTAATCATCTATCCATCCACCCATTCACTTTTATAATATTAGAAAGGGTGTGGATTTAGACTATCACAAAACCAGAGTGGTCCACTGTCACAGACAAAGTAAATGACACTATTTACCGTACTGGTCATCATCATCATCATATTATCAGCCGTAAGATGTCCACTGGTGAACATAGGCCTCCCTTATAGACTTCCAATAGGTCCGGTTGGAAACGGCTTGCATACAGCGTGACCCTGTGGTCTTCATAAGATCGTCTGCCACCTTGTTGGTGGACGTCTTACGCTGCGCATCCCGGTGAGTGGTTTATCCATTCGAGAACCTTACGGCTCCATCAGCCATTAGTTCTGCGTGCTATAAGGCCTGCCCACTGCCTGCAACTTGCTAATTCGTTGGGCTATGTCGGTAACTTTGGTTCGTCTACGAATTTCCTCATTTCTGAGTCGATCGCGCAGAGTATTCGAGCATAGCCCTCTCCATAGCTCGATGGATTATTGAGCTTACTTATGAGGCCTATAGGAAAAGACCGTACTGATGAATAGTTAATACAGTTATGACGCGCGGGAGGGTTAGCTTTCATAAACATGAGACAATTAGAAACTACATTACAAAATAACAATCGACTATTATAGGTCGAATAATTGGGACCACTGACAACTGCTACATAAGCTGTGGATACCAGATAGGCAATCACAGAAGTCAATCTTATCAAAACCTTTTTTGCAGAAAGAAATATTTGACTGCGAGCAGGACCTGCATTCTTCTAGAAAAATACTTAAGCTACCACAGCCCTGCCGGGAGAGTTCGAAATTTACATTGAAACGTCTTCAATCAAAGTTGGAAAGAAAAAATCTATAAACTAAGTTAATTTCTCTCGTCAAATAGCAACGTAATTGTTACCTATCTATTTGATGCCTAATACTCTGTATTTGGACTTAAAATAGGTCAAATCCGGTATTGTCTATAGAGCAAATGAATACGTTTGGCTGTATCTATAGATTTTGCTTTCAGATGCAGTGAACACAAACACATCGCCAACGAAAATTTGTTTTAGCTCATTGTTCCCGTAAATACAGGATTTGATTTCAAACCACATTCGGTTTACATTGGCTTCATCGTATGTGAACAATTTTACGGTTATAATTTTAATTGAACAATTTTGTTTATTAAATATTACTATTTTTATAAATTATTGTTGTGAGTTTTAAATTACACCCTAGAGATCAAAGCAGTTTGCAGCGAACTTACTTTGGCCTCTTTTGCGAAAACATGTCTACATCTACAATAGGTGGCGCAACCTCATCGAAAGACGTTTTTATATAATGAAAGAATCAGCCATAGAGAGAGTACAATTAAGAATCTACCTGGCGCTCGTATCTGGTGGCCTACCATTATATTATGCCATGACGTCTTAAAGTCAGAGATAGTTGCAATGAGGGAACGAGGTGGCGCGACGACTTGTATACCTCTGTCTCTTCCCCACACTGGAACTACTCTGGCTTTACGACGTCACTTTAGGCCACCTATTCTGTGATGGGACAGAACCCCTAAACGCGACGCTTAGTCATTGCTGGTGCAATGATTAAGCGTCGCGTTTGGTTTTGTGTTGGGCCTGGTGAAAAAATTGAAAGAAAGAAAGTAAAGACATTTATTGGGACACACAGGACAGAACAAACAAAAATTATATAAATAAAAACAAATTAATAAAAAAACACAAAAGGTTAACCTACACAAAACAAAAATAAAATAAAATAATTTAGTCCTGTCCTCAGCATGTGCTGCGACATTTGTCACAGCGCTGATTTTCTCGTAAGGCCCTAAAATTGCACCAGCAATGACTACATGCGGCGCTTATTCATTGACGCTATTGCAATGACTTAGCGTCGCGTTTTACTATGGCAAACAGATCTTCCATCATTCTATATAAAAATAACAAACTCAAATCAAAATTTATTATAAGAACACGGTCTAAATAGTCAGTGCAAGCAAGACGAATGAAAGATGAAAGCAATTCGCTTAAACATCTTCATAAGAGCAAAACAAATTCCGCAGTAATGAGGCTACCCACAAAGCGGACATGAAACACTATGAAATGGATGAAAAATGTGAATCGGGAAATCTGTACAGCTCTCATCAATTAAATATTTCTGACCCATTAGCACAGGTGGCAAGCAACGTAATGGAAGGCCATTAGAGTTGCCGTCCGGCCAGAGCCGCATTAAAGCCTTCGTTTGCACTAGACATGTGTGGGAAAGCTGAGCGGAGCGAGGTTTAGCGGAGCTGTGGAATTGTGCGAGTTTTTCCACATAAGTTGTCGGCACGCGTAGGCACACGTAAGAAGCATCTTTTGAAAACACTGTTTTGTAATTGGTCCTAAAGTTAGTAATGCTTAATTCTATAAGTAAGTCTTCAAAATCAAATTCAATGTTAATAATTATTGCTTCTTTTGTTCGTCTATTGACCCCTGGTTTTACACCTCGCAGCAGCTTTCAATACAGATCTTAAATCATCTATACATAAATAGAAAATACTTAATTTACGCTTTTTATTTGGGCAGAGCTTTCCCTTACAATTATCGTTATAAACAGACACACCAAAATCACTGCTCCTCGCTTTTATATAGCTCGCCGGCTGGCGGCTATTTCACCCGCTCCGCTTTGGCGGGGATGGCTCACGTGGTAGGGCAGTGACGTGGCGAGCTGGACTGGCTGGCTGGCTGGCTGGCGCTGGCAGGCTTGCCTGGCATCGCTGGCGACATCTGGCGTTACAATCGGCCATCCTGGAACAATTGCTCCCGCAATGGGAACAACAAAACAGTGATTACAAGTCAGCTCAGAGCAAATGGCATATCGATAACATGGACTATAATTTAGCTGTCTAGGAGATCTACGAGATCTTCGTTTTCCTACTGTTGGTTCACACTACTGGCGCTATCGGGTATAAAAGCAATGCTACGATATGGTCGTAATAAATCAGCGCATATTGGGCCTGTGAACTTCTTGTATCCTCTAAGACATTTACCTATATTTTACAGCTATTATATATCACCTAAATCCTTAGGCAATAACACATGGGCCAGAATATAGATCATCTAACTTAGAATTAACCACGGACTGGAATTAACCTTATTGCAGCAAGGAGTTTGAGCCTGGCAACAAAGTACGTACTTACTAACTGTACCTAATCGCTTTTTTTGTAAATTGTACTATTTTTACGCCTTTTATCGCAGTTACGTTTCATTTTCTTGCTAGCTGTTCAAATTCGATTATAATATAGCCCTATTGCGTCTAGATCGCACTGTCTCATAAACCAACCAGGGATGGAAACATCACATTCAGATCTACCTACACGAGCAAACATTAACTCGTATAAATTATAGCCTGCTAAATCATTAATAGTATTATAATACTCCATATGACTTTGGTAAACTATTGTCCCAAATAAGAGAGGCCTCGCTAGGTTCCGTGGCTCTCAACGCATCGAGAATTGTGCAATTAGAGCGTTCTACCTGCCCATATAGCTGTTAACATGTATTTAACCACACACGGGCAATAGACAAACCTGTAATTTATCTAGTAAATTGTAAAAAAAGCAAAATTTGTGAACCTCACCAGGTAAAACATGTACGGACAAACTAAATTATAAGAACTTGCATGCTTAATTTGTGTGTAAACGCATGTTTTGAACAAATAAAATATCTTTATCTTTAACTGTTTTTCTGTTGCGAACTTCTTAAAGTATCTACTGGTAAAGGCCTTACCATGGACAGAAACTACGTGCTGGGAAACTAAGTAAACTAGAAATGCGTTTAAACTCTAATAATCACAAAAACTGAATAAACCTTAGTTTAAACCTGGGCTACCAAGTTCAGGCTTATCTGCGGAACCGCGGTTTAAATTTCTCCGTATACAAAACATAGATTAAACCTTGACCTGACCTAGTGCCGTTTTTTTTTTGAACCATTGTCTAAACAATTAAATCTACAATTTTTAAATACATTTTGGCTGAAATTAACATAAAACAACAACACAATGAAAAAGTTACTATCAGAAACTTTCACACACATTTGACAGCTACTACTGTTAGACCATGGTTTATCACAAAACCACGACATGTAATAACGTTTGTGCAAACCGTTTTACGAGATTCAATCCTGGGTTTTTAGTTAAACCCTTTTTTTTACGCGCTTTTATTTTGTAATAAGACGGTAATTGTCTTTACAGAATTGACAATACGTGTAGGCTCAGAAACAACGAATTTAGAGAAAGAATTTGTCAAAATTAACACTTATTGGCACCCCTTTTTAATTTTGCTCAAAAGGGCTCAAATTATCGATGTCTACCATTTTCATTGGTTTAATAGGTTTAGGGATTCGATGTAATTTGCCTTCTTTTCAACCGTGTTCTCTTTTATCGTACGCACAATGTAAACACGACGTCACATATTTCCTATATGTAATGGCCATCGTTTTGATGCATTTGAAATATTTTCTACGCGCGAAATTTGGCACAACTGATCGGTTATCGTAAAGCGTTTTACGAGACAGCCCATAATTATTTACAGTATCACTATCTGTGCACCCACTTTACAATAGATCAATATACGTTGCACTCTTCGAAACCAACAGTTTACTTTTAAAAGGAACACATTAACGGCATCTATCGGATTCCTGCTCAAGGCGTTGATATGCTCTAAGCGCTTACCTGGTCTATAAAATAGTCAACGGCAATTTTAAAGTCTCGAATTGAAAGTCACCAGTAGGCAATGCGTGCAATAAGATCACGTTAGTCATTGTATCGCGAACTGCACTACAATCCGTAATTACACGGACATTTTTACACAACACAGATTCTAAAACTTCGTAATAACGCTGTGAAAAACACTTTTTTTTGACTTGTAACGCAACTAAAATACAAGACAGAGCTCAAACTACCGCCTATCCGTATTAGTAAAAGAATACTTGCTATGGGTAACTTGCATGCATCCGTGTGAATTTCTATTGGCAAAACTAAGATTTTATACCATACCCACATCTCATTTTTTTTTTTTTTATAGTTCCGTTAGTGGACGAGCCATTATTGCAAAATTATGGATGAACTTCCTAAAGTAGCTACATAGTCCAATGATCTGACGCACTTTGTGTATGTTACTCAGAACGGGAAATTGAGACACAGCTGCAAACTTAAATTCACCCGGTTCAATGCCATGAACATAATAATTCATCACTAAATAACTCAGCTAAATAAGAAATCCTGTTTTGTAAACATTAACATTTACCCACATGTACATAATTAAATAAAAATTCTGCGTTTGACCCCGACCATTTGACGACATTATTGGAGTTACTTTTATTTGATAATTTACTTTGAAATTACTAAACTATCTACGAACTTGTTAATTCAGCGCATAAAAACTGAGGGAGCGCTAAATGTATCTTTAGGATGGATGCTGAGTTTATGGGTACCCTTGGACTACATTCAGACTGGTGAAGTAGGTACTTCTTACCAGATAATTTAGTTTGCTTATCGATATTATATTAAATGGTTATCTATCGCGGACAATTAATGCATTTAAGGCTCTGTTATCGGCACATAGGCAACTATCTCCGTTCTTTCTCATAACTAAACAATAGGAGAGGCATACATCAATTCGGGTTCTTTTTATAATACCTGCTGGCTCAATGGCTCATTAATTTTGACTCTAACAATCTCCTGTGCCAATGCTTATCTATTCCTAAGGCCTACGTGTACTTAATGCGCATTTGGACTAAATCTGTATATTCCAACTTCCCAGCTCCCTAGTATAGCTAGCAAAGCAGTTTTATACCGAGATAATCTATACTTATATTATATCTATACTATATACCATATTACTATTTACTATAGTAGGTACATTATAAAGCTGAAGAGTTTGTTTGTTTGAACGCACTAATCTCAGGACCTACTGGTCCGATTTGAAAAATTCTTTCAGTGTTAGATAGCTCATTTATCGAGGGAGGCTATAGGCTATACGGTAACGGGAATAAAACGGGATATGCGCGTGCAATGTCGCGGGCAACAGCTAGTAAACTAATAAATTGATTACAATCAGATTTGCTTATCAGGCTTACCCTAGTTTTGTCAAGGTCACCAATGGCATTTTATGATTATTTATCGACACACGAGGCACTCAAATATAAAACACATTTGGCTAATGGCATTTTGCAAACATTGGCATGGCATGACTGACCTGGTTGTTTAAGCATGATTCCTGGCAGCTCTCGGCGCGAAGTATGACGAATCCCTCCTGCCTGCGATGTCCTTGGATCCGCTATTGACGACTTTGGGGTAGCTTTCATTTCCACAGAGAAGCGTTGCTGGTAGCGAGAAGAATGCTTCTTGAAACTCGATCATTAATGGAATAAACGATGCGGCATGGTGTTCTTTCCGACGTGAGGGTAGACACTTCGTGATCCAGATCATTGTTGATGATTTTTCAACTTCTTGTGCAAGGAGACTTCAATATTTTCTTTGCGGGTGGTTTGCATCGCCTTTCTTCGTTTTTATTTTCAGAAGTCTGGCTTACCAAAGTAGAATCTTCGTCCTCCAGATAAGACGACCGTCGAGATTAATGTGTAGCAGAGCGTCGGTAGGTTTTTTTATCACACTTCTGAGTTGAAACGACAAAGATGAAAATAAATAGAAAATACTTAATTTACGCTTTTTATTTGGGCAGAGCTTTCCCTTACAATTATCGTTATAAACAGACACACCAAAATCACTGCTCCTCGCTTTTATATAGCTCGCCGGCTGGCGGCTATTTCACCCGCTCCGCTCAGAATTTGGCGGGGATGGCTCACGTGGTAGGGCAGTGACGTGGCGAGCTGGACTGGCTGGCTGGCTGGCTGGCGCTGGCAGGCTTGCCTGGCATCGCTGGCGACATCTGGCGTTACACTATGAAACGATGCGACTGTCGGTGGATATGACCATCCCGCGCCGCTTAGCTTCGATATAAACGCAGCCTTATTCGAGTGTGTGCTAGTTAGCCGCGTATAAATCCCTATAATACTGGTTTTATATCCCGCTAGCTAAGTTTGTTAGTGTTTGATCTATTTGCCGCGTTTATAAATCCAGTGATATAGTTTTCAGAACGAGTTACTTTGAGAGCTACAGAATAATTCTCAAATATTTTAAGTCGATTGACCTAAATATTGTTTATCTTTCTCCAATATCAAGAATCACCTTGAGAGTTAAAACTTAACACCAAGTCCTATTCCAGATGTCGCAAGTCCGGATAAATTGCTGTAATCTCCCCGACGCCGGGCGCCTATCCAACTCAAGGATTCTTTTCACCACACTAGTTTAACCACCCGGTTTTGCTTGCTACGCCTATTGTCCGCCCGTTATTATTAGTGTTTCATGGGTCAACTAGTTCAAAGCAAAGCAGGGACCCGTACATTGGAAAGAATTGAAATCTGCCTTCATAATGACCTACTTTTCTACAAGCCAGATTCAAATGAAAACGTTGATGCAAGTTGAAAGCATAGTTGAATCAAATTACGAGGTTTTAATAGGAAAAGAGAAGGTTATAAAATATGAGATTTTTCAGGAAAAGTTAAATGATGTTAGTGTTTTCAAATTGGACAGCGATGGTAAAACCAAAACATGGTTTAAGGGCACCATTTTGAAATTGGATGAAGTCCCCAAACTGATAGCAATAAAAAAAGTAGTTCACGAAATTTTTGCTAGCTACTGCATGAATTTGGTTCGCCAACAAAAATGGAGATTTTGCGCCGATATTTTGCCGAGTAAAGCTACGTGTAATATCTGCCGCGTTCCCGGGCTCTTGCAGCGATTGAAAGTAAATTATCTACGGTTGGTAGTTTTTTGCCGGCGGCTGGCGCAGGCTGCGCTGTAGTGCTAATTGTTTTCATTTTTTGAGCGGAGTGCGCGCACTGAGCTTTGTAGAGAGACATTTGTCCCGTTTTTATCATTGTGTGGTTATTTATTCGGTGTCCAGCGGTCCGAGGCTTGCGGAATTCGATTTTGGATTAGCCTTTTTTCGGTAGAGATATTCGGTCCGTTTTGTGAAAACGTTTTATCAATTCCTAAAACCATCTGAAACCATTGAATTCAACCAACAATATCAATCAATTAGAGCAATCGCCTCTGTGCTTTTGTTTATTTAAAATTATTTACCGAACATTTTATTCATGTACTGGCTTCCAGACGGACTCGTGTTAAATTTTTAATGCAAGAAACGCGACTCCGAGGCCACAGTAATGGGAGAGTAAATATCGCAGTGCTCCTTATGAATGAATAATAAATATCGAGCGTCGGTGCTACGCTGCAAATACAACCGCTGGGAATTTCACCTACTTCGCTATTTTGCTTGGATTTAGGTTTGAAACACTCACGAATTGACCGCTCCTCGTAGCGCATCCAAGAGATATAACAGTTCCTTCAACCGAAATAAATAGTGATGAGCCACCCTGTGATAAAGTACGCACGGAAGCTTCGTAAATTCCCGGAGCTACCGTGCAGCTCACTGCAATAATATAATATCTCATCCAAAGACATGAAACTATATGAAATCTCATCTCAAAATATTTATCTAGGTAAGTTGCCCGGACAGAGTCGCAGACATATTTAAGGTTTACTAGTTTCGTGTTATAAAAAACAATAGTTTTAAACGGGCCCATGCAGAGAAATCCTTTTTGCTTTCGTACCGTATTTGAATAGCGGAGGTCCGATGTTTGTCGGAAGGTTGCGTTAAATAAAACGAACATTGTTTTCAACGCCGCAACGTTTCACGTTAATTGCGCAGAAGTGTTTAATGAACGCTTGTTCACTGTGTTTGCAGGCTGAGCTATTTGCCGGCCCTTCTTTCTACACTCCCTTCAAAAATAATATAGCCTTGTGGCTGTCAGCAGCAGTCCAGTCTGGCTGACTGCACGATTATTTCCCGTTCGCATTATGATCAAAAAGGTGTACGATAAAGGCACAACACGTGTGATGTGGCGTGGTGTGAAAATAAAAGGACTTTTTGGTCGTTGCAGCATCTACTTTTCGCTGTTGCGTCCCGCGCCGGGGAAATGTTAGTGCTTGTCTGTGTAATTTATTAAAAGTACGGCCTTATC
This sequence comes from Agrotis segetum, assembly GCA_036375495.1. NCBI lineage: Eukaryota > Metazoa > Arthropoda > Insecta > Lepidoptera > Noctuidae > Agrotis > Agrotis segetum. The sequence continues at coordinate 73,383 of JAQSVV010000150.1, forward strand.
TGTTGCAGACGTGGCAGGACGAAATATATTATGTGTGTGATATTTTAACATGTTTGTTCTGGTATATTTTTTTTTCCACTTAGAAGTAGAGTGCATAATAGAGATGCTTTTAACTTTCACAAAACGTAGGTGTTATCATTAGAGCAGAAAATAATGCTTTGTCAGCTTTGTGAACATGCATTGGCAGTCGCGCACAAAATCAAAATCATTTATGTCTACAGAATATTCTCTGTGACGCATTCTCGCTCATAAATTTATCAATACGGATGTTATAATAGGAAATTTTCATATTGTGTTCAACGCTTTGTGATTCAATCGACCGTTGGACTCGCGTCGAAACTACGCCGAATAAATATACCTCATAAATATTTAACTTTACGAGAACCTCAACTACGAAATACTGGGTAGATATTATAATAACAATTTTACAAAACCTGCATTATTTTAGAAAAAATAATTTATTTTGGTTATTTTCCGGTTCACTGATGAAGTAATTGTTAACTTTCATATTGAAGGTTTTATTCAGATATTTTCGATGCATTTTATTAATTCGTTCGGGTTTCCAAACTGACTGCTATAATAAATTACTGTGTGAATTTATATAGGCGAAATTGCAGACAAGACCTATTATAATATTTGATACTCGTATCTTAATGGTATCAGCCTTTATGGTAAAAGACCATGTAAACAAGAAGATACCACATATTGGTTAGCAAAAGATAAGAGAATATAAGTAGTATTGTATTACAGGCCACTTCAGACCAGCGTATAAAGAAAGTACTACCAGGATCTAATAAGCAGTAAGAAACACAAGATCAGTTACAGCTGTACCATATCTTAAAGACTGTATTAGAACTAGTACAATTTTCTTTAATAATATTGTGCTTTCTTTTAAAAATACAGTGTAAAAAGTTTAAGAGAATCTATTATTTTTCTCTTGTCAGGTATCGTTTGAGTTTGTCAAAAATAATATTTGCGGAGAGCTATTTCTCCTCATAAAAATACCTTTCCTTCTAGATTTTAATTTAAATTTTGTGGAAATGGATGCTTAGTATAGCAGGTAGACCAGATACTCAGAGTTCCATGGTATTTATACCAATGGAAAATCATAATTACCACCTGATATTCCGACCCAAAAGTATTCTTGAAAATTTTATTTTAAACGAAATCTAATAAAGAAAATCGACCATGTCAAAAAAGAAACTAAAAAAAAATGGCGCACATGCTTTGAAACTGTGAGCCTACCACTTTTAGGTCTATATGGCTAATCAGGGTTCGGAAAAGAAAAGCAATTGAAGCTTTTCAAAAAATGTGGCACGTTTAATACATAAATTATTCTCTCCGCGTTCTATCGTGACTAAAAATAAACGAAAGTCTAGAAAAGCTACAGTTTAATCATAGAACTGAGAATATCTCTGACTGACTGTCAATTGTTCGATACTGTTCGACAGCCAACCCCCCGAATTGGTAAGTCTGGTCTGCATGAATCGCTTAGGTAGGTAAAGCACTTCTTGTTTCAAATACCGGGAGCAATTCTTTAAAATTGCTTTGCGCTTTGCACTTTGCATTTCCAACTCCCTTTTTGTTCTTGACTTTCAATTTAACTTTTATGGTTTTGAAGAGTTTGAACTTAGAACTTAGAAATGGTTGTTTAATATTGAGTGCTTACGTAGTGTTGAGTGTCACATTTGGGGTACCTACTACTATCAAAGCATCGTATTTTCGGGAGATTACTAATCACATAAGATTAGTTAAACACGAACTAAAAAACTTGTGACAATAATTATTGGAAACTTGTCCATACTCCTAAAATGTTGTCAAAATATTATGAATATAAAACTTTTTAACGGTACGCTCAAAAGTTATAGTTACTTTCGTACGGGCCTGTATATTCGTTGACGGAATAAAAGAGTAGACCCCAGGCTCAGATGTTCAAGCTTTTTCTATTTTTGTATCTTATTTTTTGCCGTCTGGCGTACCTATTAGAGAAGGGACGTGCGTATCATTCATTAGTGATCGATTGGCTCAGATTTATGTCTTTTTTCGTAGAGGAAAAATGTAAGTGACAAACACAGTTTCTGGCTTATATATAAGACAGATTTTCATTACAAAAAATAGACGAAAATCCCACCTGTCACCTCGGCGGTACCTCGTCGTATGTAAGCAACATTATTGGCATAAACGGTGTTTATTATTCAGAATGCAAAGACGTGTCTTGTCTGTAAGCATATCATCGATCTTAGTCGGGGGGTCGGCTTCAAGCCTGTTTGCTTAGGACGGCTCCATGTCCTTACCGTTACGCCAAATATTTGAAACTGTTGATGGCAAAACGCTCAGGATCGTATGTCATTCGAGTGTTCTGTGTGTATTGTGTTATGGATACAATGGCTGCGGTGATTGGGGTTGTAAGAGAATGTTCCTCGGTACATATTACGATGTTTTTGTGTGAGACTTTGTTTCTTTGATATTGGCATGATGGACTAACGGAAGAACATTTAGTAAGACAAAATACCTAATAGAGAAAAACTGGAAACATCTGGTGCTATCACGTAAACAATAAGACACTTTCTTTAGGACTGATAGACGCTACGGAAGCTGCTAATGATTGGTTTTAGAACATAAGATCAACAGTAACGTGAACCCAAAGACATGTACAATGCCAATACAAAAATGTGTGGACAAAGTTTAATAGGAACGCCAACGTTACGAGAGAAGTGTAAGAAAGAGATGGCTTGACTAGTATTTGAGCCGTTTGGGGTTGAAATATTAGAAAAACCGGCCAAGTGCGTGTCGGGCCACGCACAGTGTAGGGTTCCGTAGTTGCCCATCAAAATACTTAGGCAAACTGATTCGCTGAATTTAATTTAAAAAAGAAGAATTTTCAAAATCGGTCCAGGAATCTTTGAGAAATCGGGGAAAATACATTAAAAAAAAGATTACGACGAATTTAGAACCTCCTCCTTTTTTTGAATTTAGTTAAAAATTGTTGACGATAAAAACCTACCTATCCCCAAAAAACATACATAAAAAAGCTGTAAAAATAAAGTTGACAAACTTACATTTGCAGTTGTCTCCGATACATTTTGTTTAAGAAAATATGATATCAAGTACATTTTATAAGTTGGTCGACGATTACTCGTAAAGTTGTAAAGCCTACTTAGTCATGATAATTTTCTTTTAAACTTCGTTATAGATACTACTATTGTGAATTTTTCACACCCCCAAACATAACCGTTTAGCTGGTAGAGGGGGGGGACACTCAATCGAGCAAAATTTAGCACTTTAAAGCTTAATATTTCACAAACGAATTTTTTTATCAAAAAATTGTTAATGGAAACTACCATTATTTTTTAAAGGCCTATTTAATGATACCCCACAGTAAGGGGTACGCGATAAAAATCCTCACTTTACGTGTAAGTACTGGAGGTACCCTAAAAAAAAATATTTTACTAGATTTTATTTTACCACTTTTTCGGCACAACAAATCTGTATATTTACACCAAATTACAGCTCTCTAGTACTGTGCGTCTCTGAGCTAAACTGCGGACAGACGGACGGACGGACATGGCGAAACTATAAGGGTTCCTTGTTGACTACGGAACCCTAAAAATGGGGTCAGTGTGCCTACCAACTTTTCAAAGACATTGTTAAGCGTATGGTCGAGTTTTCACGTGACGAGATGGCACGTGGTCCATATTTTTGTCAAAGAATCAGCATTGCCATCCAACGCGGCAATGCTGCCAACGTTCTGGAGACTATCTCAGGTACGACACGCTAATCTCAGGAACTAGGTACTGGAAAGTTTTTGTGTTAGCTAGTCTATTTATCGAGGAAGGCAACAGGCTATACAATATAAGGAGCAGCAGGGGGGAACAAATAATTTAAAAATCAAATATACATAAATGCATCATAAAATACACATTGGTACCTAAGCTGTCTGGTTTGACAACAGCACCTGAGATACAAGGCTTTAATCTCTGCGTCTCTGTCTAATTAAAATGTAGTGCAAAGCCATGACAAAAGTCCCGTAAAGTCATTATCTATGGTAAAATGCTCTCTGTGTTTTAGACGTGAACGCTAATCACTCTCAAAGCATTGGTAGCTATGTTTATTCATTAGTGCCTAAGCAGCGTATGTGTTGGTTGCCTCGCACGCCTCGCTCTAAAGTTGTTGATGAATAAATGCATGTACTAGCTTTGCCTCCATTAATTGTCATTGATTGAATACTTGCAGCTATCTGCGTTAGCTTAGATGTATTAATTACCAACTTGAATTATAAAACATTCTTTTACATAATCTTGTAGCTGTTCATTATCGATTGATGTTATTTACCTGTGTTGAACGAGTTAAATTTTGCTTTTTTGTTAAATAATAACATCTGAGAGATTTTTTATAGAACAGTTTCTATATGTCCAAAGCATTTCAAAGAGCTTTTCAAATCTAAAAATAAAATAAAGAAGAAATGTCTATGGTCAACTATCACAAGTTACAAATACAAACAAAAACAGCCAATTACGAGCTCTAAACACAGCAAAATTTGTAATTAACTGAGTCGTAATTGGTCGAATCGTGGTCGAGCAGGATAGAGAGAATATAGCTCGTTCCCTCGAGCGAATAACTCGTGGACTAATGAAATTGGCTACGGAAATGTAAATTACGGAAAAGGCCTTTGTTTATTTAATAATAGGTACCAAACAGGACCGTTTGTCTAGGTCTATTTGGTGAGGACCCCACATTTTTGTTACGGGAATTCGGGGTATACGTACGACAATTTAATTGGAAACACCGCAGGAACATAGAATAGAGGTGGGATAGATGCTCTATATCTCTATGGGTAAGAAGTCAGTGGTTAGACGTTCCTAAAATTGTGAAAAAAAAATAATGAAAAAAAAAAAAATTAACATTATTTTCTACTACCGACATCGAAATTATCATGCCTACTCAAATCCTTCCGAAAAATACAAATTGCTGTAAATCCCTACTTTGCTGCTTGAAAAAATACAAACCAGAATGTAAACACAATACATCGTAAGTTGGAAAAGCGAGATAAATATTAATACAGTTCTTTCCTTGGCTTCCGGGAGAAAGATATCCCAGCATCCTTCACGTTATGCATCATGAGCTTCGAGAAAAGTATGATTTTTGCAAAAGCACCATTACGGTTAGGGCGTTATCTACAAAATACATACTAGTATAAATAAATATGAGTTCGTATTCTTGCTACCTTCACCCACCCCATTTGAGCTATGAATCCTCAAAGGTCTAATTTGCATCTCAAAGATAAAATCTGTCGCAAAGTGAAGTGATATTCTTATAGAAAGCAGAATATTTCAACATCAGAAAAAATCAATAGGTCCTTTAGTCATATTTCGTGTCTGTTGTTAAAGAATAATTATATTGCAAGCACAAAAATATTACGGACAAAATGTTTTTGTAGGAAAGAATTTCTTTGGCTGAAGGGTTGAACACACTAAGCTCAGGATTTACTGGTTCGACTTGCATAATACTTTGGCTATAAAACATCACCCTAGAACTAATAGGAGCTGAGCAGCCGAGTAATCCACGGGGAACAGACAATATATTTATATTTTAAAATTTAATGAGGATATTCATATGTGTTTATTCATTTAGAAAAGAGAAGAGAACTTTGTCATATATTATCAGCCTATTGCCGTCCACTGCTGAACGTACGCCTTCCCCAAAGAGCGCCAACTCTCCCGGTCTTTGGCAGTCCACATCCATTCACTGCCAGTCACATTCATCAAATCATTGACCAATCTTGCCGCAAGGCGTCCTTCTCCGTTTGCCCATTCGCAGCATTCACAGACGTGGCCGGCCCGCTTTCTACACACTTGACACTTTGTCACCATAATGAAAAATAAATCACATTTTTTTGGGTGTAAAATTATATGTAGGTACTAGCACTTTGCCCGCGACTTCGTCTGCGCGTGTTTTTAACTTCAAACTCAGTGAATTTAATTTGCGCTCACCCTCCTTATAGTATAGGATACTTTTGGAAAATCTCTAGTAGTTTCAGGGCCTATTCAATACCAACAAACAAAAACACGCTAGGGGTTGATTTTTTAAATATAATAAATACGTATCCTTTATTCGATTGAGCGAAAATTTATGCCCAGTTTAGAATTTATCGAAGCACGCAGTAAATTCTTTCCTTAAAACTTAATCAACTTTTTCAAAATTTAGGGGGTGATTTTCGAAACACCCAAAAATGGAGGGTAGTTTTGAAAAAAGAATAGTGTCCATCTTTTTTATTTACTTATACTCACATTCGTACCATGTTTCAAGTTTATAAACCCAAAGAATAAGATTTTGCATACGAAGGTTTTCACCCCTTTTCACCCCCTTAGAGGTAGATTTTCGCAAAATCCTTTCTTAATGTTCACCTACATCATAAATTGCAACTACCATCCAAAATTCAGATTGCTAAGTTTAGTGGTTTAATATCCTCCCCTTAAAACTTGAATACCCCTTTTCACCAACATGGGGGGTGATTTTCGAAAAATCCAAAAACACGTGTTTGATTAATTCTTATCTAGTATATAAATACTGATTTTCAAATTCATCAGCTCACGCGTTATGATTTTCCCATACAAACTTTAACAACCCCTAGAATACCAATGGAGGGTAGTTTTAAAAAAATAGCGTTGCTAATCTTATTTATCTACTAATGTTCTTATTCGTGGTAAGTTTCAAGTTTATAAACCCAAGGAATAAGATTTTTCATACAAAAGTTTTCACCCCTTTTCACCCCCTTAGAGGAGGATTTTCAAAAGAGGAGTGTCAAAAGAAAAACCCCTGTTCTTTTATATATAGATTATGATTCTTTCCACCCTGGGTTGAGCTGACTGTCAGACTTTTACAGACTAATAAACTGTTCCATTTTACGGCATTTGGCTTCCAGGGTTTATATGAATGCGGCCTTAGTAAATAATGTTCCATTTGAAGTTGATCCAGTCAATATTTTGTAGGTTTTAAATCAGGATAAATATAACTACGTTGATAAAAAGATCAACAAATGTGTGGGAAAATAGAAAATCTTCAATTGAATCACTACAAAGTCAACCCTATAATACTTTGATGGGTTCAATTTTTCGCAGATTCAGGAAGTAATTACGTTTCCGAGATCAAAGTAGTCGTATCTATTCACGACTAAAATATTTACAATATTTCAGTCTGAATGCCTGTAGGGGTTGGAGTGGCTGATTTACATGACAAAGTCTCTTAGTAACCCCCGAAGGATTTCGGCGATGCGTCTCCACTTTGCCTACAGCAAAATTCATTGGACTACTACCGACGCTGTGCGAGACCCGAATTTCAAACGAGCATTCGCTTACGCACATAATATATGCTCAATGTATGATTTAATTAAGGAATTCGTGTTCTAGAACATAATTAGGTAAAAATATTCATGAAACTTTTATAGTACACTGATGCACTCTAAAAATGTTTTCGTAGACAATAGAAGCACGATATGTCTGCTCAAATCAGCTTTGTACTCGCGCCGCGAACTGTACATAAAATCTCTTTTGAATCAAAATATCAAAGACGGGCCAAAGAGCAAATTGGACAAATTTTCCGGCTTTTAAGGAATCTCCGCTACAGAGTGCTACTAACGGAGGAAAGTAGGGAAAAATGTTTTCTTTCACAGTGCGATAAGTTGGCGTCGTAAACATTTTTTGACGCGACAAGTTCTAGTGTGTGATTTTCATGGCATTTGTGTGGGATGTGTCGAGCATGTTGACGTGACGTGTCGAGCAGGTTAGACGCGATTCGGGCGAAATTCAGATGGAAGTCGTGTAATTTTTCTGTGAAATATTCGTGTTACAGCTACGTCTGGACTCGATCGAAATTGGCAGTTGTTTTGATGTCACTTTTTGATAGAGTGGAATGTTGAGTGGATTCGTCAATGAAACGTAACTTTACTTCGTTCTTTATTGTCACTGAATTGTCAATGATGGCACATAATTATCTACTGTGTTCGGGCTAACATAATAAATGCTGTCTGTGAGCCGTCCTTAGTATCCAAAACTATCCTGTGCTTTGTAGAAACGTTTTGTCGTTCAGTTCTGCTTTTACGAGTTTGCGGTTTGACTACAAAATTCACTTGTATTAAGTATGGTCTTTTATTATTACTCGCCGGCTTCCTATTAAATCTACCACGAAGTGTAACCAAACAACAAAAGTGACTGAATTATTATTTAAATAATAAAATACCAACATACAATCAATATACAGATATCTGTCACTTTAGTTTTGCATTACAAAGCCCATAACATACCACACTATTGTTTCCGACCGCCGCCATTCGGTACATTGCACTCATAATTAACGAAATTACGTAAGCATTTTTAATGTATTCCATTTTACTGTGAATTCTCTGGCATAAATGCAATATTGCCAGTATTGAACCCAGAATTTTAATAATACAGCCTGTATATTAAAACAAGAACGATTAAAAAAACAGATTTAATTAAAAATACAAAATGGTTGCTGCTCCTTTTTTCGTTTTAAGTAAAAGGTGTAAAAATGTTAAGCTAATTTGATAAAGACAAATGAAATATGAAAAGGATAAGTGAAAAGATTTGGTTTCAGGATTTTTTGGCAGTGTGAAAAAGTTTAAGTACTAAGGTGTTAAGTGGGCCCACGGCAACCGACGTCGCATTACGATTTCCGGCCACCGTAGGCGCGAGCATGTGGACGGCAAGTAATGGGCGACTGGCTGTCCGATCATGAACCATGCCCGGGTTGTTCAAAATTCCTCAAAGAGTGTCAGCATAATGACGGGGCCTTTAGAAGACCCAAGCCTGCTGGAGTCGCGGGACTCACGAATTAGGTACCGTGACTGTGAAGGACATCGTGGATTTTAGTCAGTACGAGTCTAATAGTCCCTCCCGCTCTGCCCCGTGTGGGGGGAGGACTAATTTGATGATTGTACCACGCTAACAAAATAATGACGGCTCTGTCTCAGAGCGCATTCACTTGTATCGGTCAATTTTTGAATCAATCTGTTAGACATAATCTAATTTTTACTAGCCGAAATAGTAAGTTTTGGATGGTTTTTAAAAGTACTTCAATTTATTTCCATTTCATTTACCTAATTTTGCCTGTGTTCCACCAAATATACTGAATGTGCACCAAAATATGTTCATTAAAATATGTCGTAACGAGGTGTAATAAAAAAATCTACCTAAGCAGGGTCGACGAAGCCCCGCTTCGCGGGGCTTTTATTTCTGTGTACAAGGTTTAAAGGAACCTAACCAAACCGAACTTCGGGGTGTCCCTGAAATCTTGATAAAGCGAGTTTTAGATTTGGTGCACATTCAGTATATTTGGTATACAAAAAGAATTATTGATGCGCATTTAAATTTTATCCGTAAGTTTTAATGATTACCAAGCGTTTCTTGGAAAGAAGAACGATGCAGGAAATGGTTAGCTGCCGTGAAGAGAAGAAAGTAAATAACATCATAATAATTTATCCTCATTTACTTATTCATAATGTTTATTTATATACGAGTAGGTAATTTTTTCAGTACCAATGGATTGCCATCGAATCAAGTGAATTTATTGATTGGTATTTTTATTTGTGAAAAAATCTCATTTTAATTAGAACGGTCAGAGCCCTCAAAATTGCGACCAATAGGTGGCGCTAAAGTCGTGTACGGTGCCACTGCCGCATAGAAAATATTCCGACCCAGACGTGTGTTAAAAATTATGCGCACCAAAATGACTATTACAACTGCTTAACCCAACACGAAAGGGCCGTGAATCACACGTGCTAAAATGAAAAGTCCTTTACTATTTTGAAAACGTGGTCGAAAGCTATTCGCTTCTTCCGGTTCAGTGAGCAACGAATGAAAATGGTGGGCTGCGTTTGCGGCCATTGTAGCGTCCGTTTTCATTTAGCAGCTAAAGGTAAACGTTTGTTTACCCCTGTGTTATAAATAGAGTCGTTTAAAGGCGTCTGTGGTCTCTGCGTCAATGTGACTGCCATTTGTGGTTGTACGAGTATTTTGAGAGCTACCTTCGGAATGAACGGGAAATGTGGTTTGTTAGTTGCAGTAAGGAATTATCGTGTGGGTTTGTTTATTTTGACTGATAAGGTTTTTTCTGGCAGTAATTGCTGAATCAAAGTGAAAAACTTTTAATTGTAAATAGCTTATAAAGCGCAATTCACACCAAAGCGTGGCGCTGCGCGCACATTTCAATAGAACGACTCAAAATCTAACTTTGTTTAACACACGAAATGATATCATTTCCAGTATCGATACTGTTGGGTCGCGCCGCGTTGCGTATCGGTGTGAGCAGACTCTAAGATTGACACAAAAAAAGTAATTGAACGGCAACCTTTTACGAAACACACATACTAACTGCGCAGAGAGATCCATCAATTAAGTAGTCAGATATTTTAGCCGGATAGGCAAATGAGGACAGAAAAATTGGCATAAAAACCTATCTAGTCCGAGGCCTGTGCCCAACGACAGGCTTATTCTAAATGACAGACCCTTAAAACAAGGCGACGAAATAAAACTGCAAAAACATTTCGTCTGTTTGACGACCGCTGACAGGACAACTTTTTCTCTCCAAACGTTTTTGAACGTTTCAAAAGTATTGTGTGTTGCCCGTGTTATTATTATTTTTTTGTTTCTTCTGCGAATATAGATAGCCGATGACATCGTTCTTCTATTGAGTCTAGACATTTGTTATTTCTTTTTGAACGTGATTTCTTATTTTGATTTTCGATATGTGCATACATTTGAAGGGTATCGCCTGAATTCTTGTTAAAATCTAGACGTAAGTAATATCGAGAGACGAACAAAGATAAATCAAATTGACAATTCAATGTGGTGTAAAGTTATAAAAAGAGCCATGACATATGAAATATTCGTAGAATTTCATACTTTTCTCTGAAATCTAATTTTGTTTTAAAAGGTTCAAAATTTTCGGATGCGATTGGTAGCGCTGTGGGCGAAGGCACGGGTGAATACAGGCACATTGTATTTAAAAAAAAAACCTCAATTTTCACATTTTCCAATGCAGCAGTAGAATTTCTTGTAATGAAACGTAGAATGAGAGAAATCTGAAGTGGTTGGCTTGTTACTCATTATGAAACTCTACAGTCGATAATTCAATATTACAATTCTTTTGATATTGGCTCGAAGCAATCAATTTATGAAAATAGTCGCCGTCTCTCCGGGAATAGATTAACATATTTTTTTCTAAATTGGCGAGGAATATTCAGATTTCCCTCCAATTTTCTCGTGGAGGACACTCTATTGAAATTCACGTTGATATTGAATATTGCGATCGGTTGTTGGCACGAATGCATATTATATACATAGAATTTTTGTTTGCGTATTGTTCTAAGACGTGCCGTACTTTCAGACCTCATTTTGTTGTTCTTTGTCGAAAATTAATCGAGTTTCTAATTAAGTTTCACGTTTAGTTTTAGATCTTATGCGAACTTTAATTTTCAGTTAATTGCTGTTAGGAATTAGCATTTACGAAATTATGTTTATTCTTAAAACTGTTTTAGTGACTTGTTTTAACAGGTCTTTAGACTAATTATTGTTGGTTGTGTTTGTAAGCATTCGCATGCTAATTACTATCACGTAATTAGTAAGCAAACAACTAATAAGAAAGTTAACGATGTGAAGTTGAATCTTGCTCTCAGTTGCTCAAAGCTGTTCCCAAACTTTAGTATTGGCACTGGCATCTCGACTAATACCGGGTTAAACTAAGGTTCGTGATTTCCTGTCGGTATGTTAGATAATTCAAAATCTGTTTAGTCCTAATCTCTGTCTCAGTTATTGAAAAATAATGAACACTTATTTTTTTAACATGAATGAACATTGAACACGTCCTCTTCGAAATTTGGGATTGGAGGCTTGTGGCGTTATAACGCCTGCAAAATTATAAGTGATTATGAGTGATGTTTTGTGATTTTTAGAAGCGTTGTACGAGTATCTTCGTCAATTTTGCTATTGCATGGTTTTTTTTTAGGTGGTAAAATCATCAAATGAGTCCTCCTGCCCTGGCCCTGCGTGGGGCGGAAGGGACTGTCAGACTCTTACTGACTAAAATCCACCCGTGTTCCTTCCTATGCTCTTTACTTTCCGGGGCCACGGTATCCTGGGTTAAGAAAAAACCCGCGACCCCAGCAGGTATTTGGCGCGAAACACGACGCGCCACCGACCCGGGCCTGGTCCTTGGTCGGACGGCGAGCTACCCATCACTCACCGTCCGCAAGCCCGCTGTGCCGCTGTGCCCTCTGCTAATCAGAGGGACACGCGTTGGATCGTCCACACGACAGGCTATTCGCATACGGGCAAAGGCACTCTTCCTTAGGCACACAGTGCCTAAGGAAGAGTATTTGCCTGCATCGCAGGGTGCACCGGCCCGAAAAACTGGTCTTCCCCCCGGACATATCCGAGAGGGAACTCCAGTCCACGGGCGCACGTGGAGGTTTCCTGTCATAGCACCCCTTTTATTATATGGTACGGTATTTTTTGATAATCTATCTTTCGGACTAAAATAGTTTGTCATCGTAAACGCCTAAATCAGGTAGGGCCTTTGGAATCGCAAGAGCTCAGAGTGGCTCAATGGTCACATGTACTGTTAACAGTAAAGTTTAAGAAAGCCCCTTTTACAATCTCCCCGGGAATGTGCTTTGGCCAGGCGCTTCCAGATTTGGTATTTTAATAGGTCCTAAATGCCTGGTCTTATCCCCAAAGACCGGACTTCTTTATTTGAAGGGTTCTTCACCGAAAAAAAAAGTACTTAATTATGTAGATTACTGTGTCGAGCAAAAATATCTCTCATAGAAAGTACCTAGTTATCGCTCGAGTATATTATGTGTGTAAGACAGTGTCAACAGTTTAGTACCTACAATAAACTATTGACAGAATTACAGACACCAGCTGCAGCACTTCAACCTACCCCATTTTGTCAATACAAAATGAAACTTCTTCTTTTGTGATAAGATTGGCAATAGAAAGGCCGATTGGTGAGCTGCCGCCTATACTTCCAAAGTACAAATCTATCAATTTCAGTCTGAATATTCGATAACAATTCGAATCTCATTCTTCTTTCAATGTGCAGTCAATCACACACTCCTATATACATAATTATGTTAACTGAAAAAAAATCTCCTATTTCTCGTCCTGTAGAATTAATTACATTTTTCCATTTCACAGAAGTAGGATCGACACCCTTTTCAATTATAGAGTGAAGTCCCTAAATAATTAAAGGGTCTATTCTATAATATTGATCGTATTCCGTATTTGGTGAGGTTTTCGAATCTTATCGAATCGTACCTATATCAAAGTCTGGTGGTAATCTGGTGCAATCAACAAATAAATAAATTCTTTAATTAATCTCCTGCTTAGAAAACGTTATCGAGGAAGTGATTGAATGCGTTGATGATCTTCACTTATAAATAAATGAGATGAAGATATTCAATTATACATATACTTTACTTGACGTGGGTATTGATCCCATGGTCACATGCTAAACAGTAACTACCACTTTCACTTTCTTTCGGCTATATTAGATTTTCAAACTTTAATATTACCTAGTATTAGCTAGACGTGGAAGTACCTATAGGAAGTATAGAAGGTAAAGCTGTGCCTCATCTTTAGGAGAAAAACAGAAAGATATTTTGTTATGATGATGATGATTACTATTTCGTTTCCTTGAATTGTCGTGTGCTTTTTTTTGCGTGGTTATGTCATCAGATGCGTCCTCCCACCCAGGACAGGGCTAAGGCCAGATTAACGGGAATTGCCGTTAATTATAGCTGTGATGGATGTTTATACGAAAATTTAAAAACAATCATCATGAAAATGAACGGCATTTCCCGTGATGACGCCATAATATAAAACATAATATTTAAGTTACTCACCACTTGTCCGAAGTCATTGTAAAAGGCGGTCGGTAAAGAAAATCTTTCAATAGGAAAATCGTAGCTCGAACAAGTCCTGCGTGGGTTGTTGACATCTTGATTGATTGTAAAAGATTAAAGTTTGCCGATGTCGACGCCGGCCGACGGTCAGACGTGCGATAGGCAATTGGCAATTAAATTGTCTAGACTCCAGTACAAGTAATGTCGAGGAGATTAATTGTTCACCAAACTGTCTACCAGCTTAGATTGTCCGTTGTCAATTCGCAACTGTCGTCGTTTGACAGTTGTATGACATGGCTGTTAACATCATTAACTGTCATCTTATTTTACAGCTCAGTTACCAAAGAAGATGAAGAAAAAAACCGTTTTACTGATGACATCTCAAAATGTGGTTCACATTATTTTGGTAATGTCCTATAATCCTATTGCAATTAGTAGTCCTGTCATTCTAAATTTATCTGCGGAAAAAAAATCCAAGTGAATTTTTATACCTTTATTACGGCAGATGGAGGTTGCAAAAAATCGACATAAATATCGTAGGGCAAAAGTTCGCGGAAATCAGGTTTTGCAAATATCTTGCGACCTACATAGTACCCACGGAGGTCAATACAGGTTATTATAAAAATTGTTTGTCGTGAAATTATATTACTTATCTTCATTTTTACATTCATTGGTAGTATGTTAATTTCATAATCACTTTCACCCTGACTGTACTTGTCAGCAAAGTCTATCATGAAAACAAAACACATTAATCTTTCTACAAAAAATGAGATGTCAGAGGTTCGTGTTCTATAATATTTTGAGTAAACAAATATTTTTTATCGGGCGGGACAATCTCTGACGTAAAATGTGGCGAGTTCGCGATGTTGTTCTGAAAGTGGCAACAGATGGCGCTACTTGTTACTACGCTTGAAGTTAACGCGTTTTTTATCTTCGGGATATGAGTGACTTCTATTCGTTTATGAACCTAAATTAAATGTAGGTAGGGTTAATATTTCTATTGTGTTAAAATATCAGGATTTAACTCTACTTGCTTCTAGAATACCTGCGTCTAAAGGTACAATTTTATGATATGAGGAAGATTCAATTTGATGAATAATATGATTTACCAGTTGTTCCCCGTGGGTTGTAAGTGTAACTACAACTTTACACTTACAACCCACGGTTTAGGTATAGCCTTCTTCGATAAATATACTTTTAGACACAAAAATATTATTTCAAGAGATTAGCACTTTAAAAAAAATCTCTTCAGTTTTATAATAATACTGTAGAAAAATGCACTTTATTTCTACCTTAGCAACCAAGGCTTCAAAATGCGCGTGGTTAGATAACCGCCACAAAGCCTAGAGTTCTAAAATAATGGAATGTTCCAACTTTCAACTTCAGTGAGATGTAAAGGTGCGTACAGACTATAAAACATAACATGTTAAACAACATTGCTATAAAACATGTTACAGAGTTAATGTGGACACTGAATGTTCCAATAACATGTTATTGATACGTACAAAAATATTACATAACTTAGTCACGTGTGGCACTGAAGAATGATATTAATGACAATGGTTATTATAACATTGTTATAATTGCATTGTTATTCTAATGTGTGCAGTAATGTTTCATGTTGCAATGTCGAATAACAAGGTTACATAATGTGGATGTGTTACAACTGGTTACAAAATACAAGTTATAAAACATGTTACATAGTCTGTACGCGCCTCTTTCATATAGGCTAAATACCAAGGCAGCATAATATCCAAGAAGCTACAATTAATAGCCTACGAATGCACAGTAATTCAAGTAGAGTCAATAATCAAACACTGATTCGTTGATGTGATAATGTGCACTGAGTCAATTCATTAATATGCTAATAATTAAGAGCTAAGCCGTGTCTTGGCATATGATTGACTTGATTTATGTTCTGCTTGTGTGTTGCGGGTATGGCTTTAATAATAATTATTATGTGGCAACATTATCACATTATGTAATGCCTTGTACCCCAATTTCTTTACCCTGATTTTTAGGTTAGGTTATTTGACTTTAAATTAAAAAAAACAGTCCAGAAATTGATAAAAACTAATTCAATTTTCCGAATCGGAAGAGCCAGTTTGAATTTCGAACAGTTTTTTTGTATAAGAGTATTAACAAACTAAGTATTTTGACTTTACATAAATTAAAAAAAGTCCAGAAATTGACAAAAAACAAATCAATTTTCTGAATCGGTAGGGCCGGATTGAATATCGAACAGATTTTTTTCTGAGGTTCCGCAGTAAAACTTGGATAATATTATAATATTAATTTTAAAACTAATCAAGCACATTTTTCAGCATCGAAGACTGATTTTAAAATTCGTTGTTTGAAATCGCGAAATCCGGTATCAGTATCCGAATGTTGCTGATGACGTCATAATGTCATAATGGGAGGCGTTTTCGTGTACCACAGAACCTACGGGATACGGGGCATAATGTTTAAAAAAATGGGTGTTGTGTAAGGGTCAGTACACACCGACCTACATAACAATACTGGAAATGTATATTATTTATGTCTGTAGTTAATAAAAATAATAATTGTGTCTCCCCAATAACGCGTGTAGCGTCGCGTCTTGGTGTTAATTGACCCTATCATAATTTAAATCATAATCATTTATCCATATCCGTTCCAACAGTACCTATACCTGCGACATAATATTAAAGCTAGTAATCCACTAACTTAACCCGTGTTAGCCAATGTGTTTACCAACTAGTTATACAATTAAGTGGTTAATAAAATTGTAGTTGATCCAATTATTTGGTACCGACCGACGTCGGACAACATTGAGGCGGCATGTATAGAATATTAAAGACTGTCTGTGTCTGTTTAGATTTACATAGGTACCTTGTGTTTAGAAATAAACTTGGTTGGAATTTTAGGGTTACTGTTTTAGTAGTAGTGTAGTTTTTGGTACCGTTTCATCTGCACTTTATTTATGCCTAAGTTGAAAATCCCTTCTTACCGACTTCAAAAAAAGGAGGTTATCAATTCGACCTCACCTGTTCAGACGCTGATATAGACTAACATAATTAATTATACGAAAACTATAGACAGTTCTGAAAATATTACATACACATGGGTCGAATTGATAATCTCCTTTTTTTTTGAAGTGATTAAAAATAAACCAAAACCTTCCAATATTAAACCATGTTCAAACAAAAATACTTGTCTCTTGGAATACATAATTATTATGAATACCTTTAATGTGATTAACAAAATTTTCAAAGCACGTCATTCCGGGAACGAAATTCTTTTTATTGTATTTCTTATCATCGAAAGGAATATTTTTGTAAGCACATTGCTTTTATACCCTTTCCATCTAATTTAATTAGGAAGTTCATTATTCCAAGTTGTATTAATTTAGCTGAGCTCTATTTGGGTAGGTATAAATGAGTTTGAATTAATTTAAGTAGGCAAACCTACTAAAATGGCCGAGATTCGCTTAATTGGCGAACCTGCTTATTAAAATGTTAAGTTTGGACGTAAATGAGTGCCCTTTGAAACTATCTTGGTACAATATCTGTCAAATAATTGCTCATAATTATTTACCTTTTCATGTTTTAATATTTATCAGATGGAATTTAATAATCTCACGGATTTTGTTGACGTTTGAGTGTCTTATTTCTTACTAATCTGATTAGGTAATGAGAAAGTTGAGATGGAGGATTTGGATAAATACAAACACATAAACAATTTCAATTTCTAACTCTTGACGTCTAGCGTCTTAAAACCAGGCTTGTTCCAGTGAGTGCAAGAGACAGAACTATACAAGTCGTCTAGCGCCATCTCGTTCACTCACCTGATCGTTAAGCCAAGAATATTTTTCCAAAAATAATATTTGATGTAGAATCAAATTATTTACGTCGAAAAGAAATAAAAATGCAATTTAACATCATCAAAATAGGTAATTTTAATTACCTACTTGAAGTTAAACATATTAATAGGTTGTTCTGCCTTTTCCCAACCGATTATGAGCCTTTTGAAAATAAAATTACAGATTGCGAGTTTCACTACATTGCGGTATTTGTTAGATGAACTGAATTCGTTGTACCTATAAAGTCCGGAATGTAACTCAACTCGTGTGCGAGTTCTTGCATCGTCTAAATGAGGCTTAGGGTAGTTTGTTATCGTGGAGTTTTGATGCCAGCATCTGTGCGATACTGAGATACTCGTAACACATGTTATAGCAAACATGGAACTTGGTAAAGAATTATTGAAGCGATTAGCGAACTTACTAGACTATAGAACAAACAAAAAACAAAACAATTCGTCGAAATAAATTTGTCTACAATAACTGTCTTCCAAAAAGTCTGTTTCAAATTCGTATTTTCTTTATTCTGTTTTCGAAATACATTGACTGATATCTTTGTCAATCTATGAATCCTGAAACACATCTTTCAACCCTGCCACAAAAAATGTCTTTTAAAACAGAACTTCACCAGGGAGAGGGTTGAGAGAACCAAGTTTACTTAGGGTTATTTGTACCCTTTCGTTCAGGCATTGTCAACTGAAGGAAATTGAATGACCCTTGTAACTATTGTGATAAACTTCCTTTGTAACTAGTTTCAATGTATGGATTTATATGCATAGTTAAGTAGTTCGGTATTACTAGGGGCGATGCGGAAAGTTCCTTACGACGTGGGTTGTTCGCATGTCTTGAGGATATTTCGGATGAATTTATGAAGTTATTGACGCAATAAATATTATACATGTTACGGTAAATATGATTAATTAAAAATTAATAATAATTACTTACAGTTATTCACAAATAGCAAAATTTAAGGTAAAAGTAAATATTTACTTTTGCTGGTTATTATTAAAAATTAAACCTTACCTTTGGTAAATGTTATAAAAAGTAGGGCTCCGACTACCTATCTTAGTAGGTAGTATGGAAGATGCATATCGACGCTTGAAAGGCAAAAATTACCAAGCGACATGTAGCCAACTTTACAGGAGAGCATTTTAAAGTTTTTATTTTTGGAAAAAAAATCGTATAAAATCACCTATTTGTCATAATTACGTAATTCCAACGAATTTTAAATACATTTTACAAGCTTAATAAACTGGCATTTAAAGATTATGGATTTTCTCATTAGTTTATGAAATAGTGTCGGTTGGTAATAATTTTATAAAAAATCACAAACAGGCAAAAGTTACTTACCGACATCAAAATTTAATGATAAAACAACAAAAATTAACTAAACCCGACTATTTTATTATTGTGTTTGAAGCAAGATGACGTATCTTGGATTGGCGCATGTTTGACTTACAGGTAAAATGATCTACATAGAAAACAAATATACTTTTCTAACAGCCAATTTTAACCATGGTACAAATTAAATAAGGTTAGTGTAGGTTTTTTTTTGAATAAGTAACAATAAATTTAGATTTTAAAATACACAAAATTAAAAACTTTTGGCTAAAGTTTTTCGTCACCATCATCACAGTTTTCAATGTTTCACTGGATTTGACACGTGTCAACTATCGCACTGTATTCAGCTACTCGAAATTACTGAGTTGAAAAAAAAATATTTCAAAGAAGAAACGGTTAAGTTGTTTCGAATACAGTGAAGCCTAGCATCTTTAAAAAAATTAGATGTTGTCGATCAGTTTGCCGTATATAATTACTTCCCAGAATTTAATCCTTATTAGCAACACAATCGAATGGTGTAGGTAATAGTACAGGGCCTAATTTTTTTTCCAAAACTAGCGGGTTCGATTCCTTGCCAGAATTATTGAATTTTCTAAAAGCCAATCATGCAGTTTTAGTTTTAGTCAAAATCGGCCTCGAGACTCCTTTCAACGTTTTTCGATATTCGTCATAGTTTCGTATGTGGCAATCAACGCCCAGTTCAAAAATTCACCCTGTATATCGTAATGAAATTCATCATCATCATGTCAGCCGTAGGACGTCCTCTGCTGTACATAGGCCTTCCCCATAGATTTCCAATAGGTCCGGTTGGAAGCTGCTTGCAGTCAGCGCGATTCTGTGATTTTCATCAGATCATCTGTCCACCTAGCAGCGTTGCCTTGGGGCGTGGTCTCCATTCGGGAACCTTGCGGCCTCATCGGCCATCGTTCTGCGTGCTATGTAGTCTGCCTTCTGTCACTTGAACTTGCTGGTTTTCTGGGCTATGTCTGCAACTTTAGTTAGTCTACGAATCTTTTCGATCTGATTCGATCACGCAGAGGGACTCCGAGCAAAGCCCTCGCCATAGCTCGTTAGGCTACCTTGAGCTTACTAATGAGGCCCGTAGTAAGAGACCACGTTTCGGCGCCATAAGTCGTCACACATTTGCCGAAAACTATGAGGCACTGAGGTATTCTGGACGAGGAAACGTTACGCAGTTTCCGGAACGTTGCCCGGCCGTATTGGATTCGGTGGTTGACCTCTTTTTTGAAGTTCGACCTGCCTAGTCCAACGGTTTGTTCCAAGTAGATATACGAGTCAACAACTTATCACGTCTCCCTGTCTTACGCTTTTTTCAAAGAATCGCCTTCCAACTCTGCACCTGTACTCGGGTTGACATAGTGGTATTATTGTTTGAGCACCTAAACACTTCGATATACTGATAGTCAATACGACATCGTTGGAGAGATTCAAGAACTGCTCAGTTGCCCGCATCTTCACCGATTTAAAGTCTTTCTCATAGTCCATAAACGCCAAACATAAGGGCAAGTTATACTCTCCGGTGTTCTGTATAACTTTCCGCAGCGTGTGTGTGTAGTCTATGGTAACCTTTTCGGAAACCGGCTTTTTTGGAAGGCTGGAAGTCATCAAACCTGCGGTCGAGACGATTCGTGATGATGTTCCCTCGAAAACAATTTATAAACGAGGATCAAGAGCGAGTAATATCTTAATAAGATGTTGTCATTTTTCTACACGCCGTTATTATTTTCAGTTGATTAGGGGCCATCCTAATTTCGTAAAGGCTGATGCCCAGGATGTCTTCAATGGGTTAGCTTGGCCCTTGGATCTGTGGCCACGTTGCTAACAGGTTTGGCAACCGAAGCTTTTAGCTGTGCATAAAGGTTTTCGACCTCTGCTTTCTTTGCATCTCCTCGTTTCAGCTTTGTCAGCTGGCTTTGCCCAATAGATACATCTCTCTCTTGCAAACACTTTCGTCGTCGTCTCTTTAATGTGGTTAGTATTAAAGAGATCCCCGTGCCGCAAGGATTTTGAATTTGTCTGTTGATCTGCCTATATGACTCGGCGTCACCGGAATTCTGCAGTCTTAATAAGCGTCGTTCAGTCATGAGGTTGAGAGTGATGTCGGAAAGTTTCTGAGGTACATTTGCACGGCGGGGTCTAAAAAACTTAGAGCATACCGTTTGGTCAGTTTCTACGATTGAACTGTTATTAATCTCGTCCACTAATGGAAAATTTTCGTAAATTAATTTCATGTATTGGAATTGCCATAACAATTTAACTGTAATTTAACTTATGAGACTTATTTTGTATTGCATGAACAGAAAACCAGTTACAATACGGAACTAGAAAAAACCAGTAGTTCCATAATGGAACTAGAAAATGGAACTGCTGGAATACGGCGAAAAGTTTTAGGTGAAATGAAATTCGGTAAAATATTATTCGAACTTATGATAGGCCAGACGAGTAGGTGATACATCAATATTTCGAGCTACGCGACGTACTACGTGCGATGTGCGCGATCACGCGGTATGCCTAAGCGACAGTTGAGTGAAGAATAATCGAAATTATTTGACCAACATTTAGAATAAACTGATTTTTGTACAAATTTCATATCGGAAATAGTTATCTAAGTGACAAAAACCAATAAAAAAACGGCAGGTAAAATATTACCAAACGACAAAATTCATTTTTTTTAGGGAGGAAAAATAGTACTATATTACGTTTTAAAGTACACTGTATTTAGGAAGAAAATACTAAATGAAAATGAATACATAGTTAAGGTGTGTTAAAACGACATAAATGAAGAAAAATATAAAATTATAATCAGGTAAAATTTCTTAAGCAATGCTCACACTACAGATACCGTAAAGTAAAAAATACTTAATGTAAAAACGCATTAATTCATGTCAAGGCAAAAGTTACTAAGTGTTAAAACTTGAAATAAAATATCTACCAAGTGAAGTTTATTCATAAATCGGTAAAATTTTGGTCGCTTAGTCGCCGAAATTGATGAAAATGTGTACTTTTTTAAGTTACCAAGCGACAACAAAAGTCTTCCTAGAGGTACGAGAGTAGGATCAATCGACGCAGAAAAATTTTCTGATTTCAATGATATATCGACGCTTGAAAGGCAAAAATTACCAAGCGACATGTAGCCAACTTTACAGGAGAGCATTTTAAAGTTTTTATTTTTGGAAAAAAAATCGTATAAAATCACCTATTAGTCATAACTACGTAATTCCAACGAATTTTAAATACATTTTACAGGCTTAATAATCAGGCATATAAAGATTATGGATTTTCTAATTAGTTTATGAAATAGTGTCGGTTGGTAATAATTTTATACAAAATCACAAACAGGCAAAAGTTACTTACCGACATCAAAATTTAATGATAAAACAACTAAAATTAACTAAACCCGATTATTTTATTATTGTGTTTGAAGCAAGATGACGTATCCTGGATTGGCGCATGTTTGACTTACAGGTAAAATGATCTATATAGAAAACAAATATACTTTTCTAACAGCCAATTTTCACCATGTTACAAATTAAATGAGGTTAGTGTAGGTTTTTTTTTAATAAGTAACAATGAATTTAGGTTTTAACACATAAAATTAAAAACTTTTGGTTAAAGCTTTTCGTCACCATCATCACAATTTTCAATGTTTCACTAGATTTGACACGTGTCAACTACCGCACTATATTCAGGTACACGAAATTACTGAGTTGAAAAAAAAAAACATTATTTCAAAGAGGAGACGGTTGTTTCGAATACAGTCATTGCCTTGAAGATTTAATTTCACTTTAAAAAAAAATAGATGTTGTCCAGCAGTTTGCCGTATATGATTACTTCCCAGAATTTAATCCTTATTAGCAACACTATCGAATGGTTTAATAGTACAGGATGTATTTTTTTTCCAAAAACAGCGGGTTCCATTCCTTGCCAGAATTATTGAATTTTCTAAAAGCCAATCATGCAGTTTTGGTTTTAGTCAAAATCGGCCTCGAGACTCCTTTCAACGTTTTTCGATATTCGTCATAGTTTCGTATACGGCAATCAACGCACAGTTCAAAAATTCATCTTGTTTATCGTAATGAAATTCATCATCATCATATCAGCCGTAGTACGTCCACTGCTGTACATAGGCCTCCCTCATAGATTTCCAATAGTTCCGGTTGGAAGCTGCTTGCAGTCAGTGCGATCCTGTGATTTTCATCAGATTGTCTGTCCACCTAGCAGCGTTGCCTTAGGGCGTGGTCTCCATTCGAGAACCTTTCGGCCTCATCAGCCATCGTTCTGCGTGCTATGTAGTCTGCCTACTGCCAGTTGAACTTGCTGGTTTTCTGGGCTATGTCTGCAACTTTAGTTCAGCTACGAATCTTTTAATTTCTGATTCGATCAGGCAGAGGGACTTCGAGCATAGCCCTCGCCCTAGCTCGTTGGGCTACCTTGAGCATACTAATGAGGCCCGTAGTAAGAGACCACGTTTCGGCGCCATAAGTTGTCACACATTTGCCGAAAACTATCCTCATAGTTTGCTGAGGTATTCTGGACGAGGAAACGTTACGCAGTTTCCCGAACGCTACCCGGCCGTTTTGAATTCGGCGTTTGACCTCTTTTTTAAAGTTGAACCTGCCTAGGTTTATTCCAAGTAGATATATGAGTCAACAACTTATCATGTCTGTATGATATCACGTTTCCCTGTCTTACGCTTTTTTTCAAAGGAATCGCCTTCCAACTCTGCACCTGTACTCGGGCCGACATAGTGGTATTGTTTAAGCACCTAAACACTTCGATATACCGATAGTCAATACGACATCGTTAGAGAGATTCAAGAACTGCCCAGTTGCCCACATCTCCACCGATTTAAAGTCTTTCTCATAGTCCACAAACGCCAAACATAAGGGCAAGTTATACTCTCCGGTGTTCTGTATAACTTTCCGCAGCATGTGTGTGTGGTTTATGGTCACCTTTTCGGAAACCGGCTTGTTTGGAAGGCTGGATGTCATCAAACCTGCGGTCGAGACGGTTCGTGATGATGTTCCTTCGAAAAAAACTTATAAACGTGGCTCAAGAGCGAGTTATTTCTTAATAAGGTGTTGTCATCCTTCTTAAAGAAAAGAACCACCAATTTCCACCCACTTTCAAAAGCTCTGAAATGACTCCATCTTCACTCGGTGCCTTATTATTTTCAGCTCATTAGGGGCCATCCTAATTTCGTAAAGGCCACGATGGCTTCAATGTGGTGTCGGGTTAGATTGGC
This sequence comes from Agrotis segetum, assembly GCA_036375495.1. Classification (NCBI taxonomy): domain Eukaryota; kingdom Metazoa; phylum Arthropoda; class Insecta; order Lepidoptera; family Noctuidae; genus Agrotis; species Agrotis segetum. The sequence continues at coordinate 97,749 of JAQSVV010000150.1, forward strand.
CCTTGGATCTGTGGCCACGCTGCTAACAGGTTTGGGGACCGAAGCTTATAGCTGCGCATAAAGGTTTTCGACCTCCTTCAATACCTCTGCTTTCTTTGCATCTTCTCGTTTCAGCTTTGTCAGCCAAAGATACATCTCTTGCAAACATTTTCGTCGTCGTCGTTCGTCGTCTCTTTAATGTGGTTAGTATTAAAGAGATCACCGTGCCGCAAGGATTTTGAATTTGTCTACTGATCTGCCTATATGACACGGCGTCACCGAAAGTCTGTAGTCTTAATAAGCGTCGTTCAGTCATGAGGTTGAGAGATGAGTTTTCTGAGGTCTATTTGCACGGCGGGGTATAAAAGGCTTAGAGCATACCGTTTGGTCAGTTTCTTTTCAGTTTCATAACGTTTCTAGTTTCTACGATTGAACTGTTATTAATCTCGTCACCTATTGCAAAATTTTCGTAAATTAATTTCATGTACTGGAATTGCCATGACAATTAACTGTAATTTAACTTATGAGACTTATTTTATATTGCATGAACAGAAAACCAGTTCCATGGAACTACTTGGATAAAAAAAAAACAGTAGTTCCATAATGGAACTAGAAAAAGAAACTGCTGGGATACGGCGAAAAGTTTTACGTGAAATGAAATTCTGTTAAATATTTTTAGAACTTATGATAGGCAAGACGAGTAGGTGATACATCAATATTTCCAGCTACGCGACGTACTACGTGCGATGCGCGCGATCACGCGGTTTGCCTTAGCGACAGTTGAGTGAAGAATAATTGAAATTATTTGACCAACAGCCATTCATGATCTGATTTGCAACGCGGTCATGCGACAAAACAAAATAGGGGCAACGGGAATAAATTGATTTTTGTACAAATTTCATATCGGAAATAGTTATCTAAGTGACAAAAACAGTAAAAAAATCGGCAGGTAAAATATTACCAAACGACAAAATTTATTTATTTTAGGCAAGAAAAATAGTACTATATTACGTTTTAAAGTACACTGTATTTAGGAAGAAAATACTAAATTAAAATGAATACATCATTAAGGTGTGTTAAAAAGTCTTAAATGAAGAAAAATATAAAATAATAATCAGGTAAAATTTCTTAAGCAATGCTCACACAACAGATACCGTAAAGTAAAAAATACTTAATGTTAAATCGGATTAATTCAAGTCAAGGCAAAAGTTACTAAGTGTTAAAACTTGAAATCAAATATCTACCAAGTGAAGTTTATTCATAAATCGATAAAATTTTGGTCGCTTAGTCGCCGAAATTAATGAAAATTTGTACTTTTTTAAGTTACCAAGCGACAGCAAAAGTCTTCCTAGCGGTACGAGAGTAGGATCAATCGACGCAGAAAATTTTTCTGATTTCAATGATATACAGGGTGTCCCAAAACTCAACGTCAAGCCGAAACGGGGTGATAGGATTGATCATAACCATCACGAGAAAAATCTTAAAAAAAATCTATCCCATGTAGTTTGAAAATTATGGACATTTTAAGAAAATCCTAGAAATTTGATCAAACTGTACCATTTTTCGGTTATTGTGGTTTTCCTTTTTTTATTTTTGTTCAATTGAACTTTGGAAACGTAATCCTAAAGAACATTTCTAGAATCCCAATAAAAAATAATGACACAATTGCCTCAAGTTTCCGAGAATTGAGACTATTTGTATAACTACGAATTTAAAATTTTCAACATCCGTCGACTTTGACAGGCCCTCCTTTAAAAAAAATGTACTAGAGTGCCTTGGCAAGTGGCATCAAAAGTTGGCGCATTTAATCAGGATTCTAAAATGGTACAATACTTGTTAGTTCCATACAATAAAAAAGAGTAAAAAAATTAAAACCTCAAGTAACCCGATTTTTGCTATCTCAGTTAAAATGTTTTTGATTCGCACAAGCTCTAGGTAGGTTCGTAATTTTAAGGCAAAATGATCTCAGAGCCCATTGAAAACGTAGCCGACCTGCGATAATGCATTTCTCAAGAACCTGAGGAGATCAACTCTCGAAGATATGCTCGACTAATAAGTAGATCTTTTTTAAGAAGATGTAGGGCTTGTATTGAGGCAAATGGTAAACAATTTGAATTTATTGTTATAAAATGTTATTTCTCTATCTGACTTTTATTCCATCAAACCTAAATTAAACGAGGTCAAGATTTTTCATTATTTTACTAATTTTACTAACTTTTTTCACTTTGGTTAAAGTGGCGTCATTATCTATCTCGCTCACTCATGGCAAACATACCCACTATCCATCTTTCTCATCATTTTGCCTTAAAATTAAGAACCTATCTAGAGCTTGTGCGAATCAAAAACATTTTAACTGAGATAGCAAAAATCGGCCTACTTCAGGTTTTAATTTTTTTACTCTTTTTTATTGTATGGAACTAACAAGTATTGTACCATTTTAGAATCTTGATTAAATGCGCCAACTTTTGATGTCACTTGCCAAGGCACTCTAGTACATTGTTTTTAAAGGAGGGCCTGTCAAAGTCGATGGATGTTGAAAATTTTAAATTCGTAGTTATACAAATAGTCTCAATTCTGGGAAACTTGAGGCAATTGTGTCATTATTTTTTATTGGGATTCTAGAAATGTTATTTAGAATTACGTTTCCAAAGTTCAAATGAACAAAAATAAAAAAGGAAAACCACAATAACCGAAAAATGGTACAGTTTGATAAAATTTCTAGGTTTTTCTTAAAATGTCCATAATTTTCAATCTGCATGGGATAGATTTTTTTTCAGATTTTTCTCGTGATGGTTATGATCAATCCCATCACCCCGTTTCGGCTTGACGTTGAGTTTTGGGACACCCTGTATATAACTCAATTTCGCCCAAAATGTCGCTTGGTAACTTTTGCCTTTCAAGCGTCGATATATAACTCAATATAGCCCAAAATGTCGCTTGGTAACTTTTGCCTTTCAAGCGTCGATATTCAGAGCCAAAATTGACCAACAAAGATTGTTTCTTGTTTGTTTTATTACGTTTACCACAACACATAGTCAATTATTAATAAACACCAGTAAAAAACCAAACGACCTAATCAATTCATGAAGTAAGTATTAATTATATTGTTGAGAATAACCACAGTAACCACATTTACCGTAACATTTATACCTGTGTGGGTTTTGGTTATACAGGGGAAATTCTGTTACTATATTCAAGATAAAGGTTCGACTGGAAGCCGAACCAGATGCTGCTGGAAGATGTCGTCGGTTCACCTAGTGGGAGGCCTGCCTACTCTGCGTCTTACGGAACATACAGCACCGTAAAGGGCTTATTGAAGGACACCGTCGATTTTAGTCAATACAAGTCAGAAGTCTAACAATCCCTCCCGTCCTGTCCTGGACTCAGTTGCTGATTATACCAAGTAAAAAAAATAATTAAATTAGACTGAAATAATATACCTACATATATTCACTTAGGTAGGTACCCTACATAACATTAATGAAATATTTGATAAATAAATAAATAAGTACAAAAAATCTTCCTACCCAATATCCCTGTCATAGATAGTAATAATATAAATTCCAATCAACAGATTAGGTATACAAGTTATCAAATTAATTCCGGCATGCCTGGTTTGTAACAACAGTTCAGCGACACCTGTTCCCATCCGTATTATGTAACAACTTCCATAAGCTTTGGCTTTTAACTCAAAGGCGTAACTTTGGCAGCCATATTGAAGCAACAGGTATATCATGTACTTACATTATTCTATTAGACCGGATAGGTACGCCTTAAGTGATAAAATTATGGTACATTCTGGGAAGGGACGGCGGATCTAGAACTTGATTTTCGTGGCTTACATGTTTCCATATTGGCATTTGAAAAGTTTTAGGATTTTGGGTTCCGACCGGCCCTGACCGTTCCAAAAATTGGGACGATGTGGAATGTACGATCTGAATTTGGGTACGTCGATGTTGTTCTTTTCAAACTTTTCGTATGAACATGTGTGTGTTGTTATGGCAAAGTTGGCTTCTTATGCCAGCTATAGGTACACGATCCAATTTATCGCCAATACGCTGGAAACGGCATGCTGTTGAATTGGCTATCTGTGTGCATGACAAATTTACTTCTACGTACCATATACCGTAAAGTTTACCGCACTCTGCTTTCAGTGCGCTGCACAGCTTTTTTTTTTTTTAGAGGGGGGCCCCGCTGACGCTCTTTGAGGCGCGCGTGGGACACAACGCGCCGTCGACCCGGGCATGGTCCTTGGTCGGGCAGCGAGTTGCCCTTTACTCGCTGCCCGCATGCCCGCGCCTACGGTGGCCGGAGATCATCAAGCGACGTCCGTCGCCGTGGGCACCTACCACTGCGGCTGGGGCGGAGGGAGGACGTTGTCCTCTCTCGCTCGCGGCCCGCCTCCTCCTTCACGAGCATTACTGCCTCGCAGAAGGAGCTGACCGCTTCCCACTCCGTCTCGCCCCGCAGCATGGCCGCAACCAATGCCGGGCGCGAGAGGTCTCCGCCTATCGCAGCCGTGAGGACACGTCGGTGCTCTGCCCAAACTGGGCAGTCTTGCACCGTATGCTCCACCGTGTCCTCCGGGCGATCTTCGCAGTGGTGACACCCAGGCGTCTCCTCCTTTCACATCAGACACAGGTACCTCCCGAAACTTCCGTGTCCGGTGAAGACCTGCGTCAAGCGGTAGGTCAGGACGCCATGACTTCTCTCCAGCCACTCCTCAAAGAGGGGTCTTACCGCCGCAATTGCGGCGTGCCCGGCCTTCGGTCGCGACAGTCGTTCCTTCCATACTACCCTGAGATCGCGCCGGAGCTCTTCCCGCTGCGCCTCGACTTCTCGAGGCGCGCTGCACAGCTAGCGGTAAACTTGATCGTGTATGGTTGGCATTATTTTACCCCTTAAAGTGACACCGTTGCAGCCAAATACACCACAATGCCAAGTGTTAAAATATCCATATTTTGACCAAAACCCGGATTAAAAGTGAAATTGCAGAAATCAACACACATGACGTGTCAAACTGCTAGCAAATACGTGACAATGACGAGATTGGATATCCTAAAAACAGGACATTGGTAGATCCACATCAAGCTCTCTTTGAAGGCTAGCTTTTAAACAAAGCCTTTAATAGTGTACTTATTCAGGCAAAAATAAGGTCGAGTGAAACGATCTCCTACAATTTGGCTCATAAACATATTATTTTACATGGAAGCAGCATAAGCCTGAAAGCCTTCAAAACGTAATAGGTACGCAGTGCTTTTACGTGTATATAACCCATTTTTCCTTTGTGTGCGGGTGGTGGGCCTTTAACTTGTAAATTAAGTAACAAGTGGGTGTTCAGTGTCTAAGTAAAGGAATACATACGGTAGTGCCTTTCTTGATGGAGCCGTTGACTTTCGACTACCGTAGTCGAAAACATTACTCTCGAAAACCACTGGGTTGTAGTGATTTGGGTTTTTACTGTCTAGAGTTATTTCATAAAATCTGTAAGGTGGGTTTCATTTATTGAGTGATTTAAACCTTGGTTTATTGGGCTGATGGCTTCATTGCAGGCGGTTCTTAAATGCGTTTTTCGGGTTTCTTACCCAAAGGAATAAACGGGACCCTGTTACTAAGACTCTGGTATCCGTCTGTCTGTCTGTTTCTCTGTCTGTCTGTCTTTTGTCTGTAACCAGACTATATATCATGAACTGTGGTGGTAGGGATTTGACAACAGATTTGTTACATAATAGGATGGACAAAATCTTTTCTGTAGCGTTAATCTAATATCTTTACGCCACATTTCCATCATCGTCCTTACTTATAAAATGTCTAATGGAACCTGGAATTCACCGAAGTATCATGAATTAACAGATTTACATTCTCGTAAGCATCATGGCTACCTCTACTAACTAAGTATGAATAATGATGTGGACCTGTCACCAACCTTGAGACGTCCTTAAAATTTAATCCATCAAGTATTTACACGAGTTCTGCCAAAATGAAGCTACCCACTTCAACATTTCTGCCATTTACCGAAGTTAGTAATGATTTTAATGCTGTTAAAAGGGATTTGAATTATTTGGTCTACTTAACTTTCGCCATTTTTATTTAAGTTGCTACAACGCATTCCACTTATAGGAATCGATAGCTGTTATTAATACACACAAATATATAATGGAACGAATCTTTTAAAGCTGCTGGATTCTGAGACGTGGATTATCACATTTTTAATCAATTTCACTAATGTATTACAACAATTTTTTTTAATACGATAAATATAGAAACTCACACACACAAACACTCAGGAACAACTACTTGTAGGTCATACAAATATTTGTTGCGTATGGAGATCGAACCCGTGACACGCTGTGCAGCAGTCGAACGCTAAGCCACTACGCCAATTGTGTCGTCTATACATAAAACAGATCAATCAATAGCTGTCATCAATATACGAGTAAGTTTCATCATCAGCTTATTAACGTTCCCACTGCTGGGACACAGGCCTCCTCTCTGTGAGAGTGAGTGGGCCCAATGATATTATTAATAAAAAGAGGTAGATATCGCACTAGCACTCACAAATTGTTGAGGACAAAGTAAGACAAATTGTTGCTCTTTACTATCCCTATCTCTTTCTATCTTAATACGTTCCGCATTATCTATCGCTGTCGTAGTTTTAAATTACTATAATAACAACGCAACAATTTTGAACGCCATTCAGTATGAACATGGCGTATCTTTCTTTATAATATCATTGGAGTGGGCCATAATCCACCACGCTGACCCAGTGCGGATTGGTAGATGTCACATGTCTTCGAATTTTTGGTTCTAGGACATGCCGGTTTCCTCACGATGTTTTCCTTCACCGTTTTGAGAGCAGTGGTGATGAAATAAATTACACAAAGTAATGGGCCTGCCTGGATTCGAACCCACGACCTACAACTCATAAGTCGGGGCCGATACGTGGGCCACCACTGCTCTACGAGTAAGTTTATAGGTACCAAATTAGATTTTAGATAGTAACATGACACATTTTAGTGTCGTATTTATTTGTCTTTAAATAAATCTGTAAAAAAAACAATGTTAGCCCTAAATGGTGTTACAATGTTCACGTCTTTGGATACAAAAACTGCGAGCATGTGGACAGCGAGTAATAGAGGTGACTCGCCGTCAGAACATGGACCATGCCCGCACATGATGCGCGTCTCAAATAGCTGTCGGACTCCATCAAGCAACCGTGACCCTAGAACGTTAAGGTCTATTGAAGGACACTGTGGATCTTAGTCAGTATAATGTTTAGGTATTACAGAAATCAGCCAATAATAAATTACATAATGTTTGCTGTGTTAGGACTTGGGCTCTGTTTGTGGGTTACATTAAATAATCAATTTGATAACTTTGACTGTTTTTTATTTATTATAACACAACTCACAAGAGCACTTTTAACATGGTAGCAACTGTCCAAAAAGAAGCCAAAGACAAGAAGAAGTTACATACCGAAAAAGTCACACAAAATAATCATAGATAATTGAGTATCTAGTTTGTTGCCTTTTGGCCCAAAACTATAATACTAACACTCCCCCTTACTCAATTATCTAAACACTAAAATAATTTGACAATATAGGTACACACACATTACATTCATAATATGTAATTAAACTAAACATAGGCTTTTAACAAAATAATTATGTTTACATTTTTGGAGAGGTTTTGTAAGTATATCTGCAATCATTTCTGCTGTAGGTTTATAAACTATTTTAACAAAATTATCATTAACAGCATTTTGAATAAAATGATGACGAATATCAATATGCTTAGTTCTGCGATGACACAAATTATTTTCAACAATTTTATGAGCACTTAAATTATCATTATAAACAGTGATTGCAGGCAAACAGTAACCAAATATATCATTAAAGAAATTATTCAAATATTTACTTTCTTTTACTGCTTCCCCTAAACTATAATATTCAGCTTCAGTACTGGAATATGCTACTGATTGCTGTTTGCGTGCTTCCCAATTAATAAGACATTCTCCATACTTAACTACTAATCCACTGAATGATTTTCTGTCATTGACATCATTCCCCCAATCAGCATCAGCAAATATTTCAATATTATTATTTCCTTTCTTAAACTGCAACCCATAATTAGAAGTCCCAGCGAGATACCTAAGTACCCGTTTAGCTGCTTGCCAATGCATCTCAGTGTAACAATTATTATATTGTCCTAATTTGCTACATGCAAATGCAATGTCTGGACGTGTACATACTGACAAATACATAAGTCCACCTATCAACTCCTGATAAGGATATTTGTTATCACATTTGTCTGATTTTTCCAACATCACATTCACCTGCATTGGGGTAGAAACAGATTTACATTGTGTCATATTCATCTTTCTATATCTCTCAACTTTCATCCCTAGACAATTCTTTACTTCACCTAATTCTTTTATATCAAAATTGTGTTTTAGAGTATGTAACAGTTTCTGTTTCTCGAAGTCATTTGCACTAAAAATAAAAAAATCATCAACATACAAAGCTATTATAACCATGCATTCATTATTAATCTTTGAGTAAACACATGGTTCACACTTTGACCTTTTATACCCTATTTTATGTAATACTTCATTAACTTTTAAATTCCAGCTTCTACTGGCTTGTTTCAACCCATATATGCCCTTTTTTAATAAACAAACTTTAGTCTTATCCTTTTCATATCCAGGAGGTTGTTCCATATATATTGTTTCTTCTAATTCCCCATTAAGAAATGCAGTACTAACATCAACATGGTCAATGTCCATGTCTTTATCTATTGCAATTGAAAAAAGTAATCTTAATGTTGAGTGGCGCACTACAGGTGAAAAAGTTTTATCATAGTCAATACCTGGTACTTGTGTAAATCCCCGAGCAACCAATCTAGCTTTATATCTTTCAAAATTACCAGAAGCATCTCGTTTTTCTTTGTAGACCCATTTACATTGAATAACATTTTTATCTTTTGGCCTATCAACTAACTCCCAAACTTGCTTTTTTATTAATGAATCATATTCATTATCCATGGCAAATTTCCAATCAAAGTGATATTTAGAAGACATTGCTTCAGCATATGTTTTAGGTTCATTGACCATCATTGAAATATCATTATTTTCAAAGTTACTAACATAATCATTCAACCATACAGGTGGCCGTCGGTTTCTTACAGGTCTTGACAGCTGCTCAGTTGGTTCATTTCTAATACAAATATTTTGCTGTATATTATCTATTGAATCATTTTCTACACTGTCACTTATATTTAAAATATTTTAATGATTATCAGAAGGTTCCACTACTAAGTCATCCTCATCTGATAAAATACAATCCTGAGTGACAATAGGTTCTAAATGAGTATTTTGAGTTTCAACAACATCAGACCGTAATATTTGACTAGGATACAATGAGTTGATCACATTATGGGAATCCTTACTAGACTCAGTGCCATAGTCAGAATATAATGGACAAATTATATTTGAATTCTGAGTGATAGAAGAACTACCAGAGATATGTTCTAAAAACACTACATTTCTTGCTTTTATAATTTTTCCTGGATGTAATGGATCAGCTAATCTATAACCCTTAGAGTGATCACAGTAACCTAACATAATATATGGTTTAGACTTAGCATCAAGCTTATGACGATTTATATCTGGAGTTAATGCATAAACTCGACATCCAAAAACCCTAAGATTACTTATGTCTATTTTGGTACCTGACCACATCTGTTCAGGGGTAGCATTTTTTAAAGCAGCTGTAGGACTTAAATTTTTTAAGTAAACAGCAGTCGATACTGCTTCACCCCAGTAACGATGATCTAAACCAGAATCACGAAGCATTGCTCGAGCCTTCTCAATAAGAGTTCGGTTTAAGCGTTCAGATACTCCATTTTGTTGTGGAGAGTAAGGAATAGTAGTTTCATGAATGATGCCATTGGCAGAGAAAAAATCTTTCATCGTTTTGTTGCAGTACTCAGAACCATTGTCTGTTCTAATGCGTTTAATTTTTAAACCTGTTTGATTTTCCACTAACCTTTTAAATTCAACAAATTTTAAATGAATCTCACTTTGTGACTTAGTCTTAAGTAAATAAATAAAAGATTTCCGAGTAAAATCATCAGTTAATGTTAGTATATATTTTGCATTTCCCCATGAAGGAATAGGCATAGGGCCACATAAATCTGAGTGTATTAAATCTAATTTACATGTTGCTCTTCTAGAAACACCACTTGGGAATGTTTTTGTTGTTTGTTTCCCCTCAATGCAAGGAATACATGGTTTTAGAACTTTATCATCAAATGAAATTCCATCCGCAAGTCTATCACGTAATAACAACATACCTTTATAACTGAGATGTCCTAATCGCTTATGCCATAAATTAATATCATTACAAGATGTTATCAATGAGGTTTCAGATGATTCTTCATCACCAGATTTAGACGTCTTCAAAGATTGCTGATGCTGATTGAGTTTATAGACACCATTGACATTACAAGCTGAAAAAATACAATTTCCATTAATTTTAATGTTATTTTTAGTATATGCTTTACATTGTTTATCGTCAAATACTAATATATAACCTCTCTGAGTTATTTTATTTACAGATAATAAATTAGCAGCAATATCTGGCACATGTACAACATTGGTAATGGTTTTCTTTAAATTATTACTAAGAGTAACCTCAACATTGCCAGATCCACAACCATAAACAGTTTGATTGTTGGCTACAGTGACTGCAGTTTTATTTTTATCTGAATAGTTATGTAGCCAGTCTTTTCGCATTGACATATGTATTGTACAACCAGAGTCTACCAACCAGTCAGAGCTCCCACATAAACCTGTAAACAATGCAGCAGCTTGCTTCTCTTCACATTCCTCTTTTTTAGGGATAACTGAGCAGTTGCAACTTGATTGTTCACACATTGTAACTAAACTGTTGGCAGTAGCATTTTTCTTCAACTCTGGACATTTAGGTCGAATATGTCCCTCTTTTTGACAATGATGACATCTGATTATCTTCTTTTTGGATTTCTGCGCTGTCAATGCAGTGTCTTGAGAGGTCAGCTCGGACCTTCTGAAATCTCCACTCATAAGTCTTTGCTTGACCATTTCCGATGTCAGAGAATTTGATTGAGAGCCTTCAATGGCCATAATGAGAGGGTCATAATCATCAGGTAAGCCAATTAAGAGAATTTCTGCTATCTCATTGTCATCAATTTTACAACCAATTTCACATAACTCTTGCGTTGTTGATATTATTTCTGATATATACCTTTCCATTGAGTTGAAAGAAGAATAATGGATTCTTGTAAGCTTCCTCTTTAAATATAAGCGCCGGCTGATTCCAGAATTTTCATAAGCTTTTTGTAAAGCAAGCCATGCTTCCTTTGCAGTCTTCGCATTACGCACATGCGGGTAACATGCTTGACTAATATTGAGACAGATTTTAGCATATGCTCGCTGACTGTGATCGTCATCAACGTGATCACCAGTCACATGTAGCCAAAGGCCCGCATCAATCAGCAAAAGCTTCATTTGAAATTTCCATGCTGAATAATTTCGAGCACCCTCTAATTTTTCAATAGTTATCATTTGAGGATGACTGGGATTCATCCGGATTGTCGTTTCAGACATTGATTTCTTCAGAGACGGCAAATGTGGCGGCGATGACATTGCATCGAATTGATTTAGGTATACATGAAAACTTAATACCCAACTGTCGTGCTTGGCCCATAACCTGTTTGTGGGTTACATTAAATAATCAATTTGATAACTTTGACTGTTTTTTATTTATTATAACACAACTCACAAGAGCACTTTTAACATGGTAGCAACTGTCCAAAAAGAAGCCAAAGACAAGAAGAAGTTACATACCGAAAAAGTCACACAAAATAATCATAGATAATTGAGTATCTAGTTTGTTGCCTTTTGGCCCAAAACTATAATACTAACAGGCTCAGACAGTAACGCATTAGGGCTTACCCAAATTCTAGGCAAACAGTAAACATGTTGTTTACCTTAAGAAAGGCTGTCCACTAATTCAGCAGACACTATTTTGTGAGACACTTTATAATATTTTCTTTAGTAATGCCTTGTTAAATATTTTCGTTACACAAACTACTTCTTAATGTACCTACTACTATTTATAATGGATCATTCTATTCTCTCCACGTAGGAAACTTAAATATTTTTTAGCTATTGCATAGCTTTTTTCGGGGGTCTGAGTGCGATAACCGAATTAAGAAATTCCGTAACGAAAATACCTAAGGAAAAAATCTAACAGTCGTCTAACGTCGTTTCAGTTCGGGACACTTCGGCAATCATAAAAACATCCGATAAAAAGATATTTACTCTTTCTTACTGATTCTAAACGGCCAGCTACAAAAGGAGGTTTTATTCAAATCAATTTTGTTTGCTTCGCTGCTACCGTCTGCTTGTATTTATCAGTTACTGGCCGTAAAAATAAAATAAGTGCTTCGAAAGAGATGCACTGATGGAGTTATAACTCTGCGTCAATGGAGATGGCAACTCAAAGCTAATCGTAGATGGCGCTGTGATAGTTGGTCCCCTACGTCAGATTAATGTCTACCTTGTGCAAAAAACAAATAAGATTTATTATTATAAAAATTGAGTATAAATACAAAACAAATATGGAGAATTATTTGTCAATGCAAGTGCATTTATTAAAAGAAAAACTAAGACGACGCGGTGCATCTACAAGAGGAAAAAAAGTGATTTAGTTGAGAGGTTAGAAATTTGATTCTACAACATTAAACACACATTTACTTGTAGTTAGGATTTAAAATTGTATTTTTAAGTAGGTATTACTTGTGCTAGCCTCTACAAAGAATATAGTACTGTTTCTGATATCCTTTATTGAGAAAAATGTCATCAAGTTTTGTGTTTGTCTTCTTCATCTAATTTACATCTATTTTATAAATTGGAGCAATATGAAAAAAAATTTTAACTTCCTAACACCACTACTATCACAAATCTCGGTTCTGGTGATAATTGTTCCACCAGACGAACCGTTTCATGATAAAGAGCGATGCAGTACTTAACCTCCAATAGAAAAATAGATATTATTTTGAAAGGTGTATTTGATTGTTTAGTTACGGTATAATCATAGAATTTCTTAATAAATTCAACTAACGGCCTGTGCCGGCTTCGCAAGGGTAGATAATTTTGTTTATTATAAAGCTTTTCCTTAGTGATAATACAATTTTTGTTCTCACAGCAGTCACAGCAGTTACTCATTATTTCTTGATAATGTGGATTATAGGAAATTTGTATGTTCCATCATTTTTACAGCCTATTACACAACATCTAGTCATTTTACATCAATGAATCGTTTTTTTCATAAAATTCCTTTGAAAATGACAGTTCTTATGGGACCAAAACGTCAAAGTCACTTTGACACTTGCCTTCCCCATTAAACATACATTTGAAAAAAAAAAAATACATTCTACACATATAAGAGTACGCGGTGATGTTAATATTTTTCTCTGATTACGACTTACTCTACCAAGATTTACTCTCTTTCTATAGCAATGCGTTGAATGCTAATGTTCAGATGTAACGGTACGGAAAAATGTTAAAGTTACTGCCATCTTTACCAAAAAAAAATCTCATCCCAGTAAATGATTACCTATAATTGACTAATCTACAGAAAACAAACTGATTAGGGTAAAATATAAAATAGAATGAAGCTGTTGTCAATTATCGCGTCCTAATATGTAAGACGTCAAAAAAAATACAAAAATCACCTGAACATTTTTCCTGGAACTGAAAGCCTTTGTAAACAGATATTTCGCCACCTAATACCCAAGATCGACAAATTGGCTTTTAAAGACATCGGCTCCGAAAACATCCTATTTTTAAATAAAGATCACAAGTTCTTCTAAAGTTTGCATAAGCGTAATGGGCATTGTTCATTTTTTTTAATATGCTGTAATTGAAAAACCATTTCGAGGAATAGCGTTACTGATCATTATGTACTAATTAAAAATGAAAAATATTCATATTTCATTGATATTTTTAATAAAATACGTTTGACCTTCCTTGCCCTTCAAATGTTTAACACCTTCTTCAAACCTTTGGCTGTACACAGTTTTGTATCTTTGCCTCAGAAAACAGAAAATTTAAAAAATATAAAACCGGCCAAGTGCGAGTCGGACTCGCATAAAGGGTTCCGTAGCAGCAAGTAAAGTTCTTGTAGTTGGTTGTAACTTTGCAAGGTAAATTGCAGTTTACGATTTATTAAAAAAAAAAACTAATAACTCGATCTCGTTCAAAACAATTTGAATTGAAGTTTGCATGGTAATGCACATCAAATATTTTTTTTTGTTTTATCATTCTCTTAGTTTAGAAGTTACAGAGGGGGGGGGCACATTTTACCACTTTGGAAGTGTCTCTCGAGCAAACTGTTCAGTTTAGAAAAAAATATGTTTGTAACCTCAATCACAGAATAATAGTACTACCTCAATATAATTTTTCAAAACCTATTCATAGATATCCCACACGAATGGGTAAGGCGAAAAAAATATATTTTGAGTTTTAATTCTAAGTATGGGAGGTACCCCCAAAATTGGTTTTTGTTTTATTTTTGTGTGAAAGTCCTTACGCGGTTCACTTATTACATCTACTTCCAAAGTTTCAACTTTTTGTCGAAATTATAAGAGCTATCTCTTATAATTTCGACAAAAAGTGGCTGTGACATACGGACGAACAGACAGACAGACAGACATGTCGAATCTATAAGGGTTCCGTTTTCTGCCATTGGCTTCGGAACCCTAAAAAATAAGTGACAAGTATTTTCCAGGGTTGTCAGGCATAAGTACCAATGTCTTGGTATACATACCAGTTTTCAATGTCACGTACCATGTACCAAGATTATTACTCGAGAACAAAAAACAAGATTGGACGTTGACCAACAATACAGAATAAACGACAAATTTTAGGGTGCAATCGAGTATTATGAATTATTATTATAGCCTTTATTTAACAATCCTCCAAAACAAAAATATTAAAAGTAAGTTTTCATTTTTTTCCCTCTCTTTTATATATCTATATATGTATTATTAGACACCTATATTGAGATTGTCTTTCGATTTCGCAAAGGCCTCCCCTGTAGCTTGCCACTCCTTCCGATTATGGGTCATCCTCCTCCAAGTAGCACCAGCCATCTTTCGAAAGTCGTCTTCCCATCTTAGGCGTTGCCTTCCTTTCTTTCTTTTGTTATATCTTGCACACCATTTAGTTACGTCCTTAGCCTATTTATTATTAGTACTCCTCAACATATGACCTGCCATCTCCATTTCAATTTCCTTATGCAATATGTGATTTCGTTGATTTTAGTTAGGTTTAGTAATGTCTCTAGTTTGATTTTGTCTTTTAACTTGTCGTTGAGCATACTACGCTACGCTCCATGCTATGTTGACAGGGCTCTAGATTTCGCATAATTATTTTGTTTAGTAGTGCTCCAAGTTTGATATCCACGTCAATATAGGTAAAATGAAGAAATCAAATATTTTCTTAGATTTGGGAGGAACCCGAGGAACCCGATTTTGACAACCTTGTGGGACCAATATCTCTTTCGCGCTAGCTGTACTCTGTTATCTATTTCTTTAGTTACAATTTCTTTTTTTTGCCCTCTATTAAGGGGGATGCTCCAACCAGTCCGCGAAATTCAATTTTTTTTACGTTTATTGCAATTTGCAGGCCAGTGACATGTTGTAACTTTATAAAAATATGAGTTGCGGTATTAGCAAGTATAATTTTAAATATAAAAAATATCAAAAAAATCGCTCCATCAGCTCTCACATAGAAAAGGTGCATCATGTTAATATCTCCGAAATCTAACTACGATGCACCTTTTCTATGTGAGAGCTGATGGAGCGAATTTTTTGATAATTTTTATATTTAAAATTACACTTGTTATTACCGCAACTCATATTTTTATAAAGTTACAACATGTCACTGGCCTGCAAATTGCAAAAAACGTAAAAAAAAATGAATTTCGCGGGCTACATCGACGCAATCACCTTAACAGCAAAAGAAAAAAAAAGATTTTTCATTCGTATTTGATTTTCGACACATTTTACCGATGTACCAATATTTCATATTGGTACATCACATTGGCCGTCTGACATCCTGATGAGAAAATCAGGGATGTCAGACGGCCACTGACAAGTGTCAATTTGTAAATGTCAAAGATGTAAACAAACAAGTTTTTATTGTAACTGCAAATTGCTTCATAATCTCGGTTAAATCTGTTAAATCGGCATCGGCAATATAACATATACTACAAGTAAAATAGAATACAGGAAGTGCTTTGTCCCAACTTGCAACAATAATACTAATAATAATCTAAACAACATTTTGTTCGTACTAAAGAAGATTTGAGAGAAAAGTGGTGTTTGATGACGGTGTGGAATGTTGCAAGGTTTATACAATGTACTGTTGCGAAGATCACTTTGATGTTAGTATTTCAGAAGCCTTAGATTCCTTTATATGTTCATCTAGGAGTAATTTTGTTTTGTAAACAATAACCTAGCGAGATGTAAGTGACGTTTAGACAGTTGACGTTGTGTTGACAGTTTTTTAATTTTGCTCTAGTAAGGAAACGGCACAACTTTTAGGCCAATGGTGACGTCAGCTACCTCAAAAATTAAAATATTAAAAATAAAAAAACTATTGAGCCAATCATTAAAATATTCAAATTAGTTTCTCAAAATGCTCTATATTTGCAGAAAATGAAATAAAATCGAATGTTTAAAAAATTGAGACAATCCCCATTATTCTCGACTTTCTGCCTACGCAATTTATCAAAAGGCCGAAAATATTTGGCCATTTTAAAGGCCGAATAAAAGTGTCATGTAATAAAATCAAAGAGCTTATAAAGACGTTAGCGAGCCACTGAAAGCAATTTTCGGAGTAATTACCTGCGGAAGCAATTGGAGTACATTTTTCTTAAATTCTTTGTAAAAACACTGAAAAAAAAGGTAGTTTGATAAAATGCTCGCTGGGCATTTTGATTATGTTGGTACGTTAATAATTATGTTAATTTTGAAAGGTTGGTAATTGTTGTTCGTATAATTAAAACCTTGTTGTGTTTCTATTATGTTTGATTTTCAGTTGTTTCTTTAAATTGCTGAACGATCTAATTTGCTTTCATCAAAACTATTTTACGGTCAGTTTAAAATAGTGTCAATTTATTGATTTATCATAAAGATTTGAATTTACAATATTAGTCATTGGCTCAAAAGTCTGGCAACCAGACTCCACGCTAGCGATATAAGTCAGTAAGTGCAAGTTTTGTAAAATGGATTAATTTTATTGATCCTGAATGAGCTCTATACCTGAAGCCCTAGCATGACTTTTCACGTTTTTGTGACGTAAAGTAAACCGGAACTTTGATGGCAAAAAATATGATCCTCGTTCGCGACCACAAAACAGAAATCTAAGACCTAGGATGTACTGACAGCTGTTTTAATAGCTTATCCGATCTTACTCAGGGGTATTTGCCGGTACAGATAAAAACTAGGTTTTAAAGGTTTGTAGAGGAAAGAGTGGAGGAAGGAGTGGAACTCTCTGCCTACGTCTGTGTTTCCGAACACATACAACCCCAATCTCTTCAAAGTTAGAATGAACAGGCTTCTTCTGGGTAAGCTCGCTCCATCGTTAACCTTGTCTTAGTCACTTCTGACTCGGAGTCAGGTCAAAAGCATACCCATTAAATACCGATCTACAGCTGCAATTTTTTTATTGTGATAATATCATCAAATGAGTACTCCCACCCTTACTGTCAGACTCGTACTGACTAAAATCCACGGTGTCCTTCAGTAGCCCTTTACGTTCCGGGGTCATGGTAATTCGTGAGGCCCGCAACTCCGGAATATTCAGCTGCATAAGGTTAGATTAGTAAACGACCCTAACAAAGTTAGGAAAAAACCGAGTATTAAACAGATGATGAAATTAGTTGCCACACAAATAGAAATTCGTTTCAGTTGCACTTGAACCGTAGTTACATTCAACATTCACAACACAGGTTCAAACAAAGGACTTGTAGAAACCGCCCGAAATCCTCTTCGAGAATTTCTCGAGTAATTAAATTTATCACTACATCTGTTATTTTGAATCTTTGCGCAACAAACAATGGAGGCAAGAAAGCTTTCCTCCACATAAGTGATAAGTTATAACTACAAATGGAAATTGTAGTTCTATTCTGTTTTTAGTGGCATTGTTTTGAAGTGTAGAATAAAGGTAAACGCAGACTTAGCCGCACCGCAGTCTCCGCAGTCCCCGCATTACGAATTCTTTGTATGAAGTTCTATGAAACCTCGCACACTCACCCGCATCGCAGTAGCCGCAGAAGCGGTAACAAAACGATGACTGCGGGGACTGCGGAGACTGCGGTGCGGCTAGGTCTGCGTTCACCGCCTCCAGCT
Organism: Agrotis segetum; assembly: GCA_036375495.1. NCBI lineage: Eukaryota > Metazoa > Arthropoda > Insecta > Lepidoptera > Noctuidae > Agrotis > Agrotis segetum. Next base: position 116,190 of record JAQSVV010000150.1, read on the forward strand.
AAATGACTACTTCCTGCACTGTGGAACGGAAGAACTGTCAGACTTGTACTGACTAAAATCCAAGTTCCTTAAATATTTTTCGTCGCGTGGTGAACGCTGTCCACTTCCTCACGCGTCCCTCCTCCTCCATCGGTAGCATGACTGCTTCGCAGAAAGAGGCGACTGCTTCCCACTCCGTCTTGACCCGCAGTACAGCCTTGGATCCTTTGATGGTCATACCACGGTAAAGAAAATGTAGTATCACATTTATTTAAATCTTTACCTAGAAACAAAGATCTGATCACGATTAAACTATTTGTTGTTCTAATTGGCGCACGTGTTAGTTCTCACTAGGCATTTAGTTAGTTAGACACAATAGCCTCCTAATCGAAGAACCTTTGAATTACCATCAGGCACTTACCTACTCGTCATAAATGAAATAATAACTACCTAACCTAAATTACGTATTAATCCTCCGTCGAAATATTTACTATAAAATTTTAACCTGTGAAAATATTTAACCCTTTTTTTCGTTTTTTTTTTTTTTTTTTTTTTTTTTTTAGCGTGGTAAAATCATCAAATGAGTCCTCCAACCCCGGGCAGGGCGGGAGGGACTGTCAGACTTCTACTGACTAAAATCCACGGTGTCCTTCATAGCCTGTTACGTTCCGGGGTTACGGTTAGGGAATAATCCCGCGACCCCGGCAGGCAACCCTTTTTTCGTTTGCAAAATTTTGTCGCTGTAATATATTACGGATTTATTTTACGGTAAAATACCTGGATTTAATTATGTGCTATATTAATTTATACTGAGGGTCGAGAGCTTTTAACAAACTTTTAGCATAATGTCAAACCCACGCAAATATTTTACTTAAATGATGAAATTATGTAACGTAAGATCACGCCTGTTATACCCGAAGGTATAAGCAGAGGTCTAATAGTCTATAATACTCCAGCCTATGCCATGGCTCGCAAAAAATCATAAAAGAAAAATCCAGTACTTAAGGGTCTATAGTACTTCAGTATAATCTTACTCGCTCGCACTTGCACGTACCACGCACTATTGCTTGCTCTTTCTTTTAGCTGTCTACACGCAAATCTATTTATTTTACGGCGAAAAAAAAGGAAATTCAAAAAAGTAAATAACATAAGACCTCCTTTATAGTTAATTCAGTTAGTATAAAAAGTTTCATGATCTAATTTTAAGTATTTTCTGATTGCCAGCGTTTTATTGTTCAATTTAGAGGTAACTTTGGGATTTTTTTCTATCGAGAATAAAGTCAAAAGTCAAAGTCAAATCATTTATTCCAATTAGGCCATCAAGGAGGCACTTTTGAACGTCCATTTTTAAATTTAAAGGAAATAGGAAGGGATGGGATTGATTCTACACCCATTCGCTAAGGTAGGTTGTATGGAGAAGAATGGGCAAGAAACTCCATACTTACTTTTTTTCAAAAACGTTTCACAATGTTTTGAAATTACATTTTTTTTAAGTAAATAAAATGTGAAAGCGGTGTACTCAACGACGATATAATACTAGACTCGTAATAACAGGCGACCGATGTCTGCCAACACATTAGGCAAAAAAGTCTTATATTCGTCTCATTTCGACCAATCCTGTGAGCCGTAAACATACGTTGAGACAGCACAGACCTTGAGTTAGCCAATCACAACGCAGTACCCCGTCCCCCTCGCTTACGTAGTACCTCAGCAACTTGGCAGAATAGTTTATGTTCTTTAGATCGTGCATGCGGAGTCTAGTATTATATCGTCGTTGGGTGTACTCAAGTTATGATCATTTAAATAATAAAAAAGAAACAATAATTATACAGCTAAAAGGTACACGGTGTTCACACTTTCACAAAATAATGTAACTATAACTTTATACAAATACAATATAGGCAGTGTGTGAGCATTAAAATTTCAAATTTCAACCAAGTTTGATTCTGCTCAAGCCCTACATTGTACTATGGAGCAGGACCAGCATGTTTCCAAGCATTTTTATCTTGAATATAATCTTCTAATTTATAATAAGCTTGTTTAATTAGAGAATTTTTGATATAAGTTTTAAATTTTCTTTCATTTAGTTTTAAGACCTCACTAGGTATTTTGTTGTAACATTTAACACACCCCATAAAAGACTTTTGTACTTTTGACAATCTAAAATAAGGTTGATCAATTTTATCTTTATTTCTAGTATTAAAATTATGCCTATCACTTATTTTTTTGAAGAGATGAAGATTTTTCCTAACATACATTATATTTTCATAAATAAATTGACAGGGCACTGTCATTATATTAATCTTTTTAAATAGTTCCCTGAGAGATTCGCGACGATTTAAATTGTAAATTGCTCTGATGGCTCTCTTTTGCAAAATATTAATATTTTATGGAATCATGTTTTCGCCAAACATAAGACCTAACATTAATCCTCAACTTTACCATATATTTATTTCAAAATTAATGCTGTAGTATTTTCGACGTATCACAGGTTTCTGCTAAGCCATTTGAGGTAGTATAGACACACTTAACACGTAGCTAAATATTGAGTACGGTTGGCGCAGTGGCTGAGCGATCGGCTGCAGCGCAGCATGTCGCGGGTTCGATTCCCGCACGGAACAAATTGTACGACCTACAAGTAGTTGTTCCGGGTCTGGTCGTTTGTGTACGTGTTTTTCTATGTTTGTAAATGCACTCACGCTCACGACACAGGAGAAATTCCAAGTGTGGGAGTAATGTTTTAAAAAAATATACAAGTACACTTATAAATAGGAATCGAGTCGAAATGTCAGCTCAGCAGTCACGATTGTGACCACTAGACCAACACCAGAGTAACAAAATGTGATTAAAAAGCGTTTGAAACGCTTTTAAGAGGTCTCCATTAGCTTCCTAGATAAAAATTCTAGAGATTTTCTACTGTCAAAAGTTTAAGGAAAAGTTTGAAGTTGAGCCATTCATCTCTATGACATTTTAAGTGCTTACTTAAGTTGGCCGGCTGGATGGCGAAACCTTGTTTAATTTTCGTTGGTGTCAGGAACTCTGGAAACAATAATTTGGTTTTTTTTTTTCTGTAGTTAGCTCGTATGACCAAGCTGGTGAGAGGATTAGTCAAATGATCGTGTGTCTTTTTGTTTCTGAAAGTGACATTTCTTAAAAGGTTATGTTCTCAACTTATTCCAAACATATTTTAAGTCCAGTTGCATCGGTTGTTGCTGAATTTCAGTATTTTACATGAAGTGTTCTTCGAGATATTTTCTTTCTATTTTAGAAAGCTGCATGGTGGACTCTAAGACTTCTACTTTAAAAAATAAGTCATGTAACTGTTCGTTATAGCAGGTAGATACTCCAACTCCTTAAATAAACAAGGTTCGAATATCAACACGAATTGTCATTTTCCAATTTCCCTGATACCCTTTACCGTAGGCCTTATCACCGTTTCAATGAGCTATTTATTCAAAATACGACCCCCAAAGTCAGGTAACCTTACAATTGAAAATATAAAATTCTAATAAAGACGTCTTTATTACATTTTTATTCTTTTGATTCATAAATAACAGGGTATTACGAAGGGAGGTAGTTACATAAGTCATGGAATGCTTCATTATTGTGAAACACGAAAAGTTCGAAGAAAAAAGAACTATTTTCGCAAGAGGACTAAGATGACAGGAGAACTGATCATCTTCACCTGTCCCCTGTCGGATAATGTCTGGCAAGCATGTACTAACATCGCCTCTTGGCAAATAGCCGAGTTAATTAAGCCGCTAGCCTAAATCCATACATCACTTAGTAGGCAAGTTTAATTTCTAACATGTTCTTTGTTCGAGAATCAAGCTTGTAAACTCAGTTCAAGCGATAAGGCTTTGTTTATAATTGGTGAACTTTATTACGCCATATCTGATGGCGGCCAACTGCTTCATTTATGAATTTAAGAGGGTCACAACAATTTCTTGACAAAGGCTCGGTGTCCTTTTGAGTACTCACGCACCGGCGATCAGTTCGGGTGGCTCGGGACAACAGTCATTAATACCTTCCAGCAATTTGGCCTCATTTATTCAACACCAAGTAAAATTCTGTCGTGTACGCTAAGATTTACGATGAAGTCATTACGTTTTATGGGCCATAATTGATAGAGATAGCATCTCAGAGCTACTGAAATTGCAAAGTGCTGTTTCAAGCACGTTGAACTCAAAGACGCGCATTAGTGTAAAGAAAAATAGCCTGTATTAACATAAACGACTGGCGTCGTGGTTATTAATTACAAAATTTTATAGGCAGGCGACACGCGAAAGTTCTTTTATGTTTAACACAAATATTTCTTTTTGGGGCGTTAATATCGAGCTCGGTGATTTGGTTCCGTAATAACGATCACGTTACGTAATTAAGTCTTTAAAACAGTTGTTTTTTTACATAATGTCCGAAATATTATTCTGTTTATTTAACCTTAATTTGAGCTACCTAAAATTTTACACCTATTTTATTTTCTGAAAACTTATAGGTAGCTAGAATGTTGATATTTAACGTTACTGAAATAACTTCACATTTTGAACGACAAAATTAGAACAAGAAGAAAAATGTTGAAGATATGTCACCTCCATGTACTCCGGGTACTGGCCATCTGCTTTATGTTTGTTGTATTTGACATATGATTTAAATGGTGTTCCTGTAGAACTCTGCTGTAAAAGCTGTGTAAAAGATTCACTCAATAAAATATTCCCTAACAAAGGTTATGGGCTAATCACGAAAAATACGTTGTATGTTGTGAAAATAATTCGAAATTGATATTCAACAATTGTAAAGTACACGTGAGAAGAAAAATGTCTTCGAATGTACGTATAGAATTATTGACGAAGGACAACTACGACAGCTGGAAGGTCCAGGTGGAAGCATTGTTAATAAAAAATGACTTCTGGGAGTATGTGAGTGGAGAAAAGCCAAAACCTACTACCGATGCTGCTAGATCAACATGGGAGAAGGCTGACAGAAAAGCGAAGTCCGAGTTGATATTGGCATTAGATCCGAGTGTAGTTCGACATGTAAAAAGAGTGGAGACTGCACGAGAGGTATGGTTAAAATTAGAGAGCTTATTTGCGTCGAGAGGCCCTGCAAAGAAAGCGAATTTAATGAAAAAGCTTATGTTACAAAGGATGAGTGAAAACCAAAAGGTATGTGAGCACCTTGATTCCTTTTTTGACGCCGTTGACAAATTGGAAGAAATGGACATAAAAATCCACGATGATTTGTTGACGATTATGTTGCTGTATAGTCTTCCGGGAAGCTACGAAAACTTTAGGTGTGCTATAGAATCTAGAGACGAACTCCCAAAGCCAGAGCAATTAAGAATTAAAATCATTGAAGAGGATAGTTCAAGAGGAAACTCTCAAGTTGACAAAATAGAAGGCGCCATGTATTTGGACAAACATCAGAAGAAAACTGGAAAAACATTTAAGTTTAAATGTTTTAAGTGTCATAATTTTGGCCATAAGGCATCAGACTGCACAAAGAAAAGGGAGAAGACTCAAGAAACCCGATGTGTGGAGTCAGGCACTAGTCATGAAAATAATTGTGAAGCTTTAACCATAAATCATGTTTCAGATGACTGCCGCATCGCTGTTTATGCGAAACGCCGTCAGGAATGGATTTTTGATAGTGGTTGCACTTCTCACATGTGTAATGACGCGAAAAGGTTTGCTGAGATACTCCCTGCCAGTCAAAAATTAAAATTAGCCACAGATTCTTTGACAACCGTGCAAGGTAAAGGTACAGTTAAATTATTAGCATGCAATGATGATCGAACGCGTAATATTCAATTTGAAAATACCCTATTGGTTCCCGATTTACGTAGTAATTTAATTTCTATCGCGCAGCTAACTGAACGAGGTTGTGAAGTCACCTTCAAGCGTGACGTAGCCTATGCAGTTAAAGAGGGTGAGGTAAAACTGACCGCTGATCGGCGAGGTGATTTATATTACTTGAGGGAGCTAGACGCTTCAGCGTCTGTGGTATGTGGTGAAAATGTTGATCTGTATAGATGGCATGAGCGTATGGGACATCTGAATGCTAGGGATCTTATGAAAGTACTGAAGAAATCTGGTATTGATCAGCTAAAGATCGATAGTAACTTGCATGATTGTGACGTGTGTGCTAAGGGGAAAATGGTTTCGTTGCCTTTTGTGAAATCCAGTTCACGCTGTAACGAGAAGTTACAAATAATATACTCTGATGTGGTAGGTCCAATGAGAGTTCAATCAAATGGCGGAAATAAATACTTTGTCACTTTTATTGACGACTATACTCGTTGGTGTGAAGTCTTCATGCTGAAAAATAAAAGTGACGTTTTGTCAAAGTTTAAAATTTTTAAATGTCATGTCGAAAATTTGACAGGAAGAAAAATTAAATGTTTACATACGGATAACGGAACTGAATATAAAAATAATTTTTTCGATAAGTTTTTAGAAAATGAAGGTATTAAGAGACGTTTTACGACGCCATACTCACCTCAGAGTAACGGTATCGCTGAACGTATGAACCGTACATTGATTGAGATGGCGAGATGCATGATCTTATCGTCAGGTATTTCACCAAGTTTTTGGGCAGAAGCTGTAGCTACTGCATGCTATTTGCGTAACAGGTGCCCAACTAGTAGTCTAAATGGTGAAATTCCATACGAAAAATGGTTTGAGAGACCTGTGAATGTCAAATACTTAAAAACTTTTGGCACGAAAGTACACGTCTTAGAAAAGGAACCAGGTAAGGATAAGTTTGCAGCACGAAGTTCACTCGGCATATTTGTTGGTTATCCAGGTGATGCTAAAGGCTATAAAATATGGATACCAGAGAGTAGAAAAATCGTAGTGTCGAGGGATGTAAAATTTCAGGAAGATAAACCAACTGAAATTGAGTGTAAGGTCTCAAATGAATCACTAAATGAACGACAATGTGAAAAGAGTATTGTGAGAAAAACTGTTGAAATAGAAGGACAAACCAAAGAACAGTCGGATATACCATTTAGTGATGAACCTTCAAGAGAAGAAATTCCATCAGTTATTCCACCGATTGTGTCAGTGTTCGATGAAAGTGCAGAGAATACAGAATCTATTGGAAACGAAGATGGAAACGTTACTTTAAAAAGAGGTCCTGGAAGGCCAAGGATTCAGAGAGGACATGTTGGCCGACCTCGTAAAATCTACAACATGGTTGAGATGAGTAGCGATAATGAATCATCGACGGAAGAATACGTTGATAGTGAAAATTTTGCTGGAGCTATTGAAACCACGTTAAAGAAAGCTTTGGCATCTGACGAAAAGGTCAAATGGGAGGAAGCGATTCTTTCAGAAATACGAAGTCTAGTAAGTAATGACACGTGGGAAATTGTGAAGAAACCTTCAGATCGTAATATCGTAGGGTGTCGATACGTGCTGACGACAAAGCTAAATATTGACAAGACTGAGAAGAAGAAGGCCAGACTGGTAGCAAAAGGTTACAGTCAGCAACATGGCCTAGATTACAATAAGACATTCGCCCCAGTTGCGAGGATTGCAACTGTACGTTTGTTGGTCGCCTTAGCTGTCGAAATGGGCATGGACATTGATCAAATAGATATAAATACCGCGTATTTAAACGGTGATCTGAACGAAGATATCTATATGAAGATCCCAGAACTACTGAGAGAAGGTTTAGAGAAACTGAAAAATGTAGATGGCGTTAATTCTACAGTAGGCAAAAAAGCTGCAAAAATGCTTGAAGATATGAAAGCAGGTGGTGATACCTGTCGTCTAAAGAAGTCTCTTTATGGTCTCAAACAAGCTGGACGACAGTGGAATATTAAACTGGACGAGAAGCTGAGAGAAATGGGATTGAGACCAACGATAAATGAACCTTGTTTGTATCACAAGCACAATAAAGATGGATCAGATCTTTTTGTTGTGGTTTATGTGGATGACGTATTGATCGCATCACAAAAGAGACTGTATATAGATAAATTCAAGCAGGAATTGGCGAGGAGGTTTGAACTTAAAGACTTTGGTCAAGCAACGTTCTGTCTTGGGATAGATATAAAGAAAAGCGGCAATGAATATTTCTTGTCACAAGAGAAGTATATAAAAGATATTTTGAAGAAATTTACTATGGATAGTTGCAATCCTGTCCGGACTCCAATGGAAATTGGAAATCCTGTTATTAGCGAAAAAGGAGTAATAGAAGGGAAACAATTTCCATATAGAGAACTAATTGGAGCGCTCATGTATTTAAGCGTATCAACTAGACCTGATATCGCTAACGCTACGGCTAAACTTGCGCAGTTTGCAGAAAACCCGCAGGAAACTCATTGGAGGGCTGCGAAGCGAGTTCTTCGATACTTAAAAGGTACGATAACTCACGGTTTGAACTTTAAACCGACGGGGTTATGCATACAAGGGTATGCAGATGCAGATTGGGGTAGCTGCGTCGTTGATAGACGATCATTTACTGGTTATTTATTCGTTCTAGGAGGCGCAAGCATATCGTGGACTTCACAAAAGCAACGTATCGTTGCGACTTCTACCTGTGAGGCTGAGTTTGTGAGTTTGGCAGAAGCTATGAAGGAAGCTGTGTATTTGAACAGCCTGTTAAAAGAACTAGGTTTACATAAACTCTGTAAGGTAAGAATGCATGCTGATAATTTGAGTGCTATTTGCCTTGCTGAGGATCATGGTATACATCATGCCAAAAGTAAGCACATTGACATTAGACATTTCTTTATAAGGGATGTGCTACGTGACAACAAAGCTATAACGTTGGAATATTTGTCAACTGATAACATGTTGGCAGATGTCCTCACCAAACCTTTGCCTCGCGTAAGACACGAGTTACTAATAAGTGCATTAGGATTGTGTGTGCGAAAATAAATAGGTTTATATTTTGTGTATAGTATCGTACATGAGTTGAGGGGGTGTGTTGAAGATATGTCACCTCCATGTACTCCGGGTACTGGCCATCTGCTTTATGTTTGTTGTATTTGACATATGATTTAAATGGTGTTCCTGTAGAACTCTGCTGTAAAAGCTGTGTAAAAGATTCACTCAATAAAATATTCCCTAACAAAAAAGTAAGCAGTTTATGTGTATATGTTACCGGAAGATATCAAGATCCGCAAGTTTATAAATTTACTAGGAAATTTATAAACTAACCTAACCTAACCTACCGTAAATTTATAAACTGACGAGTTAGATTATAAACATACGGTTGTTACAACTTTACTCTGACATAATTATACACAAGTTTCAGTGATTTTCAGACTACCACTTACCAACTATGTCATCTCCAACAGTTGCCTGATCCAATAATTTCCGTACCGACAGATTATTCGATGAAGTACAGCGGGCGTCTCGTCAATGTACACGTAATTATATTCTTGATCCTTTCAATTTTCCCTTGATCCTGCAGCTAAGACGGGCAAGTCCGTGGATACACAGGGAACTTAAACAAAGTATCAAACGTAATAATCTCTGCTTATTTACATAAAATATTATGTGGAATCACGCGATCATCCTTCAAGTTAGCTGATTTTACTTTTTGTGGGGATTAAAGGCTTTAACATGACTTCTTAGAATTTGAATAGGGCTTTCGGAGAGACGGAGGAAACTCGCTGTGTTAGATAATCACCCATCTACAGACCAACCTCGGCATGCACGGCGTTACTTGGAAGATCGGCCTGTGCGGCTGTAATTATTTAGTCACGAGCTCCTTCGGGCTCATCCTCTCTTACATTTATAGGATATTTAGTAGTACATGCCTGGTAGAGATTTCGCTTTTGGAAATAAGACCGATGACTTGTATTCTGAAAATTATTTGTGTAGTGTAGTTTTAAGAATATTCTATGTATACTCTCTCCGCAATGGTACTCGTAGACGCCCACGGCGACTGACGTCGCTAGACGATCTCCGGCCAACGTAGGCGAGGGCATGCGGGCGGCGAGTAAAGCTGATTTCAGACTACGCTATACTATTGTGCTATACGTATAGCAATGAAGGACCTAATGCTAGTAAACCAATAATATATAGTACAGTAGGTACAATGTGAACGTGTCAATAACAATGTATGCACCGCAATACTATATGCTATTATATTATTATAGCGTAGTCTGAAATCAGCTTAATGGGCGACTCGCTGTTCGACTATGGACCATGCCCGGGTTGACGGCGAGTTGTGTTCCACGCGCGCCTCCCTGGAGTGTCAGCATAATTTTTTTTTTATTTATACCTTTATTTCAGGCAACTATGGCCCATAACATAGAATACATACCATTAATATAATAATTATAGATAAACTAATACATATGAATCATCTACAAACTACACTTATTAACTATTGCACACGAAGAGGCGGCGTCGTGTTTCGCTGACTGGTGCCGCGCAGCTGGCCTCTAAAACGCCGGTACACGACACCTTTCGGCCAGAACTCATCCTTGAGGAATCTCTCGAGACAATGAGTCGGTACCCGCACCACAAAAGACTTGAAGTTGGTTTCATGGCGCGGCTCCAACCTCTCGACCCTCAAATTCCAGGAGGTCTTCACTTGCAAATACTCCATGACCTCCTCAACCTTCGTGGAGTAATGTAGCCGGGACACATACAAAAGCGTCGTCGGTATTGCAGGACGCAACAGCATGTTTGGTCCAGCCAGCGCGGTACCACACTGGTTCTGACTCTTCGGAGGCTTCTTCTTCATCTTCTTCTCCACCTTGATGAACCCATCCTCATCCGTTTGCCGCTGATTCAATTCCTTATTGGAAACTGAGCGGCTCTGCTTACCCCCTTTGTCTGGTTTTTTCTGCGGCTGAGCAGGCTTGCCCTCGGTTACGATAGCGGCGTACGCACGTTTAGGAATAGGCGAACCTACGCGAGCAATCCGATCTACCTGTGACGTATCCTCTATCGCACGTGCGGGACGATCGACAGAGTGACACGATGCATTTTCGGCGATTCGTGCAGGTGACGACACATCCATATGAGGTGACTCAAAACTGCTGACGGATACGTTTTGTTGTGCCGCGCCGCGACGCGTGTTCTCATTCGTGGCGCTCAGCGGTGACCTACTTGCAGAGACTGTATTGCGCAATGACAATACTTCGGCACGTAGATCTTCGATGGTATTTTCCGATGCTGCCAACTTAGACTTCACCTCAGCCAGGCTTGTCTGCAACGATGTGATGTCCTTCAGCAACCTGGTGACATCGACATGATCGAAGGTGACAGAAGGCAGTCTATGCAGCTCCTTTGCCACGAACGCAGGAACGTCGTCAGGATCAGTCATCTTTAACAAGGTGATAATATCTTGGATGCTCTTCTCAGTGCCATCTCTTCTTCGAGGTGGCATCTCTCCAAGCTTCCCCAATACTTCGAATAGCAGCCTCTTGCCACTACTTATCTCCTCTTCTTTAAAGTTAGATTTGCAAATCTGCAAAATGCTAACTTCGTCCATGGTGTCGATGGCATGTTGAATGAATGCCAGCAATTCGTTGGCTATAATGGTGCTCCCACATTGCCGTTAGAAAATGTTTAATAACGTTAGTAAACATTTGTTAGCAAACATTTAATCACAAATAAATTTTCATGTTAGAAAATGTTTAGTAATGTTAGTAAACATTTTATAACAAAACAAATTATAACAAAATAAAACATGTGTTATCTTTTGTTTGTAAACATTTTATAAGGGTGATGGCGGGATAGGCGGTGCGGTGCGGTGGGGGGTGCGAGCCAATACAAGATGTTATAAAATGTTTAAACATTTTCCATCAATGTAGGAGCACTTATAACATGTAACAGTTTCTAACAAAGTGCAACAATTGTTAACATTTGTTAGTAAATGTTTTGGTGTTATAAAATGTTTACAAACATTTTATAACGGCAATGTGGGAGCACCATAAGATTTTGAGAACTCATAGCGTCAACAAGCAGCGGCTAGTGCCGCGCTCTTCGCGAATTAGTATTCGTATCAGTTTACACGTCCGTACTCAAGCGCGCGTTGCACTGCACTGATGACGGTGGCCCCCTTTAGAGGACCATAGCTTGCTGGGGTCGCGGGACTCGCGAATTACCGTGATCCCGGAACATAAAGGGCTATTGAAGGACACCGTGGACTTTAGTCAGTACGAGACTGACAGTCCCTCCCGCTCTGTCCTGGGTGAGAGGGAGGATTCATACGATGATTTTAAGACGCTAGTAAAAAGTGTAGGTATACATACATCTTATGGATGTGCCTAACAGGCGTTGCACAGAGGGGGCCACGGTCAGGTCCTTAAGAGGAAACGAGGCCTGTGTTGATGGTGACCACCGGGGTGGTTTTAGTGAGGTACAAATCCCACATCTCCCCGGTCTTTTCCCCAAAGGCCGGTAGCCTTTTGAAGGTTTCCCCCCGTTAGCAAAAAAATATAGGTACATACATGTCTCTGGCTACTCTCATACACAAATGTACACGTCCGAGTTCTCGTCGGTGCAGCACAACGACACAACGTCTCAGTTTGTGTTAACGTGCGTCACTTAGGCACGTGTCGTTCTCATTAAACTTGTACGTCGTACTTGCTAATATATTTATGGGTAGCAAGGTAACTTGTTACGCAAAGAGCACTACAGCATTAATGCCTCCTTTGGCTTAAGAGGACCAACTTTATACGTGGAAAGTTTGCAAACTTATGATTAATGATACTAAGTGTGTTTGGTCCACAAGTGATAGTTTGCCGAGTTGGATTAAGACTTGTAGTATGTTGATTTGGAGTGCATTATACATATGATGTTATTGAACTAAGTTTGTATCATGCATCAAACTAGGTTCTTGGTAAGATTATTGTTAGCAACTTTCGTTATCTTAGGCAAATCTCTCACGATATCGCTCCGCTTGTCCGCGCGGTCGGACGGTGAAGCAGAGCTGATGTCGCATTGACTCGTATTAGAATACGTCTTTGTCACACGTAAACCGCAGGCAATACTGCCGTATGAGAATCGTCTTATTTTGATAAAATATAAAATTTTCAATCTAGTGCAGTTCAGCGGGTCTAAGACGGCCCCTTTAATCAATATTCTTATGATTCACTTACTGCATTACCACCAACGTCATAGGCTTTTAATTCACGAGGTGAATTTGGGAATGGAATTAGTGTGTTTTGACAAAAGAAAAAGAAAATAAAACTAAACTCAATAACCAAATGAATCCATAGAAACTGCGAACCAAAGACAGCCGAAATTTACTTCGGAATTTTCAGTATCTTAAGAAAAATTTAATAAGGTACAATCTTTTCCTATCAAAGAGTATTTTCAATAACCTTGCAGGTAATTGAAGTTTCATCAGGACCTTATAAGCCGAAGTATTTGAAATTTTAAGCTCGGGGCAAAGTTTCAAGTGTCAATTTTGAGAGCAAAGCTTTCCGCTCCGATATGCAAGGTTTAAGAATTTTTGGAAACTAAATTGAATTTGTATCGAGGAGGCATCGATAGTGGAGTATACGGGTTTTATGAGGAGTAAAAACTTTATGAATATTCCAGCTTTATTTTTTCAAGCTCGCATTTTGATACCATCATTAGCGTGTGCCAAAGACATTAAACTATAAGTATACGAGCAATAGACGGGACATCACGAAGAAAGTTGTGATGAAAAACTTTTTACCACTAGGTAAAAAGTCGCTCAGTCTAGTTGTCGCGTTGCTATGCAACGCTAGATAGTGTTACGACGCACGGCATCAACAATTTTGTATGACAATTTTCCTAATGCCCGCTCTATAGTTCTTTTAAATCTCTTTGGCGTGTGCATACCGTGCCGTGCAGTAATCATCTGTCGCTTAGACGTGGAAGCTAAAGAGTGGCATTGGCCAACTCAAACAGCAATAAAATTGTCGCAGGACGGTCTCATCAAGTAACCGTGACCCTAAAACGTAAAGGGCTATTGAAGGTTCACCGTGGATTTTAGTCAGTACGAGTCTGTAGGTTCCTTCTGTCCCACCCTGGGCGGGAGGACTCGTTTGATTATTTTATCACGATACAAAAAAGGCCCTTAAGTTAAAAATCACGATTGTTAAAATATTGCGAAGTATGTGGTTAACGTTAAAACCACAAATTGGCATTCCATATATAATTTACGAACGCCTAAATGAGTCTATAGCATGTCTGTAAAGGGGTCTGTGAAAATATTTTGATTAGGCGTTGGATTGTAGGTAACAATGAGCGCCAATCAGGAGGGCTCAAAAATTATGGTAATAGCGTTCTTTGATGCGAATCCTTTGTTATACATGACTGTCAAATTATTAAAGCCGCTTTTTAATATATTTTTAGAATTTTAATGTGGATTTTTAATATTGGGATTAGGGGTCAATGTTTTGTAGTTAGTTGTAGCTTGTTTTGTATTATTTAATTTATTCTAGAACTCATAATTTGCAGCTATTTTCTCCTGCCCACTAGTATTCACCAAAGGTGAACAAAACTTTCTGTTTTTTTATTTGAAAACATTGAGAAATGGAAAAAGGAAAAAAATCACAACACTGGACAACTTTATAATTACTATTATCGATAATTTTTTGGACAACATTGTTAAAAGTTGAGTAAATCAAATATGAAACGAAGGCACTAAAATAAATTAAAAGTAGGCTGAATGCCTAAAAGCTTAAGAGTTCCATTTAAATTAACGATCTAAGTTTTAAGGATTTAACGAACCGAAACTTACCTCCAAGCAATTTGTTACGTCTTATTTCATTTGACTCCTTAATTATGATGTTTGAACTAGTTAACAGCTTAGCTAAAGAATAAACAATAAGATGAAGTACTTTTTCTTCTGCAAAAAAATGCGCTTGTTATAATTTCAGTTGATCTTCTGCACACGGCTTTAATAATTATAACATGCTATGCAAAACCAGAATAGGCAGACCGCTTGAATCCTCGGAAAGATCATTTATGAAGCGAAACCGTGTGTAAATCTTCAAGTCAAGAAAATCAGCATAATTATCTATATACTTATTGGAACGAAGTTTCTTATCGCGCGTTGTGAAACTTGAAAACAACTTTTCGTAAGAATTTTTTGCGTCTAGCCCCCGCTAGACGCAAAAAATTCTTACGAAAAGTTGTCACTGGAAAGAGAAACTGAAACTGAACTGTTTAAAAACTCAGAGCTCAAAGAGTGGAGCGGGGTGGAGCGGAGTGGAGTGGAGTGGACGCGACGATTATTTTTGTTGAGTGTATACAGTAGGTAACTTTGTTCCATCCGGGTGTCCCTTGACACCTCCCAAGTTTTTTATTTTCTCGAACGTAAAGGTCTATTGAAGGACACCGTGGATTTTAGTCAGTACGAGTCTGACAGTCCCTCCCGCTCTGTCCTGGGTTAAACGATTAAAAAGTAAAAAGATTCTCAATAAGAATAATAAAGATGAAAGATAGCAATACCTGTCGTTGCTGTATGAAGGCGATACAGTCTCATCTTGGTTATCAGACCATCGATTTTGACATTCATTGAAATTAAAAAAAATCGGTTGTCTGTAAAGTCGGCTTACTGACGATAGTTAAACGTGACATCTTCATAAGAAAATACTGCACTTACATTGCTATATACAAACAATTGACACGCCTTTGCTATGGAACGCTACAGAGCGAGGTTACGCCACATGACGTCATCTTCTTTCGTGCGTGCAGCTGGTCATCGAATTAAAAGACGTTATCACGTCGAAAAAACGAGGAAATTCATAAATCATAAACCAGTCATACTAAATCTAAGCTACTTATTCATTCGTGAACTGTTTTCGTATTTACTAAGCAAGTAATGAAGTAGGCAGTCAATAAATTTCAAGTGCCGCACCACATATATTTCGCTGGACCACTCAGTCAGACTAGATTGGATAAGTTTATACGACCTTACAAATTGTTTGACGACGGTTTGGGAGTATGATCCTTATTTTGTCTCGGTAAATGATGTCTTTACACCGGGCCTTAACTCGTGTTCTGTTATGAGATAAGTTTTAGTTTTGAGGGCTTTTAATATTGTGTTTGGGTGACAGTTTTCACGAGGTTTTTGGTACGTGATGTTGTTTAAAAGCACGTTACTGTATGTCGGGGCTAGGGTTGCCAACTATTTTTTCAAGAAATAAAGTATTTTCAGGTCTATGAAAATAATTAAACAGTATTTTAGAAAAACGAACAGTATTTTATTTATTTATTGTTTTAAATACATATTTTTTGGAGTTTCTCGCACAACGTACTAATTTTCAATCATTTTTAAAAACTTCATACGCCATCACAATTAAATCTGAAATTTCATTTTTTATGAAATTGATAATTATGCTCTATTTCTTTCATCCCGCCACTTAAAATTCATTACTGAAAAAACTCATTTAGTAAATGCTGAGAGAAGCAGGAACAGAAAGTAGATAGGAGATAAATAGTTATGTTTTTATATTCTTCTGAAGGGTGTACTAATAAATGGCACCACTTTTGGCTAGTACTCATTTCAAGAAAACCTTTGTCTTCTGGTATATTTTCATAAATTACTTTATTTGTGAGTGTCTAAGTGTAACACATAATAATGTTGCATTTTAATGCTGAAAACAGTATTTTGTATACTTTTTTTTTGTTCAACAGTAAAAAGTATAATTTAGTGAAAAACAGTATAATACTGTTCAAAACAGTATAGTTGGCAACCCTAGTCGGGGCTGCAATCTAATGATTGTGTAGTATTTCAATCTACTGATTGTAGAGGTTTCCAATTTAGGTACTAATTGATCAATACCTACATTGAACTGAACTCACGGATTTTAATAATATACTTGACGGCGCGCGATAATTTAGTTGATTTATTGTCACATTTTTTATAAGTTGTAGTCGATTATTTTTATTCTGTGGTGTAAGAATTATTTCTTTATTGGTACTTTCAATTTAGAGCGGGTAACAATGGAGTTGTTGTGGTAACACCGAGTGCATGTCGCTCGGCTGACTGTCGCCTCAAAAGTGCTCGTCACCGCCGCCATGACACTTACCATTCGGTGTTACCCGCTCTTAATTGAAAGTACCAATAAAGAAATAATTCTTACACCACAGAATAAAAGTAATTGATTACAACTTATAAAAAACCGGCCAAGTGCGTGTCGGGCCACGCACAGTGTAGGGTTCCGTAGTTGCCCATCAAAATACTTATGCGAACTAACTAAACTGATTCGCTGAATTTAATTTTAAAAAGAAGAATTTTCAAAATCGGTCCAGGAGTCTTTGAGAAATCGGGGAAAATACATAAGAAAAAAGATTACAACGAATTTAGAACCTCCTCCTTTTTTTGAATTTAGTTAAAAATAGTTGACGATAAAAACCTACCTATCCCCAAAAAACATAAAGCTGTAAAAATAAAGTTGACAAACTTACATTTGCAGTTGTCTCCGATACATTTTGTTTTAAAAAAAAGATATCCAAGACATTTTATAAGTTGGTCGACTATTACTCGTAAAGTTGTAAAGCCTACTTAGTCGTGATAATTTTCTTTTAAACTTCGTTATATATACTACTATTGTGAATTTTTTCACACCCCCAAACATAACCGTTTAGCTGGTAGAGGGGGGGGACACTCGAATCGAGCAAAATTTAGCACTTTAAAGCTTAATATTTCACAAACGAATTTTTTTATCAAAAAATTGTTAATGGAAACTATCATTATTTTTTAAAGGCCTATTTAGTGATACCCCACACAAAGGGGTACGCGAGAAAAAAAAAATCGTCACTTTACGTGTAAGTACTGGAGGTACCCTAAAAAAAAATATTTTACAAGATTTTATTTTACCACTTTTTTGGCACAACAAATCCGTATATTTACACCAAATTACAGCTCTCTAGTACTGTGCGTCTCTGAGCTAAACTGCGGACAGACGGACGGACGGACGGACGGACGGACGGACGGACATTTTTTTTTTTTTTTTAGGTGGTAAAATCATCAAATGAGTCCTCCCGCCCTGGGTGGGGCGGAAGGGACTGTCAGACTCTTACTGACTAAAATCCACCCGTGTTCCTTCCTATGCCCTTTATGTTCCGGGGCCACGGTATCCTGGGTTAAGAAAAAACCCGCGACCCCAGCAGGCATTTGGCGCGAAACACGACGCGCCACCGACCCGGGCTTGGTCCTTGGTCGGACGGCGAGCTACCCATCACTCACCGTCCGCAAGCCCGCTCCGCCGCTGTGCCCTCTGCTGATCAGAGGGACACGCGTTGGAGCATCCACACGACAGGCTATTTGCATACGGGCAAAGAGACCACTTGGGCACACAGTGCCTAAGGAAGAGTTTTTGCCCGCATCCCAGGGTGCACCGGCCCGAAAAACTGGTCTTCCCCCCGGACGTATCCGAGAGGGAACTCCAGTCCACGGGCGCACGTGGAGGTTTCCTGTCATAGCACCCCGGACGGACGGACATGGCGAAACTATAAGGGTTCCTTGTTGACTACGGAACCCTAAAAATGTGACAATAAATCAACTAAATTATCGCGCCCCGTCATACTGATTAATGCCCTGTGTTACAGAACTTTAGAGGGTTGGGCACTGTTCCTAGGGTTCATATATTATCAGGAATTTCTAAGATGAAGATGATCTGTGAGCGTGGAGAAGGTGAAATGAGTGTGTAATAATCGAAGGAGATTGCGTTCTGTAGTTTCCAAATTCGAGTTTAGGGATAGAGTTTATGTTTGTAGTTCATGTAGAATCGAAATTTATGCCCGATTGATAGTAATCAGGTCCACATTACATGAAACTTGAACGTAGATAGTAATTTGAGTTTAATAAAGGTTTCTATCCAATACAATGTTGAAGTCAACATGATTGTCCATGCACTGGATTAACATACATTGAATTGTACATATCTTTATCAAGTGATAAAAGTACAGTGGTGGACGCCCACGGTGACGTAGCAAGACGATCTCCGGCCAATATACATGTTATATAGGCGCGGGCATGCGGGCGGCGAGTAAAGGGCAACTCGCTGTCCGACCATGGACTATGCACGGGTCGACGGCGCGTTGTGTTCAACGCGCGCCTCAAAGAGAATCAGCATAATGACGGGCCCCCCCTCTAGAGGACCAAAGCCTGCCGGGGTCGCGGGACTTTTCTCATTACTGTGACCCCGGAACATAAACGGCTTTTGAAGGACACCGTGGATTTTAGTCAGTACGAGTCTGACAGTCCCTCTCGACCTGCCCAGGGTGGGAGGACTCATTTGATGATATTACCACGTTAAAAAAAAGATAAATGTATCACTCGCTATAAGCTATTCTTGCTATTTGCTGTTTAGCGTAAGTATCTCTACAATGGTCACAGGACTACCGAATTACCGAATGACCCTGGAACGTAAAGGGCTACTGATCTGAAGGACACCCTGGATTTTAGTTAGTACGAGTCTGACAGTCCCTCCCGGGTAGGAGGACTTATTTTGATGAATTTACCGAGTAAAAAAAAGTGATGAAAGTATATTATTTTAGTAATATTACTTTTTGTTAAATTCTGAATAGATTTGTAAAGGATTAATATGAATTTGTAATGTTTAGTTCAATATTTCGGAATTCGTAATTTCAATCCGTTTAACACATTTATATAATTGCGACACATTAACTAAACAATATAATTAAACGAAATCAATTAATGTGAATGCATTAATTGGCGACTTTGTGGGTCGATAATGTTCATAATATTTTAATACCATGTATCAAAAGGTTGCTAATTGAAACAGCCTGTTGACTATCATATATAAATATTTTGTACTGTCTGAGTATTGAACCTGGGGCTTGCTTGTGGTTTGCCGACGCTGTGCCTTTGGTAAAGGTTGTCGTTGTCGCGCTTCCTTGAGCAAATAACTTTGAGACCACGCGCCATACAATATTGTAAATAATAGGAATAAATGCACCCGGAATCTAGCATAAAATCTTTCTAAAATTAAACAGCAGTTTTGAAAAAAAATGTACCTTTTCAATTTTGTTCATCATTAAATTCTCTAGCCAATAGTGTCAGTAGCAAAATTAAAATTATATTACTTACTTCACGAGAGATGCATATTATCAATCATTATTTCTCATTTATATGGTTTCGTTTTAAGAAAATTATAGTAATAATAGACTTTTGTTTAAGGAGTATTTGGTGACTTTACCATATATAATATCATTATGGAATCAATTTAATGAAGTTTATCGTATATTGTTTTGGTTGGTATTTCTTTAAAAGTAGATAGCTCTACAAAACTGCCCAAAAACGGCATTCTAGTCGAACATGCGCCATAATACCTACGGATAGCAATTGACAGAGATTTTATTGAATTGTATCCAAAATTTGTATTTGTTATATAATCCTTGTACATAAGTTTTCACAGTTCACCGAACGAATTGTGTGCCGGGAGCGCATAATATTGAAACCAGAGAATAAAACCACAATGAAATGTTTAAAATGAAATCTGGAAATACGTTCTGGTTTCATTTTGCTAGTTTCCAATAGTTTATTTTCTAAATATTAATACGGTAGGTCTGTATGCTCTCTTTTATTTATTTATTTATTTACTTCAGACTTCAAGGCCCATATAAAATACTATAATACAATACATTTTAAACTTAACTAATATTATAATAATACAATACATAAAAAATACTATAATTATAACACTAATTCACACGAAGAGTCGGCGTCGTGTGTCGCGTGGTGTCAGGTATCCGGCCTCGGAATCGCCGGAACACTACACCTCTCGGCCAAAATTCCTCCTTCGTGAAAGTCGACAGATGTTCAGTCGGCACCCTCACCACAAAAGAATTGAAGTTCACATTGTGACGAGACTGCAACTGCTCGACCCGCAGGGTAAGCTTGGACTTGATGCGGACGTACTCTACAATCATCTCGACCTTTGTAGTGTAGTGCAGCCGGGACACGTACAGCAGCGTCACTGGTACTGCAGGACGCAACAGATGTTTCGGTCCGGTCGGTGCGGTACCGCACTGGTTCCGACAAGTGGGCTTTTTCCTCTTCTTCTTCTCAACTTTGATAAAACCATCCTTGTCACACTGGTCTTTCACAGGACCCTGCTGAGGCAGATCCCTTTGTATAGGTACCTGCTTATCCCCTTGCTGCTTAGACGCAGCAGGTTTGTTACTGGCAGTAATGCCATTATCAGCGATTTAGCTTTTTGGATGATAAATTAATGTCAATAAAATCCTCATAGTTAAAAACAGTTGTAGGTAGGTATGTCAATCATTGATTTATGTAGAGATTGGACAATTTCTTTTTTGAACTACCTATAGTTTTAGCTGTTTTTACTCGACTGTGTTTTTAAGAGACTAATATAATAGCTACATGCTCGTTTTGTCGACTGGTTGTCTTAAAGCTTTTTTCCCTTTTTAGTTCAGATTTTCAACAGAAATCGGCCCAGGAGTCTTTGTATAATCAGAGTCTGAAAATCCAAGTAAACAATGCGGATCCATGCGGATGACGTCACAAGATATCCATTGTTGTTGTATACTAAAACTTTCTCCAGAATGTCTGAACACTTTACTGAAAATCGTATGGAGGTAATCACGGAGAAACGTACATATGAGGAGAACTAAGAACCTCTTTTTTTATTAGCTGCCTGAATTTCTTCCACGTGTAAACTTTAACTATGCCTTTCGTACTCCTATGAAGTTTTGCGTTATGTTTTTACAATTAATAAATAGAAATCTGGGAATCTTATTGTATAAAGTATCTAGCGCTATACATATATGTATAATTATGTAGCTAAATTAGCAACTTAATTCTTTCCGTGTGTCTCGAAATTCATCTGCAAAGTTCAAGGTAAAATGATAAAATATGCATTTTTACAAACTGTTCCTTATATAAACTAGTTTTACAACTTTTTTACAAACAATAAGTGCTTTGTTTTAATGATACCTAAATCATTTAGGTACAAATACATAGTCCAGCTTTTTTATTGTTCGACCTGAGAATAAATTCGAAAATACCAAAAAAATCTTTTGTTATCCGACCCCTTTCGTGAACGAAGTAATATTTCCATAACTAAACTAAGTATTGTTAGGATCATGTACTATTTTTCTGAGTACAAATGTAGACTCCATGGCATCTATATACAATTCCATATTATGGGACGTTACGATAACAACTGTTTCCATGATCCCAGTTCTAAATGCGTAAATTATAATTTACGTGATCTGGAAATTGAGATGTAAATTCTCCACTTTGTTAAAACTGAGATGTTTTATTGGGACAAACCCATCACACTATTCCCAAACCACTGCAACTCCTGAAGCCAGAATCAACAGTGGCAACCACCAGAAAAGCGCCGAGACAATGAAGTCTCGACGTGTCCCGGAGAATGAATTTACCTGTCTTGGATCCTGCACGAAATTAATCAGAAAAGAATAGTGGAGGAGTAGGAAAAATATGTTTCCACTTCCCTCCATGCAAGCAGGAGACAGAACAGAACAAGGCCAATAGGCACAAAGGGACATTACAACTGGGAGAAGCCCAGTTGCCTAGCACCACGGGTAAAAATGATTACTAATATTAATGGGTCCTAAATTGTGTGCTGCTATATTTGATTCCAATAATAGGTATGGCAAAAACGCTTGAACGCACGGAAGTTTGTTCGAGTTTCGACAAGGTCCGTATAATAAATGACTCCAGATGTAGTCTGAACAGCATCCAACATAATATTGCGTTCGTTTTGCCAAAGAATACACTCCCAAAGAATATGATGTGCTGATTGTTTATATTCACAGTCAGGTGTTGAACATTGACAAAAAGGCGAGGGAACAAGCTTGAAGGAAAACAATTTACTTTTAAAGTTACCATGTCCGGTGAGAAATTGGGCAACACAGTGATCCACCTCCAGCCACGTCCTAGCCAGTCGCTCACGAACGGATGAAAAGAACTGGTAGAGGTGCCGTTCCTTGATAGAATTATCCCACCTATTTTGCCATTCGGTTATAAGATCCTCCTAGACGTCGCTCTGGGGTTTGAATAATCGAGATATCTTATCACGGTCACGGTGCGGTAGAAAATCAGCGTCAGTGGTCTCCCGTGCGGAAAAGTACATTGCAGTGCGTCGTTGCACTTCAAGATCTACTGGTAGAACACCAGCAAGCACCGGCAAAGCTTCAGTACTGACGGTCCTATACGCTTTACTTAAGAATAACAAAGCCAAGCGCTGACTTTGAAGCAATTTACGTCGTGCCGCACCTATGGTGGCTCTATCGGCCCAAACAGGTGCCCCGTAGCACACACAGCCCAAGTAAGTAGCCCCATAAATAGTTTTTAAGGTTAAAAATGACAAACCCCAAGTAGATTTAGATATTCTCGTTAGGGCATAAAAGTTATTTTTAGCTTTTTCACCAACCGTTTTTATATGTTCTATGAATGTGAAATTCCTCTCCAAGACTAAACCAAGATAGCACACCGATTGTTTTCTCTTAACGGGAACATTATTGAATTTAATACTAGGCCACGATTTAAGGTCACCCTTTAAAATTAGTTGATAGGTTTTTTGTGGTGCAAAGGTCAGACGGTTTCGATCGCCCCACTGAGATATTAATCGTAGGCAAGTGTCAGCCAAATTCTCGAGTCCAGCACGAGTACTTGACTGTATGAGCAGAAGGGCATCGTCCGCATAACCAGTTAAAGAACAACCACTTGGAAGAGGAATCGCGAGGAAATCATCGAAGCCAAGATTCCATAAATGAGGACCGATAACCGAACCTTGAGGACAGCCCATAGTAAGAGGTTTCGATACGGAATGATGTCCGAGCTTAAGTTTAGCGTATCCATTAGAAAAGTACGAATAAAGAAGATTAAATATATTTTTATAGCAACCACGAGCTTTTATCTTAAGTAGTAGCATTGGCCACCATGCGTTATCAAAAGCCCCGGAAATGTCTAGAAAGATTCCTACTACGTACTTGTGCTCGGAGGTATTAACCATTTTTCTAACAGAAAGTGCCGCGTCAACGGTTGATTTGCCGACAGTAAAACCGAATTGATTTTTATGGAATTTGGGTCCGTCCGGTAACAATCGTGGGACGATAAGTCGCTCCAAGAGCTTTCCCAAAGATGGTACTCGTAATAATGTTATGGGCCGGTAAGACTTAGGGTCATCTGGTGGTTTGTCGCCGCTTTTAGGTATTATTCGTATAAAGCCATGTCTCCATATACGAGGAAAAACACCTTCAGCAATACACCGGTTGTAAACAGTTAATATCGCGTCGGCCGCTGTTTTACACGCTTCTTTTATCATACGATTGGATATTTTATCTTCACCTGATGATTTGTTAAGGGGCAGCTTCCTGACAACATTAATGAATTCGTCAGTGGATGGAAGGTCTGACGCTGGTGATTCAGGCGGGACTGTAGCCCATGCTCTAATCTGTTGGTGGTAGTCAGTATCATTAACAGGTGAATCATCAGGGATAAGAGTATTTAATAAAACTTCCGTTGTTTCTTCAATACCGGTGGTGTGTTTATTATTTACTTTAATATTCTGAACATACGCGAGGTCGACCGATCGATTGGCTTTAAACTCATGATATAAAGGAGACCACGGACCTTCCTTTTCTAATTTATCCACTACTTTGCGCAACAATTTACCCTTAGACTTTTCAACCGATGCTCTGTAACGGGACCTGGCAACTCTAAATGTATTTAAAGCAGAGGTTAGTGAGTCTCCGGTGACTTGACGTTTTTTAAGCTTATTGAGATGTTTACGCGATTGTTAAAACTGAGATGTAAAAAATTCACTTTGTAAAAGTATAATACATAGCAAAATCTCGTTGATATACCTTCTGTACTCAATCATAATAACATGTTGATCCTGAAACAAACATGTACACTCACCAAAATAAATAAGAACCCAAACAGTAAGTTTTAAACGGTTTTCCAATGTTTAGTAACTTGTGTCTGCGTATATTATGTAAGTATTCAGTAGATAGATAGATGGCGCGTCATTATCCACACGCGCCTCAAAAAGCTGCCAGCAATCTGACGTGGCAACCCTTAGGCCCGACGCTGCGTTAAACGGGTCCCCGCGACGGGCAACCGTCGCGGGTCCACGTCCGTGGTCCCGCGCGTGGCCCCGCGCGTGGCCCCGCGCGTGGCCCCGCGCGTGGTCCCGTCCGGGTTGCCGCGCGGAGACACGCGCGTGGACCCGCGCGGGGCCCCGCACGTGGCCACGCGCGTGGACACGCGACCGATTTACGCAGTGTCGCTAGTTCATTTGAACGGTGTGCTTGTATAGTTTTTGTTGAATGATTTGACATCAAATAATGTTGTATAAAAAGGGAAAAAGTTTCTGATTACGTAACAAACCTATGTGTTTAAGGAAAAGAAATCACATAAAAAAAAATCGGCAGAGCAATTTTTCACTAGATTCTCAGTAGAAGATAAAGCGCGATATGTAAAAAGTTGATTTGGAGTGACACTGAAGTCGAGTTGGATGTTTATAATTTCCTATTCTAACTTTTTTTCTTCCTATTATTTCATTTAAACCTACAAAACCTTTAACTACAAAAAAAATTGAGACTGAGGGATTTTTCGCAGAGAGTTAAATAAATAAGCAATTTTCATGTTTTGGTAAAAAAACCGAACTTCTCGGCTAAAAAAAAATTGCATTATTGTGCATGTATAATCTGTATCACCTACTCTCACCATATTCCAAATTTCAGCACCGGAGGAATTTTTCGAAAGTCTTCATAAAAAAAATTTGCTCTCTGTTTGCTCCAGTTACATGCACCGTGTATAAGCACCCTTATTGACTGAACCGCGCGTAGCCCCGCGCGTGGCTCCGCACGGGGCCCCGCGCGTGGTCCCGCGCGTGGCCCCGCGCGTGGCCCCGTGCGTGGCACCGCGCGTGCCCCGGCGACGGACGTCCGCGCGGGTCTCCGCACGTGGCTCCGCGCGGGTCCCCGCACGGGTCCCCGCGACGGAGCACTTTTGTATAGAACCGCGCGTGCATCCGCGTAACGCAGCGTCGGGCCTTAGAGGGCCAAACAATGATATTATAAGTAAAAAAGGTGTAGATACGTCATACGCGTTCAATAACGTATACGCTCAAATGAGGCTGATTCACACATCTTGATCTCAGTGCGACGTTGCCAGCGGCACTTCACGTACCACAGACTGAATTAAAAGTAAAAGTGACTCAAAACTACCGAAAATGCCGTCGTGTGTGATGAGATATTGTACAAATTAAACATGCAAGACTTCTAAAAGTCAAGGAATCACATAACATTCGTAAATATACTATTTATCTTTAATATTTTCACAAATAAAACATTACGTTTCTATAAATATGGCGTCGTAAAAGAAAGAGTGCGAGCACGGGTGCGAGTGAGAGGAGACGCTGACGTGCGGGAGGATTGATGACGCGTGGCGCTGTTTGTTTATCTAGCTGTCACTTTTTTTCTTATTGCGTTGTATCAAGCTATCCTTTTTTCTTGTAGTGAAATGTAATGTGTGAATAAAAAAGTGTGTATCTGTGCTGCCGCTCGGCGCGGTACAGTTTTTTCCGTCGTTTTGTACGTGTATAACGTATCTATGACTTTATAATATCATTGGGGCCAAAGCCTTCCGGGATCACGGGACGATGGCTATTGATGATCGTCTGCCGATGTCCGACGCCGTGGGCGTCTACCACTGCAGCATGGATGAAGGGTGGACGCTGTCCTCTCCCTCGCGCGTCCCGTCTCCTCCTTCACAAGCATGACTGCTTCGCAGAAGGAGGCGATCGCTTCCCACTCCGTCTCGCCTCGCAGCATCGCCGCGACCAATGCCGGGCGGGAGAGGTCGTTGCGGTGCTCCACCGTGTCCTCGCAGTGGTGACACCCAGAAGTTTCCTCCTTCTTTATCAGACAAAGGTATCTCCCGAAATTCTGGTAGGTGAGGACGCCGTGGGACCTACTTATCCAGCCACTCCTCAAAGAGGGGTCCTACCGCCGCGATCGCGGCGTCCCCGAAATGAAAACCGTTTAAAACTTGCTGCCTGGATACATATTTTTTTTGTTGACCGTACATGTATTATTAATATATACTAATACGTTAGTAACTAGCATATAATTATAAGTAACGCCTTCATTTACACGTGTTCATATTTAGTTCGAGAACACATGTATCGGAAACTTTTGTTTACTGTCTAGAGATTGATAAGATGTTTGATTCTAAGGAGGCTTAAGAAAACGATCTACCTACTAATGAATAATATTTGTGTAGATAGTTCGAGTAATTAACATTAATATTCAAAGGTGTGTAGGGTAACAGTGTATAAGACCCGACGCGCGACGCGAGGTATAATTGGGACATACACACTTTTAAACACAATGAAAATTAAATGATCCTGATCTCTGTCAACATCAAAAAAGAGCTAAAGGTTTCTAAGAAAGTTTTCCCGTACCTAAAAAAAGACCCTGTATATACAACGTGTAACGCCAAAAGCGCAAAACCTCTCGTGGGGTAACTCAGCCCATGATATTGAACAATTTTTGTTCTAAGACTTTTGGAGCAAAAAAATTGGATTTTCATTCAAAATGAGAAATTGGTCGGGCACATCTGTATTTTTTTTGCGGATTTCTGAAAGTCTTAGAACAAAAATTGTTCAGTAAAATGGGCTGAGTTACCCCACGAGAGGTTTCGCGCTTTTGGCGTTACACGATATAAATAAGTAAACAGTTCTTCTGGAAATACAAGACAGGTATTATTTAAAAAAAAAAGATAAACATCAAACTACAAATTACAAATATGTATCAAAGATTTCCGAATTTTCCTTTCAGTCAGAAAATGAAACGATCATAGGCTCGCATTAAATTACTCGTAATTAGCGCATTTATTATATAATTTCCTTTTCCACAAGTGACTGGCGACAGAATTGTCTCATGCAGGGCTGCAATAAATACAAACACTACCATTGTGTTTCTAATCATACCACGAACAGGTTTAGTTTGTTGATCCAAGTTATGAGAATTTCGCGTTTTATTATAAGAGGGAAAACTTTAGAAATTTATTTTGTCTCACTCGTGTAAGTAGTTATAAAATGTGGGAGTGATTTGTATGAAAATATTCATATTATATTTATTGGCGCGTTATGGGTACTTTCTATACAGTTATAGCTTCATTTTATTTTATTTTTAGGTAGGATCCATTTCTTGAGTCAAAATGATAAATAATACTGAAATTAGGCTATTAGGCTCTAGCCCCCCTTTAGAGGGCCCAAGCCTGCCAGGGTCGCGGGACTAACCGAATTAACGTGACTCTGGAACGTAAAGGGCTATTGATGGCCACCGTGGATTTAAGTCGGTACGAGTCTGACAGTTCCTCTCGCCCTGCTGATGATTTTAGCATGCTAAAAAAGTCACATTATAATGTAGGAAATCATGACACCACATCTTGTGCGTTTTGATCATAGTTTTTCTCAGAATCTCTCCAAAGATTTTGACTTGTCGTCGGCATCGTGCCGCTAGCGATGTGTGTAATCGCTGGACATTCTAATTTAGCTAATAAAACTCCTAAACAAATACAAAATACGCTACCGCCTATCACAAACACCTCACCCCAAGGTAGTCTCGTTAGCAAACCGTCTGCCACTGCCTCGGAAGCCTTTATTAAGTGAGGCAACATTAAACGTGCGACAAGACAGTTTGTTTCTCTGTTCCGTAGAGTTGTTTGATGCAAATCGACATGAGATTCCGCCTCGTTCTACTTATTGTTGTGGCTGCGAGCTTCGTGAGCGCAGTAAGTGTGAATCCTGCTTTATTTATGGTTTGTTTGTTTTGAATCGCAGTGGCTATTCGGGAAATTCGAAAAGTTGACCGTTAATTTAAATGGTGATGAAATTTTATTTTCATTTCTGGAGATATGATGAATAAAATGATCTAATTTCATCGTATTCTTTAGCGAAGAATTCGAGGCTAATTAATTACAAATGTTATTCTTCCTTTAGAAATTAATTCGGTTTGCTTATATCAAGTTTTCTTAACGAGAATGTTTCGTATTTCACTCCATAAAGACGAACTCTAGAAAAACAATTTGTAGAGGCGTGGGTCGGAATTGAATCATAATAATGCAATACTCCATTTTACCTGCTCCTTGCTCTAGAACTTGAGAAATACATTCTAACTTCCCCTCAGCTCTAATAGAACTTAACAGTTTCTTTTTGTTGCAAGGTTTTTTTCTTAAACAGATTTAAATGCAAATTAGGTATTCCTAGTTAAAGTTCCTGCACTTTTTATTACTGGCTGAGTAGTTTTTTAAGTTTTTTTTTTATTAATTACAGGAAATCTCATTATTTACAGGGAAAAGTTAAACGAAGCAACGATCACTGTAAGTACACATAGATTATTTAATTTAACTTGACTGCCGAAACGTTATTCTTTGGGTGTTAATAAGCAGTAATCAGTCTTGAATTGTGACATTTTATTTTAATAATGGCACTTCTATCTAATTTATGGAATCAAATTAAGGAACCATTTTTTAGAGATGGAAAGAGTATAGTCATTCATACTTATAACAAGAATCTTATTACGTTCGTCATAAACGAAAAATGGATGTGAACATAAAAGTTCAAGATCAAACATAATTATTGGTTGTGAAGATAAGCAATTGCGATTCAATTTATTCCATATTCCTTTACACCCAAATCACTCTCTAATATTTGCTTGCAAATTTATTTCCCTATAGTCAATAAACCCATTTATGAATAAACTTGCGTGGAACTTGTTTGGGAGTAGATTGTTGACTTTGGTAGAGAGAGAGAGGACGAAGGAGGAAGGAGGAAGGAGTACGGACTGAGTGTGTAACATTAATGATGTATCAAATCAAATAAACTATTGCCCGCTGTTGGTGCGCTTCTGAAAGTTTATAGTTTCAGCGATTGATATGAGTTGTTTGGGTACTTTAGAGGTAAGAGGAGTGGCTGTTAGGTTTAACTGTAATTATAACAATAAAACTTGTTATAACAGTTACTGAAACTAGTTGCGTGTTGAGTAGTACCAGGCCTGGCGCACTCCGCGGTGTAGCCACGTCAACGGGGCCCCCGCGTGTGCTTGTAGTATGAAACTACATAACACGCGGGCGCACCGTGGACGGATTTCACAGTCGGTTGTCGCCCATTTTTGTTATACCATTTTTTGCTTGACAATGCGGTGTACGGTGTACGATTTAGTAGAGAAAAAGCAAATGAATCCTTTTAGCGTTTGTCCACCAAAAATGCACACTTTATCTGAGAGTTAAAATATTTATATTATTTGCAGTCAACAGTCTGCAGGGAAGGTTGAGTGAAAAGGCTTTTCGAGGCATCTCTTCCTTATAGCACCCAGTTTTTAAGAAGGGCTCCAATTAAGCGCCAATTAGTTCAACAAGGTATAAATTGAAGAAACCAAATTTTATCTCACTAAATATTGAATAAGCTGCCTATTCGTGGAAAACTGGTCTGTTATCAAGGAAATAATAATATGGTTCTTTACAAAGCGTGTGGGTTAGACCAACTCACCTTGAGAGCTGTATTCATGCTAATTAAGACATTTCAAACGCTTTTTCTTATCTTGAATACCATTGTGATGACTATTGCGAAGTATATGTTAGAATAATATTTTATGGAATTCTGTTGAAAATAAATTATGATTAGATGTTATGGTTACTTGAGCAGTTCGTATCACAACCACATATAGCTAGGTAAGTACGAGTATTATCTTCCAGATGAGGCCTCATTTATCAAAGACTATCTGTGAATGGGTGACCAAAAATTGCATACCTGCCGATTGGCCTGCATGCCAGGGGTAATACTATCTGCTTGCCGGCGTCGCGGTACTAACGAGCTACCGCGACCCCGAAACGTAAAGGGCTATTTCGAAGGACACCGTGGATTTTAGTCAGTACACGTCTGACAGTTTCTCCTGGCCTGCCCTTGGTGGGAATACCTACGTCAGTGCGACAGCCGTTACACCGAATTTTGTTTCATCGACATCTCTATACTGCGAGCTACGCCTTGTTACCTACATCGAAGTCTTGTTAAGCTGCGATGTTTCGTAACATCGAAAAACTCTACTGCGAACGATTATACTGCGATATTTCGTTACATCGAAACACTGTGCTGCGAATGACTACTGCACAAACACCATACTGCAGGCTTCGATGAAACATGAGTCGTGTTCCATCGAAGTCTAACCAAGCTACTGATAGCTCTTACCGCTCGCGCTGCACGATCGATGCGCGATCATATGCCTCAAAGGGTTCACCCTTGTTTGGTCGAACAACTTTTGATATAATTTTACTAATTCGAACAACGTTCGAGAAAATAATCAGTTTGTATAATATCGGTTAACTTAATTTTCATTTCATCGAATATTTATTTGCAATAACAACATTTGCACTATTGATCAAAAGGTATAATATTCATTTGATATAATATTCAGGTGGTATAAAATTTAGTTTATCGATTATTCGATTAGTGTAATGTAATTCAGCAAAGAAAACATTGTAAATATTTATGTTCCGTCGATCTACCTTGGTAGGTGGTAATCAGTAACTAGGGATGCAAGAGCGAGCGAAGCGAGTTCGGAACTTGGGGCATCCCGACTCGGACAGGTTAGGTTCGAAGGGGATGGTGGATGGATGATGGATCGACGGAGCCCCGCTTTGCGGGGCTCCTGTTTCTGTTTGCAAGGTTTAAAGTAACCTAACACGAAGGGGATGGCGGGGTCTTTCAGACCCCACCATCCCCTTCGAACCTAACCTGTCCGAGTCGGGGTGCCCCAGGTTCCGAGCTCGCTTCGCTCGCTCTTGCATCCTTGGTAAAATTGCTGATTGCCACCTACCAAGGTAGCTCGGCGGAGCCTGATTTTTTTATAGACAATGAAAGGAAACGAATAATTAATTAAATGAATATTCTATGCGATATTTCGACTAAATCAATATTAGTCTAGTGAAACATTAGTTTAAATAAAATTAGTGAATTTGAAAATTCGGTAAAAATTATTTCAAAGAAATAAATAGGCTAAATAAAAATATAAAAAGTAATTATTCGGTAAAATGAATAATTCTACTAAACGACTTTATAGTAACCAAAATTAGTCGGAGTGATTTTCGACGAAAAGTTGTTCTGCCAAACAAGGGTGAACCGCCTCAAAGCCTTGTAGAGCCTAGCGATAAGATTTATCAGAGGACTGGCCTGTTGGTCTAGTGGTTAGTGACCCTGACTGCTATGCCGGGGGTCGTGGGTTCGATTCCCACCCAGGACAAATGTTTGTGTGATGAGCATGATCATTTGTTCTTTGTCTGGGTGTAATTTATCTATAATATGTATGTATTTAGAAATATATAAGTAGAAATGTTTATCAGTTGTCTAGTACCCATAACACAAGCTCTGCTTAGCTTGGGACTAGATGGCGTTGTGTGATAGTTGTGGGAAAGAAAAAAGCGTGGCTGTAGTTTCTTTTCTAGATAAACTCAAAAATACATAAACACGTCTTCCTTGCTACCAAAAATACGTAAATACTTAAGTTAACGTGTGCAAACATAATACCTATAACTTATTGTATGTGTCAAGTTCACGTTATAAGATACTTTGCTGTTTAAACACCTTTATAATTATGGTGTTTACCGAGGTATTCTCTTTGTTCTAAATGAGTAAATACTTGTTCACAGTACACGTGACTACCATTAAATAAGTAATGAAGATTAGGTGTCAAAACCATTTACTTTTCTGTACAGTAGCATTCCTCAGTTGGTTTCACAAATGTAGTCTTTCCCAATGTTTCGCGAACTTAGTTTTACAAAGATTTTTGGGAACACCCAAATACTCTGAAATATTCTCTTCTGATTTTCAAAACTCCGAATTTCATATTACCTAAGAATTACAATTATCTATCTAAGAATCACGAAATTTGTTTTACCGAAAGTCCTAAATCCGGTTTGTCTAGACGGAGTGGGAAGCGGTCTGTTCCTTCTGCGAGGCAGTAATGCTCGTAAAGGAGGAGGCGGGCCGCGAGCGAGAGAGGACAGCGTCCTCCCTCCGCCCCAGCCGCAGTGGTAGACGCCCACGGCGACGGACGTCGCTTGATGATCTCCGGCCACCGTAGGCGCGGGCATGCGGGCAGCGAGTAAAGGGCAACTCGCTGCCCGACCAAGGACCATGATCCTTCCATTGCCACGGGTCGACGGCGCGTTGTGTCCCACGCGCGCCTCAAAGATCGTCAGCATAATGACGGGGCCCCCTCTCAGAGGGCCAAAGCCTGCCGGGGTCGCGGGATTATTCCCTTACCGTGACCCCGGAACATAACAGGCTATTGAAGGACACCGTGGATTTTAGTCAGTAGAAGTCTGACAGTCCCTCCCGCCCTGTCCGGGGTTGGAGGACTCATTTGATGATTTTACCACGCTAAAAAAAAAAAAAATTCGGTTTGTCTGCTTTCCGATTTTCAAATCTTCGAAAAATGAAATGCTCGATGGGTTTTCGTTCCAAAAACGACATTCTATTTTTCAATACACCGAATAAACTGATCCCATTCTACAAAGAAAGAGACAGAAAAGAATCTTCCCGAAAACTCTTTTCGTATTGAATAAAATGATTTTAATTTATAGTAACTTCTGTCTTTTTTCACTTAATATTTTTTACAAAATATGTTCTGATCATATTCTTTGTATTTTCAGTAATCGGATCAACTTTCGGTGCTACATCCACATTTGGAGAACAAGGCGTTTCAGACTGCTTGGCTGCAGGGAATCCTCCGTGGAAGTGTTACACAGAACAGACTGGCTTCAACCCTCAGTGGCGATGACGAAGGGTAGATTAGCTTAAGCCCCAACGCAAGTCTCCGATACCTTACGACTTTGCTACCCAGGCAACTATCACAATATAAACCTATAAAGATTCGTACACAGGCACGCGACAGATACCAAAGTCGTAAGGTATCGGGTATCGGGGACTTGCGTCGCCTTGTGTAGATGTACGAAAGGACTTAGAGTAGGTAAGTATTGCCCTGTGAGTGTTGCCGCATGCCGCGCCGTCCCTAAGTCAACGCTTTATTCAATAATCACCTAACCGCCATACTGTGTAAGAGCTGTTAGAATTTGTTATTATTAAAAAATGATTTACTGTTAAACTGTGTTATTATAAGCTCAGTGTTTCATTATATTTGTTTACCCGGCTGAGACAGTCCAATTCCCTTTTTCCCTCCCAAAATCGACTGCCAATACTTTTTTAGGCCTTTGTCAAACAGACAGGCGATAGCAAACCGAACCGAATCATGTCATATAAAAATGCGAAAGCGATCCGATATTCTATGTGACAGGCTTCAAACAATTCCATACATTACAAACAAAAACGCCTCGCTTCGCGTTCGTCACGCCTGTCTGTTTGACAATAGCTTTAGTTCGTAAAACATCAAATTAGTCCTCCTGCAAAGAGAAGTTCTGAATTACACTTTTTTATGCACATGTTGTTCCTGGCTAAAAAACAATTGGTTACCGTGACCCTGGAGCTGTAGGCAATTGAAGGCATACTAACAGTTTCATCGTACCACTCAGGCGAGATGATTACACATTTAAAAAAACATACATTTTACGAGTATGTGGCACAATTTCCTATTCACTTCGCGAGCTGCGGATCTCGTGAAAACTAATCTAAAATAACTATCCAAACACACAAATAAGCATTTTCAAATCTCTACCACATCCTACCATAAAACCAAGGATTAGTTTCATTATAATTTCAACTTGCAGACTGCACGTAGCCACGCAGACGGCTAACTTTAATTCTAAGCCTAGTTTCATAAATCCTCTCACTTCCATGTATCCGGTCCGTTTATTATCCGAGCCGTACCAATTTAGATGGTCCCACTGAATTTCAGATATTATACAAGTGCTACGTGACTTTGGAACCGTGAAGATTCGCTAGATATCGTCGAATCAGATGTGGTTACTCGTATGTCGTAATTTTAACTTATTCAGCTTGCTTCTTCTAGTTCTGTTCTGTTTGTTAGTGGTGTATTGTTGTTTGATTGCTCTTGTGTAGCGTTAGTGTTGTGTGCATTTTAATTATTGGTTTCTTTATCGGTATAGCCAGCTTTAACCTTTGAATGTGATTATAAGTATCAGTTACAACTAATCAAAAAATCATTTTTCAACAAGGTACTGGAATCGCAGTGGTAACATTAGTATAAGTTTACATCGGAAGGGTTGGTTTAAGTTATACCATGAACTTGCAACTACTTACACATCATAATATTTTATTTATGTGTTCTGGAGGAGGTTATTTTAAACCCAGAATTCCTGAGAACTTGACATTAACCTACCTGTGACTCCTGGAATCTGTGATTTACAGTAAGAGCACAAACATTTAAAACTCCATTTCTAAAATAGCATATTATGACGATATTTAAAAGACTTCTCCATAGCACCTCCACTTTGTTGGATACTATCTGACGCTTTTAAATATTCAGTTGCAATTTTGAGCTGCCAAAAACCCCTATTCATAGAGCCACTTGCTTTGATATAAGTAGGTAAGGGACCCCCGAGAGACACCGAGGTATCTGCCCGAAACGAGGGCCAAGTATTACTTGAAGTGGGTTTATTAAAAGGTGTGAAAAGGTCCTGATAGGGTTTTGTTTTATTTTTGTTTGTCCTTGTTGAGTGTGAATTATGCTAAATAGTTTGAATTTGCTAGGAGTATCTCACGATTCAGATGCCAGTAACATGTGGGCACTGTGTCATATGGGTATGACGTAAGTTGCGTTGCAAAGTTTTGGTCGAGAACGTGCAAAGTTGAGATTTGGTGTAGAGATGGACGATGGACAAGACGGACAAGGACGTAAAAATTGTAATTTTAAAGGTGTCAATGAAAACTTGAGTAAGTAATTAAGAAAATATCGCATCCACAGGCGATTGTTAACGTAGCTATAATGACAAAACCGTTCCTAATCAAGAAAATTGCAATTTTACACAGGTTAGATTGCTCGCAATAGAACGAGACGTAATAGTAGATTAAACTCACCAAGACGGTAAAGCAGTATAGTGCTTTACTATAATTTATCGCGTGATGTTATATTAGCCTTCCTCGATAAATAGATCATCCAACATTTCAATTTCAATTTGAACCAGTATTACTTGAAATTTTAGCAGTTTTAACTGAACAAACTCTTGAGCTTTTTATTATTGTTATAGATCTGTCAATATCATAAAATAGCTTTTAATCCAGAAAAAAAAATTGGTAATAATTTAATGTATAATAGGGAAGTAAAATTTTCTAAACTGTAGGTTTTCAAAACGTTTCGCTACCATGTTTCAATAGTTATAGTACGTGAGGTGAGATTGCGCGAACGTGCTGCGACTGTTGGGCAAGTGAAATATTTTTAAAGTTATCTTCACATCTTTCTCACTTTTGTGCGAGTAAATTAGATAGTGAACTAAGGATTTATGTGGTTATTGCTTTAGTACCGTAAGTAGTTCTCGTATTCCTATAGAGGCATTATGCTGTAATCAGCTCTAATTCCCACGGCTGGGTCACAGGATTCTGTGCAAGTAAAAACTGAATTTGCTAGTGACGTACTACTTATTTGTATCACGTTTTTTTATCCAGTTAATTTCAATATTGACTGTCTGACAATTTCAGTAACCGGCCTACACAAATGTCCTTTCTTTGGTATTGTTCGTCGTGTCGCTGAGCTCCTTGAGTTATCAGTTACATAGTCGAGCTACACGATCACTGGCAAATGCTTGCTCTGACTGCGGATAGGTCCACTCAAATCTGTGTGTTCTTTCTTTTAAATAAGTACCATCTCCGACACTAACCTTGGTCTTCGTATGACATGACCAATTTAATGTCTGGGCACAGGCGTGCTTCACCGTGGACCACATCTTCGCTTACCATCAGGCGAGGTAGTGGTCGAA
This sequence comes from Agrotis segetum, assembly GCA_036375495.1. Taxonomy (NCBI): domain Eukaryota; kingdom Metazoa; phylum Arthropoda; class Insecta; order Lepidoptera; family Noctuidae; genus Agrotis; species Agrotis segetum. Next base: position 153,036 of record JAQSVV010000150.1, read on the forward strand.
TGCGAACCTATCTTTAAATAAAAAGTACCTGAAAAATGATTTAAGAGTATAGAGATAAAGATAGAGATAAACTAAAAATTTGCAACCTAACTTGTGGCTCAGTCCCGAAAAGTTCAAAGTAACTAAACCTGTAAAGAGACTGTGACCTCTGTGTTTGTTTCGGCTGTTTCTTCTCATCTCCTAGTTTGTAAAAGCCGACGCAAAAGTAGATATAATCTCATTTCATTTCATAATGGTAATTTTAAATGTGTCATATATTCGTCAATTTTGGTTTACGTCATAAAACTCCCCCCTCTCCCCCTCTTCACCCCTCCCCCCATCGTATCTCGGAAACTAAGAGGCAAAACTTTTATTCAAAAATTTTATTGATAGATGGACTAATTTGTTTCAGTTCCACGACCGACACACAGTGTGGTATTATTGGAAAGGAGCCATTTTTATAAGGATAGGGCTCTCTAATGAATACTTCAGGAATAGTAAATAGGTGGCAGTGATAATTCATGTTTCAGGTCATTACTCTCATTTGATTTGAATTTTGATCAGTAATTTCCATGAACGAATTATTCAAACTAATCGAAACTCTATTACCTTATCAAAGAACCCTATTTTAGCATAAAATTGTTGCGGCTCATTTTAAAATATCAATTTTGAGGGAGGAAGATAAAACTAGTATGAAGAGTCTACGTGCAATGGAAAATTTATTCTGATTAACAGTTTTTTACTTGACTAAGAATAAAATTCTGTTGTCGAGCGAAATAAAAGAAACCGTTATAGCTACAAGGAAATGTTAACTTTATTAGAGATTTTTTTCATAAAAATGCCGGAAAACAATCAAGAAGACCTTCGTATATTCTATTTTTATGAATTCGTCTTTCCAACACGATCCCATTGTAATTTTGCTAAGAGATGGTAATCTGCTAAATTCATTAGTCGATCATTGGTCGGTTTATGGTTTCGTTATTAGAAGTGTGTTATAATGACATTGGAACATTTATTGATTCCATAATTTATACAGTGTGTCCGGGCACGGGTTAGCGATATTTGAAGGGGATATTCTAGGCTCTTTTTAATCGACAAAAATGCTTTAAAAAAAAAATCTTACTGCAAAACTTCGCGAATGGCAGCCATTTTAATTTTTTGATGTGTCGAACTGGGGTGTGTACAATAAAATTCAAATATCTTTAAATTCAAGAGACCTACATTCATGCAAATGACTTTATTGCAAAGTTAAACGTTGATGCTTATCAAAAACTTACAAAAGTTTTCTAAATAATATGTAAAAATAACAAAAAAACATGGGCAAACACGAAATTGTTTACAAAAATTACTGAATAATTTCACATTTTTAACTCTAGCTCGATAAGTACCCCTTAATTTTGCTAGGGTTTTTAAATTAAATTAAAAGTGTTTGAATATCAAAATAATCACTCTACGTTAAGTATCTTAGGAGTTATTCTCACTTGAACATCACCCTTCCGTCTCGCCCCGCAGCAATAGTTCCAAGAAGTGGTTTCATATAAAAAAAAAATGTACCATTTCAGTTTATGGATTATGGTGGTCAATAATTCCAGCTGATAAATATTCGTTGGAACGATTTAGCTCGCCCAATGAATACGACACCTGTAATATTGGGGTACATGCGCTAAGGAAAGGTGATGTTCAAGTGAGAATAACTCCTAAGATACTTGACGTAGAGTGATCATTTTGATATCATTTTATAGCCTGACTCAAATAATTTTAATTTAATGCAAAAATCTTATCAAAATTCAGGGGTACTTATCGAGCTAGAGTTAAAAATGTGAAATTATTCAGTAATTTTTGTGTACAATTTCGTGTTTGCCCATGTTTTTTGGTTAATTCTACGTATTATTAAGAAAACTTTCGTAAGTTTTTGATAAGCCTCAACGTTCAACTTTGCAACAAAGTCACTTTCATGAATGTAGGTCTCTTGGATTCCAAGATATTTGCATTTTATTGTACACACCCCAGTTCGACGGATTAAAAAATTAAAATGGCTGCATTTCGCGAAGTATTGGAGTAAGAATTTTTTTTAAAGCATTTTTGTCGATGAAAATGAGCCTAGAATATCCCCTTCAAATATCGCTAACTCGTGCCCGGACACACTGTATAATATATGTATAATTGATTAGTTTTACAAGCAATCTGAAGTAGTAAATAGTTCGTAAATAGCAAAAAAAACATTTGTACGAGAGAATAGTTATCCATGGAGTTCAGATTTCTGCCCTGTTGACGGCAATAGGTTCGCCCTCGCTCAAATGGCATGTAAATGTTATAAGAAAAATAATATTGATGTAGTATTAGAATATGTTTCTAAGCAGAAAAGGTCTCAGTCAAGTCTAACAGACCCAAGACAAACAAAAGTATTACTGATAATGTTAATATCAAAACTACTGGATCGATTTTAATCACTTATGCTATATATTTTATACCCGTGCGAAGCTGGAGCGGGCCGCTATGTTTTATACAACGTTCACAGTTTTTCTGTACTGTATTTAATATCAGCATTGCACCCGTGCGAAGCCGGGGCGGGTCGCTAGTAATTAATAAAATAAGTCACCTAGCTTATAGTCAACACCACGGGACCAACGAGACATACAACCACATATTAAACTTCAAAAGTATGAAGGAGTGAACGCCAAGTTATATTAACAAGATAATTTTCTAGCAGTAAATGATGTAGGCGAGAAACTTATGAGTGAAGTTTCTTTACGCGTAAGTTGGAAAGAACATTTCAGTAATTATTAAAAGCGAACAGGTGTGTAAAAACTTCTTACAGTAGACATTACTTCCTGCTTTACAAATCGTGGAATGCTGTAGGTAAACAAGCAATTTTTTTTATAAGTGGAGTGCCGTAAGGTAAGGCAAAACTCTCACTATTAAAAATATTTAAAAATTATTAATGGGTCATTAATTGATTTACCTTCTCCTTCTAATATTTCAGCCTGATGAAACTTTGGATCTTTATTAGCTTTATGACCTCGGTATCCTCGGAATCCAATGAATCATCATAATTATAATTATTTGAAATATATTTTTATCAACATATTTTTTTTTTTTTTACATATTTTTTTTTCTTTTTTTTTAATAGAAAAATGCCAAAAAAAAATTTACCTTACTCAATATTTTATAAGTCGTCTCGTAAGTAGGGGCCGACCCTAAATACCACTGCTCTTGTACAAAAATTTTAAAACCAATAAATGGCTGATGTAGCTCATGTTGTATGCATAAATAAACCACCCATATTAAGTACAATGTGGCCCAGTTATACGTATAGTTAGTCAAGTTATGTGTTTCAGTACTAAGTTAAAGTTGGAACAAAGTTGGCCGTGTTCTAAGTAATTTTATGAGACAAGGATTACGGAGGCGGCAAATATGGTACACAATTTTCACGTGTTGTTTAGTTTGTTAATATTAAAACCGCTTTCTGGTTGTCGACTAAGGTGATGAAACTATTATTATTTTCTGAAAAAGTTAGTTGTCCTTAACAATAGGCTAGTTGCTCTAAAAAATGTAATTAGTCCATCTTTTAGATTATTCAAAAATAAGGGACACGAATTTTTTTATTTGTAAATTAGACCAAAAATGACAAAGTTATAGTCTATTAAAGTTACGTGTGACGTCACGATGCGTGGCATATTTCGCGCAGAGTGACGTCACAGGTAACTTAAATTGGCTATTATCTTTGTTATTTTTTGTTTAAATCGAAAAAAGAAAAAATACGTGTCCAACATTTTTTTATAATTTAAAATACGGACCAAATAGAATGTAATTATTTTGACCCTGGAAACTACCCTATTATTTGTCTGTCAAAGTTTCAGTTTACTTTACGTCATAAAAACGTGAAGCTAGGGCTACAGTTCCTTGATTAGTTGTTTTTTCTTACATCCTTGTAACATGCTTACGGTCGTGCAGAATTTCATAGTCTTTGATGCGTTAGTAGTCTACTATTACTTCTGCTCAAACTGTACCAAAATGTGCGATGCCAGAAAGGTAATTAAGTGATGTTAGTATAGCAGACCTGAGAGAGATAGGTCGTGTATCTTGATTAGGTGTGAATAAAAAACGTGTTGGTCCTGTAAGATAAAACATTTGACCTGTTTTCATATTATCAATTTATATGTTTTGTACCGAATTTTCACGAACTCCAGCTAAACAGAAATAAATACCGAAAAATAAAGAGAAAAACTTTTGAAGATCTCGCTCAGAAAATCGGAGTACCTAATTATTTCTATACAAATTGTGAGAGTAAGTCAAGTTTACCTAGCAGTCGCGTTGCAGTGGAGGACTTTGGAGCTACAACTATTAAGGTAAAGATTGGTCTGATGGTAAATTAGTTGACCGGCAGAGTTTAGAACCGCTTGCGAATTTCACAATGAACTATGGACCACTAACTATGAACATTGGGTAGCCTCCCGATAAGATCAATTTGCCGGAGAGCCAGCGGTCTTTACAATCGACGGAGTTGAGCTAAATTTACGACGAACTTCGATGTTATCCGAAGCTAATTTACGGGTCTTACTTATCGACTCGTTTCGCTTTACCTGTTGAAAGTATGATTTCAGATAGTTTTAAGACGATAAGGGAAGATAACTTTAAAGATGATGACCAACTCTTTGAGATTAGCTTTTGTCTTAAATATTGAAATAAAGTATAGGATAACTTATCTTTTTTTGGACAATCCCGTTCCAATATTCCTAAACTACTGCAATTCCTAAAAACCAGAATCGCAAGTGACAATCACCAGGAAAGCGCCGAAACATAGCAGCTTGACGAAATGCCGGAGAATTAATATACTGTATGTGGCATCCAGCCACAGCGAAATTAGATATAGGTACACAAAGAAGTACACAACAAGACAAAGGACTAAGATTTCAGTTGTCAGTGATCTTGAATTATGAAAATTTGATTTGAAAACTAGGTAACGATAGCAACAAATTCTAAATTACCTACTTACTTAAACAGTACTTCAGTTTTGGTCATTATTACTAACCCTCTACACATACGGTAAAACTAAGTGAATTCTTCAAGCACTAATCTAGAACCAGATTTCTTAAACATCAATTTTGTGTTTATCCTTTGCGAACGCTTTTAATACTGAGGCGTTCAACCGTTCAAGCAAAGTTCATTCAATAAGAAATCATTCAACAGCGGAGGACCAACAACGCGAACTATTTTACTTTACCACATATCCTGTGTGGATGTTTACGCTAAACCGTGGTGAACAAGATAAAATACTTTGGCTGACTTCGTAAACAGATTTTGTTCCTTTGGAACATCGTCTTGACGTTGTTTCTTAATTACAAATTCCGATGTAACGGACAGAATTCTCGGTCGGTCGCGAACTGTAGCATCCCAATACACAAGTTTGAGGGCAACTGCTTAATTAAATCATCAATATAGAAGTCCCAAGGGGAACCACGGTCCGTGCCCGAGTGATGTATTGCTTGCTCGTTTTACTTGCTGATGACTTACACTTAATGGCTTCATATTATAATTTTGTAGACAATAATATCATTGGTATTGTGTTTGCGTATGACTTTCTGCTGGCTGGCAGTAATCACGGCTACTTGAGTTTCGTGCAACTGGACGATTCTATGGCTGGCTATGACAAATAAATGTTCTGTGCGTTGATGACATTATAAAAATCTAACTGGTAGGTATTTTCAATCTCTTTTTTATTTTAACTGTGGAAGTTCAATTCTAAATTGGTCCTTTTGTTCGGAAGCATATTGTGATCCGATTAGATTCCTTCATCTTAGAATGATCATTCAGAATTTAAATTGGAAACTAACAAGTACAATAAGAATTAAACTCTTAAACAGTTATTTAAGAGGTGAAATAAATGTTTAATATTAACCAGAACTAGAGGCCATAACAACATTTTCTTCAGAAGATTATCAGGGATTTCGCCTGGATAAGTGAGATCTAAGTCGTAATTTCATTTGATCCCGTCCTGTCGATATTCTCATCCCCGAGGGAGTTCCAATAATACCTGTTAATTGGAATCTAGTCCCTCAATGGTCTGTTCTTGGTAACCGTCATAATATACTATTATTTGTTTCTACTGGTTACAAACATTGGGTAGCAACAACTGTATAGGGGTTTTTTATCGTCAAATGAGTCCGCGCGGGACGTTAGGGATTGTCAGACTTGTAGTGACGGTGATCCTTCAACAGCCCTTTACGTTCCAGGGTCATGGTTACCTGTAGAGACAGTCCCGCAACAACTTTATGGGATGTCCTTAATACTTTTGTTCAATTTGTTTTAAAATTGGTTAGTGATTTTTTTTTCTGTGGGCCTGAATAGGTGTTCTTTGTGTTGTTAATAAGTACTACTAATAATGGAGGCGATAAATTGCTAAAAATAAGGCAGAATTTATTACTTTAACGGTTTAAAATAAAAAATACATGTTTCATTCACCAAAATTTTATTTTGAAATAACACTTTGTAGAATTCCTGTGATATATCTGAAAAAATAAAACAATGTTTGTTAATTTTGCACTATGAGGATTACAAATTAATTACATAGGGTGACTGGTAAAAGGAATATTAGAAAAAGTATTGACATAGAGTGCAGAACATTAATTATTGTTTTAGTACCAAATTAAAGTTGTAATTTATTACTATTAATAAAATTATTACCGAGCAGGAATTCCAATCAATCTACTGTGCTCCAACAAAAGTCCCGCTAAATAATGGTATTTTATTGAATACTAAAAAGTATAGGTAAGGGTGGTTGGCATTAAAATCTTTAGGTGGTACGGCATCAATTGTAGCAGACACTGGGATCAGGACTGAAAAAAAGTAAATGAAATTGAATTATTTACCAGACATTATTATAAAAGTACTCTAGTATGGTTCTCAAACAGCTTTTTTTAGGTGGTCCGCCATGTGTGGAGTGGAAGTTCTCCTACTGACTAAAATCCACCGTGTCTTTCAATTACTATTTATGTCCCACGGTTCGGTCCGTACGGGTCACGGTTACCTATTCAAACAGTCTCGTGATTCCAGTAGGCTTTTGGCTCTTTTCGGCGCGTAGACCACGACGCGCCGTCGACCGCATGCATATGGTCCCTAATCGACGGCAAGCACCAACAGTAGCTTGGGAGTCTCCCGCGATGGCTGAGTCGTAAGGTGGTGGCTGTCGTCTCCCTCGCGCATTCCGCCTCCTCCTTCACTAGCATAGCAACCACGCAGAAGGAGGCGAATGCTTCCCTATAACCTCTGTGAGAACACGGCGGTGATCTGCCCAAGCGGAGCAGATCTCCACCGTATCCTCCGGTAGATCCGCACAGTGAATACACACGGGCGTTTTTTCGCGCCCAAACCATCAAATAGGCCTCGAATACGGGACGCTGGTAGGCCGACCCAGTGGTACCGGAGTGTTTTCCTCCAGGGTCAAGTGACGCCAAAACGATTCTACTCTGAGATACCTCCACGAATCCATTCACTGACTGTACTGCCCCTTAACCCAAAAAAGCCACCGATTAATAATAAATTTAAGGTAAAGTATGTGTTATCAATTACTAAGTTCTATGGAGGATCTGGTGAGCAGTGGTGGCCCAGTGGTATTGGCCTTGACTTACGAGTTAGCGAGTAGTCTTAGGTTCGAACCCAGCCTGGCACATACTTTGTGTAATTTATTTCATCACCACGGCTCTCAAAACGATGAATGAAAACATTGTGAGGAAACCGGCATGACCTACAACCAAAAATTTGAAGACATGTGACATCTACAAACCCGCACTGGGCCCGCTTGGTGGATTATGGCCCACTCACTCTCACACAGAAGAGGCCTATATCCTAGCAGTGGGAACGTTATAGGCTGATGATGATGGAGGATATAATTGAACAGAAATTGCAGATGTTCCTTTTAAAGTTGTGATGAAGGTCGTCTGCTGCAATTGCCTTGCAGTTACGAACTGACATGCCTGTCTGTTTGTCAATATCTTAAAACTGGAGTTTGAAAGGTGTGTTGCTACAGAGTATTCATGTACCTCTAGAATTATTTCTTATACCTCGACATACATTTTTCTCTCATTCATCCCTGTCAACATGTATGTGTGTGATTGGTGTCTTGTTTTATTGATACAGACCAGAAGTAGCAGCTGCCTCAGTTCCTGCTTCATCAACCTGTATGTAAGCTTGTTGTATTGCATCCGTAATAAAGAGTGGTTCACCATTCTCTAAGACTCCTTCAAATCCGTAATTAGGGTTAAAAATACTACCGAGACCGACCTAAAATGGAAAAAAAAAAATTATACTCCTATATGACGTAGATAAATCAAATGTTTTAAATAAATAACAAGTACTGCAAAATACTGAAAAATATTCCAATAAGTATATCAAAGGTTTCTTACCCTCGCAAGCAGTGGTTTTAAATCAATGTTGGTTTTTATCAACATTTTTGGAAATGAACATCAACTCTTTCAGGTCTTAGGCTTTGCATAATATTATCCCACTCAAAAGGATCTGATACAGTCGCAAGTGTAGACAATAAGTCTTCTTTATTTCTTGGAAGCACCACCACCATACTGAAATTGTTGCCTTCGTAAACCATTTCTAGGACCTGAAATAATGTAGAAGACCATTTGTTTGAGAGGCCTGTTGATCTAGCGGTTAGTGACCCTGACTGCTATGCCGGGGGTCGTGGGTTCGATTCCCACCCAGGACAAATGTTTGTGTGATGAGCACGATCATTTGTTCTGTCTCTGGGTGTAATTTATCTATAATATGTATGTATTTAGAAATATAGGGTGACTGGTAATTAGTGCACGATACTTAAACACGTGATTGTAGAGGAGCTCGTGGCTAAATAATCACAGCCGCACAGGCCGATCTTCCGGGTTAAGCCGCGCTTGACGAGGTTGGTCTGTGGATGGGTGACCATCTATCATAGCGAGTTTCCTCCGTGCCTCGGAAAGCACGTAAAGCCGTTGGTCCCGGCTGTCATTTGTAGATCTTTGACAGTCGTTACTGTTAGTCAGAAGCTCTAAAGTCTGACAACCAGTCTTACCAAGGGGTATCGTATTACCCAGTTACTGGGTTGTGGAGGTCCGACAGGCAGTCGCTCCATTAAAAATACTGATATCCAGCTGAATCTGGTTTGACTGGAAGCCGACCCCAACATAGTTGGGAAAAGGCTAGGCAGATGATGACTTAAACACGTGATTGTGCTCATGATAACAAACAACTTTTATTATGGGAGCAAAGCCGAAATCGTGAAAAAAATATCAGCTGTTCAGTACATTAAACAAACATAAATGTACTGAACAGCTGTTTTTTTTCCGCGTTTTCAGGTTTGTTCCCATAGTAAAAGTTGTTTGTTATCATGAGCACAATCACGTGGTTAAGTATGTCACCTATATATAAGTATGTATATCAGTTGTCTAGTACCCATAACACAAGCTCTGCTTAGCTTGGGACTAGATGGCGTTGTGTGATAGTTGTGGAATATTTATTATTATTATTATTTATTTATTCATGGTGGAGTGACGATCATCGCAAGGTATGTGTGTGATGAGACTAGCCGGTGATCGAATGGAATGGCGTGCGATGATTCATGGGGTTCCAGTACTAACATAATAAATTATTAGATAATGTTGGAGTATCACTTGAGAATGGTTCGGCTGATTTGGATATTTCTTTCTTGTGTATATGTGTGTTTCTAATTACTAGTATATGATTTATGTGAAAGATTGGTGATAACGTGGTATCTGAATTAGATAAATATACATAATATGTTACCTCATGCTGAAAGAAAATATACGTATGTACTTACAAGAAAAAATACTAACCTGGAATTTCTCATTTCCAGCGTAATTAAATGTTTGTCTTTGGTACATCATTTTCAAAGGCACAACTTCACCATTATTCTTATAAAAATTACTGGTACTTGTAAGTAGAGGGGGGAATTGTTTTACCCAAGTGCCCTGGAAAGAGTAACAACGTTTTGACTGTAGGCTGTTGTCTCAAAACTACGCTAAAACTTATTGAAGATACAAACCAGGAAGTAAACTGCGTTGACCAAAGTTAATCTTGTATGATCATCGAACATTTCCGCTTTAACAAGATCTTGGATTTTGCCACGAGTGCGCTGTAAAATCTGAAAAAAATTGTAATAGACTCATGATAATATTTTAATATGGATTATATTGAAGGTATCGATAGTTTGTCTTGTATGCAACATCAATTTAATCTTCGCTTCGGGCCACTATTAAACGGGGGTCTAAAAAGGCCCCTTTAAGATAATTATAAATTGCAATAAATAAAATGTTTCTACATCTATTTGTAATGGCTTTCATTATTTATTTCACGTGATCACGATCTAATCTACACGGTGTTCCACGGCTATGCCACATGGGGGGAAAGTACTTAAATACTGTAAATATAATTTTTTCATTTCATGTCAATAAAAAAATATTTAACGAAAAACAAAAAACCCGACTGCTTTAAAAAAACTAAAAAGAAAGAAACAAGTCCAGTAGTTAAGAATTCACTCATTCACACTCACAGTCGGAGCCCGTTGGGAAGATTTGATTGGTATAATTTGAATGGGCCCCGACTGTGAGTGTGAATGAGTGAATTCTTAACTACTGGACTTGTTTCTGTCTTTTTAGTTTTTTTAAAGCAGTCAGGTTTTTTGTTTTTCGTTAAATATTTTTTTTATTTCATACTTTTTAGTTACTATTCAGAGAATTATTGTTTTGCTAAACAACTTTAAATCGTTATATATCCTAATCTATTATTTAAAATGATATAGGGAACCTAAATTTTAAAAAACCTATTCAACGATACCCCACATGACATAGTTCATTGACATTTTTTTTTTCATTTTGACAATATGGCGTCTGGTTGTCGCTGTGGTGAATTTTGATTACTGTCAGGTCTTTAGTGACACTCGCAAGATTAAGACGAATCGATTGACGTAAAAATTATCAAAATCGGCCTACGCATTTGGTCTCTAGATCGCCACATAGAAACAAACATACATACATACATACATACTTACATACATACATAGACTGATAAACACATTATCCTCCTTTGCGTCGCGCAGTCGGGTAAAAAATCTAAATAAGTACCTACTGAAGATTAAGCTGTATGGGCATAGTTCCCTTTGCCTACCAAAATGGGTGAAGAAAAATAAACTCTGCTTATATTCTACGGTTGGCGCCATTTTCCAGAAATTTTTTTTGCGAGTTTTGTTTATTACTAGTTTAGATTTTTTATTAAATTGCTTCATTTTTTCGTAACTGTATTAAAAATATTCGTTCAGTACACTTGCGGAACCATCATTGCAATTTGTTGCAATGACAGCCTTTCCGCACTTGTAATGAAATATAAGTACTATATATATACTCCAAAGCAAATCAAAGGTTTTCTAATAGAAAATGTTAAAACAAATTGTACGAAAAATCATTTAAACATTAAAAAGTATAAAAGTGAGTAAGTGATAACTTGTGTAGTTCTCAAAAATACTGTTAGAATCAAAAGATTATTACATAATTGTATAAGTGAACAATTAAATTACGTGTACCATAATAATATGACGATGGAACAGATAGCTAGTTAAATAATATGCAGTGATTTATAAACTCACCCAAGTATTTATTGTGTCAGCTGCATTTTGAGGTTGGCTGAAGTCGATGTTCTCTCCTTCAGCATCGAAGAATACTTTCGAGGCGCTTTTGAAACCAGTTGTTAATGGGTAGTCCTGATGCGCGTAATATTTAGTAGCCATCTCAAATTCTACTTTGGTAAATCTTTGAACCCTGCTATAAGATTGCGGAAAACCACCCTTATCTAAAAAAGAATTTAAGTTTAGTAGGTGAGGTTTGGGCTATTAAGGCGTGTTTCCATGAGGTAAGACTTGCATACAAGTATGACGTTACATTTATGTACATCATCATCATCATCATCATCTCAGCCGTAGGACATCCACTGCTGAACATAGGCCTCCCCTTTTGATTTCCACATATAACGGTTGGAAGCGGCCTGCATCCAGCGTCTTCCGACGACATTTATAAGGTCGTCTGTCCACCTTGCTGGTGGACGTCTTACACTGCGCTTGCTAGTCCGTAGTCCGTGGTCTCCACTCTAGTACTTTTCGACCCCATCGGCCATCTGCTCTACGAGCAATATGGCCTGCCCATTGCCACTTCAGCTTGCTAACCCGGTAAAATTTATCTACAAGTTGATTGAATTAGAAAAACACAAAATCTTCGTATACAATCTCAAACTATCTACTTGTAACTTGTATGCAGGTTTGTTTAAATAGCATACAGTTTGCAACTTGTATATTGGAAACGTGTCCATAAGGTATTATCCCAATCTCGGCTGCACATGCACTACTGGTCCTTATATTACGTATTTTTAACGACACTTAAAAAAGTAGCTTTCGAGTAGGTATGAGTTTCGTTGTGACATAATAATGATCTATCGTAGAGTTATTTAATAAAATAATAATAATAAGAAATCTAACGTACCTCATCTTTGCACTGGAGATTGAGCACTTTAAGCAGGTCATTTAGAATAGGTCCGTTTTGGGCCCACAGTGTAAGTTGTGCCAATGGTACCATTAGAGATGCCGCTGATGCTACGGAGTTTTGTTCAGGACCGTTCGTATTCAGGTACTAGGTAAAAAAAACTTCATTTTTAAACAAAAGTCGATGATCTAGGATTCTAGGTAATGCCTAGACTAGCGGACGCACTACCGCGGGCAAGCGACCGAGCACCCGAGCCATCAAGTGTCGGCTCTTTGTTTTGCTCGCGTATTTTAGAAATTTCGTTTCGTTTTTTTGTAATTTCGTGACTCGGTCCAGAAACATTAGGCGCGTACACACAGAACGAGATAGATAGCTAGATCAGTTAGGTAGAATACTCTTCATTATGCAGACCATGGCGGCAAATTGCCAAGTATTTGAATATCTTAGCCATTTGACACAATGGGCGGTCTTATCGCTAAAAGCGATCTTTTCAAGACAACCTTTGGATGGAATTGAAGAGAAGGGAGAAACAGTACTGTAGGTAGTCTTTGGTGTACCATTTGCATATAAAAATACATACATAAGCAAATCGGTTAAAAAAAAAAAAATAATAATAATAATAAAAAAAAAACCTATATACGAGTATATACAAGACATACATATAAAACAATAAACACAGAACAAAGATGCATTTTAGCCACACGTCTAAGGAGATAAATAGAGCTTTTTTACCAGATTTTTAAACTGGACAAGGTCTGAGCGCGCCTTATTGGCAGAGGTAAGCCATTCCATAGCCGTACTGCTTCGACTGTAAATGATTTGTCGTAAAAACTAGAGGAATGCATTCCGCATCTCTAGCCTTAAATTTTCTGACGACCGAGATATCTATTATGTGTGTCATGAAGGAACTTGAAACGTTCTTTAAGATAAGTGGGGGTAGCAGGATTGAACAGAATACTGTAAAGTTGAAACAAGATATGAGAATTCCGGCGAAGACGTATAGGAAGCCAAGACGTATAGATTCAGCTGAAAGCGCCATTTGTTAACGATCGAAAATTTATGATTTGTGTACGATCATAACTATTACGTTGATACATCTAGTCATACAGGATTGTTTAATGTAGTATGAATCATTCTTACTTGTAAAAACTGCCCAGTTAAAGAAACGACTCCATGCTCGTGTCGAGCATTCGCTTCTGGGAGGTTTACCGGCGGGCAATCTGAAGCTGATAAAAATTCAAAGTCAAAAATTTATTATAGTCTTATGGTTATAAAATTAACATAAATATCAGTTTACTTTATTCGTATAGGAAAAAAAAACTGATTTGAAAACATAATGTTTTGCTAGGGGTACTTCTAGGTCTAGGACTATCTTTGGCCATGGAACGTAAAGGCTATTGAAGGACCGTGACTGTCCTTCCCGTCCAGCCCCAGGTGGGAACACGGGAGGGACTTCTATCTTAGCACGAAACCAATAGAATCGCCCAAATATTCTGGGCGTTTTGCACTTTTCTTATCACTTACGGACATATATAGGTATGATTTATTATAAGTGGTAAATGGTACGAACTTAAAATTGGTGACAACATGACTGGACAGGTTTCCCGACTCCCGAAGTATTGTCAAAACTTGTGAATTCAAAACTAATAGGGATTAAGGTTCATTCAACAATTTCGAGTTACTTTCGTACGGGTCCGTATCTTTGTTGACGGATCAAGAGAGTAAACCCCCTGTTACGTTTGTGTCCCGGATTACGCAGAAGTGTCTAATAAGAACTCCCAATTCAACTGTTATTTTAAAGTCCCATTTAATAGAGTGAGCAAGCCTAATTCTATCAACAGGTCAAAAATCTGGTTTCAGTATCATAATATGCTAGTTTCTGCCCGCGGTTTCACCCGCGTTATGTTAGGCGTCTGTCTATTAGGAAGCCCCGTCAGTGGTGAACGGACAAAATCTAGAGATTTCGAAATCGGTTTTACAAGAACAAATTAATGGGTATTAAAGTAAACATGTGAAACCCTATCTAAGATTGAAGTCGGCATATTATTTACATATCGGAATGGTCATGGAAACAATTGAATATAATATAATTGGTTGAATATAATTAGTTTAAAATTAAATGAATAGAGAACATATTTACTTGCACACGCAGCATTAAGAAGAACAACTGCAGCCACCAAATATAAGGATCTCAACATTTTTTTGATTCCTAAAACGCGCCCGGAATAGGCCATTTTGTTTCACACTTTGTGCGGTATGACCAGTTCTGAAACCTTCACTACAGTAATCGAAGAGCGCGAATGAATACGCAGTATTTCTGCGCGTGTTAAATAATGTCATGCATACGTACGACCCTGGATTTTCAATACCTATTAGATTTCATATTGTACAAATGAAATAATTGTATAATAAATTGACCGGAAAAAAACTTGTTTAGAGTTCCGCAAATTAAAAGTGATAAGCAATGAATAAAATTGTGTAAGATCATCGAAACGCAGAATGTCCACTGGTATCTGCTCCGACTTATGAGTTGTAGGTCGTGGGTTCGAACCCAGCTAGGCGCATTGCTTTGATTAATTTATTTTCATCATCACTGCTCTCTACTACGGAAGCGGAAAACCAAAGAAAAGATGGATGGATTGTCAAAGGAATGATATGAAAGAAAAAGGTGTAAATGATATTGTGACATCTGATAGGGAAGAATAGAAAAAAAAATCAGTTGCGCCGACCCCAAGTAAAATGGGATAAGGGGAGGAAAATGATGATGATGATTGGTTTCTAAACGTTGAAGGAACGACATCAAGGGCCTTACCACGAGCTCTTAACGTGATCCAGTGTAGGCTGTGGGAAAGAGACAGAGCTATACAGGTCTGTATAAAGCGTAAAGAGGATCGCGTTAAAAACTGGTGGTAGGCCACCAAACCGGTATGTCCTTAGAACCAAAAATTCCAAGCAGGAGCACTTATTATACGGAACTTTACCACCTTAATTCTTCTTTACCAGAAACTTCTTACGGGAAAAAATCTATGAGACCAGCCTCCTCATAATACATTTGTAGTTTGGACTGATCGAGACTCTGTATTTTTCTGGTTTGTCTTGTGGATTTAGATGCATCCCATTTATAATAATAGTTATCGATCTATATACAGAGAGCAGTTGGTGGCCCAGTGGTATCGGTCCCGGATTACAAGTTGTAGGTCGTGGGTTCGAACCCCGCGACGCGCATAATTTTGTGTAATTTATTTCATCACCTCTGCTCTCAAAACGGTGAAGGAAAACATCGTAAGGGAACCGGCATGTCCTAGAACAAAAAATTCGAAGACATGTGACATCTACCAACCCGCACTGGGCCCGCGTGGATTATGGCCCACTCCTTCTCACAGAGAGGAGGCCTGTGTACCACCAGTGGGAACATTATAGGCTGTTGATGATAATGATGATCTATATACGAGCATCGTAGGAATTACTAATTGAAGTTGTTTTTCCAAGACAAAATTTATGACAAACCATACCATCCATACCATCCACATTGACAACCAACCATAATAAAATACTATTTTTATAACAATATATATTTTTCTTGTTGAACCCTGAATCGGCGTCAGCCTTGGTTTTACGTATTATTTATATGCCTTGTATCTTTACGGATGGATTTAAATTTCGTTTTGCTCAAATTATTCACTGCTATTGTTATTTTATTTATTTAGTCAACAAACCCATAGCAACATATTATTTATTACTTAAATGTTTCATACACATATTATTTAGATTTTAAAGTTTATCACTACGCCTTTTAATTACATAATTATGTACTTAAAAGGCGTAGTGATAAACTCGGCAGAGAATTTAACAAAAAAAAAACGAAACTCATTATTTTTCGCATTCAAAATAGGTTGAAACTAAAATGTAAGGTAAAATATAGTATACCTACCGAACCCGCGACCCGCAGTGCTGTCCGATTTCTCAGCCACTTCGCCAAGCACTCCATAATATGAAAGTGTCGCTAATAAGAATCAAATTCTGTAAAGTAAATGATGCATTTTTGGCAAACTACGGGAAAGTGCTAATTTCTGGTAAGAAATAAATAATAATAATATTCTACAACTATCACACAACGCCATCAGTCCCAAGCTAAGCAGAGCTTGTGTTATGGGTACTAGACAACTGATAAACATACTTATATATTTCTAAATACATACATACTATAGATAAATTACACCCAAACACAGAACAAATGATCGTGCTCATCACACAAACATTTGTCCTGGGTGAGAATCGAACCCACGACCTTCGGCATAGCAGTCAGGGCATACCACTTTTGTTCGGAGTTAAATGGTCGGAATTTATTGTGTTTTTACCGTGAATTGATCATAAAAAGAAAAATGAGAACACAAAGTTTGGAAGATGTAGAGCGCTGCGAATATCACCAATAATAATTTAAATTTATAAACGATTTATTAAAAAAAAAAAACCATTTTCCTCATGTTTGCCGAATATTACTTCTTCCCAGATTTTGATAGTTTTTTTTTCCACAATCAGCGTGATCAATTTCTAGCCACGATCATTGATTGTTATACAATCCAATGAAATAGTTTTCATCAAAATCGGCCTCGAGACTCCTTTCAGCAGTTTCAAAATAATTTAATAGTATTAAGTTTAATAATATAGAAATTCAATCTGTTGTAGATTTAAAATAATGCTAGTAAAAATATGTGGAAGTATCAAATAGGGAAAAAGAAATATAGGGCGTCTACCTAAGTATCTTGATCCAGATCTATTCTGTAATCATTCAACGGCTAAATTAGGCGATCGGTGACTTTCAGACGTACAAGCAATCGAAATCGCCAAAGTACAAGCAATCGCCAAAGAGAGATCAGGAATTGAATTGAAACAAAATATTAATTTCAGGCGCTGTTCTTTATTGTGGTTTGTTGCCCTTTCGTTCAGTCGAAACACAAAGAAAAACTCAAAGTTATATTAGATAAATATTTTAATAAAATCGTTTATAAAAAACATTGAAGTTGATCAGGTGATCAGAAAATTCAAAATGGTTGCTCATTCCAATGCGAAAACAAAAAACAAGAAAATCGATAAAAATGTTGTTACAAAATCTTGATTAAAATTTTATTAATATAAAAACAATAATTATGCAGAATAAAAATAAAACCAAATCAGGTGAAGCAATTAGAACTGGGTATGCATGCACCATTGTCCCTCACAAGACCAGCTTTACAGATGCAGGTTGGTGTATTATCACAGCCATCATTTTGTACTGGAGGACACTCCTTTTTCTTGCCAACTTCAGCACAAGTGAGAGGGTCGCAGACTTGGCAAGGATTCTCTTCCCATCTCTCGTCGTCACGACATCTGGGTGCTAGAGTGAAAAGAAATGTATTAGAGTACGTTTTACGAGTATTAAGTTAAAAGGACAAGTCTTCGACCCCTTCCTATTTGAGTGCTAGGGCATTAATTGATTAATCAATGTATTGGTGCATTAACACGGGTCGATACAGCTTTACGGCATACCAAGCGGCTAGACACCAATCGCATAGCTGGGAAAAATGAGTAGTAAAAAACTAGTCGAATGGTCATTTTGGACAGTCGATATTCGCCGCACAGCAGGCCGCACGCCGTAATTGACCAAAAATCGACTTGTGTGCCTTGTGACCTTCTTTCAGATTTTTCAGGGACTTAGAAAACTTGACGCTATTGTTATTTGATAGTCATCACTAGGTACGGAAGTTTTTTTTACGTAATTCTCATTCATTCCAGTTCTCTCGTTTATTCCTTTCGCACTTTCATTCTGCATACTGTTTTTTTCTATCGACATTCCATGGGTGGATACGGAAGGTTAAGAGGTATAGTGGTTTAGGTGACCCAGACGTCACTGGGTGATTTATTTATTTATTTAAGGCTTCATGCACATAGAAGTACAAAGGCGGACTAAATGCCATGGGCATTTTCTTCCAGTCAACCTTAGGGTGATGCAGAGAAACAAACATAGTAGGTGCAAAATACTAAATGAAAAAGACTATCAAGAAAAAGAATATATACATATATATATAAATATATATATACAGTGTGTCCGGGCACGAGTTAGCGATATTTGAAGGGGATATTCTAGGCTCATTTTTATCGACAAAAATGCTTTAAAAAAAAATCTTACTCCAAAACATTGCGAATGGCAGCCATTTTAATTTTTTGATCTGTCGAACTGGGGTGTGTACAATAAAATGCAAATATCTTTGAATCCAAGAGACCTACATTCATGCCAATAACTTTATTGCAAAGTTAAATGTTGAGGCTTATCAAAAACTTACGAAAGTTTTTAAAATAATTATAAAAATAATCAAAAAACATGGGCAAACACGAAATTGTACACAAAAATTACTGAATAATTTCACATTTTTAACCGACTTCAAAAAAAGGAGGAGGTTCTCAATTCGGTCGGTATGTTTTTTTTTTCTTTTTTTTTATATATGTACATCGATTACTCCGAGGTTTCTAGTCCGATTAGTATCATTCTTTTTTTGTTCGATGCAGTATACTTGCAGTGTGGTCCCATAAAAATTTCATCCAATTTGGTTCAGTACTTTTTATTTTGTGAGTATTTTTGTTGATTTCGGCTACTTGGACATTACTTTTTGCGTGTTTGTTACGCGATTACTCCGCCAATTGTGGACCAATTTTAAAAATTCTTTTTTTGTTGTACTAGGCATCGTTCATCTTAGGGAATACTGCAAATTTCATCAAAACCTGTTCAGCAGTTTTTGAGATAGGGAATTTTATTAGCATGTGTACATGAGCGATGTTAATACCGGTGCCACGGATTACAAATTCTAGTGCACTTGTAAGGAAATGATGTATTTGACAAGAATTTGGGTTGAATATTTATACTAAAAAGAGTAAAATAAAAAACTTTTTTTTAAAAAAAAATAACCGACTTAAAAACAACCACAAAAAAGGGTAAAATAACCTACAAAATAACTTTTCTTTCGGAAGTCGGTGGCAAAAAGACAACGACATAAAAAAATAAAGCCACCGACTTCCGAAAGAAAAGTTATTTTGTAGGTTATTTTACCCTTTTTTGTGGTTGTTTTGAAGTCGGTTAAATTTAAAAAAAAAAAGTTTTTTTAACTATAGCTCGATAAGTACCTATACCTGAATTTTGCTAGGGTTTTTGCATTAAATTAAAAGTGATGTTCAAATGAGAATTACTCCTAAGATACTTAACGTAGTGATAATTTTGATAATTATCATGATATAGCCTGACTCAAACACTTTTAATTTAATGCAAAAACCCTGGCAAAATTCAGGGGTACTCATCGAGCTAGAGTTAAAAATGTGAAATTATTCAGTAATTTTTGTATACAATTTTGTGTTTGCCCATGATTTTTGGCGATTTTTACATATTATTTAGAAAACTTTCGTAAGTTTTTGATAAGCCTCAACATTTAACTTTGCAATAAAGTTATTTGCATGAATGTAGGTCTCTTGGATTCAAAGATTTTTGCATTTTATTGTACACACCCCAGTTCGACAGATCAAAAAATTAAAATGGCTGCCATTCGCGAAGTATTGGAGTAAGAATTTTTTTTAAAGCATTTTTGTCGATGAAAATGCGCCTAGAATATCCTATTCAAATATCGCTAACTCGTGCCCGGACACACTGTATATATATATAAACTAATAAATATTAACTAAACTATACTCGATAAATAACAACAAAGATGGGAAAAACATTTAAAACAAATAAGCCTAATGAGTCTGCCAGATTCTTGAATAAATGTTCGCGAAATTTCAACTTAAAGGTGAACGGACTGGTTGCCATCCTGATATCCTGAGGGAGCGCATTCCAAAGAAAAAGCGCTTGTACAAAGAAAGATGACTTTAAGAGGAAAGAATAGCTGCTGCCATTTAAAGAAATAGGTATTTAGAAAAACTCGTACTGTCCCTCTCACGCGTTGAAAAAACCCCGATCGTGCGATAGAGAGCGTTGCAACTCGCGACTGAATGTAAGTATTTTTTATATGAAATTTGTCTCTCGGGAGAAAACGTTTTTCACATACTAAATCACGACCAATCTCTTAGATTCTGGTGTCAATCGTTTCAGCATATTATATTCTAGGTTTGTAGGTTTTGTTTTTTTTCTTAAACTTCTTTGTTTTATAAATACAAAGGTTTTACTTCAATGAAGATTTTGTCATAAAAATAGTAACATTTAGGCGCCTGTAACTTTCAAACAATTATAAATTTTGAAAAAATGAAAACCTATAAACCTAGTTTTTTACTGTGTCAGATGCATTGTAAAAAATCATTGAGATAGGATAACATTTAGGGGGAGGAAAACGTTTTCTCTTTTTGTATGGACGAAAGCTCGGTAGACGATAGTCTTAAGAAACCAGAGCGATGAGAGGGACATCGTAGTAGACGATTGTGGGAGGACCGAAGATTTTTATTGTGCGCTGAACATAAATAATGCAAACGAGAGGTAAGGTAAGAAGGAGAAGTGGGCTTATTTAAAAGTCCACTAACAGAATCACATTATTAACATTTTCTCAAGATTTCCTTCTAACAGAATCACATTATTAACACCCGACGCCACCCGATGAAACGCGATGCGTATTGGGTCAAATCAAAATGTATGGTTTTCTATGACCAGAATCACACTATGAACACCCAACGCGACAACACGCGCTCACTGCACATCGGGTGTCGACACGTTGCGTCGCGTGGCGTGTTAAATAATGTGTTACGGGCTTAAAGCCTTTCGAACCCCATCATTCGTGCTTTTGAAAATATTTAACGGGGTCCATATTGGCTCACCTAAAGTTGTTTACACGAAATTGTTCTTCCTAACGATTTGTAATCAGAATGATCACTCTTCCTAAAATTTTTCATCCTAAAGTTTTCATTCATACTTTTTGTAGTGCTACCGGCGATGTTCATAACACTCATGTTTCCGAAAATTGTTATCAATAATATCGTTATTGTAAATATATTTAAAATCCTACTGTTTTTTATCATAAAGTTTTTATCCCTAAACATTATTAGGATAATAATTTTTTAGTTAGTCATTAGAAAAGTCGACGGAGCACCGCTTCGCGGTGCTCCTACTTCTGGGTGGTTTAAATAAAAATAACCACGAAGGGAATGGATCCCCTTCTAACCTAACCTGTCCGAGTCGGGGTGCCCCCAGTCGCTTGGCAAAGTTATCTCCGTCGGCATTCCGCGACCCTTAGCGACGTGTCCCTTGTTGCTTGCAAATATGAACTGTATTTACTGTAGATAGATTTCAATGTTCTTTACCGCATTGTAAAATGCCGCCGATTCCGGCTGGTTGGTGGGAATCTTACCTTAGAAGTACTTACTGATTTAACAATTGTTGCTTCAATGAAGAAAAATGGTTTTAACATTTCGTGGTAACTTTTAGCTCTTAATATTCTCTAGAATAAAACACACTTACCATTACATTGACTTATAGGAATACAGATGTTGTTATCATCTCGAGCATACCCTTCATCGCAATAGCATTTCTCAACGCATCGTTTATTTTTGATCGGACAATTTGTTTGGTTCCATGTTGATAATCTAGCACACTCATTGTCACATTCCGGTCCGCAAGAGAAGTGTTCATTGGCTTTACATTTTACTGTAAGGAAACATTATGTTCTTAAAAGCAATAAGAACTGCAAGTCTTGCACTGACGTCACTATTTGACACTGGCAAAAAAGTCTATATCAGCTTACTTAATTGTCAAAATGAAAACGATCTCCAATAAAAACCCCTCTGTTAGCCCCTTCGTACACAAGGCGACGCAAGTCTCCAATACCTTACGACTTTGGTAGGTATCCAGGCGACTATCGTAAAGCAATCCATAGAGGTTCATACCCAGTCACGCATCAATGGATACCAAAGTCATGAGGTACCTATCAGTTTTGCGTCGCCTTGTGTATGAAGGGGTTTACAATGCAGTTCTGATATCGTATTAAAAACATCATTGACGTTTTTTTCAGAGTGTGCCGAAAGTCACTTGTTATTTCAGTTATTGCGGTAATTTTTAGTAGGTAGTGGAATATTATATGGCTCAACTAGCACTTTGCCCGCGACTTCGTCTGCGCGTGTTTTTAACTTCGAACTCAGTAAATTTAATTCCAGCTCACCCTCCTATTACAGGGCCTATTCAATACAAACAAACAAAAATACGCTAGGGGTTTATTTTTTAAATATATTAAATACCTTTATTCGATTGAGAGATAATTTATGCCCAGTTTAGAATTTATCGAAGCAAGCAGTAAATCCTTCCCTTAAAACTTAATCAACCCTTTTCGAAATTTAGGGGGTGATTTTCGAAAAACCCAAAAATTAAGGGTAGTTTTGAAAAAAGAATAGTGTCCATCTTTTTTATTTACATAAACTCACATTCGTACCAAGTTTCAAGTTTATAAACCCAAAGAATAAGATTTTGCATACAAAGGTTTTCACCCCTTTTTACCCCCTTAGAGGTAGATTTTCGCAAAATCCTTTCTTAATGCTTACTTATATTATAAACTGCAACTATCATCCAAAATCCTGGTTTCTACGTTTAGTGGTTTAATATCCTCCCCTTAAAACTTGAATACCCCTTTTTACCAAATCGGGGGGCGATTTTCGAAAAATCCAAAAACACGTGTTTGATTAATTCTTATCTAGTATATAAATACTGATTTTCAAATTCATCAGCTCACGCGTTATGATTTTTCCATACAAACTTTAACAACCCCTAGATTACCAATGGAGGGTGGTTTAAAAAAAATAATGGTGCTAATCTCATTTATTTACTTGTGTTCTCATTCGTGGTAAGTTTCAAGTTTATAAACCCAAGGAATAAGATTTTTCATACAAACGTTTTCACCCCTTTTCACCACCTTAGAGGAGGATTTTCGCAAAATCCCGTCTTATTGCCAATCTACATGGTAGACTGCAAATGCTGTCCAAAATTCAAGTTTCTGCGTTTAGCGGTTTCGGCTGTAGTCGTGTCAAAAGAAAAACCCCTGTTCTTTTATATATATAGATGAGCAAATCTTCTATCTATATATATATACAACAGGGTTTTTTCTTTTGACTCGACTACAGCCGAAACCGCTAAACGTAGAAACTTGAATTTTGGACAGCATTTGCAGTCTACCATGTAGAGTGGCAATAAGACGGGATTTTGCGAAAATCCTCCTCTAAGGGGGTGAAAAGGGGTGAAAACGTTTGTATGAAAAATCTTATTCCTTGAGTTTATAAACTTGAAACTTACCATGAATAAGAACACCAGTAAATAAATAAGATTAGCACCACTATTTTTTTTAAACTACCCTCTATTGGTGATCTAGGGGTTGTTAAAGTTTGTATGGGAAAATCATAACGCGTGAGCTGACGAATTTGAAAATCAGTATTTATATACTAGATAAGAATTAATTAAAAACGTGTTTCTGGATTTTTCGAAAATCACCCCTCAAGTTTGTGAAAAGGGGTATTCAAGTTTTAAGTGGAAGATTTAAACTACTTAACGTAGAAACCTGAATTTTAGATGGTAATTGCAATTTATAATGTAGGTGATCATTATGAAAGAATTTTGCGAAAATCTACCTCTAAGGGGGTGCAAATGGGGTGAAAACCTTTGTATGTAAAATCTTATTTCTTGGGTTTATAAACTTGAAACTTGGTACGAATATGTGTATAAGTAAATAAAAAAGATGGGCATTATTAGTTTTTTAAAACTACCCTCCATTGGTAATCTAGGGGTTGTAAAAGTTTGTATGTGAAAATCATAACGCGTGAGTTGATTAATGTGAAAATCAGTATTTATATACAAGTTCAGAAATAATTAAACACGTGTTTTTGGATTTTTCGAAAATCACCCCTCAAGTTGGTGAAAAGGGGTATTCAAGTTTTGAGGGGAGGATATTTAACCACTTAACGTATAACCTAATTTTTGGTCGGTAGTTGCAATTTGTTATGTAGGTGAGCACTAAGAAGGGATTTCGAAAATCACCCCCTAAATTGGTGAAAAGGGGTGATTAAGTTTAAAGGATAGCATTTTACTGCTTGCTTCGATAAACTCAAAAGTAGGCATAAATTTTCTCTCAATCAAATAAAGGATGAGCATTTACTCATATTTCAGAAATCAACCCCTAGCGGGGTGTAAATCGGAATATCAGTTTGTCTACTACGATTGATTGTTTGTATTGAATAGGCTCCGAATCTACTAGAGCATTTTTATAAAGTATCTCATAAGCGGGAATTAAATCCACTGAGTTCGAAGTTAAAAACACGCGCAGACGAAGTCGCGGGCAAAGTGCTAGTAGTCTACTAAAAGATTTAGTTCTACATTCAATAATTTCGTTTTTAATGTAAAGAAAATATTATAGATAATGAAACACAATGTTTTAAAGAGGGATCACTGCAATAGCCATCAATGAGGCCAAAACTAAAATTTTGATTTCGATTCGATTTATTAAAAAATATACCTATTATAATTTTTGATAAAGCCGCACGTCTCAGAACTTGATCTTTGTTAGCGACGCTATCGAAGGGCATAATTGTATAGGTTGGGATGGTTTTTTTGCAATACCTATCCTCTCCTCCTACCTACCCTCTGTATAAAGTTCACACAGGATGGGTTGACAGCTGTTTTGTGATGAGTTGATGCTTATATACTGTCTTGTAAAGTGGGTTTTAGAGTGGGTTTTAGTGTTAAGAAAGAGAAAGTGGCCGTTGAAGAATACTAGTTTTTAAATAATTCTTACTTGGGCATTGATTTTCAGGTACGCAAGTTCCGTTCTCGTGTCGCAGGAATCCCTCTTGACAAACACATCCTCCGCGGCATGTTTTAGGATCTATCCCAACTGTGGGTTCTCCTACTTGCGTGCAGCTTCTTTTTTGGCCATTGGCACAAACATCGTATACTTCATTTAATCCGCAAGTGGGTGCTTAACATAATATCAAAGTTTTTTATTCTGTGCATTCTTAAAAAGATTGGATAGTATCAATTGGAAGGATACTTACTGCAATCTTTAGGAAGGACGCATTTCTTTAAGTTGCTATCATAAACGTAGCCTTTTCTACAATCGCAACCGTTAAGTTTGCAAATTAACGGACAAATAACGTTCTTCTTCTTGTAATTGGAGCAAAGTCTGCCGCAGTTTACACCACAACCTTGTACTGCATTTGGATCCCCACCACATGACGCTGTAAGATGGGCATAATAATATAAGAACAACAAAAACAATTCGTGTAACATTAAAAAAAATGCGTTTCTCGGCTTACTTCAGGTTTAGACAAAAAAAAAAAAGAAATTCATCATTAAAACTTTGGCTTAGCTAAGCCACGAACGGATATGCAGATGAACTTGACAAAATTATAAAGGTGTTGATGGAACCTTAAGAGGGCTAAAAGTAGGTTTCAATATTATTCAAGTATATCCAAAATTAAGAAATAAATATCTCCTCACTGACCCGCGACTTGGAATCCGTAATAGTAGTTTATGTAACTGGTACATAATGAGGGGTATTATACACGAGTGTGAGTTTATAAAACGAGCGAAGCGAGTTTTATAATAGTATCACACGAGTGGTATAATACCTAGTTATGTACAGTTTCATACACTACTTTATCTACTCTCATTGAACACGAACATATCAAATAAAAGATAAAAATTAATAAACACTAATAATCATCCACCATGTCATCCACCGAAACACAAACGTCAAAATCCCAACATTCCCTAATCCCTTAGAAAGCGCGCGCAGCCACAGATAAAAAAGTAAAAAAATGTATCTATGATCAGTAATCTGTATCATAATGAAAAAAAAATTAAATTATAACATTGTTTTGTTAGACAAACAGTGTTATAATTTAATTTTTTAATTTCATTACGATACTCTATGGTATAAAGTATGTCATTATAAACTCGTTTTGTGTTTTGTATTTCGAAGTTTACGATATGAGAGTAGATAAAAGAACATAACGTTATCCACGCAGGCTGTAATAAAGTAAATTATACAAAAGAGCGTTATAACTTACGGCATTGCTCAACAGGAATACATTCCCCACAAGTACTCCTTACGTAGCCATCGATACAGACACAACCAGGTCTTCCAGGACAGGTTTGATTATCAGTGGATTCTCCCTGGCACGCAGGACAATCAATTGGGTAGCCTACTTCGGAACAACTTTGGGGTGTGCACAGCCAATCTGGACAATTTTCCAGCCTCTCGTTCTCTCCACATGTTGCTGCTGTCGCTAAAAAATGGAGGTTTTTAATTTTGTAAATAACAATAATAATAATATTTTTGTATTTTTGACATTGCACACTGTTGCATGTTATGGTGTACCACAGGATTATAAACTTATCAATATTTACTTACGTGGACATTCTTCAATAGGAATGCAGATATTCTTATCATTCCTTGCATATCCCTCTTCACAGTAGCACTTACGGTTGCATTGGATATTGATTATAGGACAGTTCGTCTGGTTTTGTTCCGATAGAGTTGCGCATACGTTATCACATGCACCACCGCAAGAGAAGAATTCATTTTTACCCGTGCATTTTACTAAAAGTATTCGAAAACATAACATTACATGCCTAAATTTTACTAGAATATAAACGTTTTGGATTTAACTCTAAGCTTCTATTGTGTTTTGCATAAATTCACAGCTTCCGAAACTGAAGAGATCAGCAGATTTGACTTCTTTCACTGACAACCACTGACCACTGACTGGGTACAAGTCCTAACTTCGGACTGCTATGAGTAACTCTCCACTTGACATTACCGCACCGCGTTTAAATACGCGTCTGTTTAGTATTTTGACACTGAAGGGAAGTCTTTGAAATCCTTCTTGTATTATGCTCTGTCCGACTTTTTGCCCTCACTAAAACCCCTGTCCCCGCTTATAAATGAACTATATGACTTCGTCAAACGACAGGGACGTGCTTCACTTATTTCATTTAGGATTGTCGAGCAAAGCTTCGAAGTTGCGTCCCAGAAACTTTAATCATACTCTAAAGTCTAAACCACTTTTTTGATCCGCTTCCTTCACAGAACATGAAATTAATTGCTTGATTGCATTGCTAAGAGGTTAAGTGCTACTTACAACAATCCTCTTTTAAAATACATTGTCCGATTTTGTTCCTGAAGTAGCCTTCCTTGCACCGACAGGCAGGTTTGCAATTAGACAGATCAGTTTTCCTTATTGGACAACTAAACTTGATGCTCTCGCAAGTTTGTGGTGGAAAAGTAGGCGGGCAGGAGTCATAAACTTCGTTTTGTCCTGGGCAATATTCTGTAAATAGGAACTGGTTTAGTTCTGTCCGTCAAAAATAACTCACAACACTTGCTTATTGTTTACGTTTAACGGACTGTCTAAACAGGTAACTGCAGTTTTGGAAAGCAAAGGCACTCCCTTTCGTTTCATCCAAGGAGGACTAATCTGATGATTTAATTAACCGAAAAAAGTATCGTCTGCGTTAAAATGAGATAGATGAACTCAAAGTAGGAATTAGTATTCTAAAATGCTCGAACTTAAGGATAGTTAACTCTTACCATGTCAGCGCTATTTTAGAGCAGTTGACTACCATTGATGCGAACTATCCGGCAAATACAAACGCCAATAGGCACTGTATAAGAGAGATGCTTGTCTATTTTTGAAGGTTGCTTATTTTTAATACTGGTAGCCAGAATGTAAAATTAAATACTTACCTTTACATTGTTCTTCTGCAACACATTTACCATTAGAATCTCGTAAATACCCTGGCTGACAGATACATCCCTTTATACAATATTTAGGATCCAGTTTCACACAAGGGACAGGCCGACCTAATTGAGAACAATTTCTGGCGTCACATCCACCGTTGACGCATTCCGAATATATTTCATTCTTTCCACATGTTGGAGCTGAAAGGGTACAATTAGAAATTGTTAAATCTGTTCCAGGCTTTTACGGTCTGGTTCTGTTATTTCATGACAAATTTATTTTTACACATTGAACTCTTTTGAAAAAACTCTTTGAAAATAATTATTTTGGGGCAATTAAAGCATCGAACATTAATTTTCGGATCATGTTCCGGAATTAGGCAGCCGTACAAGAGTGAGACAAAATTTTCATGTAATTTTTTTGTTCACTTTTATAACTTTTCTAGTGAGTGTCTTTGAGTCCCTATAGCCAAATGGCAAGCGATAAATCTAAACGCTCAGTATTTTAGTAGATTTTCAACTTAAAACCCAAGTTCATAAAGTTAAAAATCTAATAAAAATTACAGAGCCTTTTTGATCGTTCCGGTCACTATCGCTTGCTGTATGACGATAAAGCCAGGTCAGAATTCATCTGGAATTCAAATAATAATAAACCCGACAGGTACACATTTAACTGGTATAGCTTTTTGTCCTTATATTGTATATTTTTCTTATACTGATTTTCTATGATAATGTACTATATTAACAAAAAATGATGTACTTACTACACTGCTTTGGGAGTACGCATTTTCCGGTATTTTGATCGAGTACATAGTCTTTTTTGCAGTCACAACCGTTAAGTTTGCATATTTTAGGACACGGCACGGGTCCTTTGTTGTAGTTAGAACAGAGTCTACCGCAGTTGACACCACAACCTGGTTTTGCGTTCGAATCTCCACCACACGATGCTGTAGGCAAAGATAAAGATTCATGTTATTTATATTTAGGATTATTAGGTATGTGTTACTATAAAATCTAGTATTTTTATTTTATTTTAGAATTGTTACACCACACTACGAATTTCTCCTGTATTATGGGGAACGTTTATAAACATAGAAACTGATGTGCACTGGACTTATATTTTTTTGTGAACTAGAAAAATGATTTTTTACATGAAATAGAATATTCTGATGTGATTTTTTCTCCGTTTTAAACAAGCTAATTGAACAAGTTTTTCAGAAAATAAAAAACAAACTCACAACAGGCTTGTGTGACCAGATTATAAAAGTGGAAGAGGTGACTTCTGTAGTTTATGCGTACTCAAGTTCATTCAAAATAGTTTAATTTTTTTAAAAAATACTTACGACATTTCTCCTTAGGTATACAAATTCCCTCATCATTCCTTACAAAGCCGTTATTACAGATACAAGCCGGTTCTGCTGAACATATTGTATCTCCTGTTGTTGCTGCACATGGTACTGGGAAGCCCAGCTCTGAGCATTTCTGGGGCTCACAAATGGAATCTGGGTAGAATTCGAAGCGTTCGTTCTGGCCACAGCGTGGTACTGAAATAGTAGTAGAGTCTTACGTTTTGTGACATTCATCATCATCATCATCAGCCTATAATGTTCGAAATGCTGGGGCACAGGCCTCCTTGTGAGAGGGAGTTGGCCATAATCCACGACGCGGGCCCAGTGTGGATTGGTGAATGTCTTTGAATTTTTGGTTCTAGGACATGCCGGTTTCCTCACGATGTTTTCCTTCACCATTTTGAGAGCAGTGCTGATGAAGTAATTTACACAAAGTAATGAGCCTGGCGGGGTTCGAACCCATGACCTACAACTCGTAAGTTGGGACGTATCGGTCCCAACTTACGAGTGAGCCACCACTGCTCTGTGTTGTATGTGACATTTATATTGTTGAATTCCAGTGAGCGAATTCTATCCAATAGGAACGCTTAGTCTATATTAGTTAAATAAAAATTACCTGGACATTGATCTATTGGTACGCAAGTGCCATTTTTCGCTCGCAAGTAACCTTCTTTACAATTACAGCCACCAACACAAACAAAAGGGTCAATACAAAGATCCGGTTGTCCTAATTGAGAACAATTCCATTTTCCACATCCACTGTTGGCGCATGAATTGAAGACTTCGTTCTCTTTGCAGATAGGTGCTGTGGAAGAATGTGAGGTGTTAAATATTTATCAAGTAAGCGTAAACGTAAAAGGAATTATGTTTGGATAGAATAGAATATAAGGAATTTAACAAGCGCAGCGTAGGACGTCCACCCACTAGGTGAGCAGACGATCTGATGAAGGCCACAAGATCACACTGGATGCAGGTCGCTTACAACCGGTCCTACTGGAAGTCTAAAGGGGAGGCCTATGTTCAGCAGTGGACGTCTTACGGCTGATATGATGATGATGATTTGCGTGAAATATGGTTGAAAGGATGAAAGATGTTCCAGCAATGATTCAATATAGGTTTAAAAGATAGGGCAAGATACAAGATAGTACAGATAAAATAGACGTAAATAATAAAACACTTACTGCATTGTTCTGGCCGGACACATTTACCTAGATTTTCATCTAAAACGTATCCCTCTCGGCAATCACAAGCATTTGGGTAACAAATTGGGAGACAAACAATATCTTTTCTGTTGTAAGTGGAACAGGTTTTGTGGCAGTTCACCCCACAACCGGAGATAGCGTAAGGATCTCCTCCGCATGAAGCTAGAAGATACGAGTATAATTATGGCATTGAACGTTGTGAGATTACTTGCGTTGTAAAACATAGTGAAAGAAGTTTATGAATGTCAATAAAAAATTACTTCAGCTATGAGGGTTTTAAGGGTTCCGTAGTCTTCAAGGAACCCTTATAGTTTGCAATGCCTTTCCATCATTTCGTTGCTTTCCTCGGTTACTAAGCCATGGAACCCTAAAAAGAGTGGGCGCTTTTTTCGACTGCATCCCTTTTGCCCCACTGCTCAATTAAACTGCTCAACTTCTCAACTGAGTTGTGCCTATTACATTCCCAACTGCTCAATTACAAACTACTCTATTTATATTTTGTTATCTTTATAATTATAATTTCCACTTACGACATTTGTTACTAGGTATACACCTTCCTCTGGAATCTCTTACGTGGCCATCAATACAGACGCAACCGGGAGGTTCTGGACAGCCGTACTTAGGCAAGCCAGGACAGCCAATGGGATAGCCGAGCTGGGAACAGTTCTGTGGCGTGCATAATGATGATGGGCATTCTTCTAATCTTTCGTTTGCACCACATGTTGGTTCTGAAAAAGAATATTTTCTGTAGAACCGACTGGCAATAAAAAAACAAAAATCGGCGACTGGGAAGGAAGATGGAGTTCAAATTGACATTTACACAGACAGTGTTACTACTTAAATCAGGATTGGTGAATCCTGATCACCATGTCTATTATTCGTTATGGTTTTCTGACAATTTTTCAAGAGCTCGATATACTATATTATGAACATACTGGGTTATAAATAATGTCAAATTGAGAAAGAATATAGATGTGGATTATGGACGAGTACACAATGCATTCAATGCAAAAAAGAAGTAATGCATAAATTATTGTGTTAACGATGAAAACATTGAAAATAAGTTAGTATTGAAAGGACGATTAATGGAGAGAGATGCAAGATTTGAAAAATGTTGTTGTAAAAAAATGGCAGAAAAATGAAATGATAACGTTTGGTAGATTTACATACTTGGACATGTACTGATGGGTATGCAATTATTATTTTCATCCCTAGCGTATCCCTCTTCACAGTAGCACCGATTGACGCATTTAATGTTTTTAATGGGGCAGTTGGTCTGGTTCTGTTTGTAAAGCGTTTTACATACGTTGTCACATGCACTGCCGCAAGAGAAGTACTCGTGAGGACCTCTGCATTTCACTATAAAGAGACAAGTAAAAAAGTACGGATTTTGAAAAATAATTAAAATAGAAAAAGTGTATTTTATCTTTCAATCGTTGGTACGACGTTATTTTTTGTTTGTTACCCTAAAACTTTGCCACCTCTACTTCGACGTCGGTAGCAGCGCAGAAGTCAGCTTGGCTGCTGGTTTTTGGCATACGAAGACTATTTTCTTAATATATTTATTGAAATTTAATTCATGGAAAAGTTAGTCATCCTGCTATTGAGGAATTCTTTCCCAGACAAGAGTAACATAAAAATTATACTGTGTCTAGAAGTCATAGTCAGGGGTAATCTGTGGTCAGGGGGCTATTGCACCCTCCTAAATTCAGGATCCGATATTTAGGACATGAATTAGGATAAGAAAAGTCGCCGAAGCTCGCCATTACACGTACTAAATCGTGTCCTAATTAGGACGCTACTCATCTCAAATGCGATTACACCTTCCTGAATTCTGGACGTCTAAAATATCGAATCCTGAATTTAGGAAGTTAGAATAGCCCCTATAGTTATACTCACAGCAATCTTTTTCTCGTATACATTCTCCCTTTTTATTTCGATAGTATCCTTTTTCACATCGGCAGGCTCCCCTACAAACTGCGGCAGTGATAGGACACTTGTATTTTCTTCCAATGCTTTCGCATGTTTGTGGTGGACACGATGGTGCACAAGAGTCGTAGTATTCATGGGGTTTGTTGCAATCTGATAGTAGATAAGAGTTTAGAAGGAGGATGAAGGGGTTATTATATAACATGACATGATAATATTGTACATTTATGGTTAGGATGCTCCCACATCTAACGACGCGGATTCGGATTTTTCCGTCGCCCTTTCTCTTTCTGTCGCTTAGAACTGCCATTTGCTAGACCGAGACGAAAGGGCGACGGAAAAATCCGAATCCGCGTCGTTAGATGTGGGAGCATCCTCAAAGAGATTTAACATGTTCTAAAAGAAGAAGCTATTGCCATGGTAAATTCTGATAATGAGCTGAATTGGTAATTTTTTTATGGAAGCCTCTTAAAATTAATGGCTGTATGAATATGGGAACTTAATAAGTCACGTGTAGGTAACAATAAGTTAGTACCAATTAATTCTCAACTCATAAATGTCAAAATGATCAGATTGAGTTTTTGAGTTAAAAGTCTTATTGGATCTAAATCAAATAGAAAACCAATTTTGATTTAAAATAATGATAATTTTGTTCTAGATTATAGACAATACTTATATAATAGTAGATATTTTAAGATATACTTACTGTCGCATTTATCTACTGGAACGCAAAGACCATTCTGTGCACGTAAATATCCTTCTGCACAGACACAGCCTTTGATACAAGATTTGGGATCCAATTTTATACAAGGTACTGGTTTTCCTAACTGAGAACAATTTCTAGCTTCACATCCACCGTTGGTACACTTGGAAAATACTTCATTCTCTTTACAAACTGGTGCTGGAAACATTATTAAAGCAAAGCCTTAATTGCTGTTCTTAATTACTTAAGTCAGAATTTTAAATTTAGGATTAGCCTTATTTTCAAGCGAAATATCGGGTAACGGTTTTTTATCTTCTAAATATTGTCTTGCGACAAAGGTCTCCCCTAAAGATTTCCATTCAGTCCGTCTTTTGCTTTGCTAGTCCATGTTAAACCTAATGCTTTTCAAACTTAAAGTTGTAAGTAATTAATGTGTCTGGTACTTCTTAATTTCAAATAATTTCCTAATTTCAAATAATGTCATCTCATAGTTTGTTTATTGCTGTTTCTTTTTCCTCTTGGAGGTACCATTCCGTTTCTTACCGTCTCACTTTTAATTTCTTTTAACGATGAGTATACACACACTTTTGAATTTTGTTTTAGTTTTTACGTGTATTAAGTTTTGTCGGTCTTTTATTTTAAATCATATTGTGACTTGCTTTCTACTTTAAAGAAGCAATGTTTCCTTGCTTTCGTTTCTAGTACTGTAATAAATGATATAATGCTTTCCGTGCTTCTAGGATTTCCTTTGTGTTATCCGAATTTGCAAATTTATCTAATGTTTATGTAGGTATTTGAAATGTACTTACTGCCGCATTCATCTACCGGAACACAAGTACCA
The DNA here is from genome assembly GCA_036375495.1 of Agrotis segetum. Lineage (NCBI taxonomy): Eukaryota > Metazoa > Arthropoda > Insecta > Lepidoptera > Noctuidae > Agrotis > Agrotis segetum. The sequence goes on from JAQSVV010000150.1 coordinate 187,294, forward strand.
TTCTTTGCACGTAAATATCCTTCTGCACAGACACAGCCTTTGATACAAGATTTGGGATCCAATTTTATACAAGGTACTGGTTTTCCTAACTGAGAACAATTTCTAGCTTCACATCCACCGTTGGTACAATTGGAAAATACTTCATTCTCTTTACAAACTGGTGCTGGAAACAATACAAGTGATAGTTAAAAATCTATGAAGCAGGTTCTAATTAAATTAGTCAACGGAACTCGGAAGACAAATGATAAAAAGATGATAAATAATATTGATGGATAGCACAGAGGCCAAAGAAAGATGAATTGTATGAGAAATGAACTGAAATAGCAAATGCTGAGTAAATATAACGTCTGATATCCTTAAATGAAGAAGAAAATGTGTTGCACCGACCTCGAGTGAAATAGTTTAAAGATAGAAAAATGATGAATTCTATTCATGTTTTAGAGTAGTTAAAATTAGGACCTTAAAATATTCAAGTGACATTTTGATAAATACTTACTGCACTGTTGAGGAAGCACACATCTTTCCTGTATTTTCATCAAAAACATAATCTGCTTTGCAGTCACAAGCATTTGGTAAACAGATTCTTGGACAAGGTACTGGTCCTTTGTCATAGTTAGAACAAAGTCTGCCACAGTTTAAGCCGCAACCAGATTTTGCGTTCGTATCACCACCGCACGATGCTGCAAGGAATTCAACTATTAGATTAACTAATTCTGTTAGTGTGGCGCAAAAAAATCTACAACTAGTTGTTCCGGGTCTGGGTGTTTGTGTTTACGTGCGTTTCTATGTTTGTAAACGCACCCACAACCAATGACGCCGTATTATAGGTGTAAGACACATCGACGCACAAACGAATACAACGGGTCCAGAACATGATTTTGGACCCCCCCGTGTTGGAATTTTTCGTCGGTCGGAAAACGGCGACAATACTATTATACTACTTAAACGCGTGAAATAGGAGAAAGAAAATATGACACCGTACGATGGGAGGAAGACGCAACTAAGCGCAATGTGGCCAATTGGCTTCATTTTTTGTTGCCATTTTAAAGCGCGGATAACGTATCTATAGTTAATATATCATTGCCCTCAACACATGAGATATTCCTTGTGTGGGGCAACGTTTATATAAAAAGAGAATAGATCTCTTTAAATTTAACTGAGTCTTCAACTAATCAATTAGTTGCTACAAACCGCTCTGCTAAGAACTTCTTACTACATTTGCCACTATCGGGCATTGAGCGACCTCTTTACTAAGTCCTCTCTCTGTCCCTTTTATCATCGCAGGCCCCACCTCTGTCCTCCTTGAGCGTGGACTCATTAAAGTGGTCGCAATATATGCCATATTATTTTTTAATGTTACTCAAATAGGTCTTGATCAATATTTATTTTACTTACGGCAATCTGTTTTTGGGATACATTTCCCACGATAATCTCTTACGAAGTTAAAGTCGCAGACGCATCCAGGTGGACCGGGACAAGGTGTATTTTCGTCGAAATCACAAGGTTTATTGAAACCTAAATCTTTGCACGACTGCGGAGAACATAGTCTTGCTGGACACTTGTCCCATCTTTCGTTTCTGCCACATATTCCTTAAACACGAAACATTTTTTTTGTTCAATATCGAGAAAGGTTTGTTTCCACACTGAAACATACTCGTAGTCAATACTTTTTTGTTCGATGAGATGAAATATTACCTGGACAGTTTTCTATGGGAATGCAACTATTGTTTGAATCCCTGGCGTATCCCTCTTCACAGTAGCACATTTCATTGCACTTAATATTTATGATGGGGCAGTTGGTCTGGTTCTGTTCCTTTATTGTTGCACAGACGTTGTCACATGCACCGCCACATGAGTAGTATTCATTAGGACGGTTGCATTTCACTGGAATTTAAAAAGTGTTTTTCTATTAGGTAAGTCAAGAAGTACCGAGTACTAGGAATAAAGAAATTAATAGGAGGTTCAACGATCAAAGCCACTTAATTTCTCATATCGTTTGTTAAAATTTCACTGTTATCGGCCCAAAGGAATATTTCATTAGATTTCCCCATTTCACTGAATTATGGCAAAATGTATTGTTTATACAGATTGTTTTAGAAGATAAAGAATATGAGCAGCTATGATTTTGCTCTTGGTTTAGACACAGAATACTTAAAAGTACTACGTACAGAAGTGTCACTTCCCAAAAACAAGCAAATGTAAAATCTTTGCTCGTGACAATAAAGTAAAAATATGTACGGAAAGCGTGAGAAACGGGCGGCGGGTGGCAACCGACTGTGAAACCCGTCCACGGTGCGCCCGCGTGTTATGCAGTTTCATACTACAAGCACACGCGGGGGCCCCGTTGACGTGACTACACCGCGGAGTGCGCCAGGCCTGGTTTAGAAAAAAAAACTTACAACAATTCTCCTTCGAAATACATTCTCCGATCTTATTTCTGTAGTAGTTTGGTTTGCATCGACAGGCGCCGTAGCAAGTTGAGTTAGTGGGCTGTAATGGGCAAAAATATTTTTGTCCGATACTTTCACAAGTCTGAGGCGGACAACGTGGTGGGCAAGGATCGTAAATCTCATTTGCTCCAGTGCAATTTTCTGTAGGGCATTCATAACATATTATTAGTATATTTTGTGCTTTTTTTGGTATTTACAGTTCATAAAAAGTATGCAAGTGATGTAAGAATTTCTGGCATGACGTAGTGATGTTAGTGGGTTTCGGATTGACCATCACCATCATCATCAGCCTGTAACGTTCCCACTGCAGGGACACAGGCCTCCTCTCTGTGAGAAGAAGTGGGCCATAATCTACCACGCGGGCCCAGTGCGGGTTGGTGGATGTCACATGTCTTCGAATTGTTGGTTCTAGGATATGCCGGTTTCCTCACGATGTTTTCCATCACCGTTTTGAGATCAGTGGTGATGAAATAAATTTTACAAAGTAATGCGCCTGGCGGGGTTCGAACCCACGACCTACAACTTGTAAGCCGGGACCGATACCACCAGGCTACCACTGCTCTCAGATGCCCGGATTGACCGATGACCATAATAGATTGTTGAGCCTTAAGTTGGCGTAATTAACTGAATCATACATTTTGTTAATTCTTTTCAGTTATGGGCCATGTTATAATGAGAATGGAAACAAAAATACTTACTCGGGCACTGATCTTTTGGTACACATTTACCATTGGCGTCAGGGTCCTGTATGACGCACTAGTAGGGTCACTTGAACATAGTGCGGTCAGCACATGATATACATCCTGGCTTACATTGAGCAGGTCTAACACAAGGGACGGGCTGTCCTAATTGTGAGCAGTACTTCGCTTCACACCCACCATTGACGCAATCAGAAAACACTTCGTTCTTGCTGCAAGTCGGTGCTGTTATAAGTTAGATTAATGTGCAATTGTTATATTATATTATTGTTTTTTAAAATTAAATCTTTTGTGTGTGTCGTTTTATATTATTTTTGGGATTTTATATTGATTTATGTTGTTTTTTTTTGTTTTTTTAAAGAACTTATTTAAAATATAATAAGCGCTTTAAAATGATAGCGTAAGGAAGATTTTAAATAAATAAATAAATAAATAAAAGAGCACATGTAATGATAAATATATGCTAATAATTTCAAGAAATGAGAACTAACAGTTAACCAACACTTTCGTGTTTATTTTTGAAAGAGCCATGAGTCTAATTTCATCTACTAGGCACAAATTCTGTCTGTAGACTACTTCTCAGATCTAATAGGCATCGAACCTGAGGTGTTATTTGCTACAAGAGTACGTGCAACCACAAGACTAACTAAGTAGTCAAAGACATGATCGAAGTATCGTAGAAAAGAGATCTAATATTTTTTTTTTTTATTATTTATCGTGGTAAATGTCATCAAATGAGTCCTCTCACCTAGGGCAAAGCGGGACGGACTGTCAGAGTTGTACTGACTAAAATCCAGGGTGTCCTTCAATAACCCTTTATGTTCCGGGGTCACGGTAGTTCGGTAATCCAAAATCAAATTACTTACTACAATATTCAGGCTCGACACATTTATCTGTATTTTCGTCTAATACGAAGCCTGGTTTACAGTCGCAGGCGTTCTGATAGCAAACAGCTATGCATGATACGTTTTCAGCATTCTTGTAGTTTGAACAAAGTCGTCCACAATTTATACCACAACCTGCCATTGCGTTTTCATCACCACCGCATGCAGCTAGATTGAAAAAAAGCATTGTTTAATGAATTTTTATTAATTTTTTTTTCTAATGTAACTAATTACACTGAAATAATATTGTTGTTATATAATTTCGGCTAAATTCTGTCTATAATTGGATGTTATAATGAATTTGATACTACACGTATCTTTTGATTGTGTATGTGAGATAAAATGGATGGCAACGCAATCACGATGCAGACGAAATATGTAATCTAGAGGAATCTTACCTTTACATTTTTTTTTGTTTTCTGTTGGATACGGTTTTCTGTTTCTTTCAATAGTTTTAAAATGAATAAAATAAAGAATATTTCAATTATGTCTATCTCCATGTAAAATATTGTTATAAGTTAAGTTTAAGAAGCTTCTCTTTTAGGTGATTTTTAAAAGTATTTTTTTTAAACTTACGGCATTCAGTTGCTAGGATACAACGTTCATTTTCGTCCCTCACATAACCCTCTCGGCAGATACATCCGAGGGAGCAATATTTCTGGTCCATTTTAACACAACCTGTAGGATTTCCTACATCTACACAACGCCAGGGTCCACATCCACCGTTGCTGCAGTTTGAGAGGACTTCGTTGTTTGGACACTTTGGACCTATAAATATTTAAAATTTGAGAATGTTCTCTTTGACCGTGTCAGGTTCGCGAAAATCTCTTTATTCTATACAAATTAACATCATATGGGTAGTTCTTGTAACATTTATTAAATTACTAGCTGATCCCGTAAACGTTGTTTTGCCATTTAAATTAACAGTAGTACCACATTAAAAAAAAAAAAAAAACTAAAATAAAAATAGTCAACAAAGTTTAAAAAATGTTAGAGGTGGATAACCCTTATCACTTAGGTATATGAAAAATAGGTAGTAACCGATTCTCAAACCTACTGAATATGCAAATAAAATTTCGTAAAAATCGGTCAAGCCGTTTCAGAGGAAAATTGTAACTAACACTGTGACACGAGAATTTCATTAGAAGAAGAAGATCTAGATAATGATTATTAAAGATTGAGATTAAAGTACTACGACATCCTTCCAATAACAAAACAAAATATAAGGTCAAAGTCGCCTCTTACCACGATATGTTTGTTTTAATCGTGTGTTACGACACTTTTTTACACATACACATTTGAAATATTGGAAAGCATTGGTACACGGGGGCAACGAATTTTATTCCAAACTTCTCTGGTGGAGATTACAGGGGAGTCAAACTTACCGCATTCACTCGGAGGGATACATTTTCCCGTGTAGTCGTCTACCACAAAACCTTCTTTGCAGTCACAGCCGTTTAAGTTACATAACTCTGCACATTCCACGGGTTCTGAACTATTATAATTGGAGCAATATCTGCCACAGTTCACTCCACAACCTGAAATCGCGTTTGCATCACCTCCGCATCCTGAAGCTGAAAAAGTTGAAAATTGGTTGTAAACTATGTACCGTATTGTGTACATCCTTATCAATATTGAATTGATTCTCTCCAAGTGATTTTTTTCTCATTTTAAAAATACGATCACATCTCTATTGGTATTTTACATTACTAAAGAAATCACCGTGGTCATAACGTTGCAATCAACATTATAGGCACTTTTATAATTAATTTACAGTTCCAGTCACAACAGACCTCAATTACGTATCTGCGAAAGTATTTTCCTGCCCTTCCCATTCTAAATCTCAGATAAAAGAAATAGGCAGATAGAACGCTGCGAACACGCGAGTGTGTCCACCAAAGTAAATACAAATGAAATCGAATTACATTCAATATAATTTTCTTTATTTTTGAGAACAATTTTTACAATGTTTAAGGACATAAGACGGATATTTTAGCAAACAACAACGAGTAGCTTGGTACGACGCGTAGCTTGGTACTGTCGCGAGTTGATATTCGTTTTTGATTTTGTATTAACTTTGGTGGATATACTCCCGTGTTCTGAGCGCTCTGTCTGCCTATATCTTTGAGGATAGACAGAAAGATGGATAGGTACACTTTTTAATCACAATATTGTTACAAAACTATGGCTACACCTTTTATGATATGATTGCAAATATTATGGGAGAACGATGTAGCAAAACGTGTGTCATTAAAAGTGTTTATGGTAAAAAACATAAATAAATGATTGCTGTTGTCTCGGTTAAACAACCGCTAAGCAAAGTTTTTAACCGTAGGTACCCTAGGGGTTGTGAAATATTGAAAAAATCATCATCATCAGATGAAGCCGACCCCAATATGGTTGGGCAAAAGCCTGCCTGCCTGATCTGCCTTTGCCCAACTATATCGGGGTCGGCTTCTCTGCTGAATATCAGTATTTTACACAGGGCGACTGCCTATCTGACCTCCACAACCCAGTAACTGGGTAATACGATACTCCATGGTAAGACTAGTTGTATATGATGATATACCTAGATGTCTATGAGATCTACAAATGACAGCCGGGACCAACGGCTTTACGTGCTTTCCAAGGCACGGATCGCTATGACAGATAGTCACCCATCCACAGACCAACCCCGGAAAGCGAGGCTTAACCTGCTAGATCAGCCTGTGCAGCTGTAATGATTTAGCCACGAGTTCCTCCAATAATGAAAACTATTGAATGTAATTAACCGTCATACTTACGACATTGTTCTTTCGGTATACACGTGCCATTTTCGGCCCGTACGTATCCTTCCTTACACAAACATCCTTTGATACAATATTTGGGGTCAATTCTGGGACATGGTATCGGATATCCTAATTCCGAACAAGTCTTCGGTGCACAGTTGCCTTGAGTACAGGATGAATAGACTTCGTCTTTGCCGCATGTTGGTGCTGTTTACCAAATTAAATTTTAATTTTAATAAGCGGGTATTAATTACCAAAGGTTGACGGTGTTGGTTCAAAATTAATGAACGATAATTTTCATTTACGTAATACGAGTCCATTATTTGACCATTATGTCATTAACAAAATGAAATATTATCGAATAACGAACTCCCGTTGTGATTATAGCAACAGTGTTTTTTTATTTAAGTTCGGACTGAAATGGCAAACTCGTGTTATCCGTATCTATTGTAGTAAGTTTTTATTTGGCCTACGGAAGTACACTTTCTTTTCGCTTTTTTGCTTTGACCACTTGTTTCTTTGAGTAGATTTAAAGTTCTAGTAAAGTTAGATTTTGTATCTGGCACTTGAATTAAGCTCTGTACATAATAATTATATTAAGGGCGACTTTCACCAACGGTTAAACATGTTTAATATTTTATTTAAGCACAAAATTCAATAGAATTTTGACATTAAAAAAAATTTTAAACATGTTTAACTTTTGGTGAAAGTCGCCCTAAGTGCTTAATTCAACAAAATCTAATCTATCTATCTATCTAATATCTTTAAACGAGCAATTTTTGTATATTTATTTATATATAATCAGGATCTCGGAAACGGCTACAAGGATTTTCATGAAAGTTATAGATTAGGGGTTTTTCGGCTCAAGGAATCGATTTATCAAGGCCCCAGGTTCGAGAAAAGCTCGGTTCACAAGATATAGACATTTTAAAAACCGCGTTTTAAGAAGCGCCATCTATAACGCCATGACCGATGTGGGCCAAAAACAAAAAACCGAGCAAAGCGCCGTCAACCAGATACGAGTATTAGTAATAATGTGCGATTTAAACAAAATGACAGAGCAAAATTTTTTCAGAAGATTTTCTAACCTTAACATGACATTTTATTGTGCAAATATTAATGGTCGCAACACATGCAGCTGCCAACTTATTTGTTAATTTCTGCTGCTTTTTACAAAAACATATTTGTTTAGCTTCGTGTATATGTGTGTTATTTAATTTGTATTTGTTATGTATTTTATTATTGTTTAATTATTGTATGTGCAATAATCATACGATATACATTATTTTCTTTGTAAACTAAGTGTATAATTTATGTAATACCTATACCTTTCTTGTCGCAGTCAACATGTGCAACTGTCATTATTTTCTTTCAGATTGTGCCTACATAATAATAAATGTACATCATTATTTTTATTTCATTTATTATGTATGCACGTCACGTAAATAGAAACATTTTTTTTCTACTGAATACATTTATAGATTGTTTTGTAGTGAAAGAAAAAAAAACTAAAACTTTCCAGTGATTCTTGAAGTTATTTATGTTCGGCCAAAATAGGTGAACGGTAAAAGAAAAATAATACCTAAAAAAATCGAATTTAACTTCTTAAAACTAGGTATATAGGAACTACGTAGTTTTGCCCGGTCTGCAACCCTGAAAAATTGGCACACAATTCTTATAAAATCCTAGCGCTGCAGAACACCTTCCAAGACGTTCATTCATCATTTATTTTTGGGCTATTCATAAAAAACGGTATCAGGAATATTGTCTAGACAATTTGCTAGTTTAAACGCCGCTGCTCCCACCACCGCACCCGTGAGTGGTCTATGCCTCCCAGAGGAGGTTTATTAAGAAACACTATAATAAAACATAACTTACTGCAGTCACCAGGAAGAACACACATCCCCGTGTTGTCATCTAACAAGAAGCCTTTAGGGCAATCACAACTGTTTTCTTTGCATTCTTGTGTGCATACTACAGGCTTTGTTTTGTTGCGATCGGAGCAACGTTTACCGCAATTCACACCACAACCCGGTGTCGCGTTAGGATCCCCACCGCATGAAGCTGCAAAACATATTTTGGAATTACTCTCCACTCCAGTGTATTCCAGTGAATTTCTCCTTTTATGCACATTGAATTTTAGGCTGTCTACACACCAAAGCCGGCGGGTTTGTGCCGGCGGGTAAACCTTGTGAATGTTGCGTTTCGGATAACTTGGCCGGGTGGCATGACAGTCGCGGCATTCGGCGGTCGTTCAAAATATTAGTGATTGCAGAGTCCTCGGAGAAGTTGCGCATGTGTTTCGAATTATTACTGCGTATTTTCAATATTTGGAATGGAATGGACAAGGAGCGCAAGGTGTGCCACCGGTTAAAGCCGCGCGGGTGGAAGCCGCCGGAACGGTTGTTTAAAAATAAGGCCGCCAGCCTTGGTGTGTAGACACCTTAAAATTAGATACCGAGTCCTTAGCTCATTATCTAGTTTTCATTTAACGTTTTTCATTTTTGGGGAATGAACAAGAATGTGTAAAGATAATGCACGAAAAGTTATGAAAGTGAAAAGAACATTACTTTTTAACCACTTCCCTGTCCGATGAATCACATGTGATTCACGACTATTGTTTAGGTATTGTGTCTGCTGCGCGGACAGTGAAAGTGTTAATATCACATCAAAAACATTTTGTAAGATAATTATGTAAGGGAAATAAAAAAAATGTGTTTCCGTACTAGTGCCACCTTGAACAAAAATGAAATGATTTCCAAAGTAAACATGCTCGACAAAACAAGTAAATCACCATTTTCTTGTCGTTGTCAAGTGTAACTAGCATAAAGAGTCGTAAACATGAGTCGTAATAGTAACAGTAATTTGAGTACTCACGACATTGTTTTATAGGAATACAATCTCCGCTACTATTTCTAACGTAGCCATTTTGACAAATACATCCAGGTGTCACAGGACAAGATGAATCAGGTCCTGGTATTGGACATGGCTGTGGAAACCCTACTTCCGTACAATTTTGGGGTCGGCAATCAAAAGCTGGACATTTAGAGTAAACTTCCTGCTTTCTTTTGCAGTTTTGTGCTGAAAATAAAGACAATAGATTGATAACTTTAATAAAAAACTCACATCATGGAACATAGGAGTAGAGGATGCTTTTAATAACATGGGATAATTTGTTAAACTGTTTTTTTACAAAAAATCTAGGTATATCACGAAAATACGTATTATAAAATTAAACAAGGCTATACTATGATTGACTTAGATGAAACAATGTTATAATGTTATTGAAACAATACAATTTCGTACTAAGCAGGGAAATAATTAATTATTAAAATTAATGATTCTTTATACCCTGCAAACAGAAGACTGTTTGCAGGGTATAAAGAATCATTAACAAGACTTCGGGGTGTCTTCAAAACCCTACTAAGGCATATGACGTTTTCACTAAACACACACGAAGGTTTTGACGGTGTAAGTACCACAAAAAATAATAACACACGGCAACTTACGGCATTGGTCTCTCGGAATACATTTTCCGTCATCATTCCTCGCATATCCATCAAAACATTCACATCCAGCCACGCACTTAGGGTCACCAGGCTTTGGAGCGGGCGCGCAGTCGATCAGACTTGGGTCTACATCACATCTTTGAAGTGGACATGGATCTAGACATTTATTGTATGTTTCATTGAGGCTTCTGCATTTCTCTTGAGCTGGTAAAAAAAAAAAAAAAAGTATTTTCATTACGTAAAAAAAGAAAAAGTTTAAAATACAATATGGGTATGATGAATCATCCATAACTATGGATAGGTACCAAATCTGGTTATAAAATGAAATATAAATACTTACGGCATTGATCCCTTGGAATACATTTGCCGTCATCATTCCTCGCGTATCCATCAAAACATTCACATCCAGCCACGCACTTAGGGTCACCAGGCTTTGGAGCGGGCGCGCAGTCGATCAATCTTGGGTCTACATCACATCTTTGAAGTGGACATGGATCAAGACATTTATTGTATGTTTCATTGAGGCTTCTGCATTTCTCTTGAGCTGGTAAAAATAAAAAAAAGTATTTTCATTACGTAAAAAAAGAAAAAGTTTAAAATACAATATGGGTATGATGAATCATCCACAACTATGGATAGGTACCAAATCTGGTTATAAAATGAAATATAAATACTTACGGCATTGATCCCTTGGAATACATTTGCCGTCATCATTCCTCGCGTATCCATCAAAACATTCACATCCAGCCACGCACTTAGGGTCACCAGGTTCTGGTGGGGCTGCGCATTTGATCAATCTTGGGTCTACATCACATCTTTGAAGTGGACATGGATTGAGGCATTTATTGTATGTCTCATTGAGGCTCCTGCATTTTTCTTGAGCTGTTAAAGGGTAGAAAGGTATTTTCAGTGCGTAGGAATCATCGATTAGGTATGATAGAAAAGTACCTAATCCGGATTTAAAATGAAATTATATACTTACGGCATTGATCCCTCGGAACACATTTGCCGTCATCATTCCTCGCATATCCGTCAAAACATTCACATCCAGCCACGCACTTAGGGTCACCAGGTTTTGGAGGGGCCGCGCATTTGATCAATCTTGGGTCTACATCACATCGTTGAAGTGGGCATGGATTGAGACATTTATTGTATGTCTCATTGAGGCTCCTGCATTTTTCTTGAGCTGTTAAAGGGTAGAAAGGTATTTTCAGTGCGTAGGAATCATCGATTAGGTACGATAGAAAAGTACCTAATCCGGATTTAAAATGAAATTATATACCTACGGCATTGATCCCTCGGAACACATTTGCCGTCATCATTCCTCGCATATCCGTCAAAACATTCACATCCAGCCACGCACTTAGGGTCACCAGGTTTTGGAGGGGCCGCGCATTTGATCAATCTTGGGTCTACATCACATCGTTGAAGTGGGCATGGATTGAGACATTTATTGTATGTCTCATTGAGGCTCCTGCATTTCTCTTGAGCTGGTAATGAATAAAAAAAGTATTTTCATTGCATTTAAAATACAATATGGGTGTGATGAATCATCCATTACTATGGATAGGTACCAAATCCGGATTTAAAATGAAATTATACTTACGGCATTCCTCCCTCAGAATACATTTCTTGTCATCATTTCTTGCATATCCATCTAAACAAACACAACCAGGCTGACATGCAGGATCACCAGGTTCTGGAGGAGCTGCGCATCTGATCACACGAGGATCTACATCGCATCGTTGCGCTGGACATGGATTGGGGCATTCGTTGTATGTCTCATTGGCTCCCTTGCATTGATTTTGAGCTGGTAAAAAGGAACTTTGGTTTATTTGGTGCATATTAAAATTGCAATATGAGTGCGATTTATCAACTAAAACTGACGATACTATAAAACAAGAAGAAGTAACTTACGACACTGATCCCTTGGAATACATTTGCCTTGAGCGTTCTTCGCAAATCCGTCAGCACATCGACACCCTGGCTTACATTTTGGATCACCAGGTTTTGGTTGGGGCGCGCATAAAATCAGTCTGTCGTCTACACCGCATTGGCGGGAAGGACATGAGGTAGGACAAACGTCGTACACTTCATTCTGATTCGGACATGTAGCTGGATATAGAGATGGAAATGCGTTAAAATACTTATAGGGTAAAACTAGGTAAAATTATATGCCCTAGTTGACAAAAGCCTCATTGCCCTCGGCTTCGGCCATGTTATATGCCCGATGGCCACACTCACGTGTGGTTCCGAGCAGTGGTAAGTTTGAATGTAGAATGACGGGGCGTTTTATCAACCGGTGCGTATTACCTAGTATTCTACTGATAGTAATTGTACCTGTAGTGTGCGAGTATATTTCCTTAAATCTTACTTTGTTTTCAGTAATTTTTTGCCGTGATAACGTCTTGTAATTCGATGGCCGGCTGCACGCACGAAAAAAGATGACGTCATGCGGCGTTACCTCGCCCTGTAGCGTTCCATAGCAACGGCGCCGTGTCAATTGTTTGTTTATAGCAACGTAAGTGCAGTATTATGAAGTTGTCACGTTCAACTATTGCCAGTAAACCGACTTTACAGACTACTGATTTTTTTTCTTTTTTTGGGTATTGACTGACACTATCTAAAAAGGGTGGTGTTAAGTTTAATACTTACGGCAGTCCTTTTCAAGTACACACCGTCCTTCAGCATTTCGTAAGTATCCGTCAGAGCATCGACAACCAGGTTTACAATCACTTTCATTTATTGCAAGACATGAAACTGCTGCTATATTCACACCGCAGAAGCGGGGTGGGCAATCGGAGTAACACGAGTCTAAAGTCTCATTCTTGGCACATTCGTATTCTGTAATAAAAATATTTGCTGGAGAGTTTGTTTCTCTTTCCCGACTTTACTCATTTCATTTTGTCGTTCACAAAGTGCTGATTGTCTTTCTATTTTTGATTTTCTCGGTCTGATTTCTTCGGTAACGATTAATCAAAATGGTTCATTACCTACAAAAATCTAGTTTGATTGGAGGTTATTAAATAGATTTTTTGTCATTGATATCATCAATTCTAAAGTTTGGTTTTTTGTTTATTATTTACAATAGGCTCGCGCTCGAACACCATCTCAATGATTTGCTGCCATTGCAGTGCTGTGGTCAACGGTCAAGCATCCTTGCGCAGAAGTAACCTATTCCTCAAGTTTGGTTTATGGGTTTCATAATTATGAATAACCAAAATTATGATTAACAATACTTACTACAGTCCTTTTCAGGGATGCAATAACCAGCTTTGTTTCTAAGAAATCCGTCGGCGCATATACAACCCGGTTTGCAGTATTTTGATCCAGGTGTCGGTGCAGGAGCACAATAGATTAGAGTTTTGTTGATCCCGCATTCCCTCGGAGGACATGGGTTTGGGCACTTGTGATAGATTTCATTTGGTTTCTGGCATTTCTCAAACGCTGCGGCAAAACAAAAAAAAAACAAAAACAATGCTTATTCAAAAATTTATACAATTTTCCTTGTATCTAAAGTACCTAATTGATTGGCTCTACACTGGTATATTAGGTAAATATTTATGCATTGGTTGGTAGACAGGTTATCTTCAACTTGTTTTGAAAGAGGTATGAACGATAATATTTTTTTTATATTCAATTCACTTTCATTAAATATGTTATCTTCTTTTGGCACATTTTCACTGTTTTAATGGCAACAAATGGAATTATTTACTGTAATACACGTTTTATGAAATTTTACAAGGCGAATATTTCACCTATATCCAACACTAATTACTTTATTTCATTCCATAAAGTGTCCTTATAATATTTGGCACGGGTATGGTCTACGACTGCACTGTTCAGTATTTTCTGGATAAGTGCGGGTTTCGAGAATGTCTTAAAAGGTTACCGCAGTCCTGGAAAATAAACGGCAACTGAAGGAAAGGAGGTGGTATTATGGTTCCGTGGTCCGCCCGTCTGCTCGCAGCTTAGCTCAAAGACTTTTAGTACTAGAACGCTATAATTTGGCAGGAATAAAGAGACTCTTTAGACGTCAACAAAGCGATTTGATGGTATGGCCCTCTATGCATTTATAATTTTAAATTGGGGATATTTTATTCTTCGCGAACTTCACAGTATGCTGTTCGACGTAAATGCTCTTAAAAAACATACTTGCATAATGTTTTCCTTAAATAACATAATGTTTTCCTTAAATGTTATGAAAAATATCTAGTTTTAATGCCGCGACCAAAATCCAGGCTTGTTGCAGGATGTAATCCCACCCTATGCAATCATATAAATGCACATGCAGTAAAGGAAACATGCATATGCACACGTGCAAAAAACGGAAAAACATGCCATGCAATCAAACCTATACTCGACAAGCGCTCGGCCTCGAATGAGCCAGTTTGACAGCTGTTAAACTGGCTCATTCGAGGCCGTGCGTTTTGGATTGCATCCTGCATCAATCCTGCATTTTGGTTGCGGAATTTAAACTAGATATTTTTCATAACATTTAATGTCATGGATTTCCGCAAAGTAACGCCTGATTCCATAGCATAATGTTTTCCAGAACATAATGTATTGGATAACATGTTTTGACTACAAATGTAAGTTTGGCTTTTTATCATTCAACCCGCACTGCGAAACCCTTCATTTTCTGCGTTCCGACACGCACTTTGACGGTTTTTATTTATTTAGTCAGTCAAGTCTGACAGTACCTTCCGCTTCATGATATTCCGAAAACTGAGGCCGTATAATTCGTTCATGAAAGGTAAACCAATGAATTTATTACTCTCCATTTATTTTTCCATAAAAGAATTGTCATCTAGAATATGAATTTCGAAATGTTAATGATTAGGTACAATTTTTTTCTTTTCTTTTTGTCATAAATTTAAAAAATCCTGTTAAAGAAATTGATACAACTTACAGTCACTAATAGGGGTTGTAGTTTCCGATACCAAAGCCGAACTCACCACTATGGCTAATACCACGAGTGGCTTCCACATTATCACCAACCACACTGTTTGGGTACATATCAAGACTATTTACTTTATATACATCTGAACACGACTTCGTGCACTTGTTTACATAATATGGAAGGTATAAACCAACAATGTTTCAGTCACCATACTGAAGTGTAGTTATCATTTATTTCTTTGAACCCATTGTTTTTTTTTATTTTAAGCTATTTATGAACGCAAATCAATGAATGAAAATTCTGAGGTTGTGAAGTTTTATAATGGGGCAAAACCATTAAAATAATTAATTAATTTGTCTCGATATTTAATTTTTGTTTGATAACATCATCCCTATCACTTCTGTGGGAGTGATTTCATTTAAAAATGTAAAGGTTTCTCACGGTGCTTAATATTGCGGACTCATGCGAGACTGCCATTTACTCGTAAGTCAACGGGCGAGAAGAATGAATGTTCAGCCGAAGACAATATTTTATATTCCTGCGATTATCGTATCTTCGAGTCGTGAAACTCTCTCCATCTAAATGGGCCTTTATACTCTTTATAATGCATACCATACAAATTAAGGGTATTTACAGATATATCTTATACATAGGGTGACACAATGAGCGGACTTATCCCTAAAAGCGATCTTTTCAAGACATCCTTTGGATGGATCTGGAAGAAAGAGGTGTCGAATATAGCCAGTATAGTATAGCTTTGGTTGTATGGCATGTTCCCTTTTTGCTAAGTTTTCTCTAGCTTTTTCTTGCATGTGCATAAATGAATATCTAAGCACATGCAAGAAAAAGCCAGAGATGCCATGAATATGAGGGCGGGGGAGGCTGGGACTGCATCCTGCATTCAGGCCTGGATTTTTGTCTCGGAATTAAAACTATATATTTATATAAAATTTAGAGAAAATGCACATTTATGTGTAAAAACTGTTCTACATTTTCAACCTCTCAGTCACCAGCTGATATCTACTTCTAATTGGCCTTATTTAAATGGCACCGTTTCTTCACAGTCTATTGTAACCCCGATTAAATACCAAAAGTCAATTTATTAAGTGTTTAATTTTATGAAGATAAGAAAAAAAAACAAGCCAATTTGAGTAATATAAAAATAACAAACGCTCAAAACGCTCATTAATTATTCTTCGAAATCTACGAAACGTCACCCATAAAAAACCGATACTACAGCTATTCACGAATTCGAATAACTTAAAATTATCGCACCGTTTTTTGTTAATTATACAATGGCGCGTGGTTCTAATATTGTATTACATACTTTGAATTTAAGACATAAATTAAAACCATTTTTGTACTAACCATAGGTACACAAACAAGTTTACAATAGGAAACCATGAATCGCTTGAATACTTAATAATTAGCATTTCAATTTTTAGTCTTGTCATTATAATAGTTATTTGTCTGTAAGCCTTCCTAATAAAATAAAAATAAAATAATAAATAAAGACTGATTAATTATTTTAAGTTGATCAACTGGGGGAAATCCAGTTTCAGTGTTCAAAGGACTTGCCGGTAGGTTTTGAAATCGCCATGTCACTGCGGCTGCCTATTATACAGGGTGGAATTTTGTAATGCCACCTGGAGCGGAAGGTACTCTTAATACTGCAGAGAAAAAATTGTGCTCAAAGGAAACATTCCTTTATTTTTGAATACAAAGCAAACTGCATTCAAAGATTTCTGAAGGGTTTTTAAAATTACATAAACCACCTATGACCAACTTCATTACTTTCTAGAAGTTTATGTCCAACACTATGTGCGTAGCATTTCGTCAGCGTTGCAGAACTAGCCACTGATATGTTTTTCATTGATATAGCCACGAGTACTAAATCCAGATATAGGTACAGACAGGTGATCGGATTAAGTAAAACGCCATAGTAGTATAAAGTCAAATGTTTTATTTCAATAAAATTATTAATCCTACTGCTAAAATGTGTGAAAGTAAAAAAAAGGAGAAAAAAAAATATAATTAAGTCGTTGTCGTAATAAACATTCATTTTAATGTATAATTTACAAATTGTCAGCATAGAAATTATAACATTGTTGTTATTGTAACAATGTTGTTCCGTAGCGTAGGTAAATTCTTATGAAGAAAAATCAAAAAATTCTTCGCGACATATTTAAACTAAATTACATAATCTTGGTGACAGTATAGGTACTAATTTAATGTACATGATTATAAATAATAAATTCCACAACTATCATACAACGCCATCTAGTCCCAAGCTAAGCAGAGCTTGTGTTATGGATACTAGACAACTGATAAACATAAATATTTCTAAATACATACATATTATAGATAGATTATGATTGTGAGAAAAATATGTTAACAAAATAAACTTCCTAGAAAAAATCTGAAATCACTCAACATTGAGAGCTAGGTACGCAATCACCACATTTGTTTCTTACAAGACCGGACTTGCAAACACAAGTTGGTGTATTATCACAGCCATCATTTTGTACTGGAGGACACTCCTTTTTCTTGCCAACTTCACAACAAGTGAGAGGGTCGCAGACTTGGCAAGGATTCTCTTCCCATCTCTCGTCGTCACGACATCTGGGTGCTAGAGTGAAAACAAAAAGTTAAGACAAGCGAATAGGAGAAGTGAAAGCACAGTGGACAATTGATTAAGTTTAAAGCACGCTTGCCTGTAAATGCTGAGCCTATTAAAGTTACGTGTGATGTCCGTGCGTGGCAAACGGTGACGTCTCTTAAAAATTGTCTTTTTCGAAAAAAGAAAAAATACGTGACAATATACATAATCTGATAAGAAACGCATTATATTGACCCTGGACTAATCGCGACCCATTTGGAGACTTACATTTTCAGACATGACATTTATGAAACCCAATAGAGTATAATAGTTAAATTGAGAGCTACTAAGTCTAGTTTGTGGCTACTTTAAATTTTCTTTATTTCTTGTGCAAAAGAAGCCGAACCTATTGCCATCGTCGTGGCTTGGACTCTGGATGCAGTATTATCAAAAAAATCTAACTAAGAGAAAAACCACAAAACGTTGCCCTGGGCAAGATTTCGAAGCCAATGTCATGCTCATCATTACATTTGCGACCAGTAGACTAAAAAGACAATCGGAAGACTTTCTTCTAAAAGAGTTATAAGCATAGCCATTAAACAAACGAACGAGATTACTAGAGTAGTCCTTTTGACGCGGTGCTATTTGTCTATAAATCATAACATCAAATTGCATTAAAAATGTAATACGAATTTTTCGTAAAGGGCGCAAACTCTAAATAATGAATTTGTAATCAGTTTAAAACTTACGAGGACAATCTTCAATGGGTATACAGATGTTACTTCCATTCCTGGCGTATCCGTCTTCACAGTAGCACATTTTGTTGCACTGTATGTTGATGATAGGGCAGTTGGTCCTGTTCTGCTCATTCAGTGTCAAGCAGACGTTGTCACACGCAACGCCACAGTCATAAAATTCGTTTGGTCCTTGACATGTCGCTGAATAATGAAAAGTCAGGTTAATGATATTATTAAGTAAAATTTCACTTCTGATTGCACCTGTCATTGAACCAACACTAAGTACAGGTTTGTTGTCCACAAAGTTTATTCGCCAAGAAAAAAATAAATGTGTAAATTAGGCACAGTTTTTGTTTTTGAATTTAGTTTAGTGTATATTCTACCCGTTTCTTTTTCCGCACGGATCGCAGAACAATTACATAATAAACTTCAGCACAAAACTACAGAAAACGAGGACAATGTGGGATTTGAACAGAAAGTACTAGAGAAACAGGATGTAAAATGAAGATATGTGGTTAAAAACTGTGGCAAATTAACTTTGTGGCAAATGTACAACAACCCCTAAGTAGTACTTAGTTCACGGTGGTTGTCTAACTTGACTTATTTATTTATTTATTTTTATTTATTTATTTAGGATAGCCAACAATTGTTTACACAAAACATACACTAAATTGATACCATTGATTTAACATTCATAAGTGCAACAATTACAAGACTTACAGGCTAACACCACATGTACTAAATAATATAAATCAAATTCAAATTAATAATAATCAAATTTTACATAATAATATAATAAAAATAGAAAGATGTTAAACATTAAATAATAATATGTACGTCTTATGTACTTATGTACGTCCACTTCTAGATTTTTGACCTAAAACAGTCGTTTTATATAACTCTTAAGTCTGACAGACGGTATTTCCAAGGGGTATCGTATTATCGAACACTAACTAGGTTGTGGAGTTTAGATATGCGTCTCGTCCATGTTAATTAATGGTACTCAGTTGTAGCCAACAAATCTAGAAGCTTACGCCAACATGGTTTGGGAAAATTGTAGAAAGATAATGAAAAAATGCTACTTAAGGTGATTGCTTCGATGTAGCCCGCGAAATTCAAATTTTTTTACGTTTTTTGCAATTTGCAGGCCAGTGACATGTTGTAACTTTATAAATATATGTGTTGCGGTAATAACAAGTATAATTTTAAATATAAAAATTATCAAAAAAATCGCTCCATCAGCTCTCACATAGAAAAGCTGCATCATGTTAAAATCTCCGAAATCTAACTTCGATGCACCTTTTCTATGTGAGAGCTGATGGAGCGATTTTTTTGATAATTTTTATATTTAAAATTATACTTGTTATTACCGCAACACATGGACCGATTTTCAAAATTCTTTTTTTGTTGTACTAGGGATCGTTCACCTTAGGGAATACTGCAAGTTTCATCAAAATCTATTTAGCAGTTTTTGAGATAGGGAATTTTATTAGCATGTGTACATGAGCGATGTTAATACCGGTGCCACGGATTACAAATTCTAGTGCACTTGTAAGGAAATTATGTATTTGACAAGAATTTGGGTTGAATATTTAAACTAAAAAGAGTAAAATAAAAATATTTTTTTAAAAAAAATTAACCGACTTCAAAAACAACCACAAAAAAGGGTAAAATAACCTACAAAATAAATTTTCTTTCGGAAGTCGGTGGCAAAAAGACAACGAAATAAAAAAATAAAGCCACCGACTTCCGAAAGAAAAGTTATATTGTAGGTTATTAACCCCCGACGGAAAAAGAGGGGTGTTATAAGTTTGACGTGTCTGTCTCTCTGTCTGTCTGTCTGTATGTCTGTCTGTGGCACCGTAGAGCCCGAACGGATGAAGCGATTTCAATTTAGTTTTTTTTTGTATTAAAGGTGATTTACGTGCGAGTGTTCTTAGACATGTTTGATGAAAATCGGTTGAGCCGTTTAAAAGTTGTGGGGGTAAAAGTGAGAAAGGGTAGCCAAGGGTTTGCAAATATACTCGAGTGGGGTCTTAAATCAAAGCAAACTGAAAGGGAATGTTGATCACTTAATTAAGTGTGTACCTATAAGAAGTTTCAAATAAAAATTAAATTAAAAATTTAAAAAACCCCCGACACAAAAACCAAATCCCTTTAAAAAGTACTAAATAATAAAAAAAACTTTAAGATTGAGTTTTTTATTATTTAGTACTTTTTTTACCCTTTTTTGTGGTTGTTTTTGAAGTCGGTTATATTTTTTTTTAAAAAGGTTTTTATAAGTTCAGAGGTGAAACAGTCGCTGAGATTTAAAATATTTTTTGGGTTTTCAGAACTAAGGCAATTTAACACTTACAACAGTTTTCTTTTGAAATACATTCATCCACTGAATTTCTGTAGTAGCCATCTTCACATACACATGCAGGATGGCAGAACTCTTCGCCTTCAGGAGGTGGTGCACAGTCGTAGACCACTCCCAGAGTGATAGCATAACAAGTTTGTGGCGGACAAGTGTGAGTGCAGGGGTTGTAAATTTCGTATGGTTTTGTGCATTGTAATGCTGTAACAAAATACGGTTAAAAATATGCATTTCAAAAACAAATACAAAAAGTTAAAAATAATTATCTTCCGGAAGTCGGTGGCAATACTCAATGAAATAAAAATTAAATTAAATGGAAAAATCCAATAGCACTTTGCTCCACAAGTGCATCTAACTATTCGATCAACGCGATATTTAAAGAAAATATGGTTGTTTCGTCACACGCGCCTTAAAGAGTGTCAGCATAATAACGAGGCCCCCCTTTAGGGGAGGCCAAAACCTGCCGGGGTCGTGGGACTTAGGAATTACCGTGACTCCTGTGACCCGGACTATTGAAGGACAACGTGTATTTTAATCAGTATGAGTCTAACAAGTTCGCTCGTAGAACTGACAACCGATGGGGAAGAAAAGTTCTCGAGTGGCGACCACGGACCGGAAAACGCAGCGTAGGCAGGCCTCCCATTAGGTAGACCGACGACATCGTGAGGGTCGCCGGCAGCCGATGGATGCAAGTGGCGAATTGTCGTTCGGCGTGGCGGTCTAAGGGGGAGGCCTATGTTCAGCAGTGGACGTCCTCCGGCTGATGATGATGATGAGTCTAACAGTACGTCCCGCACTTCACTGTGTGGGAGCAATCATAAATTTTGGTGATTATAATACGACAAAAAAAAAATGGTTATTATAATGCTTACTGCAATCTTCAGGTAGTACACATTTCCCAATGTTGTTATCATATACATAGCCTTCCCTGCAATCGCAACCGTTGAAGAAACAAGGTCTTAACGGACAAATAACGTTCTCCTCCTTGTAGTTGGAGCAAAGTCTGCCGCAGTTTATACCACAACCTTGTGTCGCATTTTTATCTCCACCACATGATGCTGTAAATAAAATACAGAGGCCTTATCACAAGATTTCTACCCTTAGCACGAATTTTCACTCTATTACTTTACAGTATTTATAGCGTTTCTTCTATAGAAAAATGGAACAGCGCCTCTGGTGTGCGAAGCAGGAACTAATTTTTTTTCGTGTTTTTTTTTTCGTGGATTTCCAAAAGTCTTAGAACAAACATTGTTCAGTAACATAGGTCGAGTTACCCCACGAGAGGTTTTGCGCATTTAAAGTTACACGTTGTTTAAGACGGACTTAATGCCACAAGACATTATGTACCAGTCTACCATTGCGCCCTATTTGGAACTCAATGCAGACGAAGTCGCGGGCAAAAGCTAGTAATTAAGTTTAATCGAAGTAAACGAAGAGCGCTAAAGAGACTTACGGCATTGATCAACAGGAACACATTCCCCGTAATCATTTCTAGCGAATCCGTCGATACAGACACAGCCAGGACTTCCAGGACAGGTTGGATTGACGGTAGTATCTCCCTGATATGCAGGACAAGTTATTGGGTAGCCTACTTGGGAGCAGTATTGAGGTCTGCACAGCCAAGGCGGGCATTCTTCCAGTCTCTCGTTAAGCCCGCATGATGGTGCTGTAGAAAATAAACTGAGCATCTTGGAACGAACACTTGAAATTATGTTACACTAGCTGTTGCTAGCGGTTTCACTCGCTACATCACAAAATGTATCCCGAAATTGGTTAAAAAACTATCCTATGTGTTAAACCAAGTTATAACCTATCTCTGGATCAAATTTTATCCAAATCTGAGGAGTGGTTTTTGTGTGAAAAGGAAACAAACATCCGTCCATCCATCTACACAAACTTTCGCGTTTATAATAATTACTTCAGTAGGAAGCAGAATTCTAATGAAATAATTCTTAAACTACTTACGGCATTCCTCCTTAGGTATACAAGTTCCCTCATCATTCCTTACAAATCCGTAATCACAGATACAAGCCGGTTCTGCTGAACATGTGCTATATCCATTAGTTACTGGGTAGGCCAGCTGTGAGCATGTCTGGGGCTCACTTACGGAATCTGGGCAAAATTCGTAATGTTCGTTCATGCCACAGGGCGGTGCTGAAATAGTGAAAAACATATTGTCTAATTTAGGTGAACGCATTATCATCTACACTGTGTATTATAAACATATTTAATTTAGGTATTGACAGGTATTTAAGGTATTGGCATTCCAGGCCGTTCGATTTGTTTATCTGCACACGTATGATTCTAACGCGTATGATTAACCACGATATGTTTAAATCCAGGTTTAGACCTCAGGCGATAAGACTTACATTGACAAGCGACAGGCGCGTGCGTCACCTAAACATGTCGTTCGAGACAGTCCCTCATCTCGCATCCTTTTGTTCCCCATCGTCGTGTCGCAGTAACTCTCTAAATCGCTTCTTTCATTAGTTTTCTTCAGTCTCAGTTACAAGATGTTGGTAGGATATCTGGTTAAAAATTACTCACAACATTCATCCTTTGAAATACATTGTCCGCGTTTGTTCCTGAAGTAACCGTCCATGCATTTACAGGCAGGCACGCAATCTTCAACTGTCATGAGTGGACACTGATATGTCTTGTTGACGCTTTCGCAAGTTTGTGGTGGGCAAGTGGGTGGGCATGAGTCGAAAATTTCGTATTCTGGGCAATATCCTGTAAATAGGAACAGGTTTGGAACTGAACCGATCGTTAAAATTGAGTCTACGTTTAGAGTGATGCAAGTTTGGTCTGTTCATTCAAAATTCTTTTTTTTTTAATTGCCCCATACTAAAAATTTCTTTCTGTATCGTGAGTTTGTTTTCAAACATAGAAATTCACATACACAAACACCCAGACACGAAACAAGTACTTGTCTTGCATCATACAAATATTTGTTCCGTGCGGGGATCGGAACCTGCGACACGCTGCGTAGCAGTCGATCCCTCGGCCACAGCGCCAACCCGTATTAGTTGTATGAAATACTCAGGCTAGTTGGAACGTTGATTTTTGTAGGGTGACTTTGACAGTATTACTTAAATAAAACTTACCTGGACATTGAGTTATTGGAATGCAAGTGCCATTGTTCGCTCGTAAGTATCCTTCTTTACAAATACAGCCAATAAGACAAATATAAGGGTCGGCACAAATATCAGGTTGTTTTAACTGCGAACAGTTCTGTTTTGAACATCCACCATTGACGCAAGAAGTTCTGACTTCGTTTTCGGGGCAAGAAATACGAGCTACGAAAGAATTTGAAGTAGTTATTGAAATATTTAATATAATAAACACAAACTTAAAGTACTATTAGAAGGAGGTCAAATTAACGTTTGTTAGCGCCTTGAATGACAACAGCACGGCGACATGAAACTTAAAATGGTAAAAAAAGGTACTTACAAGTTTAAGAAAAATATTAAGTTTCACACTTACGACATTGATCTTTCGGTATACACGTGCCATTAGCGTTCCGTACGTATCCTTGTCTGCACAAGCATCCTTTGACACAATCATAAATAGTTCTGGGACATCCTAATGGAAAAAATGATTCCAAACAGGTCTGCGGTTCACAGGTGGCTTGCGTGCAGGCTGAATAAACTTCGTCTTGGCCGCATGGTGGTGCTGTTTAATAGATAATTATGCCGTTGACGTTGTGACGAAACCTTTTAGGCGCAAAAAACCACAATTCTCATAATGGTAAATCTCAAAAAGCCTGTTTCTCAAAATGTCAAATTTTCCAAAGGTTTAGAATGGTAGATGTTCAAATTGGAAGGCTTTCAGCTGTTGGGAATAATTATGATTCTTGGAAATGTACGAATTTTTCGCATGACATGAAACAATTTAGTTAGATCAAAGTAAGCAAAGTAATTGTTGCGAATTAGGCCTTTTCAGAATTTGCCATTTTGAGAATAAGGATTTTTGAGAATTTACCAGTATGAGAATTAGGCTTTTAGAGAATTTGCAATTTTGAGAATTTGTCCTTTTATGACTAGGTTGCAACAAGTCATTTAAAGTTCTTATGAAATAGTAGGACATAGGAACAAACTACTTACGGCATTCCTCCTCAGGTACACAATTCCACTCATCATTCCTTACAAATCCGCAATCACAGATACAAGCCGGTTCTGCTGAACATGTGCCAGATCCACTCGGGGGTGGACACGTAACTTGAACGTTTGGGCACTGGGGCTCACATGCGGAATCACGGCAAAATTCGAAGTGTTCGTTCGTGCCACAGGGCGGTGCTGAAATAGTCAAGTGCAGTTTTACGGTATGTGACAAGGATATTGTTGAATTTAGCAGTCCCGAAAATAGGGGTGTGCTAACGGTGCACAGTATTGGGGTACAGGCCCTTGTGTGCCCTAAATGGCCAGACCAGGACCACAATGGGCAGATAAGGGTTCAGTTAAAAAAGCTCATACTGGACGTATAAAAGGCTAGTTACGGCCCTGGAATTCAAGGAACGCATGATCATCCGCACTGTTTAATCGAAACACCTACATTAAATTACTTGAAATAAAACTTACCAGGACATTGATCTTTTGGTACGCATGTGCCATTTTCCGCTCGTAAGTATCCATCTTTACAAATACAGCCAATAAGACAAATATAAGGATCAGCACAAAGATCGGGTTCTCCTAGTTGAGAACAGTTCCATTTTCCACATCCACCGTTTGCGCATGAAGTTTTGACTTCGTTTTCGGGACAAGAAATGGCGGCTGCGGAAGATTTTGAAGTATATAAATCTATACATATAATAAAATAGTGGGGAAGTCAAAACTGTACATTGAATATTTTTTTAAAAGAATACTTGGGGTGTGATCTACAATCGATACCGAAGCCAAAAATATAGTTTTTAGAATTTTTGTCTGTTTGTCTGTTTATCTGTTTGTCTGTATGTATGTCCGGGATAAACTCAAAAAGTACTGGACGGATTTGAGTGATTTTTTTTTTGTTGTATTGGTATTAAGTCTGGCCAACACATAGGCTATAATTTATCTTGGAAACTTGAACACCTGGTGCTGAACCGCAACGAACCAGCTAAACTATAAGAGATACAAAAATGGTGCGATAGCAAAAATTGTTCCACATCATGAGCATTTTCTGCTGAGAGAATAAATTTGAAGATCTGGAACACCTGATGTGGAACTCCAAGTGCCCAGCTACACTATAACATATACAGGAATGACGTCTTAGCAAAGCTGTTCACCCTGATGAGCACTCTCTGTTGACGTATAAAAATTGAAGATCTGGAACACCTGTTGTGGAACTCCAAGAGCCCAGCTAAACTATAACGTATATAGGAATAACGTCTTAATAAGAGTTGTTCAGCCTGACGAGCACACTCTGTTGATGTTTAAAAATTGAAGATCTGGAACACCTGATGTGGAACTTCAAGAGCCCAGCTACACTATAACATATATATAAATGACGTCGTAGCAAGGGTTATACAGCCTGATGAGCACTCTCTGTTTTCGTGTAAAATTTGAAGATCTGGATCAGCTGATGTGGAACTCCAAGAGCCCAGCTAAACTATAACATATAAGTGAATGACGTCTTAGCAAAAGTTATTCAGCTTGATGAGTACTCTCAGTCAACGTATAAAAATTGAAGATCTGGAACACCTGATGTGGAACTCCAACAACTTTATAACTTATATAGGAATGACATCTTAGCAAGAGTTGTCCAACCTAATGAGCACTTTCTGTTGACGAATGTAAATTGAGATCTGAAACACCTGATGTAGAACTCCAAGACCCCAGCTACACTATAACATATATAGGAATGATGTCTTAGCAAGAGTTGTTCAGCCTGATGAGCACTCTCTATTGACGAATAAAAATTGAAGATCTGGAACACCTGATGTGGAACTCCAAGAGCCCGTGAGGAATGACGTCATTCCTATATTAGCAAGAGTTGTTTAGTCTGATGGTCATTTCCTGTTGACTTACAAAAATGAAAGATCTGGTACGTCTGGAATCGTCTCGCGCATCCCATTGTTTTCCCGTCCCCATTCTCTTAGAATTCGACGTTTCAGATCTTCGATTTTGACGGCCCCGTTGTCGCTGGCATAAGCAACAGGATTCGCGTACGAAGTCGCGGGCAGAAGCTAGTATTTTATAAAATAAGCACAAACTTCAAGTACTATTATAAGACAGGAAAGATTTGAGTGTCTACGAGTATGACTATTAATAGGTTTTCAAATCTTTGAAAATAGAAAAAGTCTGTTCTGCAATATTTTTGGGCACAGCCAAAGCCGCATAAAAATTCTTTCACTCCAAAGATCACTAATCGTTGTATTTTTTTTTCTCCCAGCTACAGAGTTATGTGCCTTCCACACGCACAAGCTTCACCAAGCTTCTGGCATGAAAAAACAATACACGGTCGGCAACCACAGATATACGAGTAGAATATACTCGTACCTAAATAACGCAAGTATCATGATCTGTATGAAAACCAAGCGTGCCATTTTTTGACCACCTGTTATGATGTCACAAAAACGATTTAGTCATGGGAAAATCAAATTGATTGAAATAAGCCCCCGCTTAGGGTGCCCCCTTCGTCCCACAGCACAATTAACCATTTTAATATTAAAACTGACGTCCAACTAACAAAAGACCGATTTAGACGAGCGCGAAAATGGCCACTTACGATTTTTGGTCGTAAGCTAGGCACCAATTTTTAGCATGCGAAGTAGTTGCTCTTGCGTTATCTATACCTATCTGTGTTGGCAACTGACACTGAACGTCCAACCCACACACTGTTAAGGACGCGGACGCGCAGGCTTGCGCAGGCAAAGGGTGTGGTGAAGCTTGTGCGTGTGGTATGCCAGTGCTTGTCAGTGCGGTGCGATGCGCGCTCGAATACGGACGTGTTGTCACAGTTGTACGCAGAGTGCGCGGCTTTAGCTGCTGCCTGATATTTCGCAATGAGTTCGCAACAACTTATCGCAAATGAGCTGTTGGCATTCATACAGAATGCCATCGATACTATGGACGAGGTGAGCATCATGCAGATATGCAAGTCGAGCTTCAAAGAAGATGAGATTAGAAGAGGCAAGATGTTATTGTTCCAATCGACTGGGAAGCTCAGTGAGATCCCATCTCGGAGGAGAGATGGCACAGAGAAGAGCGTTCAAGACATCATCACCTTTTTAAAGGTGACTGACCCCGACGACGTGCCGACTTTCGTAGCGAAGGAGCTACATAAGTTACCGCCCGTCACGTTCGACCACGTAGATGTCACCAGGCTGCTGAAGGATATTACATCTCTCAAGTCCAGCCTGGCCGCAGTGCAGTGTAAGTTGGAGAAGTCGGAAGATACCCTCCAAGAACTACGTGCTGAAATGGTGTTGCTACGCAGTACTGTTTCGGAAAGTAGGTCAAATGACGGAGTCAACGAACACAAGAGTCACGGTGCAAATACAATACAAAATGCATCCGTCAGCAGTTTTGCATCGGCGAAATTGGATTCGTCGGTGATTGCAAATGTCGAGGGCGATGCACCGAGCCCCGCCGCCCCCTGCCCCTCTGCAGAGAACACGAGCCGCGTAGCTATGTCGACCCCCAACCTAGCTTACGCCGCAATTGCTGCCTCAAACAAGCCAGCTAAAGGGGGAAAGCAGAACCGTCGCCATGAAATCCTTCCGAGGAATTCGACGCAGCCCAGTTCAGCGAAGCTAGAGTGTGATGAGGATGGCTTCATCAAAGTTCAGAAGAAGAAGAAGAAGCCTACTTGTCGCAATCAATGCGGTACTGGACTGACAGGACCAAATATGCTGCTACGTCCAGCGATACCCACGACGTTGCTGTATGTGTTCCGATTACATCACTCCACGAAGGTTGAGGAGATCGTGGAGTATGTGAAAGTAAAGACCATCAACTGGACCTTGAGGGTCGTGAAGTTGAAGCCGCATAATATTACCAGCTTCAACTCATTTGTGGTGCGGGTCCCAACACACCATCTCGACACGTACCTAAAGGAGGAGTTTTGGCCGAAGGGTGTAGTCTACCGACGTTTTCGCGGCAGGCTACGCGACACCGCGCAGTGTAACACGACACCGTTACTTCGTGTGCAGTAGTTTTTAAGTTATTGTCATGTTATATATTAGTATATTGTTTATTTTAAATTTTCTATTTTTGTATTGTATTTTATATGGGCCGTTGATGCCTGCAATAAATGGAATAATAATAATATGCCCATTATGCGAAAAAAATAAAACGATCGTGAACAATTTTTTCACGCGGCCGTCAATCAAGGTATACCTGAAACATAATTAGTATTACAATGCACATGTTTTTTTTTATAAAAAACTAGCTGACCTGTGCCCACTTCGTTGGGCAGAAAATATTTTAACTTGTGATGAAATTATAAGTGTGGTTCGGTTAGTACTTGTGCTATGATTTATTTGAGCTGACTGCCAAAAGGAGGGTTTTGTTTTTATTGTATACTGTACTGACTGTAACTGCCCACTGTCTTTCTGTTGGTAGGCGCTGCGCATGTTCAGCGCTAGATTCCCGAGCACGGGCCTGTAATGTTTATACTCTTTGGTTAGCGAGCCTCTGCGAGCGCTCAGCGCTAGATTTCCGAGCACCTGCGAATGTTCTCCAGCTTTGGTTAGCAAACCGCTGTGAACGCTCGGAGCTAGATTCTCCAGCGCGTGCTTGCGAAATATTTTCTCTATTCCTCGAGAGGCGCTGATGATTTTTAAGAGCAGACTCTTCCATACGGCGTACTCGATCTGCTCTTGTCTTTTTTTTTTTTGTTACGTGGCAAAATTATCAAATGAGTCCTCCCACCCGGGCAGGGCGGGAGGGACTGTCAGCCTTGTACTGACTTAAATCCACGGTGTCCTTCGGTAGCCCTTTGTGTGCCGGAGTCGCGGTATACGTATGTCCCGCAGCCCCGGCAGGATCTGCTCTTGTCTGGGATGTCTAACGGGAATGTTGTGTTTTCTTTTGTGGCATGATAAACAATCGCTGAAACTTTCAGTTTAAAACGTTGAAGTTGTGGAGCTTCGAACTCGAAGAATAAGAACGAAGTAGTACAGCTATTTGTGCTTAAAGAAACCGAGCAACCAAAACAATTTTAAAGACCAACACGTAATTTCACAACGCCTTCTATACGTAAATGGATAAAACGTCCGTACAAAGCATGTTCTAATGCGATTCGTGAATGGACGGCGGCATTTTGCGATTTAGTAATTTTATGTTATCTTCGAAACTATTTAACCAATTCACATACTATTTGCAGCAAATCGTATCTCTATGATGTTCTTGTGATCATAATAATATTTTTTTCGATAAGGTTTAATATTTTGTTGTGTAAAAAATCTTCCAAAGGCAAGTACGTCGAAAATAACTTTATTGACTCATAAAAGCTACTATATCTGCTAAAATATAAAAGATAAAAATATGGTGTCGCGGACTTTATTGTAGAACTATTCAAAGCGGACATTTTTGGTATACATTGTTTTCAATTATATACAACTGTTAAGGCAGCGCATGCTAATAACTGTGTTGGAAGAGTAATTTTATTCCGCCTGGCAAGACAAAAATTGAGATATTTCGGCTAATAAGCATGATATCTTTATAATTTATAGCCTATAGCACTCACGGATAATGTAGCTTTCTACCAGTGAAACAATTTTTAAAATCGGTTCATTACTTCCGGAGATTACCCCCTACATACAAACTTACAAACTTACAAACCTACAAACTTACAAACTTACAAACAAATTTTACCTCTTTATAATATTAGTATAGATACCTTTCTTTTAGGTGTGAGGAGTCACACATTACCTTACCATAAAAAAAATTGGTAGGTATTAGTTAACTTTCATACTTACGACATTGATCTTTCGGTATACACGTGCCATTTGCGTCCCGTACGTATCCTTCTTTGCACAAACATCCTTTGATACAATATTCGGGGTCAACTTCGTGACATCCAAATGGGTATCCCGATTCCAGACAAGTCTTCAGTTCACAGACGTTTTGCATACAATCTAAATAAACTTCGTCTTCACCGCATGTTGGTGCTATTAAACAAATAAAATTAATACTTTTCTATTAGTAAGTAATGAGAATATTTTGTTACCATATTATAGTTCATTATTTGAGTCTTAGATAATATGCAGATTCCGTTTAAAAAAAACGCGACTTTTAGGGTTCCGTAGTCAAAAGAAACCAATTCGTTTCGCCATATTAATCCGTTTGCTTTCGATCTGTCCATAGCCTAGCACAGAGACACTTAATATTACTAGAAAGCTGTAATTTGGTATGAAAGCTGCATTAGCCAACGACGATATAATACTAGACTCCGCATGCACGATCTAAGGAACGAAAATTATTCTGTCAACTCGCTGAGGTACTACGTAAGCGAGGGGGACGGGGTACTGCGTTGTGATTGGCTAACTCAAGGTCTGTTCTGTCTCAACTCAACGTAACTACGAGTATGTTTACAGCTCACAGGATTGGTCGAAATGAGACGAATATAAGACTTTTTTGCCTAATGTGTTGACAGACATCGGTCGCCTGTTATTACGAGTCTAGTATTATATCGTCGTTGATTAAAGCTAACAAGGGCTGCATAGGTGCTGACACCACATGCGCTTCCCAACGTGACAATCGCAGCTAGCAACACCAACTGAATCCTGTGCGGCCATCGTGGCTGGCGTTAATTCCACAACACGCCTGCCAGACATTGGTCGCAATTCTTCATTCTATTGCTTTAGCATAACGCCCATGAACAGTTCAATCTGTGCTATCTATTTCTATTATCTTGTACTCGTCGTAACAGCAATAATCCATACTAATACTCGTACCTACACCGCATAGAGACCGATTTGTAGTAATCTATGTGGTGAAGGTCGATATTTATGAAAATGCAGCGGGTAAGACCGTCCTAGGTCCGAGGTCGGAATTAGGTAGAGTTTTTCATGTACTTAAACTGATTTCATACAGCGAAAGAATAAAGCGGATTTGCCCCAAATCCCGGAAGTACTTTTAAAGACCAGCAAAGTCCCGTGATATATTAAATAAAAAAGTTACTTTTACACAATGTATTTGTCTCAGATCAAAGAAATAGGCAGATAGAGCGCTCAGAACACGCGAGTGGTTCCAACAAAGTTAATACAAAATCAAAATCTAGTACAAAGTCGCGACAGTACCAAGCTAAGCGTCGTACCAAGCTGCGCGTCGTTGTTGTTGTTTGCCGTCACGTGTCTTTAACCATTGTAAAAGTTGTTCTCAAAAATAAAGAAAACATTATGGAATGTAATTCGATTTGATTTTGTATTAACTTTGGTGGACCCACTCGCGTGTTCTGAGCGTTCTACGAGTATCTGCCTATTTCTTTGATCTGAGATATTTGTGTAGTCTATCCCTGATATTATTATTATTTGTAATACTGTTTTCCACACAAGGTTGTCTATTGGAAATCTTGGAAAGACCCATATTAAAAATCAACATTTCGATGCAAGTACTAAAATAACTCTACCTGATTCCGACCTCTGGTTATGACTTGACGAACATAACGACCTCACCGGCAGCCACACTGTATTAAAGTCACAGAGATTGGTTTTTCTTTGCCTTTGAGATTTCAGACGTCAGAGTAAAATGACTGTAAACTATCGAAACTGGCCAAAAGTATAATTGTTATTTTTTATTCATCTTTGTCTTCATATAATTTACATTTTTAAATATTTCTATAAAACTAAAAAAAACATTAAAAAGTATAAACAATAGTGGCCCACCGGTATCGGGAACAGGGTCCAAGCTACCGGCAGTCAGGGCTCCAAAGAAAGGAACCTCCTCAATGCGCGCCGCCTAATAATTATTATAACTATTAGGAAAATGACTGTAAATTAACCGTCATACTTACGACATTGTTCTTTCGGTATACACGTGCCATTTTCGGCCCGTACGTATCCTTCCTTACACAAACATCCTTTGATACAATATTTGGGGTCAATTCTGGGACATGGTATCGGATATCCTAATTCCGAACATGTCTTCGGTGCACAGTTGCCTTGAGTACAGGATGAATAGACTTCGTCTTTGCCGCATGTTGGCGCTGAATGTTAAAAAAGTATTTGTTATAAATAAACAAATCCTTAATTAAAAAATATGTCGTTGACGACGGGATTTTATTTTTTATGAACTATTTTTGTTGACGTAACAGAGTTTGTTACTGGCCAATATCATAATTTCCTTTCAATTAAATTGAATAAAACATATAATTCACATAAAACACCTGTTAATATCAATAATTATTCTATAGTGCTTAATAAACTATCTTTTACTGTCACGACGTGCAGCTGTCTTCTATTTCATTGAATCATGTTGTTTTTAAAATTTTTCTTTTACATTGAGTTTTTTTTTATATTTTATTGTCCGTAAATATTTATTTGTTACTAATTGTTATCCAAGGCTTCGATCGCTCCAATCAAATAAATAGCCTATGACCGTCTCTACGGTCTTTCTATGTACCAAAGTTCATCTATATCTGTTTAGCCATTCTGACGGTAAAACGGAATATACCTACCAACAAACATACACACTCATGTGCTTAACAATACAATGAATGCAATCCTACTATTATGGTGTATACACGTCATATTTTTGGTTTTGTATCGAATTCTTTTTATTGCGTTAAACCATCCATAACTTCTGGATCACTTTGGAATTTTCGATGAGAAAATTTCACATAACTTCCCGAACGCTGTCCATTCGATTTGAATTCTTTGGGCAACCTCTTTGTCGAAGTTGGACCTACCTAACTGAACAATCCGTCCAAGGTAAGGCTGTGTTCCCATAACTCAAGTTACTTGTAGATATACAGGTTGCAAATGAAACCAACCCTCAAGTTGCAAGTATGTAGTTTGAATACTGTACAGTTTGTGTGTCATTCATTCAATCAGCTTGTCAGCCTATTTGACGTCATACTTGTATGCAAGCAACAGCTTACCTAATGGAAACAGCCTTTAGTGTAATGGTTTACAACCTTTTTTTGGTTTGGGTATGGGGCTGCATAACATCTTGCAGCCCAAGTCAAACCTCACCTGCACGTGGTACCCCTGCTGAAAAACGAACGAGAATATGACGCAAAACTCGCCAAGACGCACTGGCCAGCGTGGCGTTTTATGGCCAAAACCCCCCCTTTTAATATGAATACTGCCATAAAGCTTCGGCCCTCAGTTCCCAGCAGCCCCGCTATCCCGAGTTCCGACAGCGGCTCTGGTAACGGCGGGGCAGAGGGTGCTAAGAATCTCTGGACGTCGCCCAGCTGTCACACCCCGACGACCCTGACCCTGGCGTGTTACAACGCTAGGACGCTAAGAACGGACGAACGATTGGTGGAATTTGAATTTGAAACGGAATCCATAAAGTGGGACCTTAAAGGTCTCTCAGAAGTACGCCGAAAAGGCGAAGACCTTTTGAAACTAAAATCAGGCCACCTATTCTTCTATAGAGGTCATGAAGATACCTCATACGGTGGTGTGGGGTTCTTCATCAATAATTCGATTGCCTCATTGGTTCAAAGCTTCAAAAGCATCTCACCAAGAGTCTGTTTTGTGGTTTTGAAACTTAATGACAGATACTCTCTTAAAATCATTCAAGTTTATGCTCCCACCTCCCAACATCCCGATGAAGAGGTGGATACCTTCTATGAAGATATTGAAAAAGCCTTTACCGATACACCATCCCATTTTCATACCATTATGGGTGATTTTAATGCTAGAGTTGGCCAGCCGCTCACGAATGAAAGTTGCATAGGTAGTTTTGGCCTTGGCCTGCGTAACAGTAGAGGGCAAACTTTGGTCAATTTTCTTGAAAAAAAGAACATGTTCGCTATGAATACTTTCTTCAAAAAGAGACCGTCAAGGAAATGGACTTGGGCCAGCCCAGATTGAAAGACAAAGAATGAGGTCGATTACATTATCAGCTCACATAAACATGTAGTCACAGATGTCTCTATCCTCACTCGTTTCAAGACCGGAAGCGATCATCGTCTGGTGAGAGCGGTGTATAGGTTCGATCTGAAGAAGGAAAGAACAAAAATGATACGAAGATCTAATCCAAAATATGAAAAGCCAGAAATACTTTCCCTTCAGAAAGCATATGCTTTGGAATTGGCTAACCGATTCCAAGGTCTTGATGAAATGAACCTAGATGCCAATCAGCTAAACGAGTTGTTATGCAGGGCTATATCTGAAACGACTATAAAACACCTAGGTAGAGCGCGGAAAAAATAAGGAAAATTAACATCTGAAACTTTAGGTCTAATCGACAAAAGAAGATCAATGCAACAACACACCGTACAGGATCAAAGAGCAATAGAGCAAGTTAATCGGCAGATAAGTAAGGCAATTAAAAAGGATACTCGTCAACACAACACAAAAATAATTATAAACACAATCGAGCAGAATAGAGGGCCGAAAATCTTCAAGAGGAAAATAAATGCAAGTACACACCAAATCCTTAAACTTAGAGCTGAAGATGGTCGGATTGTTACGGACCGTAGTAAATTATTGAGTGTTGTAGAGAAGTTCTACGGAGAACTTTATGCATCAAAATCGGTAGAACCATCATTGCCGAGTCACGACCCTAGAGCTCCGCCTGTAGAAAACCGAAGCCCAGATAGTCTACCTAACATCATGGCTTGCGAGGTAGAAAAGGCACTTTCGCAAATGCAGAGTGATAAAACACCTGGTGAGGACGGTATTACGGTCGAATTGTTGCGCGCTGGTGGTCAACCTGTGCTACAGGTTCTCGTAAAACTTTACAACGAAGTCCTATTTGACGCTAAATCACCACAAGCTTGGAAGAAAGCGATTGTGACTATCCTCCATAAGAAAGGAGACCATGCAAACCTTAGCAACTACCGTCCTATATCTCTCTTATCTCAAATTTATAAACTGTTTGCCAAAATTCTGTGTAACCGTCTCAGCCGCCAGTTGGATGAAAGCCAACCCGTTGAACAAGCTGGTTTCCGGAGCGGATTCTCCACGATTGACCACATCCACACCGTGAAACAGCTGATGGAGAAGAGTTCAGAGTACAATCGGCCTCTGTGTTTAGCTTTCGTCGATTATGAGAACGCATTCGACAGTGTCGAGCACTGGGCCGTGTTCAATTCTCTCCATCGCTGTCAGATCGAGGCTCAATATGTAGATGTACTGAAGGAATTGTACGAAACGGCAACAATGCAAGTCAGGCTGCATGATCTTACTTCTCCAATACCGATCAGGAGGGGAGTGCGACAAGGAGACACTATTTCACCTAAACTTTTCACTGGTGTTTTGGAAGACGTGATGAAAACACTTCAATGGGATCAACGTGGTATTAACATCAATGGTGTCTACTTGTCGCATCTTCGTTTCGCGGATGACCTGGTTTTGTTTGCTGAATGCATCGAAGACCTACAACATATGCTTGAAGAACTTTATGATGCTTCCTTAAAAGTTGGCTTGAGAATGAACATGTCCAAGACCAAAGTGATGACACGAATTTCGGATGATACTTGCTCTGCTGTAATGGTTGATAACAAGTGTCTGGAATTGGTTGACCACTACGTTTATCTGGGACATGTTCTATCTTTTGAAAAGGAGCATTCAAATAAAGAGCTTTCTAGGAGAATTCAGCTCGGGTGGGCGGCATTCGGTAAGCTCGAACATGTTTTTCGATCCAAGAAGATACCCCAATGTCTGAAAACTCGTCTCTTTAACCAATGTGTCCTGCCAACGATGACTTACGGTGCCGAGACATGGACGCTTACAAAGGAGACTGTGCACCGAATACGAGTTGCACAAAGGGCCATGGAGCGAGCCATGCTCGGCATTTCTATTTTAGACCGAGTGCGTAACACCGAAATCCGTCGTCGGACGAAAGTCTATGACGTCGGGGATAGGGCGATATGCCTCAAGTGGAGCTGGGCAGGGCATCTGGCTAGACGCAGAGATGACAGATGGAGTAAGGTTTTGACCGAATGGTGGCCAAGGTTCGGCCAAAGAAACCAGGGCCGCCCAAAAGCCCGTTGGGTTGACGATATCGTCAAGATCGCGGGGAATAAATGGATGCGAGAGGCACAGAACCGAGAGATGTGTCGGAAAAAGGGGGAGGCCTATACCCAGCAGTGGGTGATTCTGGGCTGATAATTATGATGATGATGATGAGATCATCCAGTGTGTCGTTCCTTCATACGGGTGCAATATGACTGGAATCAGTCGACAATGTATCGTTTGCGGATTGAACGCATTATTTTAAGATTATAATATCACATATTCCTTTTTAAATTGGTTCAAAATCACAAAACCTTATGGCAGTTTCTTGGCGTAAACAGATCAAACAGACGCTCGGAAAACCGGAATAAGTTTTTAAATATAAATATTTACATAGACAAAGAGGTTGCCCGGCTAAAATTATATGGAATCGCAAGCCAGTCATTGTATGAGCGCGTTTGCACATCAAGTAATGGGTAATTCACTAACTCGCCGTTCGATCAAGGACCAGAGGGTGTTCTTACTTAGCCATGAATGAAGATTTACAGGCCCGTACGAAAGTAACTAAATACTTTTAAGTTAACCCGAATCCCTATTAGATTTGAATTCTTGAAATTGTCACTGATGATTTTCAAGTAAAAATATTTAAATATTAGTGAGTGGGTCACCATGTTCCAACAGAAGTTGTAACCGACTCAGGCCCAGAAAGATGTACCCCACATCTTTCATGCATGTTAGAAAAAAAACTTACTGCAATCACGAGGACGAACACACATCCCTGTGTTATCATCTAACACGTAGCCTTTACGGCAATCACAACCGTTTTCTTTGCATGTTTCGTTGCATGCTACAGTCTCCGTTTTATTGCGATCAGAGCAACGTTGGCCGATGTTCAATCCACAACCAGATACTGCACGTTTATCTCCGCCGCATGAAGCTGTAAAATTAGTAAATTACTCGTATTTCTGCTGTTTACAATTTCCCCTCTTTAAAAGAAGCTTCGGCAAAAAACGATGGCCCGCCTCCTCACTTGTGCTTTGAGTAATTCCACCTGCACTCTAAAGGACCTGTCCTGTCCTGTAAGGCCACCACCAACGCCGTAAATGTGGCAGAGTTTTGGTGGAAGCTCATTTAAAACTAAGGAATCATCGAGTCGACGCAGAAGAGAAAGAAATAAAAAAAAACTAAGTGAAGATACAGAGCTAATGATTTCAGGTAATTAAAAGAATTCTCTTAAAATTTCTAGATAATGAAAAGTTACACTAAAACTAGACGAGCAAGTAATGGATAATTTGCTCTAACAAGCATTTATGTCTTGGCTTAGTCATACAGTCCTAATCATTATAATCAAATAAGTACTCACGACATTTTTTAATAGGGATGCATTTTCCGTTTCTATTTCTAGCGTAACCTTTTTCACAAATACACGCAGGTATTCCTCCCGTACAGTATGATGGTTCGTAATCTGGTGGGAATGGACATGGTTTTGGGAACCCTACTTGCGAACAATTTAAAGGTCGACAAATCAAATTTGAACATGCAGAGTAGATTTCGTGTTTTCCTTTACAAGATTGTGCTGAAAGTAAGTATATATAGTTAGTATTGTGATAAAAATGAAGATTTTAGTTTCAGTGCCACCGTGGTAAAAAGAAAGCCCTGCAACACCGGCAGGTTTTTGGCCAAATCGGGCCTCTTCATTTTGCTGGCCATGAGCCACCCGCGGAACACGTCTGCGTCTTTGACTTGGGCCTGGTTTTTTTTCGAACGGCGAGTTACACATCAATCACAGTCCGTAAGCCCGCGCCTATGGTGGCCGGACACTCAAAGTTACGCGTTGTGCCAACTCCTTTAATACCATTACTGCTACGCTGAAGATAGTGACTGCTTCTATTGTCCCGTCACCCGAACCAAAGCCTACACAAGACCGAACGCGATTCCTATTATCGTCTTCTTAAAGATAGTGCGGTGCTGAGTCTGGTTCACTGTGTCCACTTGACATTCCACACAATGGCTACAAAGGGGTTTAAAAAGACTGGGGCATGCTGGCCGAATCCGACACAGGAACCTTCGAAGCAACCCGCCGCCGTAGCGTCTCACCTTCTAGTCCTCAAAGAGTACTAACCGACTCAAAAGCAGCTTGGACGGTAGACCAGCAATAAGTACACTAGCAGCAAAATAATAAAAATAAATAAAAAATACCTTCTGACAGAGATATCAAAGCCGTATTTGCTACTATGACTAGCACGAGTGGTTTCCACATTATTACCAACAACACTGTCTAGGGTTTATATTTTTCAAGGCTTTTTACCTTATATACCTTCTTGCACGACTTCGTGCACTTGTTCCAATATAGAAGGTATTTAAACTAATAATGTATCAGACACAACTGGAGTTATTAAATATTTCGTCTTTGTACTGTTTCATGTTATTGTGAGCTTAGCACATGTATGTATTTTTTCCATAAAATAAAAAAACTGTTGTGGAAATGTAATTAATGATAATTTATCTTTAATAATTTTCATGCTCAGTATTTCTGTTGCAAACAGATTATTTTTTTCTTGCTTGATTTATTATTCAAACGATAAGTTTTGCATTATTTATAAACTTGGTATCTGGTAATTTTTTTTGTGTGACTTCTGGTAGATCCACCTTTTTTTTTTTTACGTGGCAAAATCATCAAATGAGTCCTCCAACCCCTTACTGTCAGACTTGTACTGACTAAAATCCACGGTGTCCTTCGGTAGCCCTTTGTGTGCCGGGGTCGCGGTATACGTATGTCCAGAGGAGTAATGCCTTAAACGACTCTAAAGCGCGGGCCACATAGAAAAGACGTAAGACGCAGACGGGGCGGAGACATAATGTCTCTTTCATACGAAATAGAAGCGTCGCGACTCTCATACATTTTCGCACGTCCACGACGCGTCCTCGTCTTACGTCTTTTCTATGTGGCCCGCACCTATGGCCTCCAGCCAGGGGCTTACAACTAAATCGCTTCAAACAAAATGACCACACGCTAAGGGCGCACCCCCTGTGGCTTATGAACCTCAGGTTAGGGCGCCATTGAGGGTGGGCAGCAAGGGATAGGCTGGATCTGAAGGCAAACAATAAAAAATGTACTAGCTTTATGTAATTTACTTAACTGACATATTAAATTGGAACCGTGCGCCACTGTTCATTTTTTTGACGGCTATACTTTGATGAGCGGTTTTTTACTCAAATCATACTCCAGTCAAACCTAAAAATAGGTACAGACGTCAGTAAATCAACGTACCTCAATCTGTCAAAATTCGAATCTATACTATCTTTACATCGTGCGGAGTCGAATCCGTGACACACTGCGCAGCATGTGATCACTCAGTCAAAGTGAGACGCCTATGGCAGTTGAGATAAGATTTAGTGAACAA
This sequence comes from Agrotis segetum, assembly GCA_036375495.1. Taxonomy (NCBI): domain Eukaryota; kingdom Metazoa; phylum Arthropoda; class Insecta; order Lepidoptera; family Noctuidae; genus Agrotis; species Agrotis segetum. The sequence continues at coordinate 227,662 of JAQSVV010000150.1, forward strand.
ATAAAACACGCATTAAAAGAATCAATAAAATATATTTCATTCAACTTATATTAAAATCTTTAATGGCTATTTACATTTAAATTAGAAATGGTTGATGGATCTTACTTAGAGTTACATAAAATCAGAATATTTTCACTGAGTGGCAAAAATCACCTTTTTTTAAATTTTCTTCACCCAATTCCATCGCATAAATTGTTCTCAAAATCATGCTTGCATTCAATTATAACATAGTTCAGTAGAAAATCTTAAGCCGTCTTAAGCCTCATTTAGACGGAGCAAGAACTCGCATGCGAGTTTCACTACATTTCGTTATTTGTTTGATCAACTGAATTCGTTTTAACTATTAAGTCCGCAATGTAAAGCATATCGAGTGGCAGTTCTTGTATCGTCTAAATGAGGCTTAACTCATAAACTAAGGCAAATAAGCAACTTGATTTTTGTCCTCAGTTGATGCGGTTTGAGTCATTTGCTTGATTTTTGGCACGCATATTATCATTATCACCACATTTTCTAGCTTCTAACTAGTGAAGGATATTTCAAAACAGCAATTACAATAAGATGCGGTTATTCAACATTATATTCATGATTCAGTTTTGTTTTACTTTTTGAAACGTCACTGCTCATTGACCAATCCTGCTTGCACCACTAGAGTATCGTCAAAGCACAGGAAGAAAATGAAAGGATGGTCGGCCTTGAAAATATGTGTGTGCCCATACTTGGATATATGCGTAATTTCCTCTGGTTTGGTAAAATCTGGAAATAGAAAGAAATGTAAGTGTTGGACTGTCTCTCTTTGGTCTAATCGCAACCGCACTCAATTCTGAGGCCTGCTGTTGCTATAATGTGTAGTGTTAAAATAGTCTATGATTAGGTATTGATTTTATGGTTGCAGTTTTTGGCAAGTTTGGTTATCTACTAATATAATGGCGTCATCAAGACTTTTTCAACGAGGAGCTCGTGGCTAAATAATCACAGCCGCACAGGCCGATCTTCCGGGTTAAGCCGCGCTTGACGAGGTTGGTCTGTGGATGGGTGACCATCTATCATAGCGAGTTTCCTCCGTGCCTCGGAAAGCACGTAAAGCCGTTGGTCCCGGCTGTCATTTGTAGATCTTTGACAGTCGTTACTGTTAGTCAGAAGCTCTAAAGTCTGACAACCAGTCTTACCAAGGGGTATCGTATTACCCAGTTACTGGGTTGTGGAGGTCCGACAGGCAGTCGCTCCATGTAAAATACTGATATCCAGCTAAATCTGGTTTGACTGGAAGCCGACCCCAATATAGTTGGGAAAAGGCTAGGCAGATGATGATCAAGACTTTTCAACGGTCAATCACTGACTCTCAATTAAAAGAAATGGCATAGAAAGGTAATCTGGTAATAGTAGATTATTAACCAAGGGGATAAAGCAGTGTCTTCTGTCGCGGGTGACGATTTAAATCGTGAGCATAACGAAGGACTCGAGGCTTACTCCCGAGCGTAGCGAGGGTGTTAGAAACTTAAATCACGAGCGAAGCGAGGGATTTAAGACGAGTCCTGAGTGTAGCGATGGATTTAAGTTCACCCAAGACTAAGACAGCTTTATCACCGAGGAAAATACTCTACTTTTCGTACCACTTGCGAAAAAATTAACGTTATAATAATATGTATGAGATAAGCATTAATTAAACATTTAAATTTAACAATAACTTATTTAAAAAAATAAATTAAAATAAACTCAACGTTTATGTATTTGAAGAAAACAAAACGCGGCAAATTCCTAAATTATATTGTATTCTCGGAAAAGCAAAGGCATCAAGATCATACGGCCTCTTCGGTTTTCGTAATGTTATATCATAACTGCATAATAAATGCGTATTCCTTTTTCAAAAAGTTGTATAATGCCACAGTATAGAAATCATACAGTAGGACGACGCCTTTGATCTCGGGTAAAATGCCGCCATCGTCTAGACAGTTATGCATCGGCCAGGGTTGTCACAAGTAAAGAATATTTATGAAATTATTTATTTATTGCAGATCAACATGGATTAAACACTTATAACAATATTAAACACTTATATAATAATGAAAACAAGTTTTAACCCCCTCTTTACTGCATGTATTATTAAGAAGTTGAATGAAAATAAAAAATGCAGATAAGACGTATACTAAGACATTTAAAAATTGAACTGATGCATTTGATAAATGGTTACTATGTGACACTGACGACGTGGACTGCGATTTTTTTTTAAATTTTAACTTCCAAATAAATAAATATCATAAATACAATACAAATTAATAAATAATAAGTATATTCTAACCGAAAGGGTACTTACATACATGTGAAAAAAAAATTGCTACAGACTACCAAAATGAACAACTTTTACTATAGGACCAACTCGAGACAGATTTTAGAGCAGTGGTGGCCCAGTGGTATCGGCCCCGACTTACGAGTTGTAGGTCGTGGGTTAGAATCCCGGCAGGCGCATTACTTTGTGTAATTTATTTCATCACCACTGCTCTCAAAAACGGTGAAGGAAAACATCGTGAGGAAACCGGCATGTCCTAGAACCAAAAATTCGAAGACATGTGACATCCACCAATCCGCACTAGGCCCGCGTGGTGGATTATGGCCCACCCCCTCTCACAGAGAGGAGGCCTGTGTCCCAGCAGTGGGAACATTAATAGGCTGATGATGAGACGGCATTTCGTAACCAGCACCCCAATTTATCACGGAATTGGCGTAATACATTTAAATTGACGCCCGCCATCTTCGATTTCAAAAAGAATGACTTTTTCGTTACAAGCACCCCAATTAACCTCGAAATTGACACCCATATCAAATTCTAAGATAAAAACGGCGTACGCCATCTTAGATTTCAAAAAGAATGGCTTTTTTGTTACAAGCACCCCAATTAACCTCGAAATTGACACCCATATCAAATTCTAAGAAAAAAACGACGTCCGCCATCTTCGATTTCAAAAAGAATGACTTTTTCGTTACAGGCACCCCAATTAACCTCGAAATTGACACCCATATCAAATTCTAAAGAAAAAATGACGTCCGCCATCTTGGATTTCAAAAAAAATTGCTTTTTCGTAACAAGCACCCCAATTAACCTTGAAATTGACACCCATATCAAATTCTAAGGAAAAAACGGCGTCCGCCATCTTGGATTTCAAAAAGAATGGCTTTTTCTTTACGAGCACCCTAATTAACCTCGAAATTGACACCCATATCAAATTCTAAAGAAAAAATGATGTCCGCCATCTTGGATTTCAAAAAGAATGGCTTTTTCGTAACAAGCACCCCAAATAACCTCGAAATTGACACACATATCAAATTATAAGAAAATGACCTCCGCCATCTTGGATTTCAAAAAGGATGGCTTTTTTGTAACAAGGACCCCTAATAAACTCAAAATTGATACCCGTACTTGGTAAATTAAAATACGTCCGCCATCTCGAAATTCACCCTTGGTAATTAATAAAAAAAGTCCACCATCTTGTCATGGGACATACAAATTGTAACACAGTCATATAAATAATATAATATTAGTAGAATTTCCAAACAGATGCCCTGTGCAATAACCTATTTAAAAAAAAAGGCGTGCGCGGGTCGGCCATTTTAAATAAACAAAGAAAAATAAATACGCACGTCATACGCGATAGCCCTGAATGATAGAGCCCGACATAGTAACATCGTTTTGTTCCCAAGTCGGGCTCGGCTTACCCGCGTCTCACCTCTCACACCCCGCACGATTGCCCTGTCTAGACGTCTTCGTCGGACGACTGTAGGATTATTAGACTGTGATAATGCTTTACATACAAACTCAATGGTGTAAAGACAGACTGATGTAGTTCACTATCGGTAAGTATTCGAAATTCAAATCACATTCTCTCCCTAGAGGATGAATGAAATTCAGTACAACTTTCTTTCCCTAGGGAAAGCTGTTTTTAACAGATTAATAATGACTATTGTTATGTACGCTTTTTGTGGCATAGAATGTCACTTTTTTGAGCAAGTGGTACGAAAAATGGTTTTATTATTTGCTATTTCTTACTACTTCGGATTGCTTACAACACTAATAAAACGTCCCTAGGGGCGGGGATATTAATACTGCCTTTCGAACTATTCTGTCTTTCTCTATTGAATATTTTCTAGAATGATCTTCACAATTACCAGTAGAAATACATTTTCAAAGAGAATGTTGCTTGAGTAATCAGTTGCGATGTCGAGTTAGGCACGTCATGTTTTAATTTTGTTTTCTTACAATATTCTTTCACAAAGTAAATTAACAACAACAGATGCGACATAATTAATAGTCGACATCGATAGGGCTTACCATTCGATAAGAATATAAAAGAACATTGTTTAAACATGACGCATTGAAAATTGTTTGTCTACTAAGGGCCTATACACACCACGTTTTTTAAACGCGCAGTCAACGCGTGTTTCGGAAACACGCGTCGACGGCGCGTTTTTATTACAGTTTGCTGTTGTTTGTATCGCGTCAAAAGCGCGTTTGCATCGCGTCTGTGTTGCTATACAGGCGCGTCTGTATCGATTCAAACGCATATTTGAATTTATACATTAATGGTGTGCAAAGGTCTACATGCTGCGTCTGATTTGCGTACGTATCGCTAAAAACGCGCATCAACGCGCATTTAAAAAAAACGTTGTGTGTATAAGTCCTAAGACATATTGTGTCAATAAATAACATGGTACATGACGTATTTTACAGTGTTTATTTTATTTGTGCTGTAATTCAAAGAATATGTAAATGAGTTACTATGTGAAATATCATAGAAACGTGTGCTTTGAATTCTCCATGGCAGATTTTGTTTTGTCCTAAAACCATCACTTACCCATGTCTGATTTGTTTCCCATTCCATATTCGGTGACCTTGAAGTCTATTTTCTGCAAGATATCGCCTACATATGGTGGTTTAGCAGAACCTATGTCTTTGAGCGCAGTGGTTTCTTTTTTGAATAATTCCTTCAAGTTAGCCTGTGTAACGAAAACATTAGGGTGTATAAGACCAAAAGATTTTGTAAATGTGAAAGTTTGGATACTTAAATGAATGCCGGAAATGGTTGAACCATAGCGTTGAACGGATAGGGTCAGTACAGATATAGATAGTCTACATTAACCCCTTATTTTGTGTCTAACATGAAAATGAAGACGGGAAGTTTAGTTTCGAACAGCAGTTTTGAACTATATTTTATGTCACAAATATTACAGTCACCTTTTATTGTACTGATCTAAAATAGCTTAATTTTTTTAGCGTGGTAAAATCGTCAAATGACTCCTCCCACCCCGGGCAGGGCGGGAGGGACTGTCAAGTGTCAAGTGGCACTCGTACTGACTAAAATCCACGGTGTCCTTAAATAGCCCTTTATGTGCTGGGGTCACGTTAATGAGATAAGTCCCGCAACACCGGCAGGCTTTGGCCCCCTAGACCCCGGGCCCTGTCATCTTGCTGATACTCTTTGAGGCGCGCGTAGAACAGAACGCGCCGTCGAACCAGGTCCATGGTCGGACAGCGAGTTGCCCTTTACTCGCCGCCCGCATGCTCGGGCCTATGGTGGCCGGAGATCGTCTTGCGACGTCTGTCGCCGTATCTAAAATAGCTTTACAAATGCTTGTAATTTCTACCTGCGAGTCTTGGCCATTACGATGGTATTGCCTTTCAAAGGGTCAACAATTGAAGTAGATACAAAAATACTATGCTTACCGCCTCTGAAGAAAGCTGTAATCTATTAGCTACTGATAAGTTGAATTTTGGCAACGAAATTTTTAAATACTCATGTTTCAAACTATCAAGTGCTGATAATATGTTTTCAGGATTTTCCATTTTCTTAAACAAGTCCTTGATGCCATCGAGCGCATTTGGCAGGATTATGACCAAAGAGAATCTCCCACCTGTGAAATTTAGTTTCAGAACCTAAAAAGAGAAATGAACACAGGTATTTATTAACGCTTATTGAGTTTCGAAAATGAAGCTAAATTGACACACAAACGGTCACCATGTATTAAATACATGATTCTAACAATAAAAAAATTCCAGTATTGATAACACAATATCTCTAATAAAGGGCAATGTTCAAAAATTATCTAGTGTTTTGTTCAAAAATTATCTACATTTAAAACTGTGTAATTATTCTTATACCCACACTGTTAATTGGACACTGTTTTGGTGATCGGATCGGATCAAAATACCTTTTTAGATTGAATAAAAGGGGGGGGGATACTGCAACGTTTTAAAACCAAGCTTATTCCAGCGAGTGAAAGTGACAGAGCTATACAAGTCATCTAGCGCCATCTCGTTCACACACTGGAACAAACCTTCCGTCATAGTAGGCCACGAACTGAATTTGTCGTAATTTATAGACCACGATGACCACATAATACAGCGAAGCGGGAGCGAAGCTCGAGAGATTTCAGTTTCAAGAAATGAATGTAACTGTAAAACGTTTATTTGTACACGTACCTTTGCGTTCAGCCGATTGCTGTGTGCGAACAAGAAAATACCGTTACTATGCATAGTAGGAATTTTGATAATTTTGCCCTGAGTATAGAAATCTTTCATGTTTGTAGCTGATGGATGAAACTGTTTCTCCCATATTCCCTGGAATGATGTTATTTTGTTAAAGTTTGTTGTTTTACAATAAAGTAACTATTTCATTGTGTTGTCTTGTGTACATTTGAAAACTAACCTCAAATTCTTCAGCATCTAGCAGTAACAATCCATCCAGTGACTTCAATGTGCGTGCTTTCATGTAATGGAGCATACTATTTTCAGTATTTGAGGCCACCTAAGAAAAAAATCACATTTCATTTTCTTCATGATCGTGATCAGAAGTTATATATTTATTTATGAACCAACTTACGTCACTATTAATCTTTTTAACAGCTTTCGGGGACTTGAAATTAAGATTTTCAGGTCCCATACCGAATATTTTTGTAGTACTCTCAATAAAATCTTCAGTTAGTGCATAGGGTTCATTAGCGTATATTTTACAAAATAGCTTGAAGTCAATGTCCGGATAAGTGGCAGTCAGATTTGCAGATATTTTCGGCATGTAACAGCGGATCTGTGAAAAGATTAGGATCATAAGTATGATTTTTTCCTATTCTGTTTCTATTTTAGAGCCCACATCTCAAGGTCTAGGCTCTAGGTTTAAAAGGATTTAGACCAAGCAGTTGTAACTTTAATGTTTCAAAGTCATAGGAACTTGGAAAATGGAACATTAACCCTATAAAACATTGATTGACTCTTGATTCCTCTTGGTTATCAGAAGACTTCATAAACAACTAACCAAATGAAAAATGTTCTACCTGATCGAGAACAATATCTTGCTTGAAAATATTCATTAACAAGTAACTTAGGTCGGCCTGTCCACCACATCGGCACATCTGCGGGAATGAGCAAAGTGCAATAATGAAAAAGCTTTCTTTTAAAGACACACTCTTGACGAATGCCACGAAAGAGGAGTGTCAATCGATTTTGAACCATATCATAATGATATAGACCTTGGCCAATGTTAATACTAGGCATTTGTCCAGTGTGTCTTTTGGTTTGAATGATGATGAAAATAACACTAACCTGTTCCGTATTCTTAAAATTTAATACATTTAAGAGTTCTGTCCTTAAAGTGGACTTGGACGTCAAACTAACAGCTAGTTGACTAATAAGGAACAAAATGGATGCTCCTCCAACTAGCACATTTTCTACAGGCTCACGTTCCGATAGATCCTGAAAAAAAACGTATTGAGAAGAGCTGTTTTTAAGGATATGACGTTAGAGTGAGTATATAATTATGGAATATATCTAATATCTTTAAACGAGCAATTCTTGTATATTTATTTATATATAATCAGGATCTCTGAAACAGCTCCAAGGATTTTCATGAAAGTTACAGATTAGGGGTTTTACGGCTCAAGGAAACGATTTATCAAGGTCCCTGGTTCGAGAAAAGCTCGGTTCCCAAGATATAGACATTTTAAAAACCGAGCGAAGCTCGGTCAACCAGATATTGGAATATAATAGAAGTTTCTTTCAACTAACAAACAGAGATTTAACTCTAAGAAGAATATAATCTTTACTGACCTACTTTTTTTAGTAGATATTGAGAAGAGTAGAAGAAAACACAAGCATTGATCTTAGATATAAATTAACTGGAAATTCGGTTATCTTCACAAAAAAAAATATCAGCAATTATATACAAATAGTTTACGTATAATGTCAAGAATATGATAAAGACAACGTTAAAACTTCTTATCACATACACACAGAGCACGACATTCAAAATCTATCTTGTTAACCGGAGATCAGGGAGGCGCAAAAAAAATAAAAGGTTCGTTTTACATTTGAACGTAATGTCTTTTGACTATTAGATCAAGGCAATACATTCAAGTAAGTAGCAAAAAAAATAGCACTCACAGTCAGTAGTTTTGTAGTGTAGACAAGATTCCCTTTTATAAACAATTCCTTTGCTACGTCTTCACAATTTGGGTCTTCCGGTGTCGTGATCATCATTGTAGTGGTAGAATCTGCCATCGTATTTCATATAAGTTTTCATTATAATATATTAAGTTTAATATATATGTTTCCGAAAGAAAAGTGTGCGCAACTATTCTTAAGATTTATTCTTCATCTTCTGGGGCTGTATCATCACGATATTGTTCTAATGTTATTTCAATTTAAGGAGAGATAGAGTGTTCGTACAGTTTTTTATTTTCTTTATTGATTATTGAAGCAAGGTTAGAAAACTAATGCTACAAAAAGTCATGATAGAGCCCTAGATCGTCGTTGAAAGAAAAGATTAAAAAAAAAACATTTTGGCTAACATGCTCTGAATACAGTACAGCTGGTTTTACTTAAAATTATTGTTAATAAATTACCTTGATTGTCAGGATTTGCAGTTGTAGACGATGAAGCCATTGTTGTTGATTTTGCTCGTCTTTCTAAACAACGGAATTTAATTAGGTATGTAAAAATATAGGTAACTAAGCAGCACTAGTGACCAAAGATATTAAAAAATCAAGTGAACTTACTGCACTCTCGTTTGCTCAAACAATTTCCTTCTTCGTCCTTGTAGTATCCGGATTTGCATCGGCACTCGGCTTTACATGTTCCTTTGTGAGTTGAATGCTTATGGCATTTAACACCGTTGAGGTAATCATTACATGTCATTTGTGGGCATGATGATGCACACTTGGAATACGATTCGTGTTTACCTCTGCAATCTTTTGGTCCTGTAGGATTTTCACGGTATTAATGTTGCGAAAACTGCCACTTTTTTAATACCTATCCATATTCCCAACTTTATTTTTTACAGAGAGGAATAAAAAAGGAAGAAAAAATAACCTTCTTAAAGTTAGTTATGAACAAAAGTAGACAAATGAAATTTAAATAGATATGACAAGTCATCAACAGCTATCAGATACCAGTTATAAATTGCAATTGAACAAATTTAGCACCTACATTAAGCAACACATTTGTCTGACTCGGTGCTTACATTTATAACGTTCACACATGCATCTTCCTAACTCGCATTCTGGCACTGAACAAGTTTTGCTACTGTTGCTAGACAACGGGAAATACTTCAAGTTGCAATTAAGTGACGGACAATCACGAAATACCTTTCCAACAATTCTGTTGATTTGAAGAATGTTCTTACAAGAAGTTCGTTCGCAATGAAGACACTATTAAATCAAATGTTTTGTTGGTTATATTTTCGGGCCTGTATTGCGGTTGTCTTACATAAAGTTGGATAAGTTCCAACCTCTACTAGATTGGCACAGCAGCGATTCTACCAAGACTTTGGACAAGCAGTTTAAGGGATTATAGAAAGTGGGGAAGTAAATAGTTTAATCCTGAAAACTGCAACTGTTGTTTTCGAGACATACTCGAGGAAAATTTGTATGTTAAATGTTCATACACGTTTTTTTTTATTTCTGGTTTTTGTTCGACCGGGATTTGGTAGCTTGACTTGGCGATAGACATTTGTGCTATAGATAAATCATAAGTTTCTTCGCATTTTACATTGCTGTACTCTGTTTTGACCGCATGACACACCTGAGCTGACCACGACCTATGCTCGAAAGTGCGAAGTTGTTAAGTCTAGTTAAGAAAGAGTTTAACCATTTGCAACAAATTCACTGAATCTATTACTTATAATTACCTCTAACTGTGGTAGTTTCTTCTTCCGTAGTCATTGTTGATTCTTCGGTAGATGAATCCGGATCTTCAGTTGTAGTTGTGGTAGTCTTCCATTGTCTCTTGGTTGTTCTATGTCTGCAAGTATACGATCCCGTAGAGCTTTTAGTCGTTACTTCATGTCCAGATTCCGTAGTTGTCATTTCTGATACTTCGTTAGACGAATCACCTGTTAAAATTTCACACAATATAACAACAAACTCAGATCATCAAATCATCTAATTAGACTCGTACTGACTAAAATCCACGGTGTCTTTCAATACCTTTCATGTTCTGGGGTCACGGTAATGAGATAAGTCTCGCAACCATCCTAGTAAGCTCAGAGAAAAGATAAACTCAGTACAAGTCACATTAATTTTAAAATACACTTACTGCAGTCTTCTGGTAAGACACAAACTCCGACATAATCATCAAAAACAAAGTCTTTTTTACAATCACAGCTATTTTCATAGCAGACTTCAGCGCATGAGACGGGTCCTTTATCGTAGTTAGAGCATCGTCGGCCACAGTTGACACCGCAGCCGTATGTCGCATTCTTGTCATTTCCACAGGAATCTGTAACATCAACGACCAAATAATAGTACTTTGTTATCCGAGCGGTGAAAGTTACTTATTTCAGTCCTGAGACGGGGTTTGGCGAACGTAATGTAGTGCGTAATTTACTAGAGGTAAACACTGCTTTTCATTACGAATATGAGGAAAGTAAAATTTAAAAACATAAAAACTTGTTCAAGAAAAAATGAGTGTTGGTCGGATTTTTCTTATTTTTTTGTCTGTGGTCGTCCAGCTATTCAGACCGTAGTTTTCATGTTTGTCATTTAAAAAAAAAGGCAAAGATTTTGCCGAAAGCTAACTTATTTTAGAGAAATAGTTGAAAGTAAAATATATTAAAGCCGTAATATTACTTATATTAACTGTCTTTATTTAATTTTAAATAGCGCTGTAATTTAGAAACTGTATAAAAAGTTACAACATGATTCAATAGAAATGTCAAAATATAACTAGTTTGTTTTTCATAAATTTGGTAGCTGTCCGTTGAAAGCCATTCTCCCTAGGCCTGCAATGGACAACTTTCAAACGGCTAATCAGACATTTGTAATGACCTTCTTTCAGAGTATGAATAATTAAAAAGATAATATCATTCAAACTAATAGTTGTTGTATACGAGTATTTAGAACCTTCTGTAATGATCGTACCATCAGATCCTTCAGTGGTTGTCTCTTCTCCCGATTCTGTGGTAGTCTTAGGATGTTTAGTTGTTTTTGGTCTTCCCGTGGTAGTCGGTCTCTTCGTACTTTTTGGTCGACGCGTGGTGTGTGTTGATCCTTCACTTGATGTCAGACCTATTTTGAATTGCATTAGTCTAAGAAATATATGATTATAAGAAGAAGAAAAAAACAAATTACTTAGTTTGGAACTCAAAATATTGATAAGTAAGTATCAACACATTATCTGTTCCCTTGTTAAAGTATAGGAAAATACCGGATGAATTTTTCAACTGAGCGTAGATGGCCATATCCGATACTGAGAGGAATACCTTAAAGTTAAAGTCCCTACTACTATAGCAATATTCTACCTTTTTCACTCCATTCCATTTCTTTGCACAAACGAGATCACCTACCTAACATAAATAAGTAGCAGTAAGTGGATGGTAAAACGCTTTTATGAAAATGTACTTACTGCAGTCTTCAGGCAGGACACAAAATCCGAGAAATTCGTCAAAAACAAAACCTTCTTTACAATCACAGCCATCATCGTAGCACACTTCACCGCATGAGACGTGTTTCTCGTAGTTGGAACATTTTCGGCCACAGTTGATACCACAGCCTTGCGTCGCATTTTTGTCGTTGCCACAGGAGTCTGTAACAAACGGAGAATCAATATTTTCTGTTCCTACATAACTATAGTGTGAGTGTACAGTTCCCATTTGTACAGGAAGGATCTGGTGGAATTGTACCTGAAAATTGATATTAGTGAACTCATCTACCGCAATTTAGCAATTTGAAATAAATGATTTCCACTATCGCCTTAATTATGTCTGCTACACTACTATTTCGCGTGATTGTGTGTAGTCAAACTGTAGCAGTTATCGTTTTTTAGAATCTTTTGTAGTGATCTTACCATCGGATCCTTCTCCTGAATCTGTAGTAGTTCTTGGCATTTTAGTTGTTTTTGGTCTTTGCGTACTGGGTTTCTTAGTAGTCGGATGTTGTCGGCGAGTTGTCGATTTCGTCATAGGACTCTCTGTAGATGATGACATATCTGCAATAAAAATACAGTAATTTAACCAGTGTTCTAAGTTCAAAATAATAACTTGATGTCCTTGATCACACGACACATAAAAATTAGAAAAGATTTTTTTTTCTTATTAAATAACTGTTGTGGTTAAAGTTGCGTTTCGCTCTGAAAGCAATTATGAATGTTTTACTTTACCCAACACGTGATATTTATTTTCCATGTGGAAACAAAGTTAACAGTATTCATTCAATACTCAGTAAAGTTTGTAGGCCCGTCATTATGCTGACGCTCTTTGACGCGCGCATGGAACACAACGTGCCGTCGTCAACCCAATTAAATGATAAATAACTAGAATGGTACTTCATCACTCACTCTCATCATCACCGTCGTCTTCGTTACTTTCTGTTGTTCCTTCTGTTTTAACTGTAGTTGAACTTGAATCTTCACTTGACCTTTGACCTGTTTTTAAATTGAATTTGTACTAGAAAAAATAATCTTAACATTTCTTTATCGCCATCATCATTATCAACCTTAGGACATCTACTGCTGAATATAGGCCTCCCCTATAGATTTTCAATATAACCTGTTTGAAGCGGTTTTGTGAAAATTATGTTGCAAAAATATTTTCAACACATTTGCTCGAAAAATGCATTTACGAGGCCTGTATGCATTGTTCGAAAGTTAAAAATTACGCACCATACCACGGAGCGTGCGGTAAAATAGGTACTCTCACATAAGTACCTACTTTACCGCACGCTCCGTTGTATAGCACCGTGCGTTTTCTTTACGGTTTTTTTTTAATTTTCATTAAAAAAAAAATGAATTCCACCAAAGAGTTTCACATTATGAGAATGAACAGCCTGACTGATCGAACCTCCTTGGGAGCGCTTTTGATCAATACGTTGTCTCACTTTAATACTAATGAGTAAATGAGACGAAATATGTAATTCTAATTTCCACCACGTGCATGTGGCGCCATTTGCAAATTCACGCCATTTTCAAGGAACTTCAAAAATTGTTGAGACTTTTCTACTATTAAATAAAGTTTGTTTAATTACATATTGTACTGTTTTCTCGCAAATGTGTTGAAAAACATTGTATGACACACGTGCGGAAATTGGTATTTACAAACTCGTGACTATGGTAAACCCTCGGCTTCGCCTCGGGCTTACATTCGTCTACTCGTTTGTGAAAACCAACTTACCGCACTAGTATCATAAATAACTATTATTGCTTTATACTGTTAATGTTATTTTCAAATATTTTTTTCAATATAGCCCTATCACAACTTCACCTTCAACGCGATCGCATAGTACGTACTCTACCTATTTTACTACATTCCATATTTTTCACAAAAGAAACATCACCTGGATTTAGTAAAGTTGTTACTCGAATAAAGACAAAAAAAACATGAATCATTTAACAATGTACTTACTGCAGTCTTCAGGCAAGACACAAAATCTTAGGATATCGTCGAAAACAAAGCCTTCTTTACAATCACAGCTATTTTCGTAGCACACTTCGTCGCATGAGACGGGTCCTTTATTGTAGGTAGAGCATTGTCGGCCACAGTTGACACCGCAGCCTCTTGTAGCGTTCTTGTCATTGCCACAGGAATCTGTAACAACGAAGATACAATATTTTGTGTTCTTGCAGGTAAATCTAGATTGCATTCTACTTTACAGTGTATGAGTGTAGAGTTCCTGATTGAAGAGGAGAGATATTCTGACCCGACAGATGTTGGGTCTGGTGGGTTAGAGATATTAGTTCCTTCCATTGCCGCTTTTATTTTGTCTACTACACTACTATTTCGTGTGATTGTGAAGTGAACATGAAAATATTGACCGGGAACGTGCTACTGAATAAAATATCAGTATGTAACTGTAGTTGTATTTTTAGAAGCTTCTGTAGTGATCGTACCATCAGATCCTTCAGTGGTTGTCTCTTCTCCCGATTCTGTGGTAGTTTTAGGTGTTTTAGTTGTTTTTGGTCTTCGCGTACTATTCGGGTTCTTTGTTGTTTTTGGGTGATGCGTAGTACCTGGTTTTTTAGTTTTTTTAGATGTGGTTACTGTTTCAGTCGAAGATGATGTCTCAGATTCTTTTTCAGTTGTGGATTTTGATTCTGACTCTTCTGTTGTCGGTTCTGATCCAGACCCTTCAGTTTCTGATTTCGTTACAGAACTCTCTGTTGAGCTCCGTCTTTCACTAGATTTTGAACTTACTGTGGATGATGTCATATCTGGAAGAAAAGTACTGTAATTGAACTAGCGCCCGACTAATTTTAGTATATTTAAACTCTTCAATCACTCGTAACATAAATGCGATCGATCATAAATTTCCAATAAATGAACTGTTATCTTCGGTTGAATCGATATCCAAATTCATCGGTTGGTTATTAAAGTATCTTTGCTTACACAGCGATTTCAGAGAGCAAAGCTGCTTTATCACCCCACACACACCCCACATAAGAAATGTATTCATTTTGACTTAACATGTTGTGTCATATTTTCTATAATGTAGTTCTTCCTAGTATAATCTATGCTACGCGTCTCATGTAATATAAAGTAGATAATGCATAACTATTAATATATGACTCACTCTCATTGTCACCGTCGTCTTCGTTATTTTCTGATGTGCCATCAGCTTTTTCTGTAGTTGAACTTGAAACTTCTCTTGATGCCGGACCTGTATCATATAGGTATGAGTATTACAGATTTAGTTAATAGAATAATCCTCAGTCTACTGACTTATTTATGATGTATTACTTTTGGGAGTTCCTTCTTAAGATTCTGTTTATAAAGTTTATACTCAGATAGACTGTTTTGATATTAATAAAGCAATCCTAAGAAACATTCACGTATTGGAACTAGTACGTTTTTGGTATCGCCACAACTGGAAGGTGTCTAAAAAGAAAAGATTGATATGGGCTAGAAAATGATTAATCTTTTGAGTCAAGTCATTTTAATATGTAAACGATACCTCCTTTATGTAGTAACTGAAGATGGTGAAATATTAATTAATCCTTCTATAAGCGTGCGTTTACGGTATTTTATTTCCATTTCATGTCGTTGCGGCAGCTAAATAATTAACTATTTAATTACATTGTTGAAGAACATGCTCGGAAGGCAAATAGATTTTAATACTCGTATTTTATTGAAATTACCTACGAGATAAAATATAATAAAGACTTCTTCTGGATTGTTAATTAATATTAACATTAATAATTATATGTAGCATCCCGTTCCTATTAGTTGTAAATTAAATTACGCCTGTGAAACGCACCTGAGGAAAGATTATGACTGCATAACTTATAAAGTCATTTTGGAAATTAGCTGAAATATGACGATAAATAATTATTGAAAATGACAAATAAGCTTTCATGAAAAACGCTGCCCTTTGAGACATAACAAAGCAATGTTAAGTACATAATTGTTATATCCCCTCTTTTTACTAAATTACTCCGGAGCAGTTGGGGCGTAATTATTACCTACTAAAAAAGTTTCATTTTCTTTTAAGGGTCGTGGTTTTAATATAGGTTATTCAATGTTTTCCATCTATTCAAATCTTCCCACTTTTCTATTTTCCACATTGTCCAATATACCAACTGCGTCGAACAATAAAGTTTTTTATTTGAGCACTATAGATCCAAATTGTCGGTTGTGTGTGTAAAGTGAACACAGTACCAACCCGGGAAAAATTACATTCTGCCCGGTTAAACTTGTTGGAGAACGAATAGCTATCGACTAACTTGTCGTTCTGGTAGCGAGTTTGTAAATGAATCCTTTTTATTCAACACCACGTTTGTCAAAAAACTCGGAGGGAAAAATGTTTATGGTACTCGTATTGATACAGGTTCGAAAATTGTAGATTAACTTTAAAGGAGATAATTTAAATGCAGTGCAGTAAAAGGTAATATCAGCCACGTCAACAACACAAAGAGAGCTCAACAATAATTCTCGTAATCTAACCCATTGGATCTTGGTTTTTGTGTCGGGGGTTTTTTAAATTTTAATTTAATTTTTATTTGAAACTTTTTATATGTAGGTACACACTTAATTAAGTGATCAATATTCCCTTTCAGTTTTCTTTGATTTAAGACCCCACTCGAGTATATTTACAAACCCTCGGCTACCCTTTCTCACTTTTACCCCCATAACTTTTAAACGGCTCAACCGATTTTCATCAAACATGTCTAAGAACACTCGCACGTAAATCACCTTTAATACAAAAAAAACTAAATTGTAATCGCTTCATCCGTTCGGGCTCTACGGTGCCACAGACAGACAGACAGACAGATAGACAGACAGACAGACAGACAGACAGACAGACAGACACGTCAAACTTATAACACCCCTCTTTTTCCGTCGGGGGTTAAAAAATAACTAAGTTTTACTGTAATAAACTTTAAGTAATTCCGCCGTAAAGAGTTTTATGGTCAAACGGATTGTATTATAAAACAGATCTGTGTATCCATAGAACATGAAAGATAAATAATTCAAGAGAATTAAGAAAGATAATCTTATTTGGCCGTCGTTTTGTATCAACGTACTTTATTTTAGTGGATCAAATAGCTTCACTTGAAAACTTTTCCCACTATGTTGGGCCGCAGATGTTTAAATAAATAAATTCATGGTATTAACGATTTGGAAACTGATTCTACGCCTATAGGTATTTAAGTATTGATTGCTTTGTTCTAGAACTTTCGTTAATACGGACGTTTCAGATTTCGTTTAAAATATCGTATCTACGTACGGGAAATCTGAAGGGTTTTCTTTCAGGAATCTCTCTGGAAGTGCAGCTTCTTGAAAAGAGACTTTAATATCAAAATTCTCCATTACCCTATAAAACTACAAAAGGTAGGTAGTATTTTCGTAATATTAAAAAGTTGCTTTCGAGTTTCAAAAACTTTATAGCATGAAGTTAGCCAACAAACTGTGCAGTGTGCAGTGGTTCCTGATCGTATTTGCTCAAATTAAGATTTATGCAGAGTATTATTAATTTTGCTAATTTATTTGGAGAGACTGAAGTTTTACAGTAATTTCCCTTATTTTGGGTTATTTCGTAAATGAAGATGTTACTTTTGTACTTATGAATTGCTTTTATAATTTAGGTCGTAGTTTTCAAGAAGAAAGATGAAGATTTGAAAGTCATGTCAAAAAGTTTTGGCATTATACACCCCGAAACTGTGAAGAGTTTTGAGTAAGTTTTGAGACAGATATAACACAGAATTAGGCCAATTAGGAGCATCTTACAAAAGGGGTTACTGAGATAGACATAAGCTGTTTGGCAGCAAGGTTTTTTTTATCTTAAGCTGATTGAATACACCCAAATATTTTTTGATTATGTGAGTTTGTTTAACTCAAAATTTAATTAAGAAATACTTTGTATTCTTCGCGCACAAATAAATTATCAATGCCTTTGATATAAAAATTACAATAGAGTATTACCATACTTCCCGCTTCAGTAGGTAATAAGCTGTAAAATGTAAAAGCGGTTTCGATGGGAAGCGTGGTTTGTTTATGGCTCGTTCAGTGCTCGCTAATGCGTAATGCGCAATTTATGTAAGTGCACAAACTACTTCAGTAATTGCACTTAACACTATGTACGTATGTACCGCTGTAATATTAAGATGCATGTGTTTATCAATCAATTTCGTATTAGGATGATTTAGTTGTTGGGTACTCGAATAGTGAAAATAACTTCAGTATTCATTTTAAGAACAGCTGATGCTGGAATTTATTTGAAAGGTTTTATTTACAGCTGCAGCATTAATGCAGTTGAATCTTCAAATCGTGTCTCATGTGGTTTGGTAAAATTATTAAATGAGTCCTCTTACCTAGGGCTAACCAGGAGGGACTTTTAAACTTCCCTATCCTTCAAAAACTCTTTACCGGGTCACGGTAGCTCATTAGTCCCGCGACCCCATATGGTCTTATATTTTAAATTAAATCAAACAATTAGACATAGAATGAGAAATTCTCCCGCTATCGTTCATTAGAAATGAAATAAATACTATACAAAGGAAAAATGTCTATTTCACATTGTACTTACTACAATCTTCAGGCAGAACACAAAATTTGAGGATGTCGTCGTAGACAAAGTCTTCTTTACAATCACAGCTATTTTCATGACACTTTTCTTCGCATGAGACGGGTCCTTTATCGTAGTTAGAGCATCGTCGGCCACAGTTGACACCGCAGCCGTATGTCGCATTCTTGTCATTGCCACAAGAAGCTGAAACAACGATACATATTATTTGTTCTTTCAGGTGCATAAGAGTTGGAGGCTTTACCCAGAAGTGGAATCTCTCGAATATATTATATCCGAAAATTTGCAAGACTTATAGCCAAGTAAAAAATTAGATAAACTATCCCAAACAAAAATAAAGTTGGTAAACAAAAAATTTTCTTAAAATTTTTAGTTTCAAACATGTTGGGACCATAAAATACAATCAATCTAGTAAACTATTTGTACAATATACATAATGAAGTTATTTTTACTACATCCATAATGCAAATTGTGGTGAAACGGGACGTGAATAAAAAACTCCCCGTTTTCGATAATGACGACAGTGACTTGAGGTTATACACTTCTATTGTTTTAACTATAATAATAAGTGTGATTGAAAATTAAATTTTAATTACAATTACAATGAATTGGTAAAATTATTCTATTTTTGACAAGAAATTATGTAAAAAAGGCAAATAAGGGATTGAAACTTAATTCAACATCCACAATATGGCCGTAACCGAAACAATAGCGAATGTTTGAATTAGATTTTTTTTTTTGGAGCAACAAGCGACAAATTTCACTATGAAGTTATCTTTACATTTGTTTCTTGGGATTTGCATTTTTTAATGTATTTTACTTATTGTTTACCTATATAAATAAATCCGTTAATACTTACGGCATTTCTTAGCTGACATGCAGATTCCATCGTCATTTCTCACATAACCTTCTTTACAGACACAGGCTGCAGGTCCTTTGCAAGATTCTTTGGCATCAGTTTCAGAATCATTTTTTTCTTCCTTCCTATTCTTCTCTTCGTGTGATGAACACTGAGGGATCCCAACCTCCTCACAAAGCTGTGGTTGGCACAGTTTCTCGGGACACTTCACATATTTTTCGTGTGCAGCACATTTTTCTGACAGACATCATACAAATATTATGGAAGCTACGGTATTTATTTTCCCAATCCAAGAGGTAAGTTTTTGCAGTGATTTAGATTTGTTTTAATTTGAATCTATTCACTTATTAAGTAGTTGAAGCACGTCTTATAAATCATGATGGTAGTTAGATAGACAGGAAACCTATATACAGAGTGAATTTTTCAATTGGGCGTGGATGGCCATATCCGAAACTAAGAGCAATATCGAAAAACTTTGAAATGAGTCTCGAAGCCGAGTTTGACGAAAACTAAAACTGCATCATTGGATTTTAGAAAAATCAATAATTGTGGCCAGGAATCGAGCCGGCTGATTTCGTAAACATATCACAGCCTGTATTAATTACACCATTCGATAGTGTTGCTAATAAAGGGTCAAGCCCAGTTGAAAAATTCACCCTGTATATGGTTGTATACCTCTGTCAATATTTGCAGAAAAAAAGTAGGTAACGGTGGCTAGATTAGTGTGGATTCCTACAGATAGAGTAAATATAAGTAAAGAAAAATACATACTGTGATGATGACTAGTCTTTATAATAGTCGTGCTGCTGGCAGCCGCTGCAGATGCTTCTGCTGTACCATTACCTTGAAAAAACAAGGGATAAACAT
Source organism: Agrotis segetum (assembly GCA_036375495.1). Classification (NCBI taxonomy): domain Eukaryota; kingdom Metazoa; phylum Arthropoda; class Insecta; order Lepidoptera; family Noctuidae; genus Agrotis; species Agrotis segetum. Next base: position 247,877 of record JAQSVV010000150.1, read on the forward strand.
ACCGGGTTATTCTTTTAAGTTGGTGAACAGGGTGAAATCGGAAACCTTATGGAATTCAAAAACAAAATTGATAAGTTAAGGTTTTTTTTAGAATATTTATTTTTTGGTCAAGTAAGCCACACTTGACCAAAAAATACACACCACAAAAAATCCACAAAAAATCGGAATTCGACAATTTGCTCTCTGTCATGTAAGGATTTAGGCTAATGATGATGATGTGATTTTGAATTATTGGTCAATAAAGAAATCTGTATTCGTGGTGGATAATGGCCCACTCCCTCTTACAGAGAGGCCAGTGTCCCACCATTGGGAACAGAGAAGGCTGATGATGTGGGAAATCTTACCTCCATCTGTTCCTGCAGCTGCACCTGCTTCAGCCGTATTAGTCACTTTTATTACAGTGTGTGTGTCTCTACCTGTTGAGGTTAATTTGTCAATTATTTATTTGATATTTCCATCTAAATGCCATAAGGAATTCTTTGTGGGATACAAAGTTATTTATGGCATTGGGTGAAGTTCACAGTTTACATGGTCATTGTGTTAGCACAGGGATTTTGTTTTTTATTTCTGTATCACAATATGAATGAGCTCTACTTTTAGTTGACAAAGTTTAACTTTACAATTTCAAAGAATTCGTTCAAGCACTTTTTCCAGGATTTTTGCTATTTTATATTAAAGTGACTAAGCTTAGGATGGCAAACATTTTATTTAAATGGAACTTAAAGACCTCAATCTGCCAACGGTCCCTTGAAAGTTACGCTTAGCACAGCTTTGTGAGCGTTTTTTTTCAATAACACTTAGTAGGTATCTTTTGATATTTTCATAATTATGATTATTTTTCATTGTAGAGCGTGCAAGTGTTACAAAAGCGTGTATGACGTAACAATAATGATGCCAACACAGCTTCACCCTTATTCGCATAGTTCACATAATATCCAAAAATCAGTGATGTTTCTAAACAAAATCCTTGTAAACCAAACTTAGTCACAATAAAACGTAAAAATTAATTCAAAAGATTCCTACTTGGAGTCACTGTTAAAACTAAATTAGCCAAAACGACTAATAACGGCAGTAATTTCCACATTGTCACTAAACGTAGTCTAATGTTAATTAACCAACTATTTCCCCTTTTATAGAAATAGTTTGACGATCACAGCAGTTTAATTTGCGGAAGTTAGGCATTAAACTTACAGTTAGAATAGATTAAAGTTTATAGTTCAGTTCATAAAATCGGTAGTAACATGAAGTGGCATGGCCACCTGAAATAATTTTAGGCATAGCTACAAAACTACGGAAAGATTAGACGGTAAACTAACAGATCTTCAGTTCTTAAATGTATGAAATGGGTTTTAAAAGTGGAAATAAATAATTTTACTAATTACAAGATGATCTTGATACTTGTAACAGACGGAAAAGAAAGCGTATTTTAAAAATAACGATTTTCTTTGAATGATCTAAACATTAATTTGACTGGAACACCGGTCAGACTGGAAGCCGGCCCCAATTAAAATTAAAAGCTCGAGAGATGATGATTGAAATAGCTTCTGGTAATGATTCAATTCTTTTTAGGGGAAGAGTGTATAAGACAAGGACGCGAGGTATAATGGGGACATATTACACTCTTTAGGCATACGTAACACAACACTAATGTAACGCAAGCGCCTTACAGACCCAGAACAACTACTTTCAGATCATACAAATATTTGTTATGTCCCCACACGAGGAATTTCTCTTGGGTAGTCGTCATTTCAAACAATACGCTCTTTGTGAACCGTCCCTGGATAGGAGATCAGTGTGTCTGATTGGCCATAATCTTAATTACGATACATAGGTCGGCCACCAAAATACTCAAACCCCTTCTCACAAAACACATGTTGACAGCCTGCCCTACCAAAGTCCAAAGCTATCCATATTTATGTTTGTGTACAAGCGTTTATCTTTAAAGTTTTCTAATAATGGACCGTAGCTAAATGGCCCTGCCAAAACTTTGCCACTTTGTTTCAGGAATACTTCCCATGAAACGAAATCATTTATCGTGGCTTAAGTTCTGGTACGGTAAGTACACTGCCGGGCATCTAAATCAAACCAACCAATGTTTCATCTAGATCTTGTTATTTTGTTACCTTTGTAATTGCTAATGATCAATCAGTCCCAATTCCGAATTTTCAGGTAGATATATTGTATAAAAAAAATAGGGTGCCTAATAATGAGTGATCGATATTTTCCTAAACACGTGATTGTACTTATGATAACAAACAATTTTCCAGTCGCCCTATAAAGCGTATCATAGAAAAAGCTTTGAAATAGTTTGTGTGTGTGATTTTAAATGTTTCTAAACGCATCCACGATACACGAGACATTCCTAATGTTGGGTAATGTTTAAAAAAAACAGTAATATAAAGCCTCTCTTTGATTATTAGAACTATTAAAAAGAAAAATGATATCATAGAATCTTCATAAAAATTATGCAGCGTGGTTCAATTTAGGAGTCCGGGAGTGTACGTGACTCCTCGCCTCTTGTCTTCACTTTGACGTGCAGCTAAGGTTCGTGCTGACTTGTTAGTGTTTTGTGTGAAGTGCTATATCTATCCGGCTATTACACAGTTGGTAGCTCTCTTTGATTGATGTTCAAGGAACTGCGAAGCAAGTTAAGAATTTATAGTGTTAAGATTGAAAAGTGTAAGTGCAAGACTGGTGGATGCCCTGACGCCTCGGGAATCTACTTGGACATCTCTTAGCTGATATTTATGGTTCGTTATTAATCAGTAATGAAAATCAGATATCGTCAAACATTCATAAATCCTACTTCCTACTTCCTAATTTTTGAACGTGAAAGTTTGTTTGGATGAATGTTTGTTACACTTTCACGCAAAAACCACTGAACGGATTTGGATAGAATTTGGTACAAAGATAGTTTATAACCTGGATTATCACATCAAATAGTTTTTAACCGGATTTTAAGTTCCCGTGGGATAATTTTCGAATTGTAGAGCTAGTATAGGAAGTAAGTACCTATTACTTTCTTCCAAATGTAATAATTTCAAGTTAGTATATATTATTATTACTTCAAGTTTTCTTCATTACCAACTTCCTAATCAATATTTCAGACAGCAATATAGCAGACCAGCATTAGGAACGCACAATCAAACTTTAGCTATTCAGCTCGCCTCCCTATCAATTCATTTGAAAACAATCTACGTATAACCGTGACTCACTAATCATTTCGGCAATCAGAATCGCTTCAACGCGAACGTAGCTAATGGAAATTGCGGGTAGGTAGGTAGCTAGCTAACCCATATAGACGTGCAAAACGGATGAATATGCCTACGTGAACAGTTTCCGAACGATATGTGGTTAAAGGTCTCAGCACACATATGGGATCGGAAAGGGATCGTAACCGTAACGCCTTTCGCCTCGCTGTCAACCAGGCGTCAACCTACCGTATGCACGTAACGAAAGCGTATCAGCAGCGCCTGTACGTCAACTCGGCTACGGCTAGGCGACACCGCGCTTACGGCTCGCCGCCCCCTGGCTGACCTGGTTGGCACCAGATCGTCGCGGCGGCGTCCCCGCGCTTACGTCTCTCCGTACCCGAGCTCACATCTCTTCGTCCACCCTTTCCCTTTTCCCCTCCCGCGACTTGCCTGCTAAAGACGCCGCCGCGACGATCTGGTGCCAACCAGGTCAGCCAGGGGGCGGCGAGCCGTAAGCGCGGTGTCGCCTAGCCGTAGCCGAGTTGACGTACAGGCGCTGCTGATACGCTTTCGTTACGTGCATACGGTAGGTTGACGCCTGGTTGACAGCGAGGCGAAAGGCGTTACGGTTACGATCCCTTTCCGATCCCATATGTGTGCTGAGACCTTAATACAGCAGGTTCTCGTGCAAAATCTTACTAAACCTATTCCTGAACAAATGCCCGGCCACTTAAAATACATATTTTTGTAATTAAACTTTTAGCTTAGTTTTCTAAAAATAAAGCAATTTAAAACTAATAATTAATATGTTTTGAAGCTCTTATTTGAAAAAGAATATCAAAGAATGTGTACGGGACGGACGTGATCGCCCGGACGCGATGATTCGATGAGCTGTCCGGAGCGGCGTTGACGTCCTGTACCGATGGTTGCTTGCTGTTTGTGCTATGGCCTGAAGTCTTGAGCAGCAGGGACGTGTAGAACGATTTTGTAGGAACGGAGTAAATGAAACAACTGATAAGTCTTCATAAGTCTTCAGGAAGCGAGTTGCTTGAGTTTTCAGGAGAGAGAGAGAGAGAGAAGATATTGTGCCGTACCGTTGACTACGATTTGAACGAAATTACGAATTACTATTGTACCCCTGAACTTTACCTTAACGAGAGCCGCAAATCGCTTCCTTGATTTATTGTTTATTTTTATTATCTTAAAACTATTTAACAATGGAATTTCTTATTTTTCTAAGAACGGATTACGTGTTGTTTGGTATCACTATAATCCTTATGAAATTACCTATCTCCTGACATAGTGACCCTGACTGTAACTGAAGGGACTGAAAAGTTATGACGAGTTAAAACTAAAAACTATTAAATTTTTTAATTAAATTACATTTTCATAGATCACTATCTCAGGAGTTTTGGTGGTTATTCCACAGATTTAGGTCTCGTTAGGTAGCCTGGGTAACAGCCTAACGAGATCTAACATTTATAACGATATATCTATGTATTTCAGGAGTCTAGGGCCTGAGTAATGATAGACACAAAAAAAATAATCTTTATTAAAGAAACAAATTGTGTACAGGACATCTTGCAACGTCAAATGAGTGGGTTTTCGAACGGATTATGGGTTTAAAAGTTAGGTCCAGGCCTAGGTCTCAGTCTAGGCTACCTGGATATACAAAAAACGAAGCTATACTTTAACTATAAACCCACTCAATTGAGGCTACAAAATGCACTGTACTTACGGTTTTACATCGGATTTTTTAACAGTTAAGTTCTATTTAAAACACTATAAACACTATATTTCACGTAATTTTCTATAATTTTACTAAGTTATTATGAGCACTATGAACACTGTAAACACTTAGGTTTGTTGGTGACGCTTCGTCGCGAACATTTCTCCCGCCGTGCAGCGCTGCGATGGCTCGGTGCGATGTCGGCGCGGCGCTGCATCACCCCGGTGAGCGACGACTGTTGTCGTGCTGTCCTCCGCTGCGATGCCCGCCGCCCAGACTTTGACTTCTGGGTCACTTTGGTAGCGGAACGAGCTTTTTCACCGGACGCTTCAGGGTGCCGCCGGCTGTGCGCACCTCAGCTGTCCGGACTTCTCCGTCGGCCCCGGGGAACACGGCGACTATGCGGCCTCGCGGCCATGTATTGCGAGGCAGCTGGCCGTCTGCGATGAGGACCGGGTCGTCGATCTGCAGCTCAGGTCCTCGTCCGTGGGCCTCCCGCCGGTTTTGAAGTTCAGGCAGGTATTCTCGTACCCAGCGACGCCAGAACATGTCGGCGAGTATCTGTGAGCGTCGCCAGAGCTTCTTATTGTCGATGTCGTGCTCGGTGAACACGCCGGGTGATGGTAGTCTAGCTGAACCACCGAGTAGAAAGTGGTTCGGCGTTATTGACTCGTCGTCTTCGCTGTCGACTGATACGTGTGTTAGAGGCCGGCTGTTTACCGTGTACTCTGCCTCACACAACAGTGTGGACAACACCTCTTCTTGTGGGTGTTTTTCTGTGAGTACGGTGTACAGTGCGGACTTCACGCAGCGAACGAGGCGCTCCCAAGCGCCCCCCATGAATGGCGCGGAGGGCGTGATGAAGCGCCACACGATGCCTCGGCGACTGGCCTCCTCTGCGAAGGCGTCTCGTAGCTCCTTGTCGGCTCCGTGCATGTTGGTCCCGTTGTCAGAGTAGATCTCGCTGGGGCAGCCTCGGCGAGCAGCGAAGCGGCGCAGCGCTAGTATAGCGGAGTCTGCGCTGAGGCTGGCGGCGATTTCGAGGTGCACGGCCCTGGTTGTGAGGCACGTGAACAGCGCCACGTATCGTTTCTGATGTTGACGACCGACGGTGACGGACAGGGGGCCGAAGTAGTCGAGACCGGTGAATGTGAACGGCCTCTGGTGATGAGCTAGGCGTGTTTTCGGATGGTCGCCGGTGGGAGGCACGTTTGGTCGCGCCTTACGGATGCGACACGGCAAACAGTGTGCGATTACCGTCTTGACGCTCGGACGCATTCTGATGACCCAGTAGTGTTGACGTATCTCGTTGATTGTGAGCTCCGTCCCACTGTGCTGCAGGTTACGATGGGTCCAGTCGATGTATAACTGTGTGATGCGATGATTCCCGTCTATTATCGGCGGCCGTTTCACGGTTTCTTCTATGTCTCGAGAGGCCGCGATACGGCTTCTCAGTCGTATGATGCCGTCCACGATTTCTATTTGCAGAGGTCGCAACCGGCTATCTTGACTTATCGGTTTGTTTCTTCGTAGGTCCGCTATTTCCTTGGAAAACGCCTCTTCTTGTATTACACGTACGAGTATGTTTTCAGCCTCGCGAGTGAATATACTTTCCATCGTATGTTTTGTAGCGGAGAGTTGACGACTTGTTGCAGGCAATCTTTTGACAGGCGTTAACGAATTTTTCTTTTTTCTCCAATCTGGATCTTTCTCTGTGTTTTTTCTTGTTCTCTTGTAGAACGTTTTTTCTGAGGGTCTGCGGCAGAGAGATATGAAGCGAAGAACGTACGCTGTTGCGCGTAATAATCGCTCCCACTTTGAAAATCGTACTGGATCGGGAATTGCTTCTGATAACTTTTGTTTGAGTGTGTTTTCTTCGACGGCGGTGAGCGTTCTTTCTTCCCCTGTTTGTTCTGTGATTGGCGGTTTCTCCGACGGCCACGACGCTGGGTCTTGATGCAGGAACTTGGGGCCGCAATACCACTCATGTTTCGAGTTGAAGTGGTGCGGCACGTCACGGGTAGCTGCGTCCGCGACGTTAAACTTCGTAGGTATCCACCGCCAGTCTTCGACTTTACTGTTTTCTTCGATGGCAGCTATGCGGTGAGCGACGAATGGTTTGTACGCTCGTGCTCCTTTCTTGATCCAGGTGAGTACGGTCTTACTGTCCGACCAGTACGTGGTTGAGGCGGGCTTGAGTCGGTGTTCGTGGATCACGGCGGTGGCCAGGCGAGTTCCCATGACCGCGGCCTGTAGCTCGAGGCGCGGTATCGAATGTAGCTTGAGTGGTGCCACCTTCGCCTTCGCCGCGACGAGATTGACGACTCGCCGCTCGGTGCTGTAGCTCGCCAGTACACCGCAGCTGCGTAGGCCATCTCACTAGCGTCGGTGAATACGTGGACCTGGAGCTCTGCGGCGTCACTATAACCCGGGTAACACCTGGGTATGTTGATGTTCTTGAGCTGCTCGAGGTGTAGTGTCCAGCTTCTCCATTGGGCCGCCAGGTCTTCGTCGATTTGTTGATCCCAGTCGATACTTCGTCTCCATGCCTCTTGAAGAATTTGCTTGGCTTGAATTGTGACAGGCGAAGCGAGGCCAAGCGGGTCGTACAGTGACATGACGATTTTTAGCGCCTCTCTTTTGGTGGGCGCTGCCTTTTCTAGGACGCCACTCGGTAGGCGAGCGAGGGTAAGGTTGAAACCCAGCTCGTCCGTACTCGGTTTCCATATCAGGCCGAGTATCTTCTCTATGTTCTCTGCGTTGCCGATGTTGACGATTTCAGTGCGGTTTTGCGACGGTTCTATGTTTTCTATAACTTCTGAGCTGTTTGACACCCATTTCTTGATGTTGAAGCGCGCCTGTTCATGTATGTTTTTACTGTTGTTGCTATGCGCGTTGCTTCCTCTATTGTTCTGTAGGAGTCTAAATAATCGTCCATATAGTGATTTTCTATGATTGCTTCGACTGCCTCTGGGTGTTCTGTGTAGTGTTTCTTCGCGTTCCAGTTCTTTGCGAATATAGCGGTGCACGGTGAGCTGGCTGCGCCGAATATGATGGACGTCATGCGATATTCGTCCGGGGCTCCCTCTCGTCTGTTGCCTCGCCACAGGTAACGGAGTGCGTCTCTGTCTTCTCTTCGTACTTTCACTTGCATGAACATCTCCGCTATGTCACCGGAGATAGCTATGCGGTGACGGCGGAATCTCATCATGACGCCGGGCAGCGACTGCAGCAGGTCTGGCCCCGTGAGGAGGTAGTCGTTGAGTGACATTCCTCTTGACTTGGCGGCAGCGTCGTGTACTATTCGAAACTTCTCGGGCTTCATCGGGTTGTAGACGTCGAAGTGAGGTAGGTACCAGGTTCTTCCCGGTGTGCTGGACTTGGGTGCCTTTTCAGCGTATCCCTTCTTGAGAAGCGACTCCATCTGTTCTGTATATTTTTCTCGTAGTGTGGGATTGCTGTCGAGTTTCTTTTCTATTGAGATAAGTCTCTTCATTGCGGTTCCGTAGCTGTCTGGCATTTCTATGTTTTCATTTTTCCACAGCAGAGCGGTTTCTATGTGGCCATCTTCTAATTGTTTCGTGTGACGATTCAGTATCTCTTCTGCCTTCTTCTCAGGATCAGAGTCTGGACGTCGCGGATTGATGATCAGCGATTCTATTGCGAAGAATTCACGCAGCTGTTGCTCGATGTCGTCTGTCGTCGAGAGTTTGTTTACGTAGTGCACTCTCTGACCCAGTGTTCTGGTGTGCGCGCCGTGGAGAGTCCAGCCCATGGGAGTGAGTGATGCGATGGGCTGGTGCTTGGGTCCCCTTCGAATTTCGGTGGCCAGCAGCAGATGCCAGTTGTCCTGGCCGATGAGGATTTTTGGTGCGCCGGTGTTGTAGGTTAACTGTTGTTTGAGGTCATCTAGGTGCTCGCAGTGTGCGATGTCTTCTTCGGTGATTGTCTGCGGTGTGAGATGAAGCTCGGGTATGGTGCGCGCTCTGAATGGCACCCTATTCTGCAGCTGGCTTGCGAGTGTGACGGTGATACGTCTCGAACAAGGGGTGTCGATCGTTGTGTTGCCGATCGCACCTATCTTCAGCGGATCGATGCGGCCCTCCGCCCCGACTTGCTTTGCGATGTCTTCGTCGATGAGTGACACAGTTGACCCATCGTCGAGGAGAGCGTAGGTGGAGGCCTCTCCCGCCGGTCCGATGACCCGGACCGGTACTATCTTCAGGTAGGCTTGACTCGAAGTTGCTCGGGAACTGGCCACTGTTTCTTTTGACTCTGACTTCTGTGTTGAGACGGCGGGCTTGTCGACTTCCTCTGCAGCAGGCTTCTTGTCATAGTGAAGAAGCTGATGGTGCGTGGCTGTACACCCGTTGACGTTGCACTTCTTCTTTTGACATGTGTGGCTGGCACGGCGAATCTTCATGCAGCGAAAACACAGACTATGTTTCTTCGCTAGCTCCCATCTCTTGTCGCTTGAGGCTTCTTTGAACTTCTTGCAGTCAGACGAGTAGTGACCCTCCTTTTCACAGATCCGGCATTTGTTTACCGGTTTCTCAACAGCTGTATGAGTTCTTTGCGTGACGCGCCTGGTTGATGGAGCGTCGGTGGCGGCGATGTTCTCAGGTGGAGCGAAGGCGCTGCAGAACCGGGCTTGCTCGGTGACGAAGTCGCTGAAGAGTGACAGGTCTGGTAGCGATTGGTACTTCTCGGTGTAGATTCTGTACCACTGTACACGCAGGGAGTTCGGCATCTTCTCGGTGAGTGCGCGCACCAGTTCTGCGTTGATGAGGTAATGTTCTTTCTTCAGTGCGCGCAGCGTGACGACACCGCTTCTGACCCGGCTTGCGAACGTGCAGATGTCCCTTGGTGATTCGCCACAGCGTGGTAGTCCTCGCAGTCGTTCTGTTTCGGCTTGAGCTATTGAGTCTGGTCGGCCGAACTGTAGTTCCAACTCCTTCATGATGTCATCAGGTCTGGCGTGGCCGATGAGCTCCGAGCTGACTGTTTCAAGCGCTCGTCCATGCAGGCTTCTTCTGAGTCTCGCTGTATTTTCGACGTCGTTGAAATATCTTCGAGTTGTTTCGTAAATGGCTCGGAATGACAGCCATTCGGTGTGTGCCCCGCTGAAGTTCGGTAGTGTCATGATGACCTTCGATGCCGAGGGGTTGTTCGATGTCCAATGTTCTGTCTTCTTGTCGGCGAGCGACGCTATAGCGGACGTGAGTTCCGTTATAAACGGACGGAGCTCCATGTTCCCCTTGGTGTCTTCTTCTTTTGGTTTCGGTGTTGACTCGATGCGGTTGTTTAAATTCGATGACGGTAGTTGCGTTTGGAGGTCCACTATATTGTCGATGTTCGCAGTCGGGGGCGCTGGTTGACGGCGCCTATTCTTCACTATGTCCCCTTCGGCGACGTTGTCCTCCCTCGGTGGCTCAGGTTCGGGTGCCTCTTCGAGCCAGGAACGCACGTACTCGTTGTTTGAATTTCTATCTTCTAAATAATCGTCGTCCGAATCTTCTTCGGCCCTTTGAAGTGCTAATTGTGCAAGTTCCAACTTAATCTTCAATAAGTCTTCACGTGCTTTTGAAATTTTTCTTGTTGATCGCGTCGTCCTATTCGTAGTCGACGGCGGCGGTCGGTTATGTTCGGTACGGGCGTCACCCCGGGTAGTCATCGGTACGGCACGGCTATTCGATGGCTTCACTGTTCTATCTGATTCTTCTTCATATCTGGTTCCCTTCCTGGGCCTGGGCGCGGTTGGTCGCTCGAAATCTTCAATGTGGGTAGGCGTAGAATCCGTAGAATATTCTTGAATGTGGGTAGGCGCTGAACGCGTAGAGAATTCTTCACCGTGGGTAGGAGGTGCAGAAAATTCTACACCGTGGGTAGGTGCAGAAAACTCTTCACCCCCCCGCGGGTGTGGGGGGGGCAGCCGCTGCCGGTCGCCTTCGGTGGTGGTGGTGGTGGACGGTGAACGCGGCGGTGCTTCGTGACGGATGGCTGTAGTACTAGGTTCCCCCATTTCGACGGTGAATGCTTCAGGCGCCTTCCCCTGGGATCTTGTCATCGGCATGTTGATTTCGTTGCGACGATAATTCTTCAGGTTTCAGGAATCTTCACAAACATCCGGGTCGACAGGACCAGCAGATGTACGGGACGGACGTGATCGCCCGGACGCGATGATTCGATGAGCTGTCCGGAGCGGCGTTGACGTCCTGTACCGATGGTTGCTTGCTGTTTGTGCTATGGCCTGAAGTCTTGAGCAGCAGGGACGTGTAGAACGATTTTGTAGGAACGGAGTAAATGAAACAACTGATAAGTCTTCATAAGTCTTCAGGAAGCGAGTTGCTTGAGTTTTCAGGAGAGAGAGAGAGAGAGAAGATATTGTGCCGTACCGTTGACTACGATTTGAACGAAATTACGAATTACTATTGTACCCCTGAACTTTACCTTAACGAGAGCCGCAAATCGCTTCCTTGATTTATTGTTTATTTTTATTATCTTAAAACTATTTAACAATGGAATTTCTTATTTTTCTAAGAACGGATTACGTGTTGTTTGGTATCACTATAATCCTTATGAAATTACCTATCTCCTGACATAGTGACCCTGACTGTAACTGAAGGGACTGAAAAGTTATGACGAGTTAAAACTAAAAACTATTAAATTTTTTAATTAAATTACATTTTCATAGATCACTATCTCAGGAGTTTTGGTGGTTATTCCACAGATTTAGGTCTCGTTAGGTAGCCTGGGTAACAGCCTAACGAGATCTAACATTTATAACGATATATCTATGTATTTCAGGAGTCTAGGGCCTGAGTAATGATAGACACAAAAAAAATAATCTTTATTAAAGAAACAAATTGTGTACAGGACATCTTGCAACGTCAAATGAGTGGGTTTTCGAACGGATTATGGGTTTAAAAGTTAGGTCCAGGCCTAGGTCTCAGTCTAGGCTACCTGGATATACAAAAAAAAAAGGTTGCACTCCAGGAGTGCCGGTAGAAGTGAAAACTTTTTTGTTACTATGTTTTATTTTTAATTTGAATGACGTCTTACTCATTTTCGATCAGGGTCACGTGACCCTGACGCGAGTTTTGGTCACGTGACCCTGACGCGAGTTTTAAATTTTTTACCCATTACAGAAAAAGTGTACAACGCCGCTAAAGAAGTTTTCACTTCAAAAACGAAGCTATACTTTAACTATAAACCCACTCAATTGAGGCCACAAAATGCACTGTACTTACGGTTTTACATCGGATTTTTTAACAGTTAAGTTCTATTTAAAACACTATAAACACTATATTTCACGTAATTTTCTATAATTTTACTAAGTTATTATGAGCACTATGAACACTGTAAACACTTAGGTTTGTTGGTGACGCTTCGTCGCGAACAGAATGTTTGTAGGTAATGTAATTTGCTTCGTAATCGTGTCGCTTAGCATTATTTTAAACGTTAAATTATACCTTCGTCATAAAAACATAATAAAATTACGAGTAAAAAGTTTTCGTGTTTTTGGCGAGTGCAGCGAGGCAGCGGTTGATTCAAAAAGCGCGTGCTTGAATCAGATATGGGGAATGAATCGAGGGGGCGTACTACCATAGGCATATGCTGCCTTCCATTAACTTGCTACAATTGCTCTACAACATAATTCTGTTTTCCATCAAACAAATAAACAGACGGAAATGAAAAAATAAATCAAATTATACTTCGAATGCTGGACAAAGAAATCGTTAGTCAGACTATTAATATTTAGAGAACAAAGGTTAGTGAATGTGTTACTACTCGTTTTATAACACGCAAGATTACAATATACGTGAAATTTAATGCTACGAGTATGTAGCCTTGGTATTGGTACCTAATGTTTATCTAAAAATAAATTAATTAAAGTAATAAATCTTAGGAAACTTATGAATTATATTTTCAAGAAAATACATAATTTAAGTAAAATCTTCAGTTTCACTATAATTTTATTCTAAGTTAGTTATGATCGAGCATCCTGAACAACATAAAGAAAATAATTAATTTCAGTTAGTTGTAAACTGAAACCTGAATACCATTCATGCATTCTTATTACTGAAAATGTTCTTGAAAATTGGTTTGAAAGCCAACATTAAACTAATTAAAACAAGACCCCAGTCAGGCATAATTACCCATCCAAACTTTTATTATTCTAAAATTCGGTTAATTGCATCTTTAACGAGTAATTTTTCGGTTACATTAAAGTTTATGTCTTGAAAAGTAATTTGCAGCACAATTGCGTGGCTGCGACATTACCTACGTGATAATTTGCTTCGATAGTGGAATTTCATTAGGGTAATAACACGATGGCAGTGTTTTGAAGGAATCATTAATTTGTCGGTGCATTAACAGCGCTGGCGTGATCGATAGTACCCTGCACGTTTGATGAATTGTTGTTGAAGCAATATGACGTTGCCCTGGCCGTTATTATACCGTTATTATACTGCCTTTATAATTCTTATAAAACACTATTAATACTTCAACTCTGCAGCAACGTAAGGTAATTTACTATACTTATGCTTCACTAAACTTCGCGACATAAAGTGTACGAACTTTTCTCTTGAATTGTTAGATTATACTCATTTCTATAACTAATAAATAAATAAATATTCCACAACTATCACACAACGCCATCTAGTCCCAAGCTAAGCAGAGCTTGTGTTATGGGTACTAGACAACTGATAAACATACTTATATATTTCTAAATACATACATATTATAGATAAATTACACCCAGACACAGAACAAATGATCATGCTCATCACACAAACATTTGTCCTGGGTGGGAATCGAACCCACGACCTCCGGCATAGCAGTCAGGGTCACTAACCACTAGACCAACAGGCCAGTCTTGCAACTGGCAGATTATTATTTACAATTTTATCATCTAAGTATGTGTATACTACATAACATTATAAAGCAGAAGAAATTGTTTGTTCGTTTGGTTGAACGCGTTTATCTAAGAAATTACTGGTTGGAATTGAAAAATTCTTTTTTTGTTGGATAGTCCATTTTTTGAAGAAGGCTATAAGGAGCGGAGCAGCGATGAGAAATGTTTCAAAATCGGGATAATGTATTCCTTTTCGAGAGCTTCCGTTGCGTGCGCTGCGTAAACGGTTAAAGATATACAAAAATTATGTATTACGGAATTATTCCTCATGAACAGTTCTAAAATAAAATCCGCGAGAGCATAATATTATCTATCTTTTAAGGTTTAGTCACTATAACCTTTTTTATGTTAATTAAATTTGTCTTAAAGTAAGAAATGCATTATTTGCGAAGGTATTTTCATTAACATGATATTAATCCATATCCAAATAAATAGGTTAACCATCACAAGCATTTAATTTTGAACAAAATTGCCCTTGACATCGTTTGATTTCAATGAATATCTAATAGATAATCATAGTTTCAAAATAATACCACAACAAAATAATGACTACCTGGGCAAGTCATAATTACGGCGGTGAGATCCCTCTTTGAGGAGTGGTTGGAGAGGCGCTACGGCATCCTCACCTTCAACTTGACGAAGTCCGAAGTCCAAAATTTCCCTAGGGTACATATTTGAATATCGAAGATTAAAATATCTACGCTTAAAATATCGATGATCAGAATATCGAAAATTAAAATATCGATTGTAACAAAATATCGAAAAATGTTACATCTACGCTTAAAACGTCGAAGGGATTAAAATCGACGTCGACTGATTTAAATGTCGAATGATTCAAAATATCGAAAGACGTTATGTCGAAATTCAAAATATCAACGTTTAATACATCGCAGTTCATAATATCTAATTTCATAATAAGTATCTACGTTAAAAATACCTACTTAATTAAATTGCTGATAACCACCTACCATAGTAAGTCGACGGAGCCCCGCTTCGCGGGGCTCCTATTTCTGTTTGCAAGGCTTAAAGTAACCTAACAAGAATAGGATCGAAGAGGATGGCGGGGTCTTTCAGACCCCGCCATCCTCTTCGAACCTAACCTGTCCGAGTCGGGGTGCCCCAAGTCCCGAGCTCGCTTCGCTCGCTCTTATGTTCTTAATTACTACTACTACCCAACAAGGTAGCTGGACGGACTTCGGATGCAAGAACGAGCGAGGCGAGCTCGGAACTTGGGGCACCCCGACTCGGACAGGTTAGGTTCGAAGAGGATGGCGGGGTCTGAAAGACCCCGCCATCCTCTTCGTGTTAGGTTACTTTAAACCTTTCAAACAATAATAGGAGCCCCGCGAAGCGGGGCTCCGTCGACTTAACTTGTTAGGTTCAATATTTCGGACATTCGATAATCTGTACTTCGATATTTAGGACATTAGATAATCTGTGTTTCGATATTTAGATCTTTCGATGTAACTTTTGTAGATATTTAGATTTTAGATATATTGGACGTAGATCATTTAATCATTCGATATTTTAAACGATCGACATTTTAATTTTCGATTTTATGGTCATTCGATATTTTCATTTTCGATATTTTGAACATCGATATTTGAAGCGTAGATATTTTAATCTTCGATATTCAAATATGTACCCATTTCCCTAGCCTTGGGGGAATGTTGGAACGCGTGAGGGAAAGGGCATCCCCTACTTCTCACCCCAGCCATCGCTAAAGACGCCCAAAGCGTCGGAAATCGCGGGTCATATTCCAGCCACTTGCGGACTGGAAGTAATGAGCTCGCCGTCCGAACAAGGACAAGAAACGAGTCACAGTGCGTCGAGTTCCAGGCGCTCCTAAGGGAACTGATGGGGAGGGCACGCCGCAATCGGGGCGGTAAGACCCCTCTTTGAGGAGTGGCTGGATAAGCGTCACGGTGTTCTGACCTACCGCCTGACGCAGGTCCTCACCGGATACGGAAGTTTCGGGAGGTAATTAGGAAGAGAGAAAAGCCTGGGTGTCACCACTGCGAGGATCACCCGACGGACACGGTTAAGCATACGCTGTAGGACCGACCCACTTGGGCAGAGTACCGCGCCGTCATGCTAGTAAAGGAGGAGACAGGACGAAGGAGGAGACAGGACGCGTGAGGGAGAGGAAATCATCCACCTCACAGCCCAGCCGCTGTGGTAGACGCCCACGGCGACGGATGTCGTAGGACGATCTCCAGTCACCGTAGGCGCGGCGCATGCGGGAGGCAAGTAATGGGTGACTCGCTGTCCGAAGGTACGCACATAAATCATAAATCAGCCGACGACGGCGAAGGCGCGTTGGGTTCCACGTCCTCAAAGAGTGCGCGAGAAAAAAAAAAAAAACTCGCCTAGAGGTATTTTAGGTCGGATACATTTAAGTGGATCACTTTTGTAAGACGACTAAAAAGTCACGGTGTATAGTGTGTAAATCAAACTATGATTTTCCGAGAAATTTTCCTGAAATTGGAAGAACTTATATTCGGATGATGAACTGATTATACAGTCCAAATTATGTAAATACAAACGGCTATAATTTAATTTCACTCCGCTAGAGCTTTACCTATTAATTATTTAGACTGAATGCTCATAACAGGTCGATAATGAAAATTTATCACAGACAGCATAAATTAGATCCGTTGAAATTGCTCATTACAATTTTAAACTAATTGGCAAATAAACGCCGCAAAATTAATTTACGAGCTTTAATAAAGATTTTTTAAACTACAATCAGTAAAAATGATAAGTAATCATGGGTATACCTCTGTCATAATAAGTTTAAATTTTGAGTTGAGCTGTGATAAGGACAGTGGATGGGCACAAATTATGCCAGTAAATTGTATGCCCATTTGCATGAGAACTGAGCAAGCGTGCGCACGTCTAGACAGTTTGCTAGAGCCTTAATGGTTGAACTATTTAAATGGCTTACAGCCTTGTATCTGCATTCAATTTCGTGATGCAGCCGTAGGAGCACGAAAATCAGAGATAAAAATATAAAGAAGTAGGTTTACGACCGTGTCTAGTATGTGACTCGTTCTAGATTGTGTTTTTTTTTTGTACGATGTAAATTGCTACGAATCCTTGTCATTGAATAAAATTAATCTTAGAATTTTATTAAATAAGACGTTACTATAATAAAGCTAAGAAGATTGATGAAATATTTGGCACCGATTAGTTTAATATCTTTGGCACCGATATTCAGCTGTTACCGCAGGTTATGAGTAGCCCATGAAGGCGCTGCCCGGTATAGACAATCGCTTATCTGTCTCAGGAGATGGTTGGATTCTCTAGAAATGATAGTAAAGAATGAATAAATGATACCGTGAAGTCCGCCAGAGTAGAATGGAAAAAGAAAATGTGTTGTGCTGACTCTAAGGCAGGTCGCAAACGTTGGACACTTCTGTATCTTGTGTCATAATCATATTATAAGCTACCTATGAATATTTGATTTCTATAGAACCAGTATGAAGTTATCCACTTCCGCGCATACCCATTTTTTTTTATCCAGTTGCTTCCACTTGACACATACTCATGAAGTAAGGTGGGGTGATGATGTGCCGTGTCGGAAATAAAGTGTCTGCGTTTGCACAGCGCATAATTAGATTGGAATGAGGGATAATTCTATTTTTTGGCTTTAAGTTTCATGCAATGGTTTCGCAATACGACTATAGGTATTAAATCCATAACTTTTCATTCAATCTAATTAAGTACCAAAAATATTTATAATTTTGGTTCATACTATGGAAATATCCAATACATATTGCGTTATTTACATAATAACCATCCAAATAAATTATAAAATGCATAGCTAATGAATGTACACCACATACTTCTCACTTGTACATAGTAAATGTGAAATTATTGATCCAAACAACATTCAATCAAGTATTTTTTTAACATTGTGGTTTCATATTTACTGCTTCAAAATACTTTCTCTACTAAACTGTTTTTTTAGCTACATTGAATTGCCCATAGGAAAATAAAGCGGACCCAATATCCTAAACAAATGCGGAAAAGTAGATCGAACAAATATTAGACTAATCAAAAGAAAATAACAAATTGGTTTATGACTTTTCCTTAGCTATGACTATAAACATACCTATTTTGTGGGTTTTCTCAGTGTTTAATATAGGACTGCTTCTTTAAAAATGTTTTCTTTGGTTTTCGGCATTGAAGGTCACAATTCTGATGTCCGTGTAGCTTCTTGCCTGTCCATCTCCATAGAGATCAATGCTTTGGGTTGGGAACTATCAGGCGTCTTTCCAGTATTTACAACGTTTCTTGTATGAAAAAACCGGCCAAGTGCGTGTCGGGCCACGCACAGTGTAGGGTTCCGTAGTTGCCCATCAAAACACTTATGCGAACTAACTAAACTGATTCGCTGAATTTAATTTTATAAAGAAGTATTTTCAAAATCGGTCCAGACTTTCAGAGTTTTTGAGAAATTTGACAATAAATAAAAAAAAAAGATTACGACGAGTTTAGAACCTCCTCCTTTTTTGAAGTTATTTAAAAATAGTTGACGATAAAAACCTACCTATCCCCAAAAAACATACCTATAAAAGCTGTAAAAATAAAGTTGACAAACTTACATTTGCAGTGGAAGAGCATGTTCTCCGATACATTTTGTTTAAGAAAATATGATATCCAAGTTCATTTTATAAGTTGGTCGACTATTACTCGTATAAAGTTGTAAAGCCTACTCAGTCATGATAATTTTCTTTTAAATTTCGTTATATATACTACTATTGTGAATTTTTTCACAGTTCCCCCAAACATAACCGTTCAAAGCTGGTAGAGGGGGATAACACTCGAGTCGAGCAAAATTTAGCACTTTAAAGCTTAATATTTCTCAAACGAATTTTTTCATCAAAAATTGTTTTAATGGAAACTCACATTATTTTGTAAAGACCTATTTAATGATACCCCACATAAGGGATTTTTGAAAACGCGAGTTGGTACCAAAAAAAAAACATTCCCACTTTACGTTGATACAGAAGGTACCCTAAAAAAAAATTTTTTCTAGATTTTATTTTACCACTTTTTCAGCACAGCAAATCCGTATATTGTGAACCAAATTACAGCTCTAAGTACTGTGCGTCTCTGAGCTAAACTGCGGTTTACAGACGGACGGACGTTACATAAGCGTTTAAAACTATAAGGGTTCCTTGTTGACTACGGAACCCTAAAAATGGAACACGCCTTGATTTTTTTTTTTTAGCGTGGTTAAAATCATCAGAACGAGTCCTCCAACCCTTTTGGGCAGGGCGGGACGGACTGTCAGACTTCTACTGACTAAAATCCACGGTGTCCCTCATAGCCTGTTACAGTTCCGGGTTACAGTAAGGGAAAATCTCGCGACCCCGGCAGGCTTTGGCCCTCTGAGAGGGGGTCCCCGTCATTATGCTGACGCTCTTTGAGGCGCGCGTGGGACACAACGCGCCGTCGACCCGGGCATGGTCCTTGGTCGGGCAGCGAGTTATGGAACACGCCTCTGGTGTGCGAAGAAGGAACTAATTTTTTCCTTGAAAATTGTCAATTTGAAATTGTCGAAGTTCCAGTTTACTTTACGTCTCAAATCGCACGAGTTTTCACACTCGTGCTAAAGGTGCAGTATTGCCATAGTTATAATGCATTGTGACATAAGTACTTAATAAGATTCTTAGTTATTTTTTTCTGTTTTTGTGAATTCAAAAATGCCTGTAACTATAATATTGTATATTGTTATAGACTGCAACTATTAACCGCAATGCAACACCTCCCAATCGGTTTGTCAGTTTTTAAATTAAATTCCATGGATAATAAGACAACCCCTAGCAAGACGTTCCATTGTCTACTTGTAGTTGTTACAGGTAGACAATGGAAAAAATGTGTCAAAAATGTGCTAACTGCCAGCCGGGGTCAACGGCATAACGTGCTTTCTGAGCCACGGAGTAAACTCACTAAGTACCTATCTATAATGATAGATAGTAAACCTATCCACGGATGGGTTATTGGCAAGCGTCATTTAAATAAGATTTTTAAATATAGACAGTAGACACGCATTGTTATTTAGCCACGAACTCTTCCAAGTTTTCAAGCATTTCGCAGATTAATCATAACACTCAGGACAATCATGAAAAGGGGAATATAAAACTTTCATATTAATGTATGATGGCTAATAACATCATAACAACATCTATTGAGCATGTTACATCTTTTATTAGCTAAATTATATCAAGTTATATTACTCCAAACTTCTTTACTAATTTTCTTTATGTGTGTCGGTTCGCTTTGTCGTTGCCGTTCAATCAGTACCAGCCACATAAGTGATTGATTTTTGAAAATCGGTGCCTCCTGTACGTTGGTACCATTTAACTCTTTATTATTCAGCTTGTGGCCGCACTTTTCCTATTCAATGTTGGATACAATGAAGTAAAGAATCTAGATAAGTACTTCTATACAAATTGCTTTGAAAGAGCCGTGTAGTGTTCTTTAAAGTGCTACGTCACTGCATGAGTGTGGAGTGTTATTGTGAAATATGAGTGCGAAAAAGCTTAAGTACGTAAGTTGAGGTTTTTGTGATGATCTATTACGACGGTTTATTGCAAGTAATGTTTTAAGTTAAAGTAAGGTTTATAGGTACTTTCAAAAAAAGGTTGGCTTTTGCTTTTGCCCATTTAGAATTGACGCTATCTGGCAAACGCCTTTTTCGACTTTGATACGACTTTTTTATACCACGAAGCCATTCTAGCCACAAACTATTTCCCGAGGTCGAACCGTCGACATCAGAAGCATTGTTCTCTTTCCAATATACGATCCTTTTGTGCGCCACGTTACACTAATCTTCATAAATTACATTTTGATTAAATTTTATTGTTGTTCGACCTCTAGCAGTCATTTTGTCAGAGCGCGGTGCTGAAATAATCAGTTAAGATAAATCTTTCAGATGCGGTATTACCCTTTGTGAGTTTGTCACCCCTTTTATTAAATATCTTGTTTAGAATATCATTGTTGCTATGGAAATTTGGCGGCATTTTAGACCTAGTACTATACTTTAACCTGATACTACTGTATAGGTAAGTATTTATCGATTAGCTTGATTGATATAAACGTTTACGGAAAAAAATACTATTACTATAAATACCGAATTACTTGGTATGTCGTATCGTATTACATGATATACCCTAGCAAATAATAAAGTAACGGTAGGTAGATATGGCATGGTGGTGGGGTCGCGGGTCTGCCTCATCAGGTAACCGTGGCCCTGGAATGTAAAGACACTGTGGATTTTAGTTAGTACGAGTCTGACAGTCCCTCCGGTCTCAGCCTAGCCTAGGGTTTCTCACTTCTTAAATAAAATAAATTACGATCTAGCCTAAAATACTAATAAGTAATTTAACTCCAACTTAATATGCTACATTATACATTATTTTTAAAACTAAGAATAGTGTTCATTAGCACTTTTACACAAGCCTATAGCACTTTCTTAGAGTCTCTATCAGAAAAGAAGCTTATAAAAATATTATAGCTATTTTATAGACACAGTTGATACGAAGAGTTCACTACTATTGGAGGCGAAAAAGCTCCAGTTGCATAAAATATCCATTAAAGGAAAACAATGGGGTGGTGTCGAATTCATTCTCCCGGGACACCCAAACCGAATGTGACTGTTGGATATGTATTATTTTTACGATCTAAGGGATATTTTTAGCACCTATCTCATGAATGAATATCTAAATTGGGTTTAAGACAGCTGAAAAAAGTCGAGGTCTTTGAAGGAAAAGTAACTCCGTACAACTGAATAGTTCATTGTAGTTGTTTATGGGGGCATATGCATGATATTTAATATATTATCATTATTGACTGGGGAATGAATTAGTCCAATAGGTTTTGCTACTTCTAAATTACTTTTTCTAGTATATACGAGTAGTTATGTTTGCTTGTATGTATGTTCCGTTATGTATATCATGTCGAAACAGGAGAAATTTATTTTCGTGAATATTGATACAGAAATAGATGGATCCCTAGAGAAGGTCATAGGCTGTATACTTGAACGTGGAAAGGTGCGGGCGACAACTAGATTGAATTATTTTATAATAACATTAACATTTGATTCCATTCTTTACAATTTATAGTTGTATTCCAGAAAATCTTCAGAACGGAAATACAAAAAATAGCTTCCTTAGGAAACGGTATCAGTTTTCCAGTAATTATGTCTACGGCATAATGTAATAGCTTTCCTCGAAAACTTATTTTGGTCTAAACGATTAAAACAATAACAGTTTTCCTAGATTCAACGTCGTCACATCCTTTACAATGTGTGTCCTCCTCGGCGCGATAAGATAAAACTGTTAGCGTCATCTGTACCAAGACATAAAAATAAATGTACGTAGTAAATCTATTTCTTTTCGATGTGCACTTAGGATAACTGATAAATAACCTGTGGGCACTGGTAAAAAAGTTGCTAGATTTTGGAACACAGAACCCAGATTTTAGTTGTGTCTGCCGTCTCAAGCAGCATAGGTGCTTCCAGTGCCATAACTTACCTCTTATACGCCCAGTTTAGGCTGTGGGAAAGAGACAGAGCTATATAAGTCCTCTAGCACTGTCTCTTTCCCACAGTCTAAACTGGATCGCGTTAAGAGTTCATGGTAGGCCACCAGTGCGAGTTTGACTGCGCCCTGCAGGGCTATTGGCTAACTTGATAGTCACCAGCAGTTGACAACTGAACTTGGATGGCTTGACACCTCTATATTTTATCGACAGTTATGAAGCTAAGTTGAGGAGGGTCTCAAGAGCGTTAGAATAGTTGATTTTAGGGTACATTTGCATTTCGAATGCAAAACCGATACGAAATTTACCTTTTGACAGCTATTTGATGATCACCAGAGCAAGTGATCAACATTTGGATTGTCAACAGAGATACGGAATAGCCCTGCTGGTCTGGTCAATTGTGGTTCCGGTTTGGTAATTTTTACCTCTTTACTTTTTCGTTATGGTAGTACCATACTGCCTATTTGTCAATTCGGCATAAAACTGCCAATTTGCTCAAATAGAATTGAACGTGTATGGGGGTGGAATGCCAATTTGATGGCATGACATGCCAATTTTGATAGGTCATCAAATCGTTTTTGACACAACGTCAAATAGGCAGCAGTGATGCCATCTTAGCAACTTCATAGATAGTTAGCTAATTTTATAAAGGTGCTAGAAAAAAAGCTAAAAAGTGTAACTTGTGGCTAAACTTTTTAGCTACTTTTCTACAGGGACGGTTAGGCCACGTTCACACGGCGATTATTTTCCCGTATACCGTACACGAGATTTTATCGAATAGAGTTGACCAGTTTTAGGACAACTTTGCACGGTACACGGTAAAATATCATATTTCTCAAACACGGGATTTTCCCGTATGAACGCCGTTTAAACTATTTTTAAGTTTTCATTTGTGAACTGTTATTACTGCTCTATTCGATAAAATCTTGTATACAGTATACGGGAAAATAATCGCCATGTGAACGTGGCCTTACCAGGAAAACTGAGGCTTTTCGCACATGGATCGCATGTACACTCGTAAAAAAAAGAGTTATTCATTTTATTTTAAACCAAAATACGATTGAAAACTTGAGAGGTGTCAAGGGACCACGAAAGCAAGTTAAAAAAAGGTTCATGCTATTTTCGACCTTATTGACATTTATGCAAACACCTGATTTTAATGAAGTAGCAATGTTAACGAATGAGAATGTGAGAAAAACAAACTAAATTTTAAATGTCGATAAGGTTGAAAATCGCTTGCACCACTTTTTTTAACTTGCAATCCTTAAGCAAATGTTTTCCGACCTTCAAGTGATTTTCGACCTTATTGACAACGATGCAAACACCGGATTTTAATGAAGAAGCAATGTTAACGAATGAGAATGTGAGAAAAACAAACTAAATTTTAAATGTCGATAAGGTCGAAAATCGCTTGCACCACTTTTTTTAACTTGCAATCCTTAAGCAAATGTTTTCCGACCTTCAAGCGATTTTCGACCTTATTGACAACGATGCAAACACCGGATTTTAATGAAGAAGCAATGTTAACGAATGAGAATGTGAGAAAAACAAACTAAATTTTTAATGTCGATAAGGTCGAAAATAGCTTGCACCACTTTTTTTAACTTGCTATCCTTAAGCAAGTATTTTCGACCTTATTGACAATGATGCAAACACCGGATTTTAATGAAGGAGCAATGTTAACGAATAAGAATGTGAGAAAAACAAACTAAATTTTTAATGTCGATAAGGTCGAAAATCGCTTGCACCACTTTTTTTAATCTAATTCGATAGTCTCATGATGAAATGAAAAGGTGCTAGAAATTGTAGCTGTCGTCACCGATTAATAGCCAGATCTAGTTGCTGAGTTGGCATCACTGGTGCAGATTTGAAGTTGTGACAAATCTATCGTATCGATAGGCAGGATGGTGTATGCCTACTATTAGACGTGAACTGTCACCACTGAGCCACGTCTGGCTTTTATAAATTTGCTCAAGATTCCTTTTGAATTGTGCCAATACTGGTGTGTCGTTTTGCGACTGATACATAAAATATGATAAGAAATGTTTATCATGATAGGTAATATAGGACTTATCCTATACACAGTCTGGTTATATTTCTTACAAGCCACCTTTAAACCATCCTACTTACGTGAAGGTTAAAATATGAAACTCCTTTTCACTGCTAAAAGTATGACTTCGAGCGCCTAGGTTAATAAGTTATCCATTTCCTTAAAACGTTTTATTTCAGTTCAGTAAGTTTAAACTATTTGATGATTTATCAAATTATCTATTATTATCATCTACGAAATACGTGTCATAAAAACTATACTTACGAATCATTTTACATAATATAAATATAGTTAGGTAAGTATTCGCTCGCGGAACAAAAACCGGGTAAGAATAAATTTTCTCATAAAAGCGGACATAACAAGGGTATGGGGCGGAAACGACTATAACTTAGATGGAGATCGGAAGACCTTTTCTGACGGACTACATATTTTTGGAAATCAATACGTAAGCAATGTAATTTACATACGAACTCCAAAGAATATGTCTTGGCTAAGCTCTTTACTTATTTCTTTTCTAAATTTCTACTTCAATAATATATTACACTATAAGTAAAATGCGCATCGGTATGTTACAGCACTAGTATCAATTCTCTCGCATGTCTTGAGTATGTTATAAGTTATATTTAATCGGAAGTTGAGAGCATGAGAGTGCTTTTTCCAGGCTGACACAAAAATAAAAACTTACAGTGCATTAGCTTCTCGTCATCTTGAGTGCCCCGTAAAAGAAATAGAGAAACACGATATTCTAAGGCAACAGAGTAGTTCTTGTCACTGCAAATAACGTAATGTCTACAAATATTTGGAAATTGCTTTTCGCCACTGTTGGGAGGACGCAGTTGTTTAATTGTTACGGGAGCCCCGGAACAATTATTTGGTGTCAGCCCCAAAGCGCATAATTTTGCCAAGGCGGTTGAGTTGTCACGAGCGGAACGTAGGTCGGTAATCCATCCATCATTTGTCAGCGATTGTCGGCCACGCGTACAGCGATGACTTTTTTACTACACCGAAATAGCCAATGGTTAGTTGTCCGACTAAACAGTGGGTACAACGCCGAGCCGGGTGTTCCGCGTAATAGATTACAGTGTCACTCTGAACGACCGTTGTCAACGGCCAGCTGCGGAGCTGTCAACCGTTTCTGTACCAAAACAATTTTATCCTGTCCCTTCAGTGTTGTATCGCAATCTACTTGATTTTAACGACACTACATTGTGACTGTGGGAAAACTTAGAAGATTACGGACGGATTAAAGGATGTGGGGTGCCGTATTTTGAATGTTATTTGAAATTTGTGTGGCCAGCAAAGGTGCAACGACATTTTTTGATAGTTTTACTTAAATCAGTACCCTTATTTTTTAGGTAACGTTTATTTTTATACTATTATTAAGATTTAAAACGGGATATTTACAGCGCAGTAATTGTCCATGTTTCAGGCCTATGTTCAGCAGTGGACGTCTTCTGGCTGATGATGATGATGATTTACCATTTATCAGTTTCTGATATTTAGTCTAAAAACTTATAACGTATAGACTTATACGTTACTTAATACTTAACCAGCCAGATATTGATTACAACAAAAAAAGAGAAAGTTTTTAGAAATTCTTATTGAAATAGACAATTACAGCAAGTCAAAAACCGAGGCACTTAATGCAATATTTTGATTTATTTTCATGAAAAAAAAGTATACTGCTCATTATTCAACTGGGTTCATTTTTCATGTTTTCAGACCATGTCGATAACATTTTTATGCGCTTTAGTGCGGGACTATAATTTCCTATTCCGATATTCCATCAGATTAAACTATATTGAGGGCATCATGGTTAAAGGAGGTTCTTAGGCATGAAGTATGCATGAACTTTACTCGGAAATGAGTTAAACTTATTTTGCCTATTAGTCTTATAAAACAGTATAAGTACAGCAAAATAGTAGAGAGTTATAATTGTAGTCTCGATTCCGATTATTATTGTAGTTATCGATTGTAATAATTCTACGATTGTATTAATTAAATTATGCACTTTTTTGTAAACATCAGTAATATAGAAGATTTTAGCGTTAAATACACACATCTTTTATATAATTTCTGCATTTTGACTAATGGAAGAGTTTTGAGAAGATAGATTATAATTTAAAAAAAATATTTCAAGCACAGAGAAATTCCAACCATTTGAAAGTTTCATACAAAAAACTAATTGAATGATATCTAAAATGTTGCGTCTCGTTGTGAAACAGGAAAAAACTTGGTGAGTATCTCGCTACTTTTATTATTGCGAAAGTTTTACTTGACAGGCCTTACAACAACACTGAAGAACAATTGCGTCTTGGCATTTATGTGTATTTCTATTAAAAAGAAGACTAGTTATAATTTGTGGATATTTAAGTGGTTACTCTCAAGATAAATGTTTTTTTTAGCTGATATGGTCTATTTTTACCATATAATTATTTACGATATAAGTTCCGATATTAATAATAATAATATTATTCCACAACTATCACACAACGCCATCTAGTCCCAAGCTAAGCAGAACTTGTGTTATGGGTTCTCGACAACTGATAAACATACTTATATATTTCTAAATACATACCTACATATATTATAGATAATTACACCCAGATTCAGAACAAATGATCGTGCTCATCACACAAACATTTTTTGTCCTGGGTGGGAATCGAACCCACGACCTCCGGTATAGCAGTCAGGGTCACTAACTAGACCAACAGGCCAGTCAATATATATATCATATTTCTGAAGATACTTACAAAACTTTCTTTGAAAGGTTTTCCTGCAGATCTGAAGATTTTCAATAAGTAAAAGAATTGGAAGTTATGTAACTTACTGACCGACTTCTACTAAAAAGCGTTATAAAGCTTCGTAAGTGTTTGGTCAGTTTATTCAAAAACCATCAATTTGGATTGAACCTTGTTTGATAACTAATTTTAAGGTCTCCACTCTATTCCCTACTGCAACTACTGAAAGAGAATCAACAGTGAGTGGTGGCCACGAGGAAAGCGGAAATGATGTGAAATAGTAGGTAAAACAAAACATAATTTTCACTTCAATACATCATCAGGCTATTGTTTCCATGTTGGTTATTGTTGAATGAAATACAGCTATCATCCCTGAATAAATCAACGGTAAGCTTTAATTGGCTCTTTAATCTATTATACCTACAAGTAACTATACAACTGATTATCTTTGTTACCTATGCTGGGACATCCCTAAGTCATCGTTTATGAGATATTCGGGGACCAACCCACCTTGTTCTATTAGTAGCCAGGGACCAAACGGCATAACGCTTTCGCCGATTTGAGTAAACGAGAAGTCGTTAGATTCGAATTATTCAGGGGAGTGTCATATTGAGGTACGTGACGTCACGTCTAATCCAATATGGCGGATAATAGTCTCGAAATTTAGAGAATGAGATATCGTAGGGTTAGTTTATTGAGGTGTGGTTGATTAAATTTGCATTTGAAGGAATGGTTAGCAAATAATACATGCTGTGTCCAAAATGTAAGGTGAGATTGTATTTATTTTGTAAAATCTTTATTAATTCTTCCAAATCAATTACATCCCCTTTAAAGTAATGCCCTCCCGACGCAATGCAGTTATGCCAACGGATTTTCCAATTTTCGAAACACTGCTTGTAGTCACTTTCCGGGATGGCCTCAGTTCGATCTTCGCTGCAGCTTGAATCTCTTCTATCGTAAAAACGGTGTCCTCGGAGCGGTCTTTTGAGCTTGCTGAACAAGTGAACAGCCAGAAGTCGCACGGCGCCAGATCAGGTGAATGCGATAGTTGCGCAACGATATGGATTGAGTTTTTGGCAAAATTATCACGAATTACGAATGCAGTATGGGATGGCCTATGTTCAGCAGTGGACGTCTTCCGGCTGATGATGATGATGATGGGATGGTGCATTATCGTGGTGTAAAAACCAGGAATTGTCTTTCCTCAATTGCTTAGCGGACTAGATGGCCTTGTGTGATAGTTGTGGAATATTATTATTATAATATTCTCTTTATTTATTTGTACGCTTATTAATTAACGTTAAAAAACAAACTAAAAACATTAAAAATATAAAAAATAGCAGTCCAAGCATCGGGAACAGGGTCCGGGCTGCCGGTGGTCAGGGCTCTTGAGAGAGGAACCTCCTAACAATACGCGCCGTGTCCAAGAGTACTGCCTTCTGAATCAAGCGCTTGATCCAGCTACCGTAATTATAATATTATTATTATAATTACGAATGCAGTATGGGATGGCCTATGTTTAGCAGTGGACGTCTTCCGGCTGATGATGATGATGATGGGGTGGTGTACATAATATATCTAGTCTATAATATCAGTTACACGAAGGTGGACTGAAAGGAAAAGTAGAAGTGAATAATGGTGTCACGCTTGTCATTCATTTGTAGCTTCGTGACCATGAGCTACACTTTCATGTGAGACAGGCCTTGCGATAGAAAGTGTAGGCAAAGTTAATGAAATAATAATGTTGAAATTATGCTAAGAGCTCTGGGTGTGACAGTTCCCCATGAAGAAAAAAATAGAGAAGCCCGTGCAAAAAATAGCTTATTACGACTTGGTAAAACGTTAAAAAATATTTTCAAATTCATCATAAAATTTAATATTTTATGAATCATTTTTTTAAATGCCCATAATAAAAACATGGATATTAAAGAAAAGACTTCACCATCAATTCTATCGCCTTTTCTTATTGTAATATCCGCTGATGCTGAAGGCTTCTAAATACTTTTGTTTGTCATCTTCAGATCTGTTTACGACATCGTTGGAGATGTTCCTGGGGCTTTATCGACCTTTTACCTTTAAATATTAACACATGATTGAACAATAATGGCAAAGGCATGACATTGTTTTGAGGTCAGAACAAAAACATTCAGAATTGGTTTTTGTAAGATCTTCATCGGTTGGTTAGATTTTATAAATAATAAGAAGGAAACGTAGGTGCTTTTGCTTGTTGAAATGGGCTAGCAAGTTATCGAACAGCATATTAGATTTTTAGAATTATGAAGTCCGTTAAAAATACATTTAAATTAATATGGTGAATGACTAAATTAATGTTTGCAAATTTTAATGACTGTCATGGTCTATTTAATAAGAATTTTAATTGCTCGAGTCTGGCAAGAATGATACCTTTTCCTTCTGTAAGGTTATGATTTTTTATTTAATGCTCTTAAAAAATCCTGAATTGAAAGTTGTGATTTTGTTGGGCGACAAAATCCTTATAACTTAAATAGGTATATAATTATTACCGTTTCGCAACAAACGAATGTATGTTATTGCCTATAATAACACCCTATACGACTTATATGCGAAGCAAAGACAAAAGTAATTAACTAACTTAAGATTGAGTGTAGGTATAATCAAGCTCTCAAATGGAGTTAGAACAAGAAGCAAATTAGATTTAAAACTGTAATACTTCTAAAACACGTACGAAACTTCAAATTCATATAAATTACAGTAATATGTTTTTGAAAAGTATCTATTTAATTTACGATGGGCACGTGTTGTAAACTTTGGCAAACGTTTTTGTCTAGATTTTCAGAGTGGTAATAAGAATAACTTACAGACAACCTCCATTGTAAATCTTAATACTTATTATGTTCTCATAAAATTGCTTACGTAATAAACGATAGATAAAGTAATAATATAACGTAATCGGATTTTCGAATTCAGATACAAAAGAAGACTTTACTATTCACACAAAAACACTATCAAATGAAGCGAGGTATTAAATAAATGGAAAGGTAATAAAAAAAATACAAAACGTGATGGTTTTAAAATGTGTGCTAAAAACTAAAACTTGTTTTATATTCATCGCTCATTCATCGACATTAAAAAAACAAGTTTTTATACCTAGTGTTATCAATAAAAATATTCAAATGTCCAATTTCTGATCAAACACAAACGAAAATAATTATCATACATACCTACTTATATACAGGGTGAATTTTTCAACTGGGCGTTAAAAATACTATTTCCGAAACTCTGAGGAATATCAAAAATGTTTGAAAGGATAACTCGATGGCCGATTTGATGAAAACTAAAACTGCATCTGGTAAGAATGGATATTTAGAAAAATCAATCATGATTAGCCAGGAATCGAACCCGCTGATTTTGGAAAAAAAAATCACACCCTGTATTATTGACACCAGTTGATAGTGTTGCTGGTAAGGATAAAATCCTGTGAAGTAATCATAAACGGCAAACTTAGAAAAGGTATAATTATTACCGGTCAAGTGCGTGTCGGGCAACGCACAGTGTAGGGTTCCGTAGTTGCCATCAGAATACTTATGCGAACTAATTAAACTGATATAAGCTGAATTTAATTTTAGAAAAAAGAATTTTCAAAATCTCCAGGAGTCTTTGAGTATAATCAAGGAAAATACTCTACATAAGAAAAAAGATTACGAAGAATTTAAACCTCCTCCTAGATTTAAAAGTTAATAGTTCTAAAAACCTACCTATCCCCAAATTCATACCGTAAAAACATACGTATTAAGCTGTAAAAAAAAGTTCCTACTTTAATGTAAGTACTGGAGGTACCCTAAAAAAAAATATTTTACGAGATTTTATTTTACCACTTTTAAAAGGCACAACAAATTCGTATATTTAACCAAATTACAGCTCTCTAACTGTGCTCTCTGAGCTAAACTCGGACAGACGGACGGACGGACTTAGCGAAACTATTAAGGGTTCCTTGTTGACTACGGAACCCTAAAAAAACTGATCAATCTTCAAAGCAATGATTAATTCGAAACATAAGTTAAGACGTTACTATTCACAAAAACAACAAATTGCTATTTTTTATTCAACTCAATAATTTATTATTGCTGAAAGTGGGATTAAAAATTGAGACACAAATCGTGAGTTTAAATTGAAAACAATGAAACTTTTATAATTTTGAATGAATATGGCTCAGTAGGAGTAAAGTGACACAGTAAAATGCAATTTTATAAAAAATAACTATTCACTTAAGTTTGTCGTATATAGTTACTTCCCAGAATTTGATCCTTGTTAGCAACACTATCAAACGGTGTAACAATACAGGGTGTGATTTTTTAAAAATTCACCCTGTATATTTGAACTTAGTGTGTGAAACTTCGTACTAACTCAAAATTGTTTTTGTACGACTGTGTAGATATTCGACGACAAACTATGCCATTGAGTATGATGGTATAATGCTTAATCAATTCAATTACGTAATTGTCATTCATGCGTGTGACGTTCCCGAGGGCAGTCGCCTAGAGCAGTCCTAACCTAAATATGAATATATGGAGGCATAGTGAGTACAGGGTACTCCCACGGGGTTGCTCGCGATTTTCGCAACGAACTTGCCTCATAAATCCTCGCCTTACATGATGCTTGTTTGCATAATACAAGACTTAGTCGGCTTTGTTCCACAGTTTGATAGGTAGGCCGCAACGTGCGAGTGGAAGTACAAGTTGTACTTAGTTACAGGTGGTGCTATTTAAAATATTAGTCTCATAAGCTCAAATTGTTAATTGAATATAAGGAAGTCGAGACAGTTGCAGCAAAATGCGATGTGGACTATACTGCTGCACAACTAGGTTAAAGCCAATTGTCCACGTAACCACACGTCATACGCACGCTTTCGTCAATTGACGATAGCAAGACCAATGCTTGATTATTGCGTAAAATCAATGAAATCTGTGTCCACAAAAAGGCAACGTCCCTCGTACGCAGCCATTCGTATTGCGTTCGTCATGCATTTTTGCCGCTTCGTGGACACAATATGTTTCATTGTTTCTACACAATATGCAAGCATTCGTCTTGCAACCGTCAATTGACGAAAGCGTGCGTATGACGTGTGGTTACGTGGACAATGGGCCTAAGTCACACTTGCTAATCGGTCTCTGGATAGGTGACCATTTATTTTTATGTTGTCTCTGTCGCCCCTCACAAAGAAAAACACCCAGACCCGGAACAACTACTTAATTGTAAGTCATACATATTTTTTCTGTGTGAGAATTGAAACTGCGTTAATGCTGCGCAGCGATCGATAACATAAATTATTTAGTATCTTAAGATATTTAAGTATTGCATCCATAATAATTTTATTTTCACGCACTGTTTTCACGGAAAAACAAAACGTGCCAGAGCCTTTAAATCACTAGTAGTGACAAGAAAACCTTTAAAATAACTCTGTGTACGCAGATGTAGGTTTTATATTGTGTACAAAAATTAAAAATGGCTGACTTACCAATTAACTTTTAAATTCTGCAAAGTTCATGACGAAAAATTGAGTCTATCACTCACTGAATTCTCAATCAATTTCCCGCTCACGCATTTTTTTTCGCAAAGATTTCTAGTTCTTTTTTTAGGCACTGGAATTCTCAGAACTGCCAGTACTCAGTTATCAATTCTATTTTTAAAATGTCTTCCAATTTATGAAGCTCGAATGGAGGAAAAAAAATAACAAAAAACAAAATTCTATTTTGTCTACGAAATTCAAAAATAGAATGTTGAGTTTTAAGTGACTTTTTTTTATTGATAGAATTGGATTTAAAAAAGGTTGACACAACAATCCTTTGAGATTGTGATAAAAAAATTAAAGCTCTAACTCTAAAATAATAAACTTGACTTAGCTTAAACAGCGAAGGATAACCTGTTTTTTAGCGTGGTAAAATCATCAAAATGAATCCTCCCACCTAGGGCAGGGCGGGAGTGACTATCAGACTTGTACTGACTAAAATCCACGGTGTCCTTCATGCCCTTTACGTTCCGGGGTCACTGTAATGAGATTAGTCCCGCGACTCCGGCAGGCTTTGACAGCGAAGGAATACCTTGGACTTATTATGATGACGTAGTGTAAGTATTGAAATTTTGTTGCATAATTCTGAAGAACCAGTACGTTATGAACGTTTTTTTATGTGAAACTACCAGACGCTCATTGATTTTTGCAAAGCAGAGATTATGTTAATCAGCATTTTCGGTGTTAATAACTCCATGGGATGATAATAATGTTAACGCATTATGATAATGGCGGAACCGTTCATTATTCCACTAGCTGCCCTACTTACGCACCTATTAGTAAAATCAACTACGACCGAGTGTTGCAAGCCTCTAAATAAATTATTTAAAAAAAACTATGACCGAGCTGTGCTTGGGTGTAAAAAGACGAAACCCTTAAAAACTAAAAACAAAATCCATTATGTAAACCATTAAAAAATAACAAATCGGGGATTTTGAACCCACAAACGGTAAACTTTATAGAATTCAACGCTTAAACATTCGGCCATGCCACCGAAAGGCTGGTTCCGGTTTACTTTCACTTTTATGTTACTTTCCAGGGCTGAAACAACCTTTTCAGAAAGTCCTGCAACCGCTGCAGGCATTTGATCCTATCATATCGTATCCGTCTGTTTACTGACAGCTGTATAAAGGTAAGCGTCCACAGGTCCGCATCGTACGTATCGGACGCCGCGCATCAAACGGATTTCTGTAACGACAGCGATCGGATTGCCGACGCGAGTATCAGCAGTCGGATTGCCGATGTCAACTTCATTTAGATTTTATTATTGAGCGTACGTTTGTAAAGGGCTTGTGAGAAAGGAGACAAGCGATGCAGAAGTTGTTATTGCTTGTTTATTAGCAGAAAAGGAATTCAGGAAAAAAAAGAACAAATGGTTCAGTAAGCGTGCGGGGCGCGTCCACTGATTGACGGCATTCCGTATGACGTCATCGGTACGCATCGCATGTAGGCATTGCCGATGAGCCGTCCATACGATGCGGATCAGTGGACGCTGTTGTATGAGTTTTAATACCAGGCAAACTAAAATCCTTTACTTACGATACGTCCGATACGTGCGATGTGGACCTGTGGACGCTTACCTTATTAAGGCGCTCGTGTAACATGACGCGATTACGATCCATGTCTGATCCTTGATCAGACGGTGAGCTAATCAATGTGTTATATCGTTGCGTGAGAAGAGAGACTCGCAGTGACTCGCATTCTCTCATAGCATCTTAAAGCCTGGTATCCACCAAAGCGGAGAGGAGAGGAGATGTGTTTGAATAACCAATCAGATGTCCACTGAAGCTAAGCGGAGAAGAGATCTGGACATCTGATTGGTTACCGGGCCTTATTATCTCAGAAGTGCAGTGACAGTAACAGTCTGTTGCAAGATGTGTGTGATTTTATCAAACCACTAGTAACAGTTACATTCCAAGCATTATGATAATTATTAAAATTCAACGTCAAGTTTGATTATTATCTACAAACTGTACACAATAAGTATTAGCTTTGTGAAAAACCAAAATACTCTAACACTGGGTTGGTTTAGTAGTGCTTTTAGTAACACCACTTAAGAGGATTGTAACATGACAACAACCCTCGTCACACTAGCCGTGACAGTGACGTCATAACAAAGACGTAAGCAAAATATTTCTCTAACGATAAGCTTAGGGTTTAATGCTAATCTTTGAACCAAAAACTAATGTTTTATTACTACTAAAAGCCAGATTTAGTTTTGTGTAAAGGTTTACTGACCGCATCCATGTTGCAAGCTTTAAGCTTGGAGAACTGGGTTTGATTCTCAGGTTTAAAATGTTTTTTTTCTTTTAATTAAAAACGAATAAGTAAAGTATTTTTATTCAATTTTAGTTAGGTTTTCTTTCGCTTAAAATCTTTTTTTTTGATGCGAAATAAACACACTATGTTTCTGTACATATTTTCATGATACAACTTCGGAAGACTCCGATACCTTAAGACTTTTGTATCCAGGTGACTATCACAATACAAATCCATAGAGGTTCGTACTCAGGCACGCGCCAATGGATGTTAAAGTCGTCTGTTAAAAGTATCGAAGACTTACGTCGTCTTGTGTACGAAGAGGGGCTAAACTGCGGTAGTGGCTGAGCGATTTGGGAAGGCTAAATGAGGCCCGGTAGCTACCATAGCGGAGAGGAGAGGATATGTGTTTGAATAACCAATCAGATGTCCACATTTCTCCTCCGCTTAGCTTCAGTTGACTTCTGATTGTTTATTCAAACACTTATCCTCTCCTCTCCGCTATGGTGGATACCGGGCCTAAGGACCGCATGGGTAGCGATCAGCATTCTGTTGAAGTTAAATAGTTTTTTCATTATTCCGTCAGTGCGCAAGAGTTTCAGTTCGCTTCTTAATGCTTCTTGGCCTCAAGAGCAAACCCATAAAAAATCTCCATGAAAATTTGTTGATTCAACCTTCAATGCACCCATTTAAAGATTAAATTGACATGACACAGTTTTATTCGCGATTTGAGTTTGGGCGACCATGTACAGTTTCGACGAGCTTTGGAAATGTGCCAAGCAACGGCGATGAGATCCTTCCCTTGGGGTTATAATCTCGTACGTGTGATGATAGCTTTAAATGACTTGACATTAACCTCATTCTGTTTATATGGCCCTAGTAAATAAGGAAAGATTACACATACATATATGTATGTTCGTCCTCAATATATTGTTATCATCAGTTTCCAAATTAGATGCTTTGTCACACCATTGTGTAATACGGTTCAGAAATGTACTAGGTACACCCACTTCGCGGGCATGCGGACAGCGAGTAAAGGGCAACTCGCTGTCCGACCATGAACCATGCCCGGGTCGACGGCGCGTTGTGTCCCACGCGCGCCTCAAAGAGCGTCAGCAAAAAATGACGGGGCTCAGAGGGCCAAAGCCTGCCGGGGTCGCGGGATTTATTTCCTTACCGTGACCCCGGAACATAAAGGGCTATTGAAGGACACCGTGGGTTTTAGCCAGTACAAGTCTGACAGTCCCTCCCGCCCTGCCCGGGGTGGGAGGACTCATTTGATGATTTTACCACGCTAAAAAAGAAAAAGTATACCCACTTACTTGCAAATAATCTATAATCGCCTAGCGTTATTTTCTCTATTGCATAGTTTATCTCCCAATTTAATTTTAAAATAATACATTTCTATACTAGCGGGAAAAGTTTGTTAATGCATGCGAGGCCAGATACTCACCCGAGCCTTAGAACAACGAGGGTGATTAGGCTGGAGCCCAAAACCTGGCTAAGAATATTATTGCATTTACGAAATCCAAAAATGCAATTTTTTTTAGTTTTCATCAAAACCGGCCTCGAGACAACTCTCAGTATTTTTCGCTAAACCTCATAGTTTTGGTTTTAGCCATCCATGTCTACGAGTAGTTGGAAAATTCATTTACATAAAGGGAGACTATACATACAGGATAGTAATTTTAACGTATGGATGGTTTATGTTGATCAAGCAAAAAATGTATTTAATATGCTTAACAAGAAACGTTTTTGAAGGCTCTATTTGTAGTGTTTCTGTTATAAACGCATAAGAGATAGATAGATTAAGGAAAGAATTATGTATATCTACTGGTAGATATACATAATTCTTCATCATCTTTCCATCGTCATTTGAACCATTGTACGTGCTTACAAAGAAGGTCGGCTATGCTGTCCGGATCATGTCAAATTTATTGGACCCAACAATTCCTATGTTATGCCAAAGTGGCCATTATTTATACAATATATCGCCTGCAATAGGTCCGCTAATGGAATGTTCGTCACCGGACCCTCCCATCACGTCATCCGCATCCTTTTTAAAAAAGGTCATTTGAAAATAGGTTTAGAGAGCTTCTATTATTTATGCAGCAGCCAGTGTTTTTTAAACAAAATAAGAACACACAAAACGAAAAAAAAACAGAATACAAGATAATTAATGTTA
This sequence comes from Agrotis segetum, assembly GCA_036375495.1. Lineage (NCBI taxonomy): Eukaryota > Metazoa > Arthropoda > Insecta > Lepidoptera > Noctuidae > Agrotis > Agrotis segetum. Next base: position 285,050 of record JAQSVV010000150.1, read on the forward strand.
CCCCAAAAAGTCATTAAACCTTAATGTACTCATTAAGTATAAATAAATGAGGTCCCGTAGAAAATATATCTCAACTATGCGTTAATAAAGGCATATTTTGTCTGGATGCAAATTATCGACGTAAATTATTGTCAAATGTCTAAAAGAACGATTTATACGCAGTACCACAGCAGAGTTATTGAAATATATGTCCCAAAAGACAATACACCGATGCGGGGATTTGTATCGGCAAAGGAGATTATACCGTATAAAGCTGTGACACGGCATAGATTTGTGTGCGTAATTTGATCAACAGTGGAAAAACAACAAAAATGGGTATTACGGTAATACTCGAATAAAACGCAAAGCGAAATAGGAATGAGTTGTTTTGCATTGAAGCATAAATCTAACCAATGGCATTTGCATGCAGAAGTACCGAATACAACTCATTGCGGTATTGCCGAGGGTTGGGTCATTACGGAGTTATTCTTAGCCGGGAAGGCAGTAATGATATTGATCTAGAAATACAATCTGGAACGAATCAACTTTTAAGAAAAATGAATTGAATTCAGTAGTCTTTTTATGACGTGGTGTAATCCAGTCCCGTCCAAATAAGTTCAGTGCAGCATAGGAGGAACTGACACACTTGTATTGACTAAGATCCAAGGTGTCCTTCAATAGCTCTTTAGTTCCTGGGCAGTGGTTACCTGATAAGACAGTCCTGCGACAATTCAGTAATTTTAATCCAAAGAAATGCGATTTTATTTCTTAAATGGGTTTGCTCTTGGCCTCAAAATAGCCCAGAGGCAAAGATGAGGCCTAAGATAAAGCGAGTTTACCCAAAAGGATCCCTCAGCTGTCATCGCAGGTTTAAAGTAGTCTGGTAGTGCCGTAACTCGGGCTAGACCGCTAAGAATTGGATCCCACCTACCTCAAAAATTTAACACTGAAATGTTAAAAGTTTTTTTATTTTTAACAATTATGAAACCCGGTTTGATTGATAAATGCGTTTTTTTTTACTTAATGAAGTCGTCGTCATTGAAGTTAATTTGCACCAGTAAAGTTTTATTGAGCTACCCATTACAATAAATTTAGCAGTTTAGCATTTGGCTTTTAAAGTATCCGATAAGAGGTCATTGATTGGTTGTTGAGTTGTCATACGGTTGTAAAGGTATTTTTAACTGCTCCGGCTATGAAAACAAGACAAAGTGGATGGATAGTACTGCTGATCCTTTTCTAGAAGGAGGTAACAACGCGATCTGAACGCATACTGTGAAGGCTGCAAGAGTTTGTGAAAAGGAGGAGGGAGGCGTTTGCCTAGCAGTGGTGTCAACAAGGGCTGGATGAAAAATGACACTTTTTTTAGAATTTATTCAGCTATTGTCAAGCCTCCAATAGAGCCAAAGCCTGCCGGGTCCGGTATTATCAGGTAACCGTGGCCCCTGCAAGTAAAGAGCTATTGAAGGATCCCCGTGGATTTTAGTTAGTACAAGTCTGACAGTCCCTCCCATCGTGCCCTTGGTGGGAGGACTCATTGGATGATTTAACCACGTGAAAAAAAGAGATCATCATCTGCCCAGCCTTTTGACTTCAAATGACAGCCGGGACCAACGGCTTTACGTGCTTTCTGAGGCACGGAGGAAACTCGTTATGACAGATGGTCAACCATCCACAGACCAACCTTGGTAAGCACGGCTTAACCCGGAAAATCGGCCTGTGCGGCTGTGATTATTTAGTCACGGGCTCCTCACTAGTGAAAAAAAGAGATAATGTTAAAAAATATATATTACTCTTTTATCAAATATCGAATATGTGACTACTGAAACTTGTAAAGTTACAATCAAAATCGTTTCAAAACGCCCCAAAAATCCAGGGCTAGAATTGAATAGGTGCTGAGAATATTTCACAATCAAATTGCTTGGGAACAGTAATTCTATTGCAGCACGTGCCAAAACAGGTTATAATACTTACGAGTACACGAGTAATAAATCATTTGTACGAGGTGTCATGTGATTGGAGTATCACATTGAAATCGCGATCGAATGCGTGAAGCGTTCGCTCCAGAATATTTTATTCATGACACCTCATCGTTCATACGTGCAATAACAGTTTCTGTTCAGTACCAATGGGAAGGGAAAGCGGGAAATAAATCCAATTTGTACCGGCATATATCATGGTCAGAACACAGCTTACGATTTATTCACAATATCATGCTGTAGGTTGTGTATCTACGAACTACGTGTACTGGCACGCGGCCACTTCAATCCAATCTCGTCGGTGCAGCGGCAGCGATGAAACTGTTCGGAATATACACGGTTATCATTCAGGTGGGTTCGTTGGGACTGAAATATTATTCCGCTTTTGTCATCAATTATTTCTCACATTTATTTTTGACATTTATTGTTTACATGTTTTCAAAAAACAAAAGCTTATAACACGTAAGAGACGTGGCGTAATGTAAGTTGCCGTAGAGGATGATTCATGCTACACTGGGCCGGGACCGGGCCGTACGCCGTCCGTGCTTCGTCCGGGTCCCGGACCCCGGTCGAACATTCTGTTGAACTTTTTGTATGAAGTAGTTGAGGAGAAGTGTTTGAGGCCCGGACAGGACACACGACTACACCACGTAAAAAAGTACACCACAGTGCTGTGATCGACCGTGCCCCGTCCGGGACCGGACGGGGCTCGGCCCGGTCCCGGCCCAGTGTAGCGTGAATCATTCTTAACTCTTCGTCCCGGTTTCCAACAAACAATTCTTTTTATTGCTTAATTTCCATCTTCTCTTCTCTCATCGCATTAGATTTTTTTTTGGTTCATATTTTTTGAACTGAGTTCAATGATAATGATCGCGCACAAATAATATTTTTGTGCTACACTGTGTGCGAACAAGAGTTAGGCACAGCCGCTTGTCGGTGGACACAGAGGCTAAACGCTATACCAGCTTTGTACGTTGCACAAAATGTACGCGAACAAAATATCTGCCGCTTACTATTTTGATGGAATCGTACCATAAAGCCAACTTACCAACTTTAAAATTAGGGTTGAAGCTGGGTCATTCACTAATAAATTAATTTGATTGGTTTTTAATTAGCTTGCGTTAATTAATAAATATCGTGATATCCCAGCGGTTAAGACCTCGACGAGGTGAAATGAATGAATTTAAATATAAGTGAAAATTTCTCAGTTTTGTTGAACATCAATGAAGGAAAACATCGTGAGCAAACCTAGACTTTTACAGCCTTATGGGCTTTACACACAGCAGCTATAATGTAAATATGTACAATTGTACATTATAGCACGATACATCTCATTACATCTTTCTATAGAGATTCGAAGATGTAAAAATATACATTATAGCTGTCGTGTGTGGTCTCCGACGATTTCTATGTATATAAAAATCAATCTGAAATCACAAACCCTCTAGACTTTGAGAAACATTGCGGTGGGGCAGTATACTGTAACCGTAACAGGTTGGCATGTTTTAAAAAACAGTTCCCAATATGGTACGTTTAAAGTAAAGTTTCTAATAGTTTCTATTACATTTTACAAAATAAGAATATTTAAGCCATATGGCAGTTAGGTCTTTGCTGATGTAGAAGCTTGACATTGCTTCAGTAGGTCTCCGAAGACAGCTACTGACGGATTATTATGTTTCACACAATAAGGTTGCTTTTTCATTTCTTTGCACCATCTAACTGTTCCTGGATACCTGAAATAAAATAACAGTTCCTGACATTGAACACTCTGAAAAAATCTAAGTTTGGTATACAATCAGCAGACGATCTCCGGCCACCGTAGGCGCGGGCATGCGGGCAGCGAGTAAAACAACTTGCTGCCCGACCATGGACCATGCCCGGGTCGTCGGCGCATTGTGTCCCACGCGCGCCTCAAATAACTTAACAGCATCCAACAAATGACTTTTTATTGCTTTATTTCCCCCTTCTCAGAGGGCCAAAGCCTGCCGGGGTCGCGGGATTATTTCCTTACCGTGACCCCGGAACATAACAGGCTACTGAAGGACACCGTGGATTTTAGTCAGTAGAAGTCTGACAGTCCCTCCCGCCCTGCCCGGGGCCGGAGGACTCATATGATGATTAAAAAAAAAATGTGTGTACAATACGAAAGTGAATTACGACAATCCAATATTTATATTTAGGTACGAGTGCGTTCAAAACTGAACCCTTATCGCTGAGCATCAAACACCAAGGTGGTTCTTGGTGTAATGCACTAGGAAGCGAAGGTTTTCACAAAAATATGCCTTGCCTGTAATCACCAATTTATAGTGAAGCTTACTAAATTGTACATTTCGCTAGTTATTGAGGGGTGAGTATTGCAATCAATCAGTTACAACTCCTGCAGTGACTGACTTAAGAATTGTAGGTCGTCGTCGTATTACTTTGTGTAATTTATTTCGTCACCACTGCTCTCAAAACGGTGAAGGAAAACATCGTGAGTAAACCGGCATGTCCTAGAACCAAAAATTTGAAAGAATGTGGCATCTACTAACCCGCACTGGGCCCGCGTGTTAGATTATGACCCACTCCCTCTCACAGAGAGGAGGCCTGTGTCACAGCAGTGGGAACATTAATAGGCTGATGAGGTACAAATCCAGACTTAGCGGCTGGCTATCCACTGAGGAATTTGTGATGGAAAAACCCAGAAACTCTTGCGTAGCGTTAGACTAAAGCTGCATTATACATTTATAAATACGTATACAATTATGATATTGATGCACTTACTTATTCTCGTCTATTGGTACAACCTGATTCAAACAAGACATATTACTATAAACTGAAATGTCCGCAATCGTGATAGAATCAGTGGCAATGAACGTCGTTTTACTAAGAAATGCTTCCATCAAAGCATAGCCTTCATCAAGGTTTTGTAACCATTTTGGATTCATAGTTGGTTTTCGCTCAATCATAAGAGCATACTGGGAAACAAAACGAGCTTAGTTATTAAAATATCGTTATCTTCCTGCCCATATCCCATTTCTTCCATTTTCCTCTGACGTCTCGTAGGGCAGAATGGTGGAAGAAAAAAAAAAGAAAGAAAATCAGAGCACCAAACACAACCCATTTATCTTTCTTTGCCTTCCAATTTCAATATTTATAAAATTTAACAAAAAAAATCTGCTTTAGTTTAGTACTATAGGCACGGGCATTGGACACAGTTGGATATAAATAGAACTAAAAAGGTCCCAAAGTTTATCATCTTATCTGTATAAAGAACTTGGGAACATCCCTAAAAATCTTAAATGTAGAAAACAACAGGAAAATGGAATATGAACTGTGGCAGAAATAATAATTTTATATTTAATGAGGTCACTTAAATCGCAATTCCTAATTAGAAACATCGTATATTATTGATATTTATTATAGTAATAAAAATGATAAAACATAATCTTAATGTCTTGACAGATACACTTTCGCTTCATTTTGTCTTAAGCACAACAACTTATGAAATCATAAGTTACGTTGTGATTGAGACTAGAGAGACGATAGTCGCCACATTAATTTACAATGTTTAATAAACCGATATGTTATGTGGTTCTTTTAGTGTATTTTGTGTCGGAATCTACATGTAAGTCTTTACAATTTTATCAACATGGGTCATACTTTTTAAACCTTTTATTTGACACATAAAATAGAACTGTTTACCGCATGTATTATCTGGTTGGTTTCCTTCAGAAATTAATCTTTTCACAGATGGACAAAAGGACAAAAAGTTTTTTCGGAATGACTATCGGTATCTAGAAGCAACAGATAGTTTCTATAAGATATCTCCTTTACCTAAAACTTTTTCTGAGGCCAAACGTGCGTGTTCCTTGGAAGGAGCCATTTTGTGGCACCCTGAGAATCAGGATGAAGCTGATGCTGTGATATCTTATTGGAACAGTACCCAGCCCACATGGTGGCAAGTTAATGTGGGGTTATCAGACTTATTAGTGAAAGGACGATTTGAAACTGTTGACGGTAAGCTTAAAATATTTTATATTCTAGTGGTGCTGTGGTTCATTACAAATTTATACAACCGCAATTTTTTTTGGACTTCAGTGAAATACGTTGAAGAAAAATAACGTGTGGAAAACTAGATCAAATCCACGTACCTAAACACTAAATGGCTGCTCTTTTCGTTGAAATATTTTTTATTGTGCCTAATAAAATAAGTTCTAAGTCTAAAAAAAGTTAAAGTCTTTCTCCATAAAAACTATAACTGTGACTCCATCCTAGTAATTTCGATCAAGAGTAGAAGAGAGAGAGAAGAGTAGTACCAAGACGTGCTTCCTGTTAAATATAGATTCTTTTTTACAGGAAAAAGAGTGGAGGATGTGTACCATAATTGGAACATTGGGGAACCGAATAATCACCAAGGATTGGAAGGTTGTGTAATAATATACGCGAGTGGAAAAATTGTTGATATACCATGTGAAAGAAAGAACCCTTACATTTGCAAGAAGTCACTTCAGAGTTTGGAATGGAATCAACAGTGCAATTTGCCTGATTTAGGTATTTTATTTGTGAAAATAATATTAACTTCTTCATCATTTATTACTATGTAACATAATTCAGTCTGTATTTATCTTGGCTATTTACTGTTAGGCAAACCTAACAGTAAAAACAAACGACAGTGTTTTCTTTGGTCTCGTTTTTTTGCTCATACAAAAAGCATCTATTAACACCAACTGGTGTCTATGCCACACTTGCGTATTCCACCATTACTACGTATTTTGTTCAGGCAAATCTCATACAAATCTATTTCCGAATAACTGTGCGGACAAGCAGTGTCGCACACTGTCACAAAGTTCTACGCCACCCGGAGTTGGTCGAATTTCTTGGTATGCGTGTGGTTGATAAAGTGAAGTTGATCCTTTGTAACTAGAACCAATATCACACCAAAACTGTTTCTTTTTTTTAAGGTTACACTTACAACGAGAAAAGCGGCAGCTGTTACAAGTTGCACACAACTCCATTAAACTGGACCGAAGCTTACAACGTATGCAGTGCAGAACAATCTTATCTAGCAGTGATCAACAATTGGGTGGAATTGGATGACATCGTGAAGCTTACGGAAACTGGACCTAAGGACAGGGTTTGTGGGAGTTATTTAAGAGGAATGTACCACGTGGGGTATCATAATAGATTCAATGATGGATGGACGACTGTTAAAGGTAAGTGTATTAAGATTTGACCCAACAACCCGGGAATTCACCCGCCACCTTTAGATCTTCAGTGTAAGGGTGCTCACACATCTATCGACGCGGAATCGGATTTTTCCGTCGCCCTTTCTCTTTCTGTCGGTCTAGCAAATGGCAGTTCTAAGCGACAGAAAGAGAAAGGGCGACGGAAAAATCCGATTCCGCGTCGATAGATGTGGGAGAACCCTAACGCTCTCCCAACTGAGCTAATTCGGCGACGGCCACATAGTCAAAGTTAAAGTTTAAAGAAAGCAGGAATCCACTTCCTTGGTACTATTTATTTTTGTGAAAATATTAAGTCTTAGTGGCCATAGAGTCGCACAAAATTAAATTAAAGCAGATTAATAGACACAGGACAGAATGTAAAAAATGTCTGTATTTTTTTTTACAAGATTTACCTACATCATCATCCCAGCCATAGGACGTCCACTACTGAACATAGGCCTCCCCTTTTGATCTCCACATAAACCGGTTGGAGGCGACCTGCATCCAGCGTCTTCCGGCGACCTTTATAAGGTCGTCTGTCCACCTTGCTGGTCGACGTCCTACGCTGCGCTTGCTAGTCCGTGGTCTCCACTCTAATACTTTTCGATCCCATCGGCCATCTGTTCTGCGAGCAATATGGCCTGCCCATTGCCACTTTAGCTTGCTACCTACATAATACTATCCATTTCTTTCTTTAGAAACTAATATGAACTGATGTTATTTCTAATGCAATTAAGACGGATAATTTTTATTTCTCTATTTTATATTTCAGGAGCTGCCATAAACGATAGTTTACCCTGGTGGTGGAACCAGCCAAATGGAGGAATTCATGACCAATGTGGCTCCATGTTCTACACTGGCCGTCTGACTCAGATTGACTGTGGCTTAAAGAGTTTCTTTATTTGTGAACACGACATAGACTTGTTCTATCTCACCCAAAATAACGAAGAAAATATTGTTAAGTAATTCATTCAAAAGTATTTTTTTTCTTATGTTTTGATTATAATAACGTGTGGTGCTGGTGCCAATTTAGAATCCATTGAGAAATATCTGATTTGTTAAACTTATTTAATTAAAAAGTGTATAACAATTAAGTGTTATGGTTTTTAACCGACTTCGATAAAATGAGGAAGTTCTTAATTTGTCAGAATATATTTTATATATGTTCCTTTCTAAAAACAATTAACGCCTATTATTGCCTTATAAAGTTTTGCAGGCTTATAAAAAATAGGGATTATGCGTAGATTAAGCGATTCATAACGATTTATTGAACAAAAAACTGATTTTGATTACAACGCCTGTAAAACTTCTTAGAGCAAAAATACCACTTCCAGCAGCTGCCTTGGATTTCAGTGATTATTTATTATTTTTGGAAAAATATAATTATTATTACATTATTTATCGGGCCGTGACATGCTACGCTACAAATTAGGCTACGCTACAAAAAGAGTATTCTGCCGAAACCCGGGATTGAACCGGGGACCTTTAGATCTTCAGTCTAACGCTCTCCCAACTGAGCTATTTCGGCGATGTGCGTGGAGTCGAAATTACTGATCAGTTATTATTTTCGGAATTTTGACAAAAATAATGTCGACTTGTGAAATGTAAGCACGGCTATCATTGCCATTGCGCCGATTGACGTTACAGCTATTTTTATTTACTTAATACAATATAAATGTATTGGTAAATGAATAAACCAAATAATCAAAAAAATATGAATATTCCATTTAAACCACGAATTTGGCACTAAGAAAAATGAGGTTAGTGATGTGTAAATATTAAAAGCCGCTAGAACGAAAAGGGCTATTGAAGGACACCGTAGATTTTAGTCAGTACGAGTCTGATAGTCCCTCCCACCCTGGGTTGGAGAACCTGTCCCTGGGTTGGAGAACTCATTTGATGATTTTAACACATAAAAATAAGGTACCTCTAGACTGCAACATGGAAAAAAAACTAGGCAGATGATGATCTTTATTAGGCTCCTACGTGAAAAAAAGACACTTACTGTAATATTCTTCAGTCTTGGAAATAGGACTGTAATATCAAAGAATAGTTTCTGATTAACAAGCGCCCTTATTTTAAGGTCTTTGGGATACCATACTTCGTCCGTTCCATAAGCGTCTGCCAAATACATCAATATAGCATGACTGCAAACCGAAAATAATCATATAACATGACATTTAGAACAGTCTGTAGCAGTCCACTCTTGCAGGCGTAGCATGGCGCCGTAGAAAGGGGTTTTGTCGACGCAAGAATAGACAAAATGACAGAACGTAGAAGTAATTTTAGCGTTTCAGGCATGTTTGTGTAAAAAATATGGAAAATAAACATTCTTTTCTTCAATAGTGTAAGAATGGTGTCATATTAGTGCAAAAAAAAATCAGTCCCATTTTTGTAGAAATAACGATGAAATAACTTTGTCTTTTCTTGGTAGAATAGAGATACAATCGCCATGCTACGCGTGCTGGGCAATTGGACATAGGCTTCTCCAATTGCACGCCATTTCACTCGATCACCGACTATTCTCATCCAGCTGCTACCGGCTATCTTGCGAAGGTCGTCACTCCACCTTGCCTGAGGGCGTCCCACCTTACTTTTGGCGATTCTCGGTCTCCACTGGGGAAAACATCATCTACCTATCCTACAACGGCCATCGCTTCTTCGACTAATATGGCCGGCCTATTGCAAAGTCAACTTGCTTATTCTGTGAACGTGTTATTTAGTATGTTTAATTTTGAGTTAATTTGTGATGACGTCGCTTGAAAGTGCCAAAATCACTCAAACAAAATGATAAATATAGTAGCTACAGTGCCAATTATAATATTATGTGACATAATGAGGGAAAGTACGTCAATTAATGCTGGCCCTTGACTGTACTTAAATTATGCCGTTTGAGTTCTAATGACAGTGTTGACCACGTCAGTTTCATAGTGTAAAGTTTTGAATAATCCACTGAAAATGAAGGATCCATCGACCATACTGGAGTAGCAACTTATAGGCTTACTCCCAAAAAAAATGTTGTCAGATTTTTTTAACAGACAACCCTAATATCGCGGATATTGCGATGCAGTTTGGTTCTCAACTGATGTGGCCCGATACATTTTTACACGATGCCGCTACATAATTTAGAGTCAAATATCCATCAGAGGGCAAAAAAGGAAATCAATTTGCAAAGTAATAAATTAGGAGGTTGTACCGTGACCACGAGTAAACACGGGTTTGTTTGAATTGCGGATATTGACAGAATTTAAGGCCGGTTGTAAAAAAAAAAAAAAAAAAACAAAAAGGGAAGTCGAATGGTCAACAGTGAATTCCATTAGGTTAGAGTATACCTAATATTGTTTATTTTGTCCATAATTATAAGTGAATGATGAAATGAACAAATCAAAATTCGGTTTTAGTTTATGGTACTATACTCGTTTTAGGCGAATAAGTTTTGGGTTTAATATATTTGTACAAATTAAATTCACATTAATTGAAAATGTTACTAAATCCGTGTGCGATGAAGTTGGATTCCTACTCGCAATCTTGTACTTATATGAGAAGCCACTAACTACGTAATGATGTAATTTTATCAACTGTTTTAATAAAATGTTACAAACCTATCGTGAATTAGCAAATCATCATCTTCGAGGACTGGAATTGTTTTCAGGGGATTTTTCTGAAAGTTGGAATTTACTGTAGAAAAATATTTCATGTTTGAAATATGGCATTTAAAATTAAATTGGTAGGTATTTATTATTAAAGTCACTCTGGTTTTTTGCTATTATGTAATAAGTATTAACAGATTTCAAATAAATTCGACCTGGCCACAGCTATTTTCATCTCACAGCTGAAATCAGCGCTACTCAAAAGATCACATTAGGTACGGGAAATTATAGAAAATTCGTGAAATAAAATGTCTGCGAGTTATCAGTTTCCTATGAAACCTCAAGTCGCTATTTATAGGTTTATCCTGACTGTACATACATACCTATAAAATCTTAAGAGCTTACTCGAAAAAACTCTGTGTTCAAGTTTTGTTTATCTTCAAGATCAACTGCTATATTCTCATAGGTCACATTGAAGATATCACATGCCATTAGAGCTGCAATCACTGGAGGACTCAGTTCCGTTGTGTAAAGTTTCACAACCATCTGAAATATTGCTTTCCATTATAATTAAGTACCAAGATTCAACGTAGAACTTGTATGATTTCTTTACTAATAGTAATTAGCTAGAACGGTTGTTATTATTTTTATTTTGTTGATTATATCACTACACTTTTGCAACCAATATAAATTTAAAGCTAGACGAGACGCGTCAGCAAAAATGACGGGGCCCCCTCTCATAGGGTCAAAGCCTGCCGGGGTCGGGAGATTTTATTTCCTCACCGTGACCCCGGAACAAAAATGGCTATTTAAGGACACCGTGGATTTTAGTCAGTACAAGTCTGACAGTCGCGTCGGTGGGAGGACCCATTTGATGACTTTACCACGCTAAAAAAAAAGCTAGACGAGGCCATGTTTCATACTTGACTCTAAGAAGAAACAGCCGAAACAGCATTCGGTCCATAAGAGCTAATCATAACTCATTTTAAAATGTTCCTACTGCTGGTATACCTCTAATCAGCCACATGGGCCCAGTTCAGGTTGACCCAGGGCCGGGTGAAACCATCCTGGTTGGATAGAGGGTGACAGATCTCACATTATGTCTTCGAAGTTTTGGTTCTAGACTCGCGAGTTTCCTTGCGATATTTCCTATTCATAAGAGCATACCACGGTAATAATAAATCAATACGAATGGGAGCTTTTTTACACCCAGGGCTGGGCTCCCAGGGACTACTGTCAGACTCGTACTGACTAAAATCCACGGTGTCCTTCAATATCCCTTTATATTCCGGGGTCACGGTAATCAGATAAGTCCCGCGACCTCGGCTGGCTTTGGCCCTCTAGAGGGTCCCGTCATCGTGCTGACGCTCTTTGAGACGCGCGTGGAACACAACGCGTTGTCGACCGGGGCATGGTCCATGGTCGGACAGCGAGTTGTCCTTTACTCGCCGCCCACATGCCCGCATACGAATGGGAGCTTCTTGTACTTAACGTCTGGTTTTATTCTCAGGTTTCAACACAATTATCTGTAGGATTAAGACTCTGAGTGACACGGTTGTAAACACAATGCCAACGAGGCTAGCAATGACCAGTTAACTGCAGGAAACTGTTTAAATGGCTTCTGTACCCAATGGGTTCCGTTCTTGAGGCACTATGTGTTAGTAGGTATAGTTTACGGGTGTGTTCATCCTACAAAATGTTCGTTTTGCCATAGTCAGCTAATTGATTGTGTATTAAGAGGATCGTCTATCGAGCGCTCGTCCATACTAAAAGAGAAAACGTTTTTCTACCCTTAATGTTATCCTATCTCAATGATTATTTAGAATGCTGCCGACACAGTAAAAAACTAGGTTTATAGGTTTTCTTTTTTTCAAAAGTAACTCTTTGGCGCCTGTAGCTTTCAAACTATTATATATTTTGAAAAAAAGAAAACCTATAAACCTAGTTTTTTTACTGTGTAGGAAGTATTCTAAAAAATTATTGGGATAGGATAACATTTAGGGGTAGGAAAACGTTTTCTCTTTTAGTATGGATGAGCGCTCGGCAGACGATCCTCTTAAAAAAACCGCTCGGCTAAGTTCTGGTAGTGTCAGAACCAATAATGCAACAGCAATGGTAGTTGTTTGCCGATCGGCAAGAGACTCTGAATAACGTTGTTCTTGCTTATTTCTTGTTTAAACCCGGATTTGTTTTGAGTTCTGCGCATAACTCTTAACTTTCATCACGAGAATATTATTCTTTTAATAGTTAAAAGTTAAGTAATTGAAGAACTTACGATACTGATTGCTAGAACTTTGTAACTTCATCCAATTCTAGATTATGTAGAAATAATCATAGTAAATTAAAATAAATTAATAATTTTTGTCCAATGCACAATTTGTAAACAAGAACAGGTGACAGCCATCATTTCCTAATCTGACAGATATGGTATATATTTTTTTTGATAACTCGGCCTTTTAGATTAAAAAAGGTCGAAAATAATTATGACCCTTGCAAACATGTTGCCAAAAAAAAATTCATGCATCATCAAACCCTCAAAGATCGCCATCCAGAATGGTCTTAGTAAAAATGTACTACAAATATCTACATTCGTTCGCACCTCGTGAATTTTTGCTGCAGCGAATCTTGTGACCAAGCGGCAACGGCTCGTTCGACACCTTCCCATTGTGTGGTCAAATATTTGAAAAACGCCACGAGGCACTGCCTGGGGCTAATTCGCGTAAATCCAAGAAATTAATGTCTAAGCCCTTTCGTACACAAGGCGACGCGACGTAAGTCTTCGATAACTTACGACCGCGGCATCCATTGACGCGTGCCTGTCTACGAAACTCTATGGATTTGTATAGCGATAGTCGCTTGGATGCCGAAGTCATAAGGTATCGGAGACTTCATCGCCTTGTGTATGAAGACGTATTCTCACCGCCCGTCGCACAGCTCACCACTAAGAACGGGTCGTTAGGCAGTGTGCATCTATCCACTGCCAGCCATCCTCGGTAAATCATTCAATCCATTGTGCCACAGGGCCAACCGTTTAAGAACATCATCTGCCTAGCCTTTTCCCAACTATATTGAGGTCGGCATCCAGTCGAACCAGATGTAGCTGAATATCAGTATTTTACATAGAGCGACTGCCTGTCGGACCCCCACAACCCAGTTACTGAGTAATACCACGTAATACGATACTCCATGGTACGACTGGTTGTCAGACTTTAGAGCTTCTAACAGTAACGACCGTCAGTTGAATAGATCTACAAATGACAACCGGGACCAACGGCTTTACGTGCTTTCCGAGGCACGGAGGAAACTCGCTATGACCAATGGTCACCCATCCACAGACCAACCACGGCAAGCGCGGCTTAACCCGAAATATCGGCCTGTGCGGCTGTAATTATTTAGCCACGAGCTCCTCTGAACCGACCTCCTCGGACAGTTGAGGAACAAACATGTGAAATTACCAATCTTGGGCTAAAGTGCTTATGACACTCAAATGATATATTGTTAGCAGGCGCTTTTCTATAACCACATCAGCCGTAGGACGTCCATTGTTGAACATAGGCCTTCTATATATGGGCATGCGGACGGCGAGTAAGGGATGACTTGACGTTGATTATGGACTGATCTCTCTCGCTCTCTGATCTGTTGTGTGCCGTCGGCATAATGACGGGGCCCCCTTAGAAGGCCAAAACCTGTCGGAGTCGCGGGACTATTGAAGGACACCGTGGATTTTATTCAGTACAAGTCTGACAGTCCCTCCATTGGAATGAAGACCCTGGATATAGTTTTCATGTTTTATGACGTAAAGGTGAACTTCAACGTTCAATTGATGGATAAAATTAGATTCTCTTACGCACACTACAGGCGCTTTTACATTTTCTATACAATTTACATCTTACAGTACAGTAAATAAGTTTTAAGTATTTTTGTCTTAAAACCCTTATTTCGCCTAATTCATTGTCACATCTACGTATTTGGGCCCATATTACAGTATCTCCTAAAGACAAAATTAGTCAACAATCAGGTAAAGGTAAAACAGTCTCGAACATGAAATAAAATAAATAAAAGAGCTTAGCGTCAAGGTGTTTTTATCCGTTTAATTAGTATTCAATGTTTGCAATCTGGAGGTCTAAAAAGCCTTGATAGAGTATCAAAATTATGAATTGCAATAAAATTCGTAAAACGATTAACAATAATTCTACTTGCGATATCGTAAAAAATAGAAAATACCATTTTGCGAAAATTATCACAACTCATTTTACGAGTATGATTTTGCTAGAGTGGTTAAACACCTAACTTGTGATGGTTTTTGCCTAGATATTTATGCAAGGCAAATATTCACAGGGCATCAAATTATCAATGAACTTAAAACATGGTACCGCATTTAAGAAGATGGTGTTATTCTGCTCTTTATAAACTGATCAAGTTTAACTGCTCCAATTTCAGCTTGTTTTTTATAATATGATGTCTTTTTCATAGTTGCTAGCCACGCAGTTGTTTTAGGATACCTGAAAAGTAAAAAAAATTAGACGGATTTGTATTGAACAACTAACTATATTATTATATAGTCCACGCCACAACTCAAATCCTTTTGACGCAGCGCTAGTGTCTATGTCATTACATCATCATCATCAGCCTATAATGTTCCCACTGCCGGGGCACGGTCCTCCTCTATGTGGGAGAGAGTGGGCCATAATCCACCACGCGGGCCACTGGACCCGCGTTGTGGATTATGGCCCACGGGTTGGTAGATGTCTTCGTCTCGAATTTTTGGTTCTAGGACATACCGGTTTCCTCACGATATTTTCCTTTACCGTTTTGAGAGCAGTGGTGATGAACTAAATTACACAAAGTAATGCGCCTCGCGGAGTTCGAACTCACGACCTACAACTCGTATGTCGGGACCGATTCCACTGGGCTACCTCTGCTCTACTTCTACATCATCATTACATCAAATTGCATTAAATAAATGTAGTACCTCGAATTTATGGCAGAACATAAGCAGTGGCGCGGAATCGTATGTAGATTTCAATGATGTTATGGCACACATGATTTTTTTTAACAAATTGAAATAACAAAATTCTCTTACTTTTTTGAGTCTATAGGAAGTAAAAATTCCAAGGTCGACATAGTTAGATAAGGCCGCCAAATCAGCTATAGTGGCATGATCCGCCGCAAGATAAGTTGATTTGTTTAGGAATGCTTCGAAGAAACCATACGCTTCTTCTACATCGTCTAATGATTTTTGTTCAATGGTTTTCTTTCCTTCCATTACTATGGGGTACTGAAAAAGAAAAATGAAACGATAAGATCTGCCTGTTGTACCCATATAGTAGGTATAGCTTGTAAAATGAAAGAACTATGAATGGAATAGACTAGTTACCATAACTCTGCCATTGATCAATTCAATAGACAGGCAAAATAAGAATTTAAGTATTTTACTCCATGACCAAAGTGTTGGTACTTTGGTACCTACTTTGAGAACGATACAAAGTGTAAATTATCAAAGTGTACATGACTAAAGTGTACTTTTTGTACGGATTTCGATATGAATTCAGACGTCCTTTAAAATTTTAAAAATCTATTTTACTTTCCAAACTTTATAAAATAACTAGGTATATACCTTAATTAATTAATAGTTAGGTACTTTATACTTATACTTACGGTAATCGTTCGTAACCGGGGGAAAAGAATCGCTGTGTTGAAGAACAGTTTTTGATTGACCAAAGCCCTTTTCTGGACATCCTTTGGATACCACGAATCGTCTTTTCCGTAGGTTTCAGCTACATAAGCCAATATAGCGTGGCTGAAAAAAAAAACAACTGGTTATCAACAGTATTTGAGTAAAAATAATAATTATTAAAAACTATTAGATCTATTATTTTCTATCAGTCAAAAAAGTATAGAACACAACGACGATATAATACTAGACCCCGCATGCACGATCTAAAGAACACAAACTATTCTGCCAAGTTGCTGAGGTACTACGTAAGCGAGGGGGACGGGGTACTGCGTTGTGATTGGCTAACTCAAGGTCTGTGCTGTCTCAACGTATGTTTACGGCTCACAGGATTGGTCGAAATGAGACGAATATAAGACTTTTTTGCCTAATGTGTTGGCAGACATCGGTCGCCTGTTATTAGGAGTCTAGTATTATATCGTCGTTCATAGAACACAAACGAGGCAACCAACCTGTCATGCAGGATGAAATCACCATCTTCCATTACAGGTACTGAGTGCAGTGGATTTCTCTGTAAAAATTTAACTATGCATTAGAAATTATAAAGAAATCCTGATGTTCTGGAAAAGACAAATCAATTATGAATTATTTGCTAGAATGATGAGAAAAATCTAGCCCAGTGCGTATCGGACCCCGCACAATGAAGAGTTCCGTCACAAAGACTTAATAAACATTGTAAAAAAAAAATATAAGTATGACGAAGTAACATTTTAAGATTTTGAAAATATGCCAGATCTATTTCATTTAATTTTTTGCATAGAAATCGTAAAGCGATTCTCAGAATGTATCTATAAGTAGGTGGCAAATTTCAATTAAGCCCTAATAAATAATAGTTTCGGTATAATATACTAAAATACACGTATCGGTAAAGTTTTCACTTCTGTTATAGAACTGTCTATGGGGAAGGTTTTATGGATGAAATTGATAAGCCTGCAGATGCTGAATGATGACCTGCGAAAATGCAGCTGTCTAAGCTGAGCTGATGAGGTAAACTCAGGACAGGACTCAGTGGCCTTAGGCCTCTCCAGTCGGTGGAACTTTAAGAAAAACTTCTATTGTTTGGCTCCAAAGCTTGATTAGGCCGGGGCTGCCTTTAAAGCGGCTCCTAACAAATCTTGTTGGTCCAAACAGTCCAGCAATGGACGAATACAAGCTGATAATGATAATGATGATTATGTATACTGAACTGACCATAAACCAATTCATATTATGGGCATGAGAATCAAGATGACGTTCCTGTATAAAAAATCTTTTCTTACCTTCAAATACTCTGGTGACCTATGCTCGTTAGCCATAAAGTCCACTTCTATTTTTTCATGAGGCACGTTGAATAATTCGAAAGCCATCATAGCGGCTCGCACCGGTGGACTCATGTCCAATATGTACAGCTTAATACCCATCTAAAAACGATAAAGTATGTAGATGTACGTAATTAATAAAAACATTAATTTACTGCCATCTAGCATTTGACCGTGTCCGAGATGCCCAGTACTTAGATATAGCAAATATACTGCATTAAAAAAAGAATCATATACATCGTACCAGAAACGTTGTAGTAGGTTGTAGGTGTATGTACAAACAAAAAATACGACAAGTTGAGAATCACCATAGACCACAATTCTTATTTAAACATAATTATATAAAATTAAATATGTACAGCACACTAGTTGCGTATATTATCGGATTCGCCAATTATACTTGAAACCAACGTTAAACCAACTAGTTGAAAAAAAACATTGAATTGAAAACCAACTTATTAAAAGTCGGTTAAAAATGAGAGTAAATATCAAATGACATCATATCCAAAAAAAAAAAAATACAATCGAATTGATAACCTCCTCATTTTTTGAAGTCGGTTAATAACATTTAACTAGATACCTATTCACTTTCAATATTTACTTTAGTTAGATGCTACCAAGGCAAGGACATACGAGTAATTATGGCATCCGCGTAGTTTCGCCTAATCCTATACTTTATCCTACTATTACATAATACAATGGGTTTTCCACCTTATAATTTGTTTCTTGAACATACCAAACAGTACTAGTACTATAAATAGATAATAATATTCAAGGTGATGCCTTCAGAATTCTAAAGCAGAGTTTAATCAATTTAAAATTCTTAAGCGTAACAAGTACCTACGTACAAGTGTTATGTATAAATATATTATTGATGACCAATTTATAAGAGATATAATTGGTAATCAATATTATAAATAAATGTAAAAACATACGAAGTTATTTCATCGTTATTTCTATACAATTCGACTGTTCTATTTTTGCACAAAGTAAAGCAACGCCAGTATAAGGAAATAGAATAAAAACAATTATTTTCTACATTAAAAATAAACGTCTTTCTACTTTTTGTATTTTTTTCTTTTCTCCCGTCGACATAACCTGTCTACGGTACCGTGCTACGAGTGCTGCTCTTAAATAGTCAAAATAATATATTCCCAAATAGTTTTATTTTTGTACTTAGACACAGGGTATGAGTCTCAAAAGGCCACTTTAGCAGAATTATTACAAGATAAATTTGAGTTGTGATAAAATTCGTAAAATGTTCTCAAACACAGATAACATAATTGTCAATCTAAGATGATTTTTTATGAATGTAATTTTTAAAGTGGCGGTTTAAGGTCAAACAAGTCAACATTTTTTTCATAGAAACTTCGTTGGGGTTTTACTCCACTATTTGACAAAGTACATCCAAAATTAAACATGGTATCGTTTTGTCTCATTATTAATTTTGTCTGTACGGAAGCAGAATTGTAAAATATGTAGCTATTAAAAAGTTACGAGCTTCTAAAGATTCGTTTTTTTGCTAATTTTAACACAACTTTAGGTGTAAATTAGAAGATAAAGAAGCATCAAATTTTCAAAACGAAGTCCGTACCGACACAGCAAATTTATCGAAGAATTTAATAAATTTTATTTGAAATTAATTGGTGCAGTGGTTTTTTCATAAAACCCCAACAGCCAAAGGCTTTTTCGTATTTTTTTACGCGCGCCTTTTACTCTGAATGATCGTGCATCTCACTGAATAAGTTTTCCCCTGTTTTCTCCACGGGGGGATGACGCTCGCGCACACATGAACAATATGGCTCGATTTCCGGTGAAATATCATGGTTTTTGACCATGCCTGCCAGTGAGTTCGAGCTCGCGACTAGCGCCGCCTTAAGGCCAAAACTGCACTATAGAACTCACATTTTAAAACAATAATAAAAATTAAGACTTACGTTTGTTAATTTTTGATAAGAAACAAGTTAACTTATCGCGGGACACTACAACAGAGAACACGTCTCACTCAACTACTGGCCATACAGTCAGGTTATTTATATAACTGTATACAAATAGTTTCAACTCTTATCTGTCTGATAAAAGTATTAAACAATAACTGTGAGTAGCATGTAGATGTGGGCGTAATCTAGTGGTTTAGATAAATAACAAAATAAAAAAAACTATGAAGGTCTGTTCAAGGTATTTTTTTGGTAAAGAAAGTAAAAAATAATCTAAAAAGTACCTAGATGAAATGATATCTAATATAATATCTACCGTAAGAAATTAAATGTGGTCGTTGATCCTTGTTGTGAAAAAGCGACTTAAAAAAAAAAATAAAAAAAAATAGATTTCGATTTTTCAAAGAGATCGCATTCTTTTATAATGTGTACCTATTCATTTGTTTTGACAGAGCATGATTATTTTTATCTTTTTCGTTGGAGATGTTATTTGATTTAATACGAATGATAAACATGACTGTCCATTTTCAACTACTACTCATACTTTAATCATTATCTTGTTTATCTAGCTGTTACTGTGCAACGAATTTAAATGATTGTGTATTAAATAATACGTAAGTAATTAATAGGTTTCTGTGGCTCTGAAACTCAAAGGGAAAACTAAAAGAAGAAATCTTGCGATAATTTTAAGATCTTTCTTTTTTGCCTCATTTGATGATTTCACTTTGCTACAAAAAAAAAAGTAACAACCAATATGTACCTATGAAATAGGTCCTTTGTCCAACTGGAGCAGGGGGAGTATTACAGTTAGCTGAGCTCCTTGTGTTCTGAGTTGAGCTACACGATAACCGACAAATGCTTGCATTGACTGGACAGGTCCACTCAAATCTGTGTGGTTCTTTCCTCAAAGACCACCTCAGACACCCGCATGATGACCTGAGCAAAACAATGTCTGGACTTTAAAAGAGACTGTGACCTCTGAGTTTGTTTCGGCTGTTTCTTCTCAGAGTAGTCAGGTACGAAACACCGGCCTCATCTAGCTTTAAAATATTGGTTGTGACGTGTAAAAGTGTTTTTTCTAACTAACTTACAAAATAAATATCATTTACAACGTCTTAAAACCAGGCTTAATCAGGCGAGTGAAAGTGACAGAGCTGTACAAGTCGACTAGCGCCATCTCGTTCACTTACTGGAACAAGCCTGGTTTTAAGACGTTGTAATACCCCCCCAGGTGGCCTACCATGACATCTTAAAGCGAGTATAATTCCAGTGTGGGAAAGAGACAGCTATACAAGTCGTTTAGCGCCATTACGTTCCCACATTTACTCTCGTTTTAAGACTCATCATGGTAAACGGGGGCTACCAGTTCTTCGACAATAAAGATAACAGAGAGTACCTAAAAGTCAAGTCAGTGTGGTTCTTGGGCTAATTTTATTTACGCGAGTCAAAAGGGCAACTCGCTGTCCGACCATGGAACATGCCCGGGTCGACAGCGCGTTGTGTTCCATGTGCGCCTCAAAGAGCGTCAGCATAATGACGGCCCTCTAGAGGGCCGGGGTCGCGGGATTAGCGTGACACCGGTACATAAAGGGCTATTGAAGGACACCTTTTTTTTTTTTTTAGCGTCGTAAAATCATCAAATGAGTCCTCCAACCCCTACTGTCAGACTTCTACTGACTAAAATCCACGGTGTCCTTCATAGCCTGTTAATTTCCGGGGTTACGGTAAGGGAATAATCCCGCGATGCAGCAGAGGCAGGTTTTGGTCCTCTGAGAGGGGGGCCCCGTCATTATGCTGACGCTCTTTGAGGCGCGCGTGGGACACAACGCGCCGTCGACCCGGGCATGGTCCTTGGTCGGGCAGCGAGTTGCCCTTTACTCGCTGCCCGCATGCCCGCGATTGAAGGACACCTTGGATTTTAGTTAGTACGAGCCTGACAGTCCCTCCCTCCTGCCCGGGGTGGGAAGACTCATTTGTTGATTTTAACACGCAAAAAAATGACGCGAGTCAATAATATTTTGTTTAAAGAATCACGTCATAACGACCAAACGATGAATAGTAAAAATAAAGTTTTCTCAAATTAATCGATGCGATGGAACTGCACAACTTGATTCCATCTGGCCCGTTCCATCATCGGATTACAAGACGTACGGCAATGCGACATGCGATGGTGGACATCCCTCCGGTGTGTACAAAGCGTTTTGCTTCTGGCTTTATTGTACGCACAGCTAAGGAGTGGAATTCCCTGTATTTCCTTACAGCTATAGCCTTGGGGTCTTCATGTCAAGAGTGAACAGGTTACTTCTAGGCATGCGTGCTTCACCGTCGACCATCGACATCTTCGCTTACCATCGTGCGAGATAGTGGTCAAACGCAAACAAATCTATAAAAAATATAACCTCAGCAGTTTATACAAACAGATTTGCCTCGTCATGATTTATCTGTGCAGTCCTTAAGGTCAACACCCATCATGTTGTTATGTGAAAAATAAAACTATTTCCTCTTAATAAATTATAATTAAAACAAAATTATTAGCTTACAGATTTTATTATTTGTAAAAATGAAATGATTAAAATAGGTGATAACTTTGCACACTCTAGGAATTTCTCCTATATCGTGGGTGGGTTTACAAATATTTAAATTTATTTAAACTCATAAATCTACTTGAAGATCATAGGTACTAATATTTTCTCCGTGCGGGAATTGAAACCGCGACACGCAGCGTAGCAGTCCAATCTCTCAGCCACTGTGCCGTCACATAAATGGATTTTACAAAGTAAGAACGCATTGCAGATCTTGCAGATATTATGCCCTTTAGGCTCCTTCAGGCAGTGGCGTAGCTAGGCAGGGGCTAAGCGGACCCTAGCCCCCGGCTTTGCATCTGAAGGCCTCCTCATGCTCCGACAAAAAGTCTTGACAACGGGATCACAAGTTTTTAACAGATAGTAAAGCGGTACAACTTGACTTCTACTAAAAAATTAATAATACCTACTTTTAAGTAAACTTGTAGTGTCCGATTAGTGGGAACTGAAAGAGCCTAAAAGGCCTCTCGCAGAGCTGAAATGATGCCGCCGATGATCACATTCAGGTCTCTTCACTGTTTGGGCCCCTTGTTTCAAGATGACTTGGTAACATTTTATTTCTAAACTGGGTACTGAAAGAGTCAAAGAGGCCTCGCAAAACTGTCAATGTCGGTGACTATCACATTTGATGTAGATGACTTGGGCGAAACAAGTCTATACAAGGAGGCCTCGCGTGGACATCGGAGACAAGTCATATTTTACGTCTTAAAAGAAAAAGGGCCCCGCAGGTGCGTCTTGCCCCTTCCTAGATTAGGTCTCGCTACGCCACTGCCTTCAGGTACATAAATAAAACTATACATATTAATTAGGACTCTAAACACTTTTTAAACATCTGGTTGAACACAGTTGATCCTGGTTCATTGCAATTCTTTGCAAATGATGTGTTCTTCAACTTCGTAAACCAAGCGTGTGTTTTTGGTAACCTGAAAAATAAGTAGGTCTAATGTATATACTTTATTCCATAATATAAAATTCATTTAGGGTCGGTTTTAAAACAATGATTTAGAGCATAAATTATTTTTTCACTTCAGTAGCTCAAACATGTTGGTTTTGCTGCCTGAAATCAGTGAGCAAAATGCGATTTTGCTCACTAGTGAGACAAAGTAGCTTTTTAATTTTTGTTTAAAAAAAAAGCCGCGAATATCATATTCAGCCTTGAGTTAATCATACAATTCGAAACATTAACAATCTATCTCTTTCCCGCCAATAGAAAGAGAGAGAGATAAACACCAGCCCTTTCGAAGTTCCGATTTTGATTTGGTCTCAAAGACAAACACGTTCGGAAATTTGTACTAACCAAAGAAATGCAAAAAGATAATAATGTCTTCGAATGTATTTTATTGAATTTTTAACTTATTGCTGTATTTATATGAAAATAAGCACTTACTGTAAATATTTATTTCTAGTTTCAATTTGTTACTGAAAATAGTTTTGAATAATAAAATAGGGGGCGTCGTGGGTGCTATTTCCGAACATATTTTAATTTAAAAATAAAAGAACGGCCTCGCAAGTGCGTCTTGCCCCTTCCTAGATTGGTCTCGCTGCGCCACTGCCTTCAGGTACATAAGTTAAAACTATACATATTAATTAGGAAAACACTTTTTAACATCTGGTTGAACACAGTTGATCCTGGTTCATTGCAATTCTTTGCAAATGATGTGTTCTTCAACTTCGTAAAACAAGCAAATTTTTGGCAACCTGCAAAATAAGTAAGTATTTACTTTAACTCATAATTAAATATCTGATTTAGGGTCGATGTTTAAAACAATGATTTAGAGCTTAAATTATTTTGGTCTCTAGCTGCAGAGTTATCAGTTTTTCGCGAGACGGTGCTTGCTCGCTGAAAAGTTTCTTTACTTTTATCTACTCTCAGACGTAGACTTCGATTATACAAAACTCAAAACGAGTTATAATTACCTACTTATACCATAGAGTATCGTAATGCTACTTAAAAAAAAAAGTTATTTTAATCTATTCAAAACTATTTAATTTTATTTTATACAGATTACTGATCAAGATACATTTTTTTACTTTTTTATCTTCTCGCGCGCTTTGAAGTGAAAAGTTGATGTGTCGGTTACACGAGATTAGTGTTTATTAATTTTTATCTTTTATTTGATATCTCGTGCCTTTAAAGAATCTCTCGCTACACTCAGGATTCAACTTTAGAATCACTCGCTACGCTCGTGATTCAATCCTTAAAACTCGCTGCGCTCGTTTTATAAACTCACACTCGTGTATAATACCCCTCATTATGTACCAGTTACATAAACTACTATTTCAATCATCTCTAAACACAGAAATTATTGACCTGGCTGAGAAAAAGTGGGAGTGAACCAGATGCGATTTTTTTGGTCCCAAAATTTGTCACTGAGGCATAGTGAAACTTACGTATTATAAATCTTAAAATTTAATATTTATAGGGAGGAAAATAATCAATCAGATCTTTTAGTTGGTTGGGATTTACATCATCTCGCCAGGCGCAAAACTATGTAAAGATTGCAATTTCCTACAATTATTCTAATGGCAAACTGTAAGTCCCCGTGTAATAGACTGGTAAACAGAAACACTTTTTCATAAACAATTTTTTGTGGAAAAATAATGTGCTCATATGTTAAAGCAGTGCTTTGACATTAGTACTAGTATTAGTAGTACTGGGATAACCCTGTATCACGAATGGCATCACCTTCCTCCGGTCCAGTTGAGACTTAGATAATAGGTATAAAAGAATACTTACTTTTTGGGGTCGATCGGCATAATCAAATCCATAGCTGCCACAGAGGGCAAGGCTGCTACATCTGCAATTGTGATATGATTAGCTGCCAAGTATCCTGTTCGGGACAGGAACTCTTCAAGAAAACTGAAAGACTCTGCCAGATCGTTTAAACTGTTTTGTGGTATAACTTTGAGTCCGTTTATTAAAACAGGATACTGCAACAAAATAATAAATGGGTATTTAATGTTCGTTTCTTTAATTATTCTTCGCCATAGGTAAGTACATATGAGGCGAGAGATATAAACTTGAGTATCACTGCATTCTTGCGAATGTTACAGAAAAATAAATGAGATCGTTTTAGCGAGCATTCCTTTCAGCGTCCTGATGAGAGCTTTTTGCCGAGCTGACTGTCAAGTTTTGACCACTGTGGGGTATAGAGCGTTGACTAGAAATATTGTGAAAATGTTCGTAGCGATATTTTACTCTAATGATTGCCTCTGTTCGTGGTTCAGTTCGACAAAATTAAAAACATCGAATGCTCGATTGTTCTGTTACAATGGAATCCAAAGTTTATCAGCACCTCTAAAGATAAAGATTCTATTCAGAATACCTACAGTTATAGCTCGTCCTCTAGCGAAAAGAATTGATGTGACGAAGAAAAGTTTTTGGTTGACCGCTGCCCTTTCCTTGATATCCTTTGGATACCAGGAATCGTCCTTTCCGTAGGTATCAGCCAGGTACATTAGTATAGCTTGACTGAAAAAAAAAATTAGAAATAGTAACATTAATTTAAAACTATGGGTATGCATGTAAAATTACGCGTCATTCTTGCTCTCGTAGGGAGAGGCGACGACGCGACGCGTCGGACGGAGAAACTGTTGCAATAGCAGTATATAGCGGGGAATTTAACATGCATACCCGTTTTAGGCGGGATACCCGTCTTAGGCTTACCTCACCTAGGCTTAGACTTTATAAGAGAAAACCAACATTAAAAAAACTGTTTAACTCTTCGGGGATTAGGAACGTGATTTTACGTTAAGTAATGGCTAGATATTATAAAAAACTGACTGAATTAATAATACGTTGGTTAAATAAATAAAGATATTTTACAGCAGTTACTTTTTTGATTGAATTTCCTGCGATCGGAGGCTCCGTTTCGGAAAACGGATCAGCAAAACTGAAACAAAACTGATGTATGTGACCGGCCTAAACGTTATTTTGAAATAACTAACCTGTCAGACAAAGCGACATCACCATCTTCTAGAAAAGGTATAGTGTGTAGCGGGTTTTTCTGCAAAAATAGAGGTGTTTTAGTACAAATATTGTAGGTAGGAAAGATAATGACTAAACTTGAAAGTTGATATTGTTCCTTTATTCATTAGGTTCTTACTTTCAAGTACTCTGGTGCTACATGATCAAATTTCATAAGATTCACTTCGATCTTCTCAAAAGGTACATTAAATATTTCAAGGCCCATCATGGCCACGCGCGCGGCTGGACTCCAGTCTATTGCATACAATTTCACACCCATCTGTAAAACGAAAAAGTGTGTATTATGAAAGCAAATAACATTAGGTATAATATTTTGATCATAGAGGTTCCACATTTTCAAATATTGGACATTTTGGGAATTGGACGTTTTGGGAATTGGACATTTTGGGAATTGGACGTTTTGAGAATTGGACATTTTGGGAAAAGGACGTTTTGAAACCGTTGGACATTTTGAGAATTGGACATTTTGAACCTAAACGGTCACGAGGTATTCTCAGAAGAACATAATATTAATCCAAACAGCTTTTTACAATAAGAAAAAATAGTTTACTTTTTGTCTTTATAACACTAAAGCTATGAGGGCTATGAGTAAGCTTTGATGCAATGTTACCGTCGTTGAATATACGCAGAAACATTTTTTTAGGTGGTAAAATCATGAAAAGAGTCCTCCCGGCCTGAGTGGAGCCGAAGGAACTATCAAACTCGTTCTGACTTAAATTCACCGTATTTCTACAATTGTCTTTTGCGTTCCAGGGCCATGGTTACCTGTTTAACTCAATATTCAAGAAAGTGAAAACTCCAAAATAAAATCTTAGTTTTTGCTCACAATAAGCTCTTTAATACTCGTACTCGACGTCTTTTTTAAAACCACTTGCCACTTCGTCTATATTAGTACTAGAGTTCAAATAAATATGAATAATACGAGTATCAGTGAAAACGTAAAAATGAATGAATGAGTTATCACAGAGGTCGGAATTAGGTAGAGATATTCATGTACCTAAACAGTTTTCACATTGGCGAAAGAACAAAGTGGATATGCCCCAAATCCCGAGATGAACTTTAAAGTGATTTATTAAATAAAAAAGTTAATAACTTTTACAGAATTTATTTGTCTAATCTATCTTTGAGGTTTTCACTCTGTTTATTAATTTGTAATAATGTACTCCAAACGGGATTGTCTTTTAGAAATCCCGACAAGATCCATATTAATATCAACATTTCCATGCAAGTACCTACTTACTAAAGGTAAACGTCCACAGGTCCGCATCGCACGTATCGGACATATCGTACGTAACGGATTTTAGTTTGTCTTGTATTAAAACTCGTACAACTGCGTCCACTGATCCGCATCGTACGGACGGCTCATCGGCAATTGCCAACATGCGATGCGTACCGATAACGTCATACGGAATGCCGATCAGTGTACACGCCCCGCACGCTTACTGAATCATTTGTTTGTTTTTCTTGCATTCCTCTTCTGCTTATAAACAAGTAATAACAACTTCTGTATCGCTTTCTTTCTTTCTCTGAAACACTTTCCGAACGTACGAGGACTAACAAAATCCAAATGAAGGTGGCATCGGCAATCCGATTGCTGATACTCGCATCGGCAATAAGATCGCTGCCGATACAGAAATCCATTTGATGCGATGCGTCCGATACGTACGATGCGGACCTGTGGACGCGAAGACTAAAAGAACTCTACCAAATTCTGACCTTTGGACCATTAATCGTTTTCACAGTAAAACACGTTTGTAGCTGAGCGCGCCTAACCCGGTAACTACTTACCAGCCAAGGTCATGACGTTTTTATATACGATGATGACGTCAATGTGTTTACTTATCTAGGACGAGTTTTAGTTATTATCATAGATTTGGTTTATCATCTAACATAAATTGTACCTGAGTTCTGACTAGCTTTTACCCGCAGTTTTGTCCCTGTTTCTTGGCTCTTCTTGTTGTAGCGTGATGTTTTATAGCCTATAGCCTTCTAAGCTAACATTAGTCTCCAACCCTCTTATTAACCACTTCCCTGTCCGATGAATCACATGTGATCCACGACTATTGTTTAGGTATTGTGTCTGCTGCGCGGACAGTGAAAGTGTTAATAAACGTGGACTAAAGTTACACCAAGGTTAATCCGAGGATTATCCTGGTTGTAACTTTAGTCCACGTTAATTAAAAAAGGGGGCTATATAGACTATCCAACACAAAATAAAAATTAAATTCGAAACAGCAGTTCCTGAGATTACCGTGTTCAACCAAACTAACAAAACTCTTCAGCTATACATATAATATATTTGTATAGATAACATTTGTGTTTAGTTTACTTTATCGTGATAGTGCTTGTTTGAGTTAAGGCAAAGTTCCAGTCAGCAATTAGTGTGATTCAAATCGACTAGGTAAGCGGGCC
The DNA here is from genome assembly GCA_036375495.1 of Agrotis segetum. Classification (NCBI taxonomy): domain Eukaryota; kingdom Metazoa; phylum Arthropoda; class Insecta; order Lepidoptera; family Noctuidae; genus Agrotis; species Agrotis segetum. The sequence continues at coordinate 313,753 of JAQSVV010000150.1, forward strand.
ATTAGGCTTATCGATAACGATGTCTGGTCGATTCAAAGCTCCATAACCTTGAACATCGACGCCGTGTTGCCAGCCTGTCAGTTTTTTACTGGTTACATTTCGGAGAGTGTGCGATAGAACTGCACAACTTGATTCCTCCTGGCCCTTTCCGTCATCGGACTACAAGACGTAAGGCAATGCGATCGATAAATGGTGGACATCCCTCCGGTGCGTACAAAGCATTTTGCTAATACCTTTATTGTACGCGCAGCTAAGGAGTGGAAATTAGCATCTGTATTTCACGACAGCTATAACCTCGGGGTCTTCAAATCAAGAGTGAACAGGTTACTTCTAGGCAAGCGTGCTTCACCGTCGACCACATCTTCGCTAACCATGAGGCGAGGTAGTGGTCAATCGCGAACCTATGTTTAATATAAAAAAGGAACAGACGCCAGAAGACCGACTGACCACAATCTGTAATAGATTTTCAACCTTATCACAATAAATAGAAGGCTAATGTTCGCTTGATAAAATTTTACAGATTAGGGTAAGTTGACCTGCTGGTCTGTACATTGTATAACAATCAGCATATTCTTGTGCAAGGATTATTAATATATTTATGATTGCTACAATTTTTTGAAAATTCCTCAATTTGAGATAATAACAGTCATGATTTTTAATGACCGGCAGTAGAAACTGGTAATTACGTTTTTTCGGTTAACATTAACTTTAGATGTATGACGTAGGAGGATGGAGGTTAAAATTGTAACTTCCCATTCATTCATGTTTACATACCTATTGTAATTATTGTACCCACCCACTAAATTTTTTGCCGTGAAAAAACATAAATTATTTCAATTAAATAAAAAATATTATTATTTTGTAATTATTAGTATTATTAACGTCAGGTCAACGTCAGGTTAGGTACTCGTATAATATTATGATCTTTTTTCTCATGTATCTAAGAAATCATTACTCATGCGCCTTCGAACTTAATAAAACCTGTTTATTCAAAAGTCCTCTGCTTTTCCAGGAACACGGTAAGGTTTTCTGAACATTACTGAAAGCGTATTCTTCAACAGATAATTATCATTGAAAATTTTGTCAGCCGCTATGTCTTGTGACACATAGTAGTTGTTCAATGTGTTCGATTCCTGCATAAATTAATTAAGAATCTTATTAGTCCGTCATTTAGAGTCTTAAAAAATAATGAGTACGTATTTTTTGTTTTCTTAAATCAATGAAAATTGACAAAGATAATATACAGTGTGTCCGGGCACGAGTTAGCGATATTTGAAGAGAATATTCTAGGCTCATTTTCATCGACAAAAATGCTTTAAAAAAAATTTTTACTCCAAAACTTCGCAAATGGCAGCCATTTCAAATTTTTGATCTGTCGAACTGGGGTGTGTACAATAAAATGCAAATATCTTTGAATCGAAGAGACCTAGATTCATGCAAATAACTTTATTGTAAAGTTAAATGTTGAGGCTTTTCAAAAACTTACGAAGGTTTTCTAAATAATATGCAAAAGTAGCCAAAAAACATGGCCAAACATGAAATTGCACACAAAAATTACTAAATAATTTCACATTTTTAACTCTAGCTCGATGAGTACCCCTGAATTTTGCTAGGGTTTTTGGATTCCCAATTAAAAGTGTTTGAGTTAGGCTATAAAATGATATCAAACTTATCACTCTACGTTAAGTATCTTAGGAGTTATTCTCATTTGAACATCACCCTTCCGTCTCGCCCCGCAGCAATAAATCCAAAAAACAGTACTATTTCAGTTTAAGGATGGTTACATGGGGATCATTTACGTGATGGTCAATAATGCCAGCTCATAAACATTCGTTGGAATGATTTAGCTCACCCAAAGAATGCGACACCTGTAATATTGGGGTACATGCGCTAAGGAAGGGTGGTATTCAAGTGAGAATAACTCCTAAGATACTTAATGTAGAGTGATAACTTTGATATCATTTTATAGCCTGACTCAAATACTTTTAGTTTAATGCAAAAACCCTAGCAAAATTCAGGGGTACTTATCGAGCTAGAGTTAAAATGTGAAATTATTCAGTCTTTTTGTGTACAATTTCGTGTTTGCCCATATTTTTGGTTATTTTTACATATTATTTCAAAAACTTTCGTAAGTTTTTGATAAGCCTCGACGTTTAACTTTGCAATAAAGTCATTTGCGTGAATGTAGGTCTCTTGGATTCAACAGATATTTGCATTTTATTGTACACACAGATCTTGTGAAAAAATTAAAATGGCTGCCATTCGCGAAGTTTTGGAGTAAGAATTTTTTTTAAAGCATTTTTGTCGATGAAAATGAGCCTAGAATATCCCCTTCAAATATCGCTAACTCGTGCCCGGACACACTGTATAACGCTTCGAATTCAGGAGTAAGGGCTTGTGACGTCATAACGCCTGTAAAATTATACAGACCAAGTGACTTTTTATGATTTTTAGACGCATTGTTTCTTCGAAAATTTTGGTGCACGTAATTATAAGAAGAAACACGAGTCGAATATATAATTTTTGAGTAAAATAGCCTTTTGAAACTTCCAATAAATTATTTTATTTGTTTGTTTTTACAGACACAGAAAAAATGTAACAGTTCCCAGTCCATCGTCAAAAACAACCGTCTAGGTGGACAGATGACAGCCATGACACAAACCATCTAATGTGGAATGATTTGGAAGAGGCTAAATGTTGGAGAATAGAAGAGATACAGTTTATTTATTTATTCCTCATTAATAGGTTTATACCTAATGTGAAGGCGTTATCAACTGTAATGTTATAGATATGACAATAATTATCAACAAATTTTTCACATTTTTTTGTGTATGTTCACATTTGTTTTATAATTATCTGGTTTCGACTCATTTAAAATTTAACAACGCATAATTAATTAAGGGGGTCGCGGGACTCTCATAACTTACCGTGTCTTTGGTACATAAAGGGTTATTTAAGGATCACCGGGGACTTTAGTCAGTACGAGTCTGACAGTCCCTGCGGTTCTTCTTCCGGCGGGAGGACTCCTTTATTGATTTTACCACGATAAAAAATGCGTAAATAAGAGGACTGTCTGCCGTTTCAGACTAACGCTGGACTGGTCTGTTAATACAGGGTTCTAAGTAAGGAACAGGGTAGTATTAAGTAAGTGCTAGTCTGTGAGTCTCTTCCATTCCAATGAGGGCTGCATAGATGTTCGATGGTTTCACACGCAAAAAAAAAAAAACTTTCATTGTGTTTACAAGGGTTGGTGAAGCTCAAAAACGATGTGTGTTGGACTTCCAACCCTCTGCAGTAGACTACTTGGAGGTATACCAACACTGTCGATGTGGACTAGTTCCAGTCAAGTCAAGTACAATAATGTTTAAGGAAATCATCAGCACGTCGAGCGACGTTTCGAAGCAAGAAACTTTGCCTCGCAATCTACATTTTGTTGTTACACACACTTTAAAAGTTTATAATTATGTTATGAATCATTTATTTTTTTTATCGAAATTCCTACAACACTCTTGATCACAGTAGTATGAAAACACGTCTTACTTAAGGATCAGCAGGGTCGAAATGCTCGTTTATTAGACATGGGTAGTTCGCGAACGAATGAACTAAATGAACTAGTTCATTTCCCAAAATGAACTTTTCATTCATTCACTGGCCAATCAAATGTGTCTTTAGTTCACTTAGTAATTCAGTGTTTCTATCTACACTCTACGTAGTCTGTGGTGTTTCTTTTCGCGCGTGCATGGCTGATGGCTATTGGCTGAGTACACAATGGGCTATGGACGGACGATAAGCCCGCTCTACTCACACACATTCAACCAAGGCGCTCTCTCACTCGTACATGTTCGTGTTACTTCGTCGGCTGATCGGATAACGTCGGCTGATAAAGTAACGAGCGAATACGGCGCCTCGCCACCACGTGACCACGGAAATGTTATCAGTAGTTAGTCTTTTCACTGATATATGAATAATATGAACTTTATAGTGAAAAGAATACAGTCTTATTTGACGTACAACAAAAGTGTAAGTAAACCAAAACGACTATTACCACCAAATACAACTATATTTCTAGGTTGACAGTCCTAAGCCTGTTTAAAGTATGAAGGAAAATCGACATACGTATATAACTGAACTAGTGATTTATTGAAATACATCATTTCTCTAAATCACTAGTTCAGTCAGTGAACTAGTGATTTCACTTCACTAAATCACCAGTTCAGTGAACTAGTCCAGTGAACTAGTTCAGTGAAGTAGTTCAGTGAAGTACTTCAGTGAAGTAGTTCAGTGAAGTAGTTCAGTGAAGTAGTTCAGTGAAGTACTTCAGTGAAGTAGTTCAGTGAACTAGTTCAGATTTGCTGGACGAAATGAAGTACTGAATGAATGAATGAACTACTTCATCAAGTGAAAAGATATACTTCATTCATTTTCTTTTTACTGACACATTTTGCGCATCTCTATCGTTTATAAATAATTTCGCACATTTTTGTTCATTTATCTTGACACAATACATTACGTGTTCGTGATAATGCACAGATAAAACTTGGAGGTAATAATCAACCTTTGGCTGAAATTCAATGATACAATAAATAAATAAAAAAAAAAGGTCTAGCGCACCGGAAAATACCAATTTTAAAATATTTCGTAAAAGTTTGTGGATATACAGAGTAGGTATTTGGATTCGGGTTACTTCGATTATTATATCTCATTTTCCTACGTTTTTATACACTCACTTTTCTTGTTTGTTTGTTTGTCGTTCCGGTTGAACTTTTGTATAAGTTAGCAGACTGAAATTTTGCACACGCTCTGAGTTCTGATGACAATACATAATATAATATAATATATAATATAATATATTCCACAACTATCACACAACGCTATCTAGTCCCAAGCTAAGCAGAGATTGTGTTATGGGTACTAGGCAACTGATAAACATACTTATATATTTCTAAATACATACATATTATAGATAAATTACACCCAGACACAGAACAAATTATCGTGCTCATCACACAAACATTTGTCCTGGGTGGGAATCGAACCCACGACCTCCGGCATAGTAGTCAGGGTCACTAACCACTAGACCAATAGGCCAGTCAAATATACATGACTAGCTAAGAAACGTCATAACAAATCCAAATGGCGGCCTCCCCAAGATGGCGAACGGGCTGTTTGAAATCCACCCCCATGATATGAGTATCAAATGAAAGGGTTTGCTGTCAGAAGTACGAAAAAAAATGTCACGTGACTTAAATCCAATATACCGGACGTCCAAGATGGCAGACAGGCTATTTGAAATGCAGGCCTATGATATGGATATCAAATGAAAGGGTTTGCTGTCAGGAGTACGAAAAAAAAAGTGACGTGACTTAAATCCAATATACCGGACGTCCAAGATGGCAGACTGGCTGTTTAAAATCCACCCCTATGATATGGATATCAAATGAAAGGGTTTGCTGTAAGGAGTACGAAAAAAACAGTCACGTGACTTAAATCCAATAAGGTGGATGTCCTAGATGGCAGACTGGCTGTTTGAAATGCGCCCCTATGATATGGATATTAAATGAAAGGGTTTGCTCTGGATTTAATATAAAATTTTAACATAACTTTTAAATTGTACTTTTTAAGAAATACAATTCAGGTATTTAAAAAGTTCCGTTAAAAACCTATTAAAAAATATAAATCTGCACTCTGGACGTTTCTGGGCAGAGCTCCACCCTAATGTAGGCATCCTTTAAATATTATAATTAGATACATAATCGCCCACAAATAAAACTTAATGAACTATGTTTATTTAGGTTATAATAAATAATAAAAATATTATAATAGTAAAAACATTATTAATATTGAAACATTGCACAGTTTATATAACGTTTCTATTCTAAACACTTTTTTATCATCTGGCTAAACATAGTTGCTCCAGGTTCATTGTATTTCTTTGCAAATGGTGTGTCTTTCAACTTCGAAAACCAAGCATGAGTTTTCGGTAACCTGAAAATTAAATATTTTATTACACGATTTCATTTTTTTCTTTCTGAATGTGTAGTGGTATCTATCTCGTATTACGAGTCGTGGGTTAGAACCCAACCAGACGCATTATTTTTTGTAATTTATTTTATCACGACAGATCTCAAAACTGCGAAGATAAACATTGTGACGGAGGCCCTATAGCCAAATGGCAAGCGACATTCGCTAACGTTCAGCAGTCGCTAATACATTTTCAACTTTATACTCCATTGCAAAAAAAAGTTGAAAATCTATCAAATATTATACAGATCGTTTTCGTTTGTTTCTCTCGCTATCGCTCAGCATTCTTTACTAGATTTTCAACTTAATGCGATGGGGTAAACGTTGACGACTGCTAAACGTTAGCGAATATCGCTTGCCATTTGGCTACAGACCCTGGCATGTCTTAGAGCCAAACATCGGATAACTCGGCCTCACGTGGGCCCAACGTGGTAGATTATGCCTATGTCCCAGCAGTGGGTACGTTAAAGGATGATGATGATGAAGCATTAGAAAGATAGAATACACTTTTTATGCACACCATACTTTCAGGAATAAAGCTGATCTATAAATAGGATGACACAATGGGTGGTCTACTCGCTGAAAGCGATCTTTTCAAGGCAATCTTTGGCTGGATTTGAAGACACAACTTGCTATTTAAAGAGCCATAGAACGCTTGGGATCCTGCAATTTGTAGATCTCTGTAGAGTAGTGAATAGTTTTGGATCATAGACGTTGGTCGTCGACTACATCATTGTTTACCACAAGGGCGTCGCCAAGGGGGGGCAGGGAGGGGCAGCTGCCCCCCTCTAGAGATTCTAAAAAAGTTGCCAAATATAATGCAACCAAAGTCCTAAGTCTTTCAGTTGATTTGCGTGAAGTTCATGCCTTGAACACTAATTCCCGTACGTCGAAACTCGAATGAATTCACCAATTCCACTCCTAATATTCCGTACGCTCAACTACACTCTGCCTGCTCTACTCTATCGTTAAAGCGGGAGAGGGGGAGTGGGGAAGCAACATGTAATCGCAAAGTTTACAATGAATCCCCGAAAATTATGTTTTAATTAACCTAATATAAAAAAACAACAACCACTATAATTTTAAAATCTGGTAATTACAAAAAAAAAACCATGTACACTTATTCAAATTCAAACTCCTTTTTATTCTATTTTTTTAATAAATGTTATTATAACTTATTTTACAAGTTTTTTATTGCATAGTCAAGAGCTCGTGCTTGTGTAGCTTTACACATTGGACTCTGTACTGTCACAGAATATATTTATGTATATAGCACTAAGATTCTGTTGTAATTACAATCGCTGTAGATGTGAGGCTCGTAGTACAAGTGAAAAGCTTCATGTGTTGTCGACTTTACCTACAAATCATACCTATTTTTCTCATTCATAGAGAATGAGAAAAGTATGATTTGTAGTAGGTAAAGTCAACTTGCCCCCCCCTGCACCATCGGCTGGCGACGCCCTTGGTTTACCATTAGGGGATATACTGGGGATGTTGGTGGTTGAAGTGGTAAGAGAAGGCCACGGTAAATATGGATGGATTGTCTTATGGATGAAATGAAAGAAAAAGGAGTAAATGATACAGTGCCTTCTAATAGGGGGAGAACGGAAGAAAAAAAGTGTTGCGCTGACCCCATGTAAAATGGGATAAGGGCAGATGACGATGAGGGAAGACAGTAGTCAAAGGCAGGTCTTAAACTCTATGAAAGTACCTAATACTCACTTTTTCGGATCGATTGGCATAATCATGTCCATAGCCGTTACACTACTAAAAACTGCTACATCTGCAATTGTGATGTGATCAGCTGCCACGTATGTTGTTCGGGACAGAAACTCTTCAAGGAAACTGAATGCCTCTGCGAGGTCATCTAAACGGTTTTGTGGTATGACCTTATTTCCTTCAACTAAAATGGGAAACTGTAACAGAATAATAAACGGTTAATTAATATCGACGGCACGATGGTTGGCTGATCGACTGCCGCACAGCGTGTTGCTTTTTCGATTCCTGCACGCGTAGCATGGCGCCGTAGAAACGAGTTTTGTCGACGCGAGAATAGACAAAATAACAGAACGAAGATTTTTATCGATTTAATCATAGCAATGTTTAACATATAGAAGATATATGATTCTATTCTTTAATGGTGTACAAATCATGTCATACTTGTGCAAAAAAACGGTCGATTTGTATAGAAATAACGATGAAATAACTTTGTCTTTTCTTGGTAGAATAGAGATAGAATCGCCATGCTACGCATGCTGCACGGAACAAATAATACTTTACATAGTTGTTCCGGGACTTGGTGTTAGTGTATGTGTTTTTTAATGTTTGTAAACGCGCTCACGATATAAGAGAAATTCCTAGTGTGGGGTAAAATTAAAAAAAAAAAAATGTTCCTTGAAGTAATTGAACCCGCGACACGACAATCAGCAGCAACTCGATTATCCACTGTACCAATAGTTTTGATTATTATTCTATATAAAAATTAACTTAATATTCAATTTCTAAGACGAACCTTTTGAATTATAATATTCAAAACAAATACTTACAGTTATAGCGCGTGCTCTAGGAAATAGAATGGATGTGTTGAAGAAAAGTTTTTGGTTGACCGCTGCCCTTTTCTTGATATCCTTTGGGTACCAGGAATCGTCCTTTCCGTAGGTATCAGCGAGGTACATGATAATAGCGTGACTGAAAAGAAAGAATATTTCAGTCAGTTTCAAGTCCCTTTCCAGATCAATTTTGGGATTGCACATGTCATCATCATCATATCAGCCTTAAGACGTCCACTGCTGAACATAGGCCTCCCCTTTAGACTTCCAGTAGGACCGGTTGTAAGCGGCCTGCATCCAGCGTGATCTTGTGGTCTTCATCAGATCGTCTGCCGACCTAGTAGGTGGACGTCCTACGCTGCGCTTGTCGGTGCGTGGTCTCCATTCGAGAACCTTACGGCCCCACCGGCCATCAGTTCTGCGTGCCATTTCAACTTGCTCATTCGTTAGGCTATGTCGGTAACTTTGGTTCGTCTACGAATTTCCTCATTTCTAAGTCAATCGCGCGGAGAGACTCCGAGCATAGCCCTGTCCATAGCTCGTTGAACTATGCTGAGCTTACCAATGAGGCCCATAGTAAAGGACCACGTTTCGGCGCCATATTGCACATATTGTTATATTACGTTACATCCTTGGGCATGACTGTGAACGACGGGTAATGGGTGACTTAACTGTCCAATGCCCAAATGGTTCATGGACCAGCCCAGGTCGACAGCTCGTCGTGTGTAAGAGCTGTCAGCAATCTGACGGGCTCCTGATCCCTAGAGGACCAACGCCTGCCAGTGTCGCGGGACAGCCTCATCATGTACCGTGACCACAGAACGTAAAGGGATATTGAAGGAACACCTTGGGTTTTGGTCAGGACGAGTCTGATAGTCCCTCCCATCCCAACCTGGGTGGGATGTTGATAAAAAATAAATGTAATTGATTTGAAATAAAAAGGATAATTTAAGGTTGTCGCAACTTTTATCAGTACCATTTGCGCCTCACTCGCCATATAATGCGTTATGTAACCTCATTAGCACTAACAAGCCTGCTCTACACTACTTGCGAAGTTGGTCGAAGTTAAGCGAATACGATAGTGTAGAAGATCACTTCGCTTGGCTTTGTGCAACTTCGGCTCGCTTCGGGCGACTTTCATTTGTTGTTGGTTTTTGCGGCCGAGCCAAAGGGCTCAATGAGCTCATCCCGAAGTTGAACGAGTGTGTAGTCACATACTTCGGACTTCGATCAACTTCGAGGAGGCAACTTCGCGAGTAGTGTTAGAGCAGGCTTCAGCAGCCCCCCCATGCTGATAGCTGAGAATATTTTCCGAAGTGAAGCGCGTGCGGTGCCTACGGCGCGGATGAGTACGCGAGGTTTTATAATACGAAAATTATCGTTATACCTATTTAATTTCATCAAAATATATAAGTCCTCTTCGTACACAATGCGTCTTCGACACATTACGATTTTGGTATTCAGGCTGTAGATCGCGATACAAATCCATGGAGGTTCGTACACACGCGTCGATACAAAAGTCGTGAGGCATCCGAGACTTGCGTATCGTTGTATAAACTCAGCACTTACAGCGCGTGTGATAGGTACTGATAAATGTACGATTACATTAGTGGATATAAGAAATGATGACTATCAAATTAACTAAATCAGAATTAGTACCTAACTAACCTGTCAAACAAAGCGAAATCGCCATCTTCTAGAAAAGGTACTGTGTGCAGTGGATTTTTCTGAAAAGTAAAGGTTTTATAGTCATAAATTTAGAAATGTAATCTCATCCTGTAGTACTTATCTGTAAGTACCTACAGAAAAAAAAAACATCAAACTATTGCCATCAACTGGCTACAAATCCAGAAGCCGAGGTAGCTGGTAGAAATCATTACTGAAAAAAAAAACAAAACAGACAACAGAACAAAACACTTCCGATTCGGGACTTGATTCTCAGCAGTCACGACCACTAACACAGAAACCGAGGATGGTGTATATCAGGGGAAACTTCTTAAAAGTTGTTCTACGTAAACTAACAGGCATTAGGCCACCAAAGCGGAGAGGAGAGGAGATGTGTCGGAATAACCAATCAGATGTCCACTGAAGCTAAGCGGAGAGGAGATGTGGACATCTGATTGATTATTCTAATGGTAGTCATACACCATACTGCCTATTTGTCAAATCGGCATAATACTGCCAATTTGATCAAATAGAATTTGACCGTGTATGGGCGTGGAATGCCAATTTGATGGCATGACATGCCAATTTTGATAGGTCATCAAATCGTTTTTGACACAACGTCAAATCGGCAGCAGTGATGCCATCTTAGCAACTTCATAGATAGTTAGCTTTATAAAGGTGCTAAAAAGTGTAACTTGTGGCTAAACTTTTTAGCTACTTTTCTACAGGAACGGTTAGGCCACGTTAACACGGCGATTATTTTCCCGTATACCGTACACGAGATTTTATCGAATAGAGTTGACCACTTTTAGGACAACTCCGCACGGTATACGGTTTTTTTTTTTTTTTTTTTTTTTAGCGTGGTAAAATCATCAAATGAGTCCTCCAACCCCGGGCAGGGCGGGAGGGACTGTCAGACTTCTACTGACTAAAATCCACGGTGTCCTTCATAGCCTGTTACGTTCCGGGGTTACGGTTAGGGAATAATCCCGCGACCCCGGCAGGCTTTGGCCCTCTGAGAGGGGGGCCCCGTCATTATGCTGACGCTCTTTGAGGCGCGCGTGGGACACAACGCGCCGTCGACCCGGGCATGGTCCTTGGTCGGGCAGCGAGTTGCCCTTTACTCGCTGCCCGCATGCCCGCGCCTACGGTGGCCGGAGATCATCTTGCGACGTCCGTCGCCGTGGGCGCCTACCACTGCGGCTGGGGCGGAGGGAGGACGTTGTCCTCTCTCGCTCGCGGCCTGCCTCCTCCTTGACGAGCATTACTGCCTCGCAGAAGGAGCTGACCGCTTCCCACTCCGTCTCGCCCCGCAGCATGGCCGCAACCAATGCCGGGCGCGAGAGGTCTCCGCCTATCGCAGCCGTGAGGACACGTCGGTGCTCCGCCCAAGCTGGGCAGTCTTGCACCGTATGCTCCACCGTGTCCTCCGGGCGATCTTCGCAGTGGTGGCACCCAGGCGTCTCCTCCTTTCGCATCAGACACAGGTACCTCCCGAAACTTCCGTGTCCGGTGAGGACCTGCGTCAAGCGGTAGGTCAGGACGCCATGACTTCTCTCCAGCCACTCCTCAAAGAGGGGTCTTACCGCCGCAATTGCGGCGTGCCCGGCCGTCGGTCGCGACAGTCGTTCCTTCCATACTGCCCTGAGATCGCGCCGGAGGTCTTCGCGCCGCGCCTCGACTTCGCGAGGCAGCGGGGTCACGCCCCGGCTCTGCGCCTCCACTCGCCACTCATAGACGCGCTGGAGGGCAGTCGCCTCCAGATCCCAAGGCAGCAATCCGGCAACAAGGCAGCAATCCGGCACGGTATACGGTAAAATATTATATTTCTCGAACACGGGATTTTCCCGTATGAACGCCGTTTAAACTATTTTTAAGTTTTCATTTGTAAACTGTTATTACTGCTCTATTCGATAAAATCTTGTATACTTACAGTATACGGGAAAATAATCGCCATGTGAACGTGGCCTTATCAGGAAAACTGTAGATGCGCCTGATGGTTTCTTCATAGCAGCAACTTGCGATTGTGACGGAAGCTATTAATTAGCAATAGTAATTATAAGTTCATTGTATGATTCGACAATTTTGCTTCACTTGCTGTACTTAACTCGTGTAGTTATCACCGAAATTAAATTATTATATTCTTGTTCGAGTATTTTCTGAAGTTCTTCCACCAGCGACCCAGTTATTCACAAAAACTGAGGCTTTTCGCACATGGATCGCATGTACACTCGTAAAAAAAAAGAGTTATTCATTTTATTTTTAAACCAAAATACGATTGAAAGCTTGAGAGGTATCAAGGGACCACGAAAGCAAGTTAAAAAAAGGTTCATGCGATTTTCGACCTTATTGACATTTATGCAAACACCTGATTTTAATGAAGGAGCAATGTTAACGAATGAGAATATTGTGAGAAAAACAAACTAAATTTTAAATGTCGATAAGGTCGAACATCGCTTGCACCACTTTTTTTAACTTGCTATCGTTAAGCAAATGTTTTCCGACCTTCAAGCGATTTTCGACCTTATTGACAACGATGCAAACACCGGATTTTAATGAAGAAGCAATGATAACGAATGAGAATGTGAGAAAAACAAACTAAATTTTTAATGTCGATAAGGTCGAAAATCGCTTGCACCACTTTTTTTTATAATTAGAATTTCGATAGTCTCATGATGAAATAAAAAGGTGCTAGAAATTGTTGCTGTTGTCGGGTCCACCCTTTATAGCAGAACTTTTTGAGTCATAATTTTATTTTGCATAGCAACGGATAGCATAAACCTCTTTTCGCAGAAAATCGTTTCGCATACACTCATTTACCATAACACCGAAACCCATAATTTTGTAAGTCAGAATCATCTTTAGGCATAAATTTCATTTCCATAATAATCAATAAGTATAATCATCATATCGCAGAAAATTCACAGCCAGAATCATCTTTTGTCATAATTGTGTGGTTTTTATTTCCCAGACAGTAAGATGATGCAGTAAGCATGCAGCATGCAAGGTTGCAACATGCAGCAAACATGGCTTCTGTCACGGCTCCGGCGCTGCGGGTCTCCGGCGGTCCCACGCGAGCTAATCGTCGCAGATGATTTTACGCCCACCACCGCAGCTTCGGCTTGCTGGCCGGCAAGCCGGCCAGCCTCAGCCGCAGCGGTGTGCGTTAAAACCACCTGCTCCTCAGCTAGCGGGCCGCCTCGCCCCTCCGCGCCTACGCGATTATAAATTACACTCTAGGGGTAGGGCAAACAAGACTACGTGAAGTCGGTTTTGCAGCGATTCATTTCTGTCACTAACTTTTGTAGCACACCATATTGATTTTATAAAACAATTTTTTTATTTTTTATTATGCCTATTAAATTATTTCTATTCTGAAATTCTGTGATCTTCGAAGTATACTAAGTCAAATTATTCCAAATAATCGGCGCTCTAAATAAACGTTATGCTAAATGAAAATATGCAAAATTGTAATTCTGACAAAGGTAATTATGCCCAATACAATTCTGCCATCTTAAAAGTATCCCAATTTAAATTCGGACATAAAAACATTAGGCCAAAAAACAATTATACTAAACATTTTTTATACCATAACAATGTTCGTCTAAAAAAGTTTCTGCCAAGTGAGTTCTGCCAAATAGGTTTCGGAGCAACAAGTTTCTGCCAGATAGAGGGCACCCGCTGTTGTCACCTAATAATAGCCAGATCTAGTTGCTGAGTTGGCGTCACTGCTGCAGATTTGAAGTTGTGTCAAATCAATCGTTCGATAGGCAGTATGGTGTATGGTGTATATGGACGAACTGCCGATTTGAAACAATTGCAAGCGTCAAATCTATCGTATCGATAGGCAGGATGGTGTATGGCTACTATAACACATCTCTCCTCTCCGCTTTGGTGGATACCGGACATTACACAGGTATCTGGAGCTGGTCTCTTAAGCAGAGCTCCTGTTCATGTGCTGATGGTAAACACGACGTGGATTAAGTGAAGTAAAAGGCCAGGTCTCATCCCCAAAGACCAGGCTCCAAAAAAGTTCTTACTTTCAAGTACTCCGGTTTCATATGATCCAGTTTCATAAGATTCATTTCGATCTTCTCAAAAGGCACGTTGAAGATTTCAAGAGTCATCATGGTCGCGCGCACGGGCGGACTCCAGTCTACGGCATATAGTTTCACACCCATCTGAAAACAAAATAACATAAATAACACCACGACTGGAATCCCCAAAGACTGTTTCTAATAGCCCAGATTCAGCCAATAATTATATAGTCCTGACCCGGCAAACGTTTTTATTTGCCATATAAATTATAATTTCGAGTGCCACATTAAAAAAAAAATGTTAGGGGTGGATAGCCCCTTTCACTTAGGAGTATGAAAAATAGACAGTAGCCGATTCTAAGACTTACTGAATATGCATATAAAATTTCATAAAAATCGGTGAAGCCGTTTCAGAGGAGTATGGTAACTAACACTGTGACAGTTTGTGAGGATGTATGTATACTATTGTGTATGTAGGTATGTTTGTTACTGTTTCACGCAAAAAGTACTGACGAATTTGGCTAAAATTTAGTATAAAGATAGTTTGTTACCTGGATTAACACATAGGATAGTTTTATTCCGATTTTATGTTCCCGTGGGATAATTTCCGAGTTGTAGCGGGTGAAGGCGCTGACAACAGCTAGTTTTACATATTAGAAGATTTATTTAAGGGTGAGACTGTTGCCATTAATCAGACACAGATCTAGATTTTGTGGCTAATGAAATTCTTGCTATAACAACAAGATAGGGCTGCTTTTCCACCAGAGATGCGCTATGCTACGTTGCTAAGGATGCGTTTGGTATCCACCAATCATATTCATTTGTTTCCATAACACACACACACATAATGAATATGATTGGTGGATATTAAACGCATCCGTAGCAACGTAGCATAGCGCATCTCTGGTGGAAAAGCCTTACACCTTGGAAATCGTACCCAGGATGTCGTGCTTGGCATTTGGTTTGTTTGCGATCACTACACCAAAGGGGCAGTTCAAAACAAAATAATGATAATTGTTAAATTAATCGTCAATGATTTATGAGATAATTATAGACGTTTTTAAACATTATGTGTGTGTATAATAAACACAGGTATTTGTTCAGCTAAGAGCTCTCGAGGTTATCGCGTGATGAGCATTTTTAATCCAAACTGTCTTATATATTTTTTTGACATAATGATAATAATTATATTCGTAAAAACTTGATATCAGTTTAACTTTTAAAAAGTATACTTATTATTGGATTTAATGGACTCACCAGAATGTTTAGTCTTTCTATAAGCTTTGGGTTTCTATTAGAGTATATATTTAATTGTTTATTCATGTACACACAACAGAAAATAACAAACAGATAAGAGCACAAAAGTACTCCTTATTTAAAAAAAACTTCCAGCGTAGCAACAAAAAACGTAAAAACAAGTGTTTAAAACGATAAATAAAAAACAATTTAAATTTAATTATGTCATCGGCCGATCGTTGAATTTTGTCGTAGCCAGGCACTACACGATGTGAAAACAATTGGGTGCATCGACGAGAACAACGTATTTTGTGTCGATACAGCCCCTTTTTGCGAGATTTATACTTCTAGATGCTCAAAAACAAAATAACCAGTAAGTGGATGGCGGGGTCTAGAAGACCTTTCATCCCTTCCTTTAATAAAAACTGCTTTAGGTTGCAAAACGTAATTTAAGGCAAGTAGGTAAGTATAAAACTGATATCAAAAATGTATAATAACAAGATTAAGTTTTCGACTTACACTAATTTGGTTTTTAGTTGATTCAGACACTGTCACTACGTCTGTATTGGTAATATCTAGGTAGATGGATTCTGCAGTTTCAAACACTGTTATAACAAAACTTAGGTATTAATTGTTTTATTAACGTGGAAAGATAAATATAACACGTTAGCAACAGAGAACGAACTAACGTGACTGTTACAGTTGACTGTCCGAGGTCATGGTATTTTTATTTAGGATAATGACGTCGATATGTCCACTCACACTACAGTAAGTGTGTTCACACCAACCTACCTCAATTTGTATTCTTTCTTCAATAGATTTTCTACCTTATCACAATACTGGAAGGTTAATATTCGGTTGGTAATATTTTTTTTCCGGGTAGTTAGCTGGACCACAGATTACTGGACTCTGTACATTTTAGAGATTTGTTTTTTATGTAGTGATTACTGTTTTTAGTATTCCTCAATTTAATATAATTACATCATAAAATCTTATTATGAAAAAGTTTGTAACAGGTTCATAATGACTGTCAGTTGGTACACGCTGGCACGATTTTTTGTAAACGTTGACCTTAGATGTAAATCAAAAGGTTTTTACAAACCGACTTCAAGAAAAAAAAGCAAATTGTTATTTATATTCCAATTGTTAATTTTGTTTCAAGTGATAGATTTAATATTGAAAGACTTATTTAAATTATTGATACCTTTTACATACAATACTTATATACTTTGTGAAACAAAGATGAGTTGATATATTATGTACAAGCAGGCGAGTTGTAGCAAAAACATATTATAGAACAAAAACTAACATTTTTGTCCGACTTAGTAACACTACGTATCGTGACAGTCACACGACTAAATCATTGATCGAGGTCAGGATACTTTATAGCTGATGGTACTGAGCACTTAGTTAGAGTGAGGCCCCAGCCCTATTAGTGGGTTGCGTTGCGGCGCGTCGCGTCATTGTGCTCAAACACACTGCGAGCCTAGCGCGATAATATTGAAGGTATCGTAATCGCCGCTCGTGGCCACACTGAAGTGACTAAGGCCCGGTATCCACCTAAGCGGAGAGGAGAGGAGATATGTTTGAATAACCAATCAGATGTCCAGATCTCCTTTCCGCTTAGCTTCAGTGGACATCTGATTGGTAATTCAAACACATCTCCTGTCCTCTTCGCTTTGGTGGATACAGGGCCTCAACGACGATATAATACTAGACTCGTAATAACAGGCGACCGATGTCTGCCAACACATTAGGCAAAAAAGTCTTATATTCGTCTCATTTCGACCAATCCTGTGAGCCGTAAACATACGTTGAGACAGCACAGACCTTGAGTTAGCCAATCACAACGCAGTACCCCGTCCCCCTCGCTTACGTAGTACCTCAGCAACTTGGCAGAATAGTTTGTGTTCTTTAGATCGTACATGCGGAGTCTAGTATTATTTCGTCGTTGCAGGGCCTAAAGGCGGGTCCAGACAAGTATCATTTACCCGATCCGATCACCGTATCTGTATCGTCGACGCGTATCATGATCGCATATGTGGACGGGTAATGATTATACGTATCATGTTACGGGATCTCGATACGCCGTTATGATAGACGGCCCGTCCCATGTCGTGTTGATTTTTGTCCGATCATCAAAGGTGATACAGAATTGTGAAGATACGGATACGGAGCAAATCAGAGGCGTCCACAATTTGATACGGGGCTTGATACAATACGCAGATACGGATACGGTGATCGGATACGGTGATAGGATCGGTCAAATGATCATGTCTGGCGGGCGCCTAGCGCGATGGCTACAAGCGATTTTGCGAAAAATGAATTTCTTCAAGCAAGATTTATATGTAGAAACTACTTTGTGCCACCGGTTTGCAGCAACTGAAGTCGCCCGTAAAAAAACAAACGCTTGAAGAACAGCACTGTGGACATAGATCGCGCCAGCTACCGCGCCCGCCACCGCGCCCTCCACCGCGCCCGCCACCGCGCTCGCCGCCGCCGCCGCCATCGCGCTATAGGCTCCCAGTGTGGTCACACTCATAGCGATGGATCAGGCGATAATAGTCGCAGTGGAAGCATCTCAGTTCAGCCTAACAGTAGAACATTATTATCTGTAGTACCGTTGTCAACGCTGCAACGACGCAATGCTTGATTGGAACCTTACTCTTATCAATCATCTAGTTTTCTTCAGCTTTCAGAGATGTTGGCGATCGTTATTTCTGTGTGATATACCGCGTTTTGCCGACTAATAATATTATGCGAGTATTTCTTTTAATTTATTGAATTTTAATGGTGTGTTCATTTTTTATGTCTTAATTTATATTTTTAAATGTTTTCACAAAAGTATAAAAAAAAATGTTGAAAAATAGTAGATATCGGGAATATAAGTTCGAAGCTGCCGTGGTCAAGGTTCTTGAGAAAAGATACAAAAATACTTATTTTGATTATGAACGCAATGGGAAAGTGAAAAAACTTTTTCAAAATAAATGTGACCGCCTTCAAAAACAACCACAAAAAAGAGTAAAATAACCTACAAAACTTTTCTTTCGGAAGTCGGTGGTTTTTTATTAATTTCATTGTCTCTTTTGCCACCGACTTCCGAAAGAAAAGTTTTGTAGGTTATTTTACTCTTTTTTGTGGTTGTTTTTGAAGGCGGTCACATTTTTTTTGAAAAAGTTTTTATTTTACTCTTTTTAGTTTAAATATTCAACCAAAATTCTTGTCAAATACATCATTTTCTTACATGTGCATTAGAATTTTGTAATCTAGCACCGGTAATAACATCGTTAATATCTCTTTCATTTATTCCCTATCTCAAAAACTGCTGAACCGATTTTGATGAATTTTGCAGTATTCCCGAAGTTGAACGATACCTAGTACAACAAAAAAAGAATTTCTTAAATCGGACTTTTAGTTCCGGAGATATGCGAACACAAACATAATTTTCTTACTTGAGGAGTTGTACCTTCCATCATCAGCTCAGCTACATGAGATGATGATTTCCATACGAAAGTACTTGAATTACTTCATAAGATTTGCGAAAAACTATGTGTCAGCTAATAAAATTTGAGGGTTGCCCTCGATTTCTCCAAGATCCAATCATCAGATCCTGAAATGGTGGGAACAATGGGACCACACGGGAAGCACCAGCTTTCGAATAAAAAAAGAATCATGAAAATCGGTTCACCCAGTCGCAAGTTATGAGGTAACAAACATAAAAAAAAAAAAAAACCAGTCGAATTGATAACCTCCTCCTTTTTTTGAAGTCGGTTAAAAAACAAGACTGTTATAATTCTGTAAGAGCCTAAAGTCCCATCCGGTTCCGATTAATTGATGATTTTAAATCCAATCCCAAAAGGTTCATTACCTAAGATCCAAAAAAATTGTGGCATCACAGCCTCCGATAGTCTTCCGCAGCCCATATAAACATCTCTGAACCAACGCTACCTTACGCCGCTGCAGAAATAATCTGGTTCATTGGAGGTACCTATTCTGTTGAGGTAGTGTATTTTTTGGGACAAACCCACCACACTATTCCCAAACCACTGCAACTCCTGAAAGCCAGAATCAACAGTGGCAACCACCAGAAAAGCGCCGAGACAATGAAGCTCGACGTGCGCGGAGAATGGATTTACCTGTCTTGGATCCTACAACGAAATTAATCAGAAAATAATAGTAGGAGTAGGAAAAAAAAGATGAGGTAGGGCATGTGACTGCCTAGCCTTATGCTTAGCTTAGCTAATCTATGTGTCACCTCCTGTTTTTAGGTGAGTGGTAAGATCATGACGGGGCCCCCTCTTAGAGGGCCAAAGCCTGGCGGGGTCGCGGGACTTATTTCCTTACCGTGACCCCGGAACATAAAGGGCTAATGAAGGACACCGTGGATTTTAGTCAGTAGAAGTCTGACAGTCCCTCCCGCCCTGCCCGGGGTGGGAGGACTCATTTGATGATTTCACAACGCTAAAAAATAAAAAAGATGGGTGGTAAGATCAATGGAATTGATTTCTCTCGCCCTGTGTGGAGTGTAAGGGACTACCAGACTTTTTTTGACCACAAAACCACCCTGTTCCCAAAAACTCTCTTGCATAATATACTCATCGGCAGTTGTTTGACTCGTTAGTTTCCTGACAACTCCTTGATCATGAATTATTTGCCTATTTGGCACAGCCGTGAGGCACACGGTATCTTTCATGGCATTATCGTATTTAATTATATCTAATTGTGTGCATATGGCTTGCCAAATAAAGTTATTTTCTGCTTTTCTGCTTTTCTAATTACTGTTTCGTGGTGAGAAAATTTGTTTTCGAAATCTACACCTTTTTTAACTAGTTTGATTTAGTTCCCAAAAGTACAGGTGCAAACATACTTTAGTTTTATGTGTATGATCTATCATTACAATTATGATTTTTTTATAGGTATAAAAACAATAGATACTTAGAAACGTTCGAACACGTCTCTCATAATCAGTGATCCATCCAGGGTCAAAAAATTATACATTGCGAAATTTTTTGTCCATTTATCTTGTCATTAAACAAAATAATATGGTACATTTTTGTGATTATCATTTTATGTGACAAAAACTATTTCGGGTACAAAAGTCCATTTTCCGAAATTAGATGACATCATAGCGTAATGTAAAAAAGTGATATTCTATTCTGGATCCAGTGGCCTTTTAGGAAACGAGATGGCGCTAGACACTTGTATAGTTCTGTCTCTTTCCCAGTCATGGTAGTCATGGTTGGCCACCCTTTGCGCATTTATTTGTTTGAAATCCGGTGAATACTCATGATAATTATAAAAAACAGCTCTTTTACCAATTTTTGTGACAATTTCGGACCATCTGTTAGTATTACCTATATTATTACCTGCGGCTGCTGAGAACCTCAAACGGCGCAAATACTATAACCTGAATGGTTGCTACAGTTTTGAGCCGTTTGGGGTCGAAACGCTCAGGTCATGGACTCATGGGGTCCGAGTGTGCGTCTCCATTTTATGGAGATAATTATCTCGCCTCGACACTTCGCGTGACCACACGTATGTGTTCGGTGAAAAAAAAAAATTGAGTTTCAATTGTAAGTATGGGGACAACCTCCAAAATTAGTTTTATTTTTGTGTAAATTAAAATCCTAATGCGGTTCACATATTACATCGACTTACCAGGTTTCAACAGGATAGCTCTTGTACTATCGAAGAAAAGTGGCTGTGACATACGGACGGACAGAAAGACATGACGAATCTATAAGGGTTCCGTTTTTTGCCATTTGGCTACGGAACCCTAAAAAGCATATTTATACAGGGTGGAATTTTATTAATGAGCAATATTTTAAACTTGGGCATTACTAACCATAGGTACTAATCGTATTACGGACCTCAAAAACATTATTAATGCAAGTATCTTCGCTTAATAATATTTGATGTTTGTTTACTTTTCGTTCCGCGTGGGTTGTACTGCGCTTTAAAATGTTGATACTTTAGGACTTTTGGGGTTTATGATTCTTTTTTATTACTTATAGTCATTATTTGCAATAATAAGCCTTTGCAATGTGCCATACTACATTTTTAAAGGTGTCAATAATTGCATTTATAACATTTTTAACCGACTTCAAAAAAAGGAGGAGGTTATCAATTCGACTGTATTTTTTTTTTATGTTTGTTACCTCATAACTTGCGACTGGGTGAACCGATTTTCATGATTCTTTTTTTATTCGAAAGCTGGTGCTTTCCGTGTGGTCCCATTGTCACCATTTCAGGATCTGATGATTGGTACTTGGAGAAATCGAGGGCAACCCTCAAATTTTATTAGCTGACACATAGTTTTTTGCATATCTTATGAAGTAATTCAAGTACTTGCGTATGGAAATCATCATCTCATGTAGCTGAGCTGATGATGGAAGGTACAACTCCTCAAGTAAGAAAATTATGTTTGTATTCGCATATCTCCGGAGCTACAAGTCCGATTTAAGTATTTCTTTTCTTGTTGTACTAGGTATCGTCCAACTTAGGGAATACTGCAAATTTCATCAAAATCGGTTCAGTAGTTTTTGAGTTAGGGAACGAATGAAAGAGATGTTAACGATATTATTACCGGTGCTACGGATTACAAAATTCTAGTGCACATGTAAGAAAATGATGTATTTGACAAGAATTTTGGTTGAATACGAGTATTTAAACTAAAAAGAGTAAAATAAAAACTTTTTAAAAAAAAAAGTGACCGCCTTCAAAAACAACCACAAAAAAGGTTAAAATAACCTACAAAACTTTTCTTTCGGAAGTCGGTGGCAAAAGAGACAATGAAATTAATAAAAAAGTCACCGACTTCCGAAAGAAAAGTTTTGTAGGTTATTTTAACCTTTTTTGTGGTTGTTTTTGAAGGCGGTCACTTTTTTTTTGAAAAAGTTTTTTTGATTTGAGGTTTATTAGCCGTAATGCAATCAGCATCGTGAGTAGAGCCTTAGATCAAAATATTGCCCATGATTTCTATTCCACCTTGTATAAATATTTTAAATATTTTTACTACCCATATCACTTTTATTTATTTTCAGTAATTATTTTATCTTATCTGTCTTTCACCTGTCTAATATGCGGTTATCACAAGTCTCATTGATCAAAAAAAAAACAACAATTTAACAAAATATTATGATCAAAAAGCAGTTATTTAGGGATTTCAAGGGGAAACTAGGATCAATTAGGAATGAAGTGACACAAAATGGTTATAAAACGGCTTTATTTTTTATCTGTGGCATTCAAGATAGTTATGAATCGCATTAAAATATTATGGTATTCCTAGGAATATAATAGTATCACGGATTTACCTAAAATGCTGCGACATACTCGTACATACAATTCGTTACAATGAACAGAACACACATAACACATTAGTGGTAACTTTGGCATGTAACTGAATTAAAATACACTTATTAATTCCAGTCAGAATGATAGTGCAACTGTCACTGATACAAAGAAAGTACTTACATTTCAATAATGTACATGTACAAAATGTCATTTTACTGACAGGAATTAATAATCGCGCAAGTAAAGGCGCGGGTTTGCGGTTTACCCGCGCGAGTAACATGCGCAAGCCACTTGATCAAGCTACCCGCGGGGTGCGTGTATACGGCGCATATAGCTTGAGCATGTTGAGGCACTTGCGCGGGTTACATGCGCCGTGTACAAGCACCCTTAGTGTTGTCTCTCTCTTTATCCATTTGCCGTCCACTGGTGGATGTAAGTCTCCTCCAAAGAACGCCAGCCATTCCGGTCCTGCACGCGTAGCATGGCGATTCTATCTCTATTCTACCAAGAAAAGACAAAGATAGCACAACTATGACATGATTCGTACACCATTAAAGAAGAGAAACATAATCTATTAAAGAAGAGAAACATTATCTCTTCTATATTTTAAACATTGCTACGAGTACCTGTGCTTAAATCGATAAAAATCTTTTACGTTCTGTCATTTTTTCTATTCTCGAGTCGACAAAACCCGTTTTTAAGGCGCCATGCTACTCGTGCTGGGTAGAACATAATACACATCCATCCACTCCCAGCCGCATTGACATGATTAAAAAAAAACTATGACGCCAATTTCTCTTTTATAATCCCTTCAAAATAGGTGTTTCCTGGTTCATTACATTTCTTAGCAAACGACGTATTCTTCATGTGCGTCAGCCATGCGACTGTTTTGGGAAACCTGAAAAATAAAATGTCCTTACTGTAGTGAAAAAAAAAATGGCATTTTTGTATGCTTGAAGCATGGACCTAAAAAAAAAGACGGACGGAACTTCACTAAGAAACGATTGAAGCACCACAATGGCAACCGTGTTTATTTGTGTGAGTTTGTATAGGGATGCCAGATGAAGGAAAAAATTACCCATTTTTAAACAATATTTAATTAAGATCTCCCTTGAACTTAAGTTTAATGGGGATGGCAACTCAAAGCTAATTGTAGATGGCGCTGCGATAGTTGGTCCCCACGTCTACCTTGTACAAAAAAACAAACAAGATTATTTGTTATAAAAATTGAATTTAAATACAAAACAAATATGGAAAACTAGCACTATGCCCGCGACTTCGTCTGCGCGTGTTTCTAACTTCGAACTCAGTGAAGTTAATTCCCGCTCCTTATCCTTCCCTTAAAACTTAATCAACCCTTTTCAAAATTTAGGGGGTGATTTTCGAAAAACCCGAAAATGGGGGGTAGTTTCAAAAAAAGTAATAATGCCCATCTTTTTTATTTACTTATACTCATATTCGTACCTAGTTTCAAGTTTATAAACCCAAGAAATAAGATTTTACATACAAAGGTTTTCACCCCTTTGCACCCCCTTAGAGGGAGATTTTTGCAAAATCCTTTCATAATGCTCATCTACATTATAAATTGTAACCATCCAAAATTCAGGTTTCTACGTTTAATGGTTTAATATTCCCCCTTAAAACTTGAGTACCCCTTTTGACCAACTTGGGGGGTGATTTTCGAAAAATCCAAAAACACGTGTTTGTTTAATTCTTATGTAGTATATAAATACTGATTTTCAAATTCATCAGCTCACGCGTTATGATTTTCCCATACAAACTTTAACAACCCCTAGAATACCAATGGAGGGTAGTTTTAAAAAAATAGTGTTGCTAATCTTATTTATCTACTAATGTTCTCATTCGTGGTAAGTTTCAAGTTTTTAAACCCAAGGAATAAGATTTTTCATACAAACGTTTTCACCCCTTTTCACCCCCTTAGAGGAGGATTTTCGCAAAATCCCGTCTTATTGCCAATCTACATGGTAGACTGCAAATGCTGTCCAAAATTCAAGTTTCTGCGTTTAGCGGTTTCGGCTGTAGTCGTGTCAAAAGAAAAACCCCTGTTCTTTTATATATATAGACTAGCACTTTGCCCGCGACTTCGTCTGCGCGTGTTTCTAATTTCGAACTCAGTGAATTTGATTCCCGCTCACCCTCCTTATAAGAAAATCTAAAAACTTAATACAAACAAACAATCAATCATTTATTAGACAAACTGATTTTCCGATTTTCACCCCGTTAGGGGTTGATTTATGAAATAAAAATACGTACCCTTTATTCGATTGAGAGATAATTAATGTCAAGTTTTGAGTTTATCGAAGCAAGCAATAAAATCCTTCCCTTAAAATTTTATCATCCCTTTTCACCAATTTTAGGGAGTGATTTTCGGAAAACCTAAAAAGGAGGGTAGTTTTAAAAAAGTAATAATGCCCATCTTTTTTATTTACTTATACTCATATTCGTACCTAGTTTCAAGTTTATAAACCCAAGAAATAAGATTTTACATACAAATGTTTTCATCCCTTTTCACCCCCTTGGAGGGAGATTTTCGCAAAATCCTTTCATAATGCTCATCTACATTATAAATTGTAACTACCATCCAAAATTCAGGTTTCTACGTTTAGTGGTTTAATATCCTCCCCTTAAAACTTGAATACCCCTTTTCACCAACTTGGGGGGTGATTTTCGAAAAATCCAAAAACACGTGTTTGATTAATTCTTATCTAGTATATAAATACTGATTTTCAAATTCATCAGCTCACGCGTTATGATTTTTCCATACAAACTTTAACAACCCCTAGATTACCAATGGAGGGTAGTATTAAAAAAATAATGGTGCTAATCTTATTTATTTACTTGTGTTCTCATTCGTGGTAAGTTTCAAGTTTTTAAACCCAAGGAATAAGATTTTTCATACAAACGTTTTCACTCCTTTTCACCCCCTTAGAGGAGGATTTTCGCAAAATCCCGTCTTATTGCCAATCTACATGGTAGACTGCAAATGCTGTCCAAAATTCAAGTTTCTGCGTTTAGCGGTTTCGGCTGTAGTCGTGTCAAAAGAAAAACCCCTGTTCTTTTATATATATAGATTATTCGTCCATGCAAGTACATATACTAAAAGAAGAATTAAGACGCCGCGGTGCATCTACAAGAGGAAAAAAGTGAGTCAGTAATTTTGAGTGGTAATACATTTGATTTTACCGTAATAAATCCACAATTACTTGTAGTTGAGGTTTCAATTTTTGAGATTAGGTATGTTTTACCAGTCCTCTCCTTTATCAAGAATGTTATGCTGCTTCTGACTTTCTATTTTGATAAAATATCATAATGTTTTATGTCAGTAATTTTAACCTTTTTTCTATTTAGATTTGAGAAATATCACAATATATTTAATTTCTTAACACCACAACTATTACAAAACTCGTTCCAGGTGATAATTCTTCCGCCAAACGAACCATTTCATGATTTATGGAGCGATGCAATACTGGTACTTAACCTCCAAAAGAAAAGTAGATATTATTTTGAAAAGTGTATTCGATTGTTTAGTTATGGTATAATCATAGAATTTTATTAATTAACTCAACTAACGGCCTGTCTCGGCTTCGCAAGGCTGGATATTTGTTTATTATATAACTTTTTCTTAGTATTACTACAATTTTTGTTCTCACAGCAGTCACAGCAGCTACCCATTATTTCTTGATAGTGTGAATTGTTGGAAATTTGTATGTTCCACCATTTTTACAGCTTATTCCACAACATCTAGTCATTTTACATCAATAAATCGTTTTTTTTCAGAAAATTCCTTCTATTTGACAGTTCTTTGGGGACCAAACTGTCACTTTTCACTTTGACACTTGCCTTCCCCATTACAATTTTTTTGTGACAGATACCTATTTTTAAAATAAAGGTAAAAATATTTACAACTCGTTTAATATTAATAAAGTTTTACAATCCCTTTTGGTTTTTCAAATTTTTGTAGACTTGTCTTTTGCTATTGACACATCTAGAAATCCCTTCTAATTTACTTAAATGGTGAAAACGAATGTTTAAGTATTTTTCGCCTATAAATATTTAATTAAAGCTATTTTATGTTTCATTCCTACACGTCTACATTCCTATTCGATGTCTACACTCCCTTATTATTTTTATACAATCATTTTTCCATGCATCATTTGCCGTGGGGAAACTTGTAAAAATACAGAAGAATACAATAACGATAAATAGTAACAAAATATAAATCTCCCAATTTTAAAATAATTTGAACCTTGAAATAGTTGCAACACTGATTGATTTCGAGATGTTTATAAAATTTATTGACGTAAAATCGAGAAATAAGCTTCAAAATGACATGTTTAACTATGAAAAGTGATCCCCTGGCTTTTTTTAATTGAACTGCTATGGTTTAGACAACTTTTTGCAACACATGACGGCATACTTTGATTTTTATTAGACAAAATAACACCGTATGAAACCGCGAGTGTCGTTCGAAGCGTAATGGCCGACGGCTGACTTACTATGGTGTGAATGTGTGTGTGCTGGCTTGTGTGGACAAGCGCACTGACTTACTATGGGTGCTTCAATTCTTTCTTAGTGAAGTTCCGTCCGCCTTTTTTTTAGGTCCATGGCTTGAAGTACCTATACAGAAAAACTGAAGCATACATAGCTAGGCTATACGAGCAGGAGAATAATCCTACTAATATTATAAACGCGAAAGTTTGTGAGGATGTATCTATGTGTATGTGTATGTAGGTATGTTTGTTACTCTTTCACGCAAACACCACTGAACGGATTTTTTCGAAGCTGCTGGCAACAGCTAGTAATTTGTATTGGTGGTCTCGTTTCGTGTTATAAAGACTGGCAATCCGTTGAAATCTTAGAAAAATATATATACTTAAACGTTCCTTATGCGTTAAAACACGCTGTTGATCAAAATCACATCAATGAAAATCCATTCAGTTAACTTTATCGTGACATGGAATTTGTAACATGACAAAATAATGTAGATTAATGTCTATCAGTCTTTCAAAATAGTTTGTTTCCTGCAGGGGTCGCGCGACTGTCTTGTAAAGTAACCGACCCTGGAACGTAAAGGGCTATTGAAGAAATACCGTGGATTTAGACAATGCTAATCTCGTCATCAGCTTGCTGATGGTGGCGCGTGTGTCGGATCATTTAGCTCCCTTCAAAATGGTTGAGCTGAATGTTGCTGATAGATGTGTCATGTTCGTGAACGGGCGCTGTCAGTTGAGACTGGTCATCTCTTTGCTGCCACGGTCTGTTTTAATTATTAATACCTAACTTTATATTTAAATTGTCTTTTTATATTTACTATGGACACTAATAACTTGCCACATGGTTCTCACATAATGTAACACCTGATGATGAATGATTTAAGAAAAATCTGTAATAATTTTGGCGATTGAAAAAGAGTGTCCATGGAGTTTCTTGCTCATTCTTCTCCATAGAGATCTACCTTTTGGAATGAGCACCTACGGTACTTTTACAGTTTTTATGTCTTGTGACCGGGACTGTAGCACCATTACTATTTGTGTACTATTTTTATTTTATGTCTTTTGACAATTCAAAAGTGCCTGTAATGGCCTAATTGAAATAAACGCTTTGATTTTGATTTTGAATCTGACAGTCTCTCCCATCCCCGAGGACTCATTATGAAGATGATTTTACTATAACAAAAAAAAAAAAATAGCTTGGATGTTGGTGACGGTTAGGGCAAAATGTTGCAAACAATTTGAATCTGAGGAGAAAAAAGGGAAAGAAAAGAGAAAGAGAAATCATTTAAATTATTTAGTTTCACTTACTTTGTCTCATCTAACGGCTTAAAAATTTCAAGTCCAGTTACAGTACTTAAGGCACCCACATCTGCAATTGTCATATGATCAGTAGCAAGAAACTTTGTTCGGGACAAGAACTCTTCAAGAAAACCATACGCTTCTTCTATGTCATCGTACCGAAATTGTTCTATAACTCTTAATCCATGAAGTATTATGGGAACCTGCCAAATAATAAAAAAATAAATAAAAAGTGGGTTTATTTTTTTTTAATTTATAGACGCTTTAGCCACCGACTGCCGAAAAAAAGTTATGTTATAAAACACTTTTTTGGAGGTTTTCAAGTCGGTCAATTTTTTTTTTTGGGAAAAGCTTTTACCATATTCCCGTTTTAGTTCAATTAATATTCAACCCAAATGTCAAAGGTCTTGCCAAGTATATAATTTTCTCACATGTGCACTAGAATTTTGTAACCCGAAGCATCGGTAATTACATCGTCCAAGTAAAAATAAGTAAAAAGTTTTTGACCGCCTTCAAAAAGGAGGAGAGATTATAATGTACACTGGTTTTTAATCCAATGTAATTAAAATTCCTGAACGTTTTTTTTAATGAACCTAATTGCAAGTATACTGCACCAAATTAAAAAGAATCACATACATTGATTAAAAACCGGTGTATATTATAATCGCTCCTCCTTTTTGAAGTCGGTTAAAAACCGCTGTTATGAGCCGCTACTGTATGTATATGCAAAGTAGGTTTTGCTTTAAAAAACCTGTTTTTTAATACTCACAGTTAAACATCGCAGTCTAGGAAATAGAATTGAGGTGTCAAAGAAAAGTTTTTGATTGACCAGTGCCCTCTGTTTGACATCTTTTGGATACCACGAATCGTCATTTCCATAAGTTTCAGTTAAATACATCATCATTGCACGACTGCAAAAAAAGGCTGATTGTTATTGTTAAATTTGCATTTTTATTAGTAAAGTTAGATTTTGTAAAAGTTTGGATTGGTTTGGATGCATGGATGTTAGTTACTCAATCACGTTAGAACGGGTGTCCGGATCGTGATAAAATTAAACTCAGCGATAGAATTGACATCTATTTCGATGCTCCAGTGGGATAATTTTCGAGTCACAAGGGTGCAAAGCCGCTGATGAAGCATTGATGCCAATAGTCTAAGGCTCGCGCTCAATAACTTATGTGGGCTTACAGCGGGTCTCGCCCTCTTGTTTTGTCTTCTTTCGCGGCGATAACATGCTTTATTTGCCCCGGACAGTGTATATCATAAGCACACGATATAACACAATTATATCCAATAAAAATACCTTTCATGCAGAACTAAATCACCGTCTTGTAGTGCAGGAATGGTGTGCATGGGATTCAGCTGTAAAAAATACAGTTCAGCTTTAAGTCAGTTATACTTTTATTTTCAGTATGGACTTCGTAAGGGAGACTGAAGTGAGTTTTGCCAAGCTAGAAGCCTTTTTCAAACTACGTTGGGGTCGGCTTCCAATTGTAACCGACGCAGCTGAATATTAGTGTTTTATATAGAGCAACTGCTTTTCTGACCTCCGCAACCCGGAAACTGCGTATTACGATACCCCACGCTACTGTCGAAATTGTACACAGACCACTCTCGTTAAGTGCGCTTAACCTTGAAGATCGACCTGTTTATCTGAAAACTGATATGGCCTCGAAGTCTTTAAATAATTATCATACAAAAATATCAATAACAAAACAATGTACTCAAAGTGTTTTTGTTTACGCATAGTTACAAGTTTTTTAACACTACCTTGAGTTGATCTGTGATCATAGCTCTGGCAATAGTGCCAAAGTACCCAAAAAAACTATGGTAAACATCTCGTATGAGGCTTACTCATTCTAAATGAGAGATGCAAGAAATTGAATTAAGGGAAAATGAATTCAGTTGATCAAAAAATTCGGCAATGTAGTCAAACTAAAGTTCGCAAGTTCTTCCAATGTCAGTGGTAGGCGCCCACGGCGACGGACGTCGCTAGATGATCTCCGGCCACCGTAGGCGCGGGCATGCGGGCAGCGAGTAAAGGGCAACTCGCTGCCCGACCAAGGACCATGCCCGGGTCGACGGCGCGTTGTGTCCCACGCGCGCCTCAAAGAGCGTCAGCATAATGACGGGGCCCCCCTCTCAGAGGGCCAAAGCCTGCCGGGGTCGCGGGATTATTCCCTTACCGTAATCCCGGAACGTAACAGGCTATGAAGGACACCGTGGATTTTAGTCAGTAGAAGTCTGACAGTCCCTCCCGCCCTGCCCGGGGTTGGAGGACTCATTTGATGATTTTACCACGCTAAAAAAAAAAAAGTTCTTCCAATGTCTAAAAAGGGCTATAAGTTTCATTGATAAATAAAACAGGTGTTAGCTATTTCACGTGAATTTGTTTGCTTACTTTCAAATATTCTGGTTTCAAATTTTCACCCTCAAGAAGGTCCAATTCCACCTTTTCGTAAGGTATTTGGAATATTTCACAAATCATCATGACGGCCCGAGCAGCCGGGCTTCCGTCCACTGCATACAGTTTAAGAACCATCTGAAAACAAAGGCATGCTGAAAGCATCAATAGGTACTTATATTACAAAAAATTGTCCGTCAGAAAGAGTGTCAGCATTATTATGGATGTCCAGCAGAGGTGCATGTAAAGTTTTTCAAGACAATACATTTATTCACAAGCGTGCCACACTATGGTGGTCTTTGACTGCTGGCCTTTTAGAGAGACTAAAATTCACTCAACGAGCAATGGAATGAGCTGTGCTCGGAGTTTCTTTGCGGGATAAAATCCGGAACATGAATATTCGGCGAAGAACCAGAGTCACCGACATAGCTCATAAAATTTGCAAGTTGAAGTGGTAATGGGCAGGCCACATCGCTCGTAGAACTGACAACTGATGGGGAAGAAAAGTTCTCGAGTGGTGATCACGGCCCGGAAAACGCAGCGTAGGCAGGCCCCCACTAGGTGGACCGACGACATCGTGAGGGTCGCGGGCAGCCGATGGATGCAAGTGGCGAATTGTCGTTCGGCGTGGCGATCTAAGGGGGAGGCCTATTTTCAGCAGTGGATGTCTTCCAGCTGATGATGATGATGGT
Source organism: Agrotis segetum (assembly GCA_036375495.1). Taxonomy (NCBI): domain Eukaryota; kingdom Metazoa; phylum Arthropoda; class Insecta; order Lepidoptera; family Noctuidae; genus Agrotis; species Agrotis segetum. The sequence goes on from JAQSVV010000150.1 coordinate 345,463, forward strand.
GCCACACTAGAGTATTTTAGGTATCTATTTACAGATTTTCAGCTATTCTAACTCAAGAGTTCGGTCACTGCTTTGCGAGGTTTCCGTTTCTCGATTCCTTACATATCTACATAATTATTACCTGTAAGTAAACAAAACTTGTTCTGGCAATAACAGTCACAGTGCATTATCCAATTCGATGAAGTTGTTCGGATTTTATACGCTTACATACCATCATGGCGATCATTTTCATGATGAACAACTAATAATTATAATTAATCCATATAAGGAACAATAACTAGTTTAAGTAAAAAATAAAATGACACCCAGTGTCTTGTATGTCCTACTAATATTATAAATGCGAAAGTTTGTGAGGATGTATGTATGTTTAAGTAAGTATGTTAGTTACTCTTTCACTCAAAAACCACAGAACGGATTTGGCGGTACACAGATATGTAGTTTATAACTTGGATTAGCACATGAGACTGTTTTTATCCCGATTTTATGTTCCCGTGGAAAAATTTTAAAATTGTAGCGGGTGAAGCCGCTGGCATCAGCTAGTTAGTAGAGATATTATAAATGTACTGTTTTTTTTTTTTGTTTGGTTAGCCTATACTGTCCCACTGCTGAGCAAAGGCCTCCCCCAATTCCTTCCAGTAATTCTTTTCATGGGCCGCTTCGAACCAGCTCTCATGGTGGGCGTCTAGTTCGTCTCGCCATCTTTTTCTGGGCCGGCCTCGGCAGCGCCGTCCATCTCCCGGCACCCATTGGGTGGAGATCTTCGCCCAGCGGTCCTCTTGCATCCGGCAGACGTGACCCGCCCAATCCCACTTCAACCTAGCAGCTTTCCTACCAACATCTATTATGCCAGTTTTGGAACGCAGCGTAGTGTTTCGCACCCTGTCTTCTCTTTTCACACCTAGAATGCTGCGTTCCATTGCCCGTTGGCAGACTCCAAGGCGGGACTTTTGCGATTCGGTAAGTGACCACGTCTGAGCACCGTAGTTTAGGACGGGCAGAATACACATATCGATGAGTTTACGCTTCAGGGAAATCGGTAGATCACCCTTCATTAGCGTCTTCATGGACCAGTAGCTTTTCCAGGCGTTTTCGACTCGACGATCGATTTCCCTTTCTTGCCTGTTTTCGAAAGATACTAACTGGCCCAAGTAGATATACTCATCGACATAGTGTATTATCTGCCCATCTACCTCGACCCTACACTTAGTGCTGTTGGTCATCATCTGGGTTTTTGACCGATTCATCGCGAGTCCCACCTTGCAGCTGGCTGTGTTCAGTTCTTGGAGCATAGTCTGTAGCTCTAGAGCTGTGGGGGCAAAAAGAACTATGTCGTCGGCAAAATGGAGGTTTGTAAGCCTCTTATTGCCGACTACAATGCCCTTGGTCGCCCATGAGGCAGCTAGGGTTCTGAACATCTCCTCTAGAGTACTAGTAAAGAGCTTTGGAGAGAGCGGGTCGCCCTGTTTAACACCCTTTTGTATTCTAAATGAAGGTCCTGGAGTATTTAGTTTTATGTTTGCGGTGCTGTTATGGTATATAATTTTTAAAAGGTCTATATATTGTTGCTCTAATAAATGTACTGTTACTACGGGAAAAAAGTAAGTTCTCGTGGTCAATGAACACTTACATTTTTGTATGATTTCGTAACAACAACGAAAACACGACAGTACCACTACACGACACTCACAGCAACTGATTGACCAAGGTCAATAATCTTACTAATATTAGTACAATATAGTGTCCGACCGAAACTGATTTTTCTGCCGAAACCGAAACCGAACTTTCGGCCTAACTCTCAGTTTCGGCCGAAACCGAAACCGAAACATAAATTTTCGATTATTTTCTAAAATTGTATGTTTTTTTTTACATTTGTTAACACTTAAGAAAAAGTGTATAATTATACAGGAATTACAGGATGACTGAAGATAGATTTTGTCGAAAACGAAAACTGCATCATTGGATTTTACAAAAATCAATAGTGCTGATTAAGAATCGAAACCGCAGATTTTGGAAAAAAATATTTTCTGCCTTGACGATTGATAAGTTTAAATATATTTTATTATTACATGAATATACAAGACTTACTCTTGGCAGTAAACTCGAAAACATAACCTCAACTCACGATAAAATGAACGGTGGCGAACAGCGCCGGGCCCCACCGCCGTCAAGCAAGCACGTGATGGCTACGAATGTTACCGAACGACGCACGAAAATGCACGAACACTTGAGTTTCGTCCGGTTTCGGTTTTGGCAAAGTTTCGGCTATATTTTGGCCGAAACTGAAACTAGGGCCGAAACTAGATGTTTTGGCCGAAACCGGCCGAAACCGAAACCGAAATTTCGGTCGGTCACTAGTACAATACAATGCCCACTTATCTTGTTGCTAGTAGTTTTCATGTTATAGTAAAAGTGATTAATTGAACATTATTAATAATGACCAACAACTCTTAATAATTGAAGGTAAAAGTATTTTTTTTTTTTTTTTACTTATTTATTCATATTTTTACCACTTTGTCTGTTTTTGTTATTTAATCCTTTCTTTTTATACAGTTTGACATTTTTTTAATTATTTTATTTTTACACACTGACATTTATTTTTTATTTTTATACAATTTGACGTAGGTTACTTGATTTTATTTTTGATATTTTTATTTTTACCATGTGACATCGCTGTAATTTTATTCTATTTTATTTACAATTTGACATGTTCTGTTCAATTTCTTTTTCTCAATTTGTGTAAATTATCATTGTGAATGCGAGGACGAATGTGGGGAAGTTTTGTTTTGACTTATAATAATTTTAGTGTCTGACTATTTGAGTACTTTAAACGGCCTACCCAAATGTCCTTTCTTTGGTATTGTTCGTCGTTGAGCTCCTTGTGTTCTGAGTCGAGCTACACGATAACTGACAAATGCTTGCACTGACTGGACAGGTCCACTCAAATCTGTGTGGTTCTTTCCTCAAAAGACCATCTCAGACACCCGCATGGTCCTCGTATGACCTGAGCAAAAACAATGTCTGGACTTTAAAAGAGACTGTGACCTCTGAGTTTGTTTCGGCTGTTTCTTCTCAGAGTAGTCAGGTACGCAACACCGGCCTCATCTAGCTTTAAAATATTGATTGTGACGTGTAAAAGTGTATTTTATAACCAACTTACAAAATAAATATCATTTATCATTTAATTAATTATTTACTTTTACCGGTTAGTATTAATAAACCTTACTTTTGGTAAATGTAACAAATAGCGGGGCTTCGTCGAGCTAACTTGATAGGTAGAAGTCAGTTATTTGACTTAGGAGATAAGAGCGAGTGAAGCGAGCTCGCGACTTGGGGATCCCCGACCTGGATAGGTTAGGTTCCAAGGGGGTGGCGGGCGGGGTCTAGAAGACCTTTCCGACCTCTTCGTGTTAGGTTACTTTAAACCTTGCATGCAGAAAGACGGAGTCCCGCGAAGCGGGTCTCCCCATCTGTCTATCTTGGTAGATGGTGTGGAAAAGGTATATTCAGAGCTAAGATTAACTTACAAAGATTGTTTCTTGTTTGTTTTTAACCGACTTCAAAAAAAGTAGTTTCTCAGTTCGACCTGTATGTATGTATGTATGTTCGTCCGCGATTATCTCGCGTTTGCGTGAACGGATTTTGATGCGGTTTTCAGGAAAGTGTTCATTACATTCTGGAGAAGGTTTTAGTATATAACACTAATAGATATCCCGTGAGGTTGCCCGCGTGGACCCGTTTTTGCTTACTTGGTTTGTAGATTTTCAGAGACGATTGCATGTTTGACCGCAATTATCTCGCGTTTAGCTGAACCGGTTTTAATGCGGTTTTCAGAAAACTGTTTGTTACATTCTGGAGAAGGTTTTAGTATATAACAATAATGGATACATCGTGAAGTTGCCCGCATGGATCCGTTTTTGTTGATTAAAAGGGTTGTAGATTTTCAAAGACGCCGATTATTTATGAATTTTTTTGTTGAATATCTAAACTAAAATGGGTAAAATAAAAAACTTTTGAAAAAAAAAGAGAACCGACTTCAAAACCAAACACAAAAAATTGTAAAATAACTTTTGTCGGTGGCCACAGTCAATGAAATAAAAAACAATGCCACCGACTTCCGAAAGAAAAGTTATTTTACAATTTTTTGTGTTTAGTTTTGAAGTCGGTTCTCTTTTTTTTCATAAGTTTTTTATTACTTTTACTACACCAAATAGTTAATTATTACAAATATCTGGTGCAAGTGTTGAGTTCCACAGTTTTCATATCATATTTACCAAATCATGAAGTAAGTATTAATACTCGTAATTACTGGTTATTATTAATAATAACCATACGAATGTAATTCACCGTAACATACATACCTACGCAATCATTTGCCGTAATTACATCAGAAAATCCTGATTGTTGTTTGATTATGATAGATATTGTATTCATGTGGGGTAATATTGTTTTTACAATTATTACTGTGACTGAATTAATATTGAGAAAAGAATAGATGGCCGTGGTGAAAAACATGATCTTATATAAGGATTCAGTTATTTATTCGGACGTTTCCTGAGGCCCTACCACGAGCTCTTAATGCGTTGCAGTTTTGGCTGTGGGAAAGAGACCGAGCTATACAACTTATCTAGCTCTGTCTCTTCCCACAGCCAAAGCTGGAAATATTATTTTAATATGTTTTATGCCTTCTATACATAATTATATATATATAATGTTTTCATATGTATGCATATTTTTATAAGCATATTGTACGAGTATACCACAGACTACCTACAGTATTGTTTCTCCCTTCTCTTCAAATCCATCCAAAGTATGCCTTGAAAAGATTGCTTTTAGCGATAAGACCTTCCATTGTGTCACCCTATGTATGATACTTGTACTGGTAAAAAGAGGTATGGTATGGTGGTATGGTGTGGTATGGTGTAAAGAGTATTCTATTATTTTCTTTAAACAATGGGCTTCCTTTTATTTCGAAGTTACTGAGCTAGCCTTGTCCGGGATCCGGGGCCCCTCAGCACATCTCGCAGCGATATAATAATCATCATTTCCTAGTCATTGGACACCACTCTACTCGGTCGCACAGCGTTTATTCACTTGTCATAAACGCACTGTGACAGCGCTCACGCCACGCCGAGCTACTTTGACATAATAGACCAACGCGTTGACGGGGTGCTGTCTCTTCAAAAAGACGTAGAGTAGATCTATAGTTAAATCAGAGACAACACACAAATACCACGCTCAACTTCGCGTTGGTCTGAATGGCGCATCAAGATATTCATATTTCGGTTAAAACCACTTTTTGTAAGTCCCGTACGTCATTTATAAAAAAAAATGGAATATTTTCCGTTAACGATGTTTGAGACACCTATTTTTTTTAGAACGTCCAAAATACTCATAAAGTAGATGTACTGTATCTTTAGTTATATTGAATTTAGGGCGGATTTTTCAATAGCCAGATAACCTCTAAGGCCGAGACTCCACCAAAGCTGTGCGAGTCGAGACGTGTTTTGAACAACCAATAAAATGGCGTTGCCGGAGTGGAGCTGTGTCAATAACGCAATTCTATTGGTTGTTCAAAACACGTCTCGACTCGCACAGCTTTGGTGGAGTCTCGGCCTAATTAAATATCGCTGGGTGCGAAGTACTAGGTGGGGGTAGTACTGTTCGATGGCAGCGCTCATGGTGGCGAATAGTAGAAGTTCCGACGGGTTTACCTCAGAGTACATTCAGTTTTGTCAACTAACAAAAATGCGCTAAACTCAGGATCTACAAGTTCGAATTTAAAAAATATTTTTGTGTTGGATAGCCCAATAATCGAAGAAGGCTATAGGGTATATAACATTACGCTATGACTAAAAGGAGCAGAACAGCAATGAAAAATGTTGCAAAATCGGGTAAATCTTATTGAGAGCTTACATTGCGTGCGCTGCGTAAACGGTTTACATTACGCAAAAATGATGTATGACGGAATTGTTCCTCATGAAACGTTCTAAAATAAAGTCCGCGACAGCATATGTCTATCTTTTAAGATTAACTCACCATAACCCTTTTTAAGGAAATCAAAGTGGTTTTAAAATAATACATTTCTTGCGACGATGTTTCTAAGAACATAATATTAATCCTTACCCAAATAAATACGTTAATCATTACAAGCATTTAGTTTTTAACAAAATTGCCCTTGACATAATTTGATTTCAATGAATATTTCACGAGATATTGTAGTTTTTTCAACGGTAGGTGTTGGGGCGCAGTCGGAATACGAGACGGCTCTGTCAGCTGTCACATTTAGCTCTGTAATCTGTACGTAATTTTTTAATAGTCGCATTATTCCGCCACAAAAAAATAGTTCACAGCAGTTGCTGTGTTGTAAACTGCAAGAATACTAGCAGAAATAGTGAATTTAAGTTTTATTGATTCCCAAGCGGTTCTTGGAAAGATGAACAATCCAGGAGATTGTTAGCTGCCGTGAAGAGAAAAACTAAATCACATCATAATCCTCGTTTTAATCCTGTATTTCATATTTTTCTTATAGATTACAATATGCCTATGTTTATTTAATTTTGTTCAGTGCCAATGGATCCCCATGGAATCCAAATCCAAGTGATTTGTTAAAGAATCTGATTTAAATTAGAACCACTGTGTTAGAACGGTCAGGCCCGTCAAAGTTGCAAACGCTAGGTGGCGCTAAAGTCGTGCACGGTGCCAATAGATAAGCTGTCAAACCGTCATTTTTATTCCTCTATAGAGGTTATCTGGCTATTGAAAAATCAGCCCTGAATTTCATAACAATTAGACTGATGTTTGGTTGTTGGAAAAAGTTTGTATGCCGAAGTTCCTTACTCCTTGTATTTATACAGTGTGTCCGGGCACGGGTTAGCGATATTTGAAGGGGATATTCTAGGCTCATTTTCATCGTCAAAAATGCTTTAAAAAATTTTTTTACTCCAAAACTTCGCGAATGGCAGCCATTTTAATTTTTTGATCTGTGCGTACAATAAAATGCAAATATCTTTGAATCCAAGAGACCTACATTCATGCAAATGACTTTATTGCAAAGTTAAACGTTGAGGCTTATCAAAAAGTTACGAAAGTGTTTGAAATAATATGTAAAAATATCCAAAAAACATGAGCAAACACGAAATTGTACACAAAAATTACTGAACAATTTCACATTTTTAACTCCAGCTCGATAAGTACCCCTGAATTTTGGTAGGGTTTTTGCAATAAATTAAAAGTATTTGAGTCAGGCTATAAAATGTTGTCAAAATTATCACTCTACATTAAGTATCTTAGGAGTTATTCTCACTTGAACATCACCCTTCCTTAGCTCATGTACCCCAATATTACAGGTGTCCCATTCTTTGGGTGAGCTAAATCGTTCCAACGAATATTTATGAGCTGGCATTATTGACCAATGCGTAAATGATCCCCAAGTAACCATCCTTAAACTGAAATAGTACAGTTTCTTGGATTTATTGCTGCGCGGCGAGCCGGAAGGGTGATGTTCAATTGAGAATAACTCCTAAGATATTTAACGTAGAGTGATAATTTTGATATCATTTTATAGCCTGACTCAAACACTTTTAAATTAATCCAAAAACCCTAGAAAAATTCAGGGGTACTCATCGAGCTAGAGTTAAAAATGTGAAATTATTCAGTAATTTTTGTGTACAATTTCATGTTTGCCCATGTTTTTTGGCTAATTTTACATATTATTTAGAAAACTTTCGTAAGTTTTTGATAAGCCTCAACATTTAACTTTACAGTAAAGTCATTTGCATGAATCTAGTTCTCTTGGATTCAAAGATATTTGCATTTTATTGTACATACCCCAGTTCGACAGATCAAAAATTTGAAAAGGCTGCCATTCGCGAAGTTATGGAGTAAAAATTTTTTTTAAAGCATTTTTGTCGATGAAAATGAGCCTAGAATATCCTCTTCAAATATCGCTAACTCTTGCCCGGACACACTGTATAAATAACACACGAACATGTACAGCTTTGATTGTCATTCGGAACAACGCGGTGGTGCTGTGTTATGGAAGACGTTAAATAGCTGAATGCCACTCTTACCAACGCGTTGGTCTGGATGGTGCTTTTAAAGATCATATCCATTTATTTAAAAATACGTCAGAAAAACATCTTGTTTAGGAAAGCCCTGCTGAAGTCTATTTTAGCACAGTGATCTTTATTTTCTTCTTGACCATGGTATGGCAAGTTGGCAACTACCCAAAGGCTTTCAGGTTGCCGTCGCCCTGGAACACAAAGAGAATCGAGGGTACACGGTGGGGTTTCAGCCTATAAGAGTAGCTGACAATACCTTCCGCTCCATCCTTTTGCCATCCCCACAAAAGAAAAACAGATCTTGGATTTAGACATCAGTAGCAGTGGAAAGCTGTCCCTTTGGGAGTTTTTTTTTAATTCTTGTTATAATCATCAAATGAGTCTTCCCGCCCAGGGCGTGACGGGAGGAACTGCAGACTTGTATTGACTAAAATCCACGTTGTTTCTTCAATAAGAAAGGTTTCAGGATCGCGGTTAATTACTTGATAGGACAGTCCCGTGTCCTGTCCTCTTTGAGGCGTGCGTGGAACACGAGGCGAAAGGCGAGGAGGTAAAAAAATATAATTCTTTCTCAAATCGTGGAATCCGTGTATGCTCGTCCAACACTTGTGAGAAATTGACCGACTTTTCAGCGTTTTCATTTTGAAAAGATGAAGAATAATATAGAGTAATCTTTCGGGAAGACTGGCGTATATTTATGTAGATAAAGTACGTGCCACAGAACAAGATAAGTTAAATGGAGAAGCGGCTTCGAGTCTGCGCGGCACGTAGGCGAGCAATATGGAGCTTATGCAGAATGCTCTCTTATATTGATTTTAGTAAAAATAATCTACGTGTTACTAGTTCATTGTGATAACTTTTGTAACAGACTGTAAAAACATGAGGTATACATTATTGAATACCCAGAGAGCAGTCAGTGGTAGTCCAGTGGTATCGGCGTTGACTTGCGAGTTATAGGTTGTAGGTTGTGGGTTCGAAGTTCGAACACAGCCTGGCGCATTACTTTGCGTAATGATTCATTTCATCACCACTTCTCTCAAAACCGTAAAAGAAAACATCGTGAGGAAACCGGCATGTCCAGGAACCAAAAGATCAAACACATGTGACATCTACCAGCCCGCACTGGGTCCGCGTGGTAGATTATAATGGACCGCTTCCTCTCACAGGGAGGAGGCCTGTGTCCCAACAGTGGGAATATTTATAGGCTGATGGAGATAATGATCAAAGTTATGTTAATCGTGACCCCGAAACGGTATGGTTTTAACGATATCTATCATTGTTTAAAGTTTGGGCCAAGTAAGTGCTCTCCTTTATAGCACCTTCAAACGCAATTGGCTCAGTGGAAACGGTCCCGACTCACGAGTTTTGTTTCGTAGGTTCGAACACAGCCAGTCGCGCAACTAATTTATTTTACGATACAATTCCTCGTAAACTGGCATTTTATCGCAGTGTCCTTTACAATAGTGCTTTTTTTCCCTTTGTCGTACTTGTGCGGAAATAAAAATTTCCACAGATAACCAAGTTCAAATTGGTTCATAATCGGCGGTGATGTTTTTTTTTAGTTTCAATTTTTTTAATACATGAAAAAAGGTTAACCTCTTTCATCTATTTTGAGGAACGAATCGAGAAATCGTCTATATACTAATACATCCAGCAACCCGAACTGGGCCCAAGTGGTGGCGAAATGGTTATTTGTTTACTTTGTCACTCACACGTTCTTCATTTTTCTTCCATTAGGTAACTGAAAGGCACTACACATAAAAGCAAGAAATAAAGTCGGTTGGTAAGCTTTGAAACAAATCGAAACTAAAAAGCACCATTTTCACAAGGGTATTACTACTGTTAGTTTGTTATATAGAACGAAGCACTCCATTATGATCTTCGCACATGATTCAAACGCAATATATCTCGTGACAAAGTTCCACTGCGTTTGCATATAGCATTGTATTAGACAGTTATAAACTTTGATAGCTTTGCCTGTTCACTACGCAGTAGCACAATGCTTAAAGTTGGACGTAGCAGACGCAATCTCACGAACAAGACGACATGGCTCCTGTTTCTGTAAATTTCAGCCGCGGCCTCTGAAATTAGCTTTGTTTTGTATGTCTAGGAAGATTGTATGGTCATTTGGTTATATTTGAATGACATGACTACCCAACATAATTTTGTTTAAGCTGATCGATACAAATACCATTACTTATCAGTTGTAATGTAATGATGATGTAGGCATTTTATTTTTTATTAGAATATAACGTAGTTTTTATAAACAGATTTGCCTCATCATGATTACATAAGCAGTTCTTACTGTCAACACTCACTTGTTGTCATGACTGTGAAAAACAAAACTATTATCACTTAGTAAAACATAAATAAAACAAAATTATTAGCCGTATTTGGGTTAATGTCCCATTTTGTTGCCCGATCCACGTTCACTATGCCGAGTATGCTCACGATGCTCTATTTCATTTTCACCATGACTGTGTGCCGTAAATACATCATTTCATCCCAATTTCAAATCGTGATTTTGGAAATTTTTAAATTTTCGTTTCTTCACACATCTTTATAACATTTTCGAAAAATGCATTTCTGTAAAAATGCATGTCTTAAATGTAGCTAAAGCAACGAGCAAACTCCAATTGCAAGAAAATAAAGGGCGGTAACCACTTCCAGACCTCCTTTTTCCTATCAACCGAGAATAGTTGCCAAAGTTTCTAAGACAAATAGAATATAAAGCAGTTTCTCGCGTGTGCGCCGCCTATCAATCATCTAGAATGATGTTTACGAAGTGCCCCAAGTCTATTCGAATATTTTTTGTTGAAGAAATTGCTTGTAGAGATCCTTGTGATGTTAGGAACAGACACTTAAGACCATAAAGTTTTTTTTTTGTTACCTAAGTGGCGCTTCACTTTGTCACTTAATCGAACTAGGCAGGAGGCCTCTTGGAGAACACAGGCCTGTGTCCCAAACTCAAAAATAAAAATCAAATGTTTTTATTTCACATAGGCCCCTGAGGGTACTTATACATATAAGACCTCGATAACAGGTGTTCGGTTCGGGTTGGTCAATTCCATGGAGAAGAACCGGCAAGAAACTCCATGGTTATACTCTTTTAAAAATATGGTATGTTTTACAAATTGATTGTCCCAGCAGTGGGAACCTCGAATGATTATGAAATGACACTTCTTGTGAAATAGATATTTAAATTATATTTATCTTCTGGAGACCAACGATATTTCTAAATCGGCTCATCGACCGCGCTTATTGGCGGCAGTGTGTGTGAAACTTATCAACTACCAGCTGTGATCTTCGTTCTTTTTCGTGTAATGTTGGCCTATCACAAGATTTCTGTATGTTATAAGGATAACTAAAAAAGCGCCTCTAATGTACGAACGAGGAACTAATTTTTCCTCCAAACTACCGTTCATAAAGGCTCATCGTGGAACCTCAGAGCGTTTATAAAGATTATACTCTTCCACATCAGGATATTTTTCGTCTGCGATGTCAGAGATGTTCAAGATGTTCAATTCATAAATTACCTATTCATAAAATACCTATGTTTACCATAGTATTGAGCTTACACCACATGCGTATTTAGAGTTATGTATTTTTTTCTAGTTAAGTATATGACTAGTAAAATGTTCAGCGGGATTGTAGTGGTGTCGTAAGACTCTCTACGAGATGAAGAGTCAAGTTATAATGAAGACAAAAGTGTTGCACTCCAGTGTAAAAACAAACTAAGAATTCCGATACTACCAACCCGCACTGGGCCCGCGTAGTGGATTGTGGCTCACTCTCTCTCACAGAAAGGAGGCCTGTGACCCACCAGGGAACCGTTATAGGCTGCTGATGATGATTCCAATACGATTGGCCTGCATCATCCAACTGCTGAGCAAATAAACAAAATATAAGCAATCAGTCCTATGTAGAATTTTGATAGGTAAGCAGATAAAGAAAGCTAAAAGAATTCGACAGCGACATAGTAAGGAAAAGATTACGTAGGAGAAAATAATGATGGTGAAAAACACAGTGAAAAATAACTAAGATATTTATATATAAATATTTTTTTCCGTTTCTATACGGAACTCTTACCAATTACTTATAAACTGACATCATCTCCGGGGGCTTTCTTTAGTTTCTTTTAGTCTAATTCACTTTCGCTCGTCCCTTGGCAAACATTCATCATATTTTTATACAGGTACTTGTAATTAAATTGTTGGTGAGATAAAATGAAATAATACTCGTAGATAGAACGAAAAAATAAACTAGATTCTTAAAAAAACATCTTATTCGATGGACTGAAAGTATAAATAGGATTATCATTTATGTACTTCTTTAGGAAGAGCTCAATAATTGTGTTTTCTGTGTGTGTACTGTTTAATAACTTAATTACAATCGCACAAGCCTATCTTCTAGGTTAAGCCGCGCTTGCCAAGGTTGGTCTGTGGATTGGTGACGATCTACCACGGCGAGTTTCCTCCGCGACGCCGTCCCGGCCATGCCTTGTCATTTGTAGCCAGTCTATCCGGAGTTATCATATTACCCAATCACTGGGTTGTGGAGTTTTTTCAGCTGCATCTGGTTCGACAGAAAGTCGATTTCAGCAAAAACGGGAAAAGGCTAGGCAGATGATGATGACTATTTTTAGGTGATAAAATCATCAAATAACTCATGCCATGCCTGCATGCCCAAATTATCCACTTAGAAACTGAAGGAACTGGTATTCATCATGTACATACCTACCAACTGACTGTTTGATAAGTAATCTAAATTAAATAGTTTGAGTCATGACTGTTTTCTTTTATTGTCACAATAATTTCTTGACTGGTGGCTTGTCTAATCTTATCTTATCTGTTTGTTTATTAAACATGAGATTATTAGATATTAAATACGCAAATTAAAATGTCATAACATAATAATCTTGTGTAGCAACAAATGGAGTGATTGCAGTTTCTTCATGACATAAGCATTATTATTATCATCAACCTAAAATTTCTCACTGGGTTTGCACCTCTAGGCCACCTATTCTTACTTCTGAGGCACAGGCCACCCCTCTGTGTAAGGGATTGGGCCAGAATCCACCACGCGAGCCTATAGTGCGGGTTGGTATTGTCGCGGTGGATGACCCAATATGTACAGAAAAGCTATACTGTGTTTGGTTGCGGGACGAACGAATACCGTGACCCCAGAATTGTTGGAGGGCTATTGAAGGACACCGTATTCGTTTGATGAGTTTACCACGCTAAAAGAAAAAAGGTATAATTTGTGGGTGAAAGACGTACGAAATTAAGACTTATTTCTTAAAATATTATTTGAAGTGACAATATATCTGTGTACAAAGTGTAAGGCGATAGTCTAACAACCTATCAAGTCATACTATTAGGAACAGAGCCTTCCCGAAAACCAGTTACGTTAGTACGTGTTACGTGTCACATTATTCGAGAACGTGACTTCGATGTGTGTTCGTATACATCCTCTAGACTCCTGTTATCCTGGTAGTTGAAGACACAAACAAGCCTGTGATTTCGATTGTCAGAATATAATTTATACATAAACCGGTTCAATTCCCGGTCGATGAAATTGTTATACTTTTACTAATAGCACACATCACCAATGCTTTCATGATAGGTTTAACCGAAAGCCCATGCCCATGGTCCATCCATGGGCATTTAATGTACCCACATTTTACCATGGAATGTGTCTACTAATTGGATTGTAGTTCCAGATTCAGGACTTAGTATAATAACAGTGATGTACGATTTTATTGTCAAGTTCGCTGGAAGTGGAAGGCAGTAAGTGTGGCTATCAGTTTGCATGACAAGTCTAGCTACTTCCAGCCATAGACCGTCAAGTTTACTTGCTTGGCAAGAAATATGACGGTTAACTGGATCGTTTATACACACCGACACAGGTCTCCTCTCTATGAGAGGGAGTGGGCTGTTATAGCTTTAGCGACACGCCTGGTGCAGAGTTTCAGCGATAGTCTGCTGTGCACTGTGTCGGGGGTTCGGTCCCCGCACGTTACAATTATTTGTAGGTATTATCTGCAAGTAGTTCCGGGTCTGGGTGTTTGCATGTGAGTTTCTGTTTGCAAACGCACCCACGACACAATTGAAATATTTTCCTTGTGTGCGGTAAAGTTTTTTTTTGTCACATAATCTTCAATCATTTTTTAGGAAATGCCAAGATTGAAAAATCATGGACATTGCCTTCACCGTGTTGATGAAATAAATTACACAAAGTAATGTGTCTACCTGGGTTCCAACTCACGACCAACTAATCGTAAGTTGGAGGCTTTACAGCTCTGCCACCACTGCCCACTGCGTTTCTGGACTGCCACTGCAAAAGTTCTAAGACATTTTGTGTTCTAATTTTTACAAGTATTTCATATAGTTACTCCGCCACTAACGAGCTAAGTTAGTAAGTTGTCAAGGCGTTTACTTTAGAGGTACCTAAGTATAAATGATAGCTTACTATAGCTCCTCTCTAAACAGTGTCAGCCGCAGTGTGAGAGAGGAATCTGTAGTGTCATTGCAACTAGTTTCGAAACTGTTCCGAGTTCACAGAATTTCTGGTGAGGTTTAGCTTTAGTTAAGTATAAAGAATAATAATTTAAATAAACGCAAACTACCTGTTATTGCTGCAATATTATTATAAAGTGATATTATCTATATGAGACGCACTCAATTATTCCAATTTATGTACCTACAAAGAATCAGCTAGCAACTGAATTAGAGTGAATGAGTCTTTTAATTGGGCCCATACAACCTCAGAGTCGCTGCTATATTTCAAAGGGTAAAAAAGGTTAATGCCAAAAATTTAACAAAAATATTTTAAACTTTCTAAACAATTCCTCAGTAAGCGAATTTTAAAACTCGAAGGGCCCTTTTTATCTCGATACAATGATACTATTTATTTTTGTTCGCGTAAGTATTTGAAAGTATTTCTGTGTTGTGTGACAGTAAAGGTAGTGAAAAGTTGTGGGTTAAAAACGAATGTGTCAAATAGAACGAGGTAAATTGAACATTTTTGTTGCTTTTGAACCAAAGGAAAATATAAATAGAGGTTTTTAGTCATACCAGTATTGTTCAAATGCATCTTAAATACGTAACTGTTTCTACCTTACGTAGGAAAATTCTGCTGATTTTTTCAGCAAACGTTGATGGTTCATCGTCTCACGACGAAATTATTCACACTCTTTTCTTTAGTTTATCCTAATTGATAATAGAAAAGTCATCGCGCGAGAACAGTAGGTAGGTACTTAGATGGTAAACGAGCATTTTCATCGCACGGCCATGAACGCGCTTTTTGCTCGTACGGTCATTGCTAAATACCACGAAAATATGAGCTAGCTGCCTATAGCTAGACGCTTGCGCATCGTTTTTCTCTTCAACCAATTGCAAATATGCCAATTGCTATTGGACGTAGGCCTCCCCCAAAAAATGCCAACCATCCTGGGCAGTTTGCATCCATCCACTGCTAGCCACTTTCTTCAAATTATATTATCGATCCATCGTGCAACAGGGCGTCCCACACAAAAGTTTGACAAGAAGTTTTTAGAGGAATTGGGGTTCTTTACTATGTAAATAAAAAAAAAAATGCGCAGAAATAACAAGTAGCGCCCTCTCTTAGCACGTTCAGTGATTTATACTGAGAAATGACAAAACGTCTTATCAGAAAACGTACACTAGATGTCGCTACGTCCGATCTATTGATCGATTACACTTTAAATGCAATAGCATTTTTTTTTAAATATATCACAAATTAATTCGTAAACTATTTGAAATATAGGTACTTTCGTATTAAATTACTAGAAGTTTAATATTGCCAACTAAATAAGTGGTCAGCGTCAAGTTTACGTTTCTATAACAAACTCTGAAGACATGTTAGAGAATTACTAAGCTCCATTAATTTTAGTCATTCGTGAAATATAACCAATGTCGAAAAATATTTATATAAAAGAGAAGGCTCGAAAACTACCCCAGCAATCTATAAACAGTGCCGGATTAGCCATATAGCAGGAGGCAGCAAATGCTACGGGCCCCGCGCCTTGAGGGGCCCCGCGCCTGTACCCTAAAAAATATCTATTATACACCTTGGCTATTCTTAAAGTGAACGATTGGCCTCACTGTCACTACTAACGCCTCGTTACAGTCGTCTCCTTAAGGGGGATGCTCCAACCAGCCCGCGAAATTCGCCTGCAAATTGCAAAAAAACGATAGAAAATTTGATTTTCGCGGGCTGGTTGGAGCATCCCTCTTAAGACTTTAATACAGGATACGCTCTGTATAAATCATTACATGGCTATATTGAAGCAATGCAATCCACATTGAGGCATTTCATATTGAGAGTTTTGCCCCAAAACTCCAGCGGCCGCCCTCAGGCTACTCCTGCCCAATCTCAGTGGGCCAATCGCCATATGCAAGGAGGCTATACGCCGGCGTCGTGTTGGCGACCACTAAAGCTGGTCGCATGCCTGCGAATCAGCCAACCTCCTAGCTGGATTGCTGCCCTGGGATCTGGAGGCGACTGCCATCCTTTCGCGTCCATGTAGGTTGGCGCTGGGGAGGCGCAGCGCCGGGGTGTACCGCGCTGCTTCGATCCCAAAGTGAAGGCACGGGCCCCCCCCCTCTAGAGAGCCGACCTCATGCGTTTAATTTTCGCGATGTACTTATCTCATTATCGTGACTCCCGGAACGTAAAGGGCTATTGAAGGACACCGTGGATTTACCGCTAAAAAAGAGGCAATGTAACTCTAGGGCCCCGTGGCTACATTTGCTACGGGCCCCGCACCGGCTTAATCCGGCACTGTCTATAAACATGGCACATAGCAATAGTGAATATTAGGATTTCATGTAAAAAGGTTTAGAAACTGAAAATATCTTTACAATCTTGAAATTAAATCGCATAACTAAGTCTAGAAGATTACTAGATTTGGTTAGATGCTCGAACGCACTCCGTTTTTTCTCATCAATGAATGAGTCCTCCCACCTAGGACGGGACGGAAGGGACTTCCGTCCCGCCCTAGGTGTCAGACTCGTACTGACTAATATCAACGGTGTCCTTCAATAGCCCTTTACGTTTCGGGGCATGGTTACCTGCTTAGGCAGCCCCGTGACCGCTAGTGTTCTCCTAAGGCTATAAAGAAACTTAAAATTTATATTACGAAAATAAATAACTATCAAACGTATCCTACAAATTCTATTACATATATAAATAACCTGTAAAACATTTTAATGGCTAAGAAAAGAAAATAATTACTAACTTGAATTAGTATAGTAATTACCAAAGAGAACTACCAGAATTGTCCGTACAGGGTGCGTTCAACGATCTACAATGTAAGATAGGCATCCGAGAGTATGAAACAGACAAGCCACTAACTATTATGGTCCGGGGACCAATGACAGATTTACCAGCGGGGCTATGTATCTCGGTGTCTGTGTGGTCATCACCAAATAGCTGTCAAAAGGATAAATTCGTGTTGGCTTTTGCATTTGCAATGAAACTGATTAATGTAAATGTTCCTTAGAATCAACTATTCTAACGCTCTTGAGGCGCTTCACTCCTCAACTTAGCCTCATAACAGGTATCAAGCCATCCAAGTTTAGTGGACAACCGCTGGTCAGTGACTATCAAGTTAGCCAATAGCCCTGCTGACCAATTTACTCTCAAGCGATAGTTAGTAGAATGCGTCAGAGAGTTATATCATAAAGATTCGTAGACGTCAGCTGCGGTTCCGTTGGTCTGTTAAACAGCAGTTGGGTACTAGGTAGCCTTTCAAACATGAAAATTTAGTCTGTCAGCTGTCTATACCATAGTGGTAAACACTTCAGCAAAACAATTAAGTCAAGTGTGTATTTAATATCTAGCCATTTTGCCTGTGATTTTACGATAAAGCGAAATAGTTTGAGTGACCAGCTCAAACCACCATGTTATAGCCAGCAGACTGCTTTTTTATCTTCGTGATGTTGGGTAAGCTTAAATGTAAAATAGTTTTTGGTATGACGGAAATGACTGAATTCATATTTTTTCATTATGTAGTCCATTTATCGCTTGAAGCCTTCTTTCTATCTCTCGCTTGAAACCCCCAAAAAGAGTCAAACTCTACCGGGGTCGCGAGACTGTCTTTAGCCGTGACCCTAGAATATGAAGGCCTATTGAAGGAACGTCGTCGATTTTAATAAGTCTGAGTCTGACAGTCCCTCTCGTCCCGCACCGGATATAAAAAGGAGTTTTATTTATCATGAAAAATTAAGCCCATCGCTAACTCAATTTTAATCAATAGCACCTAATGGAGCAAAAATACCAGGTACGATCCGTATATACTTCTTTCACCTTGTCCACGTTCGTAAATCTAAGTAGTCATTATAAGCACGCTAATTGCAAGTACTAAACACCTGACCTTTCAGGTACAATTTGTAATTAAAATCATTGTTCTCTACGGCTAATTCATACCGTAACTCAGCCTCACTTTGGCAAATGTGCCGTGACGACCGTGTCCACATTTCGGTGGACATTACACAAAGATTAATGACGTCATCGTGGCTACTTCTGCTACGCAATCACGGCTATCACCGTTGTAATTGTGATACTCATCGTATTTAATAATTGCGTTCCTGTGATGCAAGAGTGCCCATCAGTGTTAGGTACAATCGGCAAAGTTGAATCATGACCCATTTTGACAATAAATCGTTTGAATCCGTCAAATTGACGAAGATCAAAGTCGTCACTATGGATATGACTATGTTTATGCGAATGTGGACCTAATTGTATTTGAATGTCTGTAGGAATATAAGCTTATGGTGGGTCATGATTCAACTTTGTTGATTGTAAATTGTGTGGGTAAGCTTTTATTGCTATTAAAGTCTGTGTAGGCGCAAGTTCGTTTGTATTGTTCTCGGCTACTGTTTACCTACTATAAGCAGACACGGTATATAATAATATACGTATAGTAGTAAGAGTTGTGGTCTCATCTATTAATGACACACCACTAGGTGCTAACACGCGTACAGACGCCAGCATATCAACCTACCCTCAATCTGTCAAATTATTTAATAGATTTAAAAAGAAAAATGCATACTTCAAAATAAAAAGAGCTTCTGGGTTACTCGTAGATGTTGTACTGACTAAAGCACTACAGCTTACTATTGAGTAAGCTTCAATATAATCAAGTTTTCAGTTGGGAGAAAATTTTACTGATACTTTAGCATTTTTTTTCTTCCTGTTTGTCAAGGCCTCTTTCACCTAGCTTTATGATACAACACACTCCTCCATTCTCCTAATTTTATCGCTTGAGAGGAACTTTGTCAGGTAAAACTGTACTTGACTCTCATACCAATATATAGGGTGACTGGTAATTAGTGTACGTTACTAAAACACGTGATTGTGCTCATGATAACCAACAACTTTCTCGAAAATAAAATCAGCTGTTCAGTACATTTATTTTTGCTTAATGTACTGAGCAGCTGATAATTTTTTCACGATTTCGCCTTTGCTCCCATAATAAAAATTGTTTTTTATCATGAGCACAATCACGTGTTTAAGTATCGTACCCTAATTACCAGTCACCCCATATGTAAAGGATAAACCTACTTTTGAAAAGGAAGGATCATGGATCATGAATTTCACAACATAAACAACTGCACCTAAGGGAATGAGTAAAAGGATAATAAAGAAAACAACAAATTGAATTTAAAAATAATTTATTGAATTCAAATTTTGAAGGTTGCTTGATTTCAACCCGGTCGGTATTATTAATCTCAATGCTTAATAACCCTGAAACATAAAGAAAAGTGTTATTCATTATGAAGAGGATCTTGGCATAAGTTATTCATTTTTCAAAAATTATGAATACTGAAACTTAAAAAGTTACTTCTTGTAAAAATAACTTCAAAATATATATTTTTTTTATTTGTTTTACTGCAAAACAAAGGTAAACGGAAACCAAGATTTTGAAAGCTGCATTTAATTTTTGAGACTTACATCTCTAGATATTATGATAAACATGCTTATCATACATAACCGATAATTTGTGATTCATGCAATGTTATTAATATACCACGATCAAAAGTTACATGCAGCATGCATACGTAGCTTTTACCTTATACGTGAGAACAAGGTTTTTTAGTAAAAGATACTTTGTTATAGTATGTTTCCAATTTTCCTCCACCTGACTTTACTAGAGTTGTAATGCCACAAATTCTATGTGTCTGTATTAACTGTGGCAACTAAGCAAAATAAATTTTTAAGACTTAGGTTGCTTGTTCACGGCGCATGTGCCTCAACATGCTTAAGCTACATGTGCCGTGTACACGCCCCACGCGGGTAGCTTGATCAAGTAGCTTGCGCATGTTACTCGCGCGGGTAAACCGCAAACCCGCACCTTTACTTGTGCGAGATGCATGCGCTGTGTACAAGTACCCGCGGGTAGCTTGTTCAAGGAGCTTGCGCATGTTACTCGCGCGGGTAACCCGCACCTTTACTTGCGCGGGTTACATGCGCCATGTACAAGCAACCTTAGCGGTTAGTGTGGTTACAGTGTTCTAAGTTAAAGGAGGTCCGTCCGGTAAGTTTACATAGAAGTTGCCGCACTGAAAAAGTATCTTATCTATCCTAAACCTCATGCTGTAATCATTTGATACCTACTATGATAATGTAATGTGTTATCTCACTAATATTCCAGTAAATGTATTTAATATTCCGTTCTGTTCGCTAGTTTTACATAGTATCGCAAAAATAAACGGATGGTCGGCTACGAATTCAGCGGTGGATCTAAATGCTGCCCTGACATCAAGGCTAATATCTGAAATGTGTGTTTCAATTAATTTAAGACTGAATAAAATTAAATCGTTTTTTTCAAGTAGGCCAGTTACAGGCACTTTTGAATTGTCAAAAGTCAAATTAAAATAAAATAGTTTAAAAATAGTTACGGTGCTACAGTCCCAGTCACAAGACATAAAAACTGTGAAAGTACTGTAGATGCCCATTCCAAAGCGTAGATCTCCATAGAGAAGAACGGGCAAGAAACTCCATGGAATTGTTTTGCATACTTGTTAAACTTTAAATAAGAGTAATGTCATTTTATAATCTAATCTAATCTATTATGTTTCTTCAGACTTATTACATAACCACACGATTTGCAAACATTTTTCAATATATTAAAAAGCTTTCGATCGCTATGTACAAATTTTCAAAAACCTCTTGGTATGATATTACATATTTACGAAAGTGTACGAGATATGCACATTTAGGTTTGATGAGCCACTGAAAAGGCAAAGTTGACAAAAATTTGGAGGGTGAGTATTTTTTTAGTAATCAAACTTACTACTTTTTATTAGTCTAACAAGAAAGTTATTGTGAGTAAATAATTGTTTAATAACAGTAGAAGTAGATCTAGATACATAATATGCAACTCTGTTGCAATGCCATGGAAAAAGCATAATTTAACAAAGCCAGGTAAGAAGAAAGTCGATAATGGTTAAATATTATTTTTGTAGGAAACAGAAGTAATTGTTCATATTAAATTGGTAGTATAAATACCAGATGATCAAAAGCACAGCAGAGGCGAAGCAGTTATAAATTATTAAAATGGACATGCTCATGGCGCAAGTGATGCGCTGACATAGCCGTAGGTACCTAAGACTGGTATACTCCATTAAACAATATGTTATCCCCCTCCAATAAGTAGAACACGAATGGATGGTCCGCCTTGAATACGTGTTTCTCCGATATAAAAGCACTCAAATATGCGATACCGAATTCTGCAATGATAATCGCGGGAATGATGCTTAGAACACGTTAGATATAGGTACTTCCATAGGACATAATATTGACAGTAAAGGTGTGCACTTATTATATCGACATAACCCTTTCATTGTACCATGATTGATCGGGTATTGTATCTGTTGGACTATAAAATCGGAAATTTTTATAATATTAGGTACGCGTTTGTAAGTATTCACCTTTACAATATATATTTTTATGTAGATAGTATGTTTATTAATTGCTAGTATAAATTAAACAGATAACAAATTATTATCGAAAATTAAATGATAGTGTTGGTTGTTTTGGTAAATAGTTCTAATAGTTATTACGCTGCAGATGATAATTTTAAACTATGTATATTGATCGGCGCGGCGGCGGTGGCCGTACTAAATATAATTATGTTATTAAAATAGCCTGGTCGTTTCGCTTCTTTTTCTGTGTGCAAGGTTTAAGGGAACCTAACCAAACTGAACTTCGGGGTGTCCCTGAAATCTTGCTAAAGCGAGTTTTAGATTTGGTGACCATTTATCCATTTTGGTATACAAAAAGAATTATTGTTGAGCATTTTAAATTGTAGCCGTGATGAATTTGATATTATTGATATTATAAAAATAAATAAACAGAAGAAAATGTGAACAACCTGCCGTTCCATAAAAAAATATGGCCAAAATCTGTCGAACAAAGATGAGATGCGTTAACAGAAGTGAATGGTAACAATGAATGATCTGTAAACCAAACCATTAATTCATTAAGAATCCCTTTTGCCTGTATGAAAAATAATCGGATTTATACAACTAGATATTATTTCTTTCTCAAAATGCGTAATGTGCAAATCTGATACCTATTTGTAAACGATTCCATTGAAGGTTACTCTGTTGTCTATGAGCAGTGCAAAATAGAATGGCCGGTCGATTAGAAAGAATTTTATTATCTTATCCGGGTTGTACGAAGCTCCGAGACCAAAGAAAACTGAAATTTTACAAATAAACACACAATAAGGTTTGCCACACAGCAATATAGATACGTTCATAGACAACATGATCGCGAAAGGTTATGCAGAGGAATGTGCTCCAGATGTCATATTACACACATTGTGGTAACAAACCTAACGGCTTACGTGACAACAATTCTGGCTTTTCGTTTTTATCTACCACATTTTGGTGTGTAGGTATCAACCCCAAAAACGAAAAGTCAGGGCAGTTCATGATGCAGCAGCTAAGAATGAAGGAATCAGCCTGAACGTATACGTAACAATATACGTTAATATTTTTTTTAACGTTGACCTTTAGTTTGTCTTGTTCAAAAGTTCTTTCAGTATTGGCTGAGAGGCTCACGAAAGAAATGCGTAAAGTACAAATCTGACTCCGTTGAAGATGATTATGTTGTCAATGATAAGAGCAAAAATAAAATAAGCCGGTCTACTTTATATGCTCGTATTTTAGGTGGCACATAATTATCTACTCATGTATTGGCAAAATGCTGAATTCGTTTAAATAAAATCTTATTGAGATTTAACACATTTTAATTATGAAGAGAGAGAGACAAGAGTTTTTTACTCAATTGCTAAAGAGACAGAAAGAAGTCCTGCGGACCAGAAATAAAAAAATAATTTCAAAGTGATGATTTGATATTATTATGATAATTATTATAAAAATAAATAAACAGGAGAAAAGGTGCACAACCTGCCTTTCCATAGAAAATGGCCAAAATCTGTCGAACAAAGATGAGATGCGTTAACAGAAGCGATTGGTTACAATGAATATTCTGTAAACCAAACCATTAATTTATCAAGATTCCCTTTTGGCCGGATGAAAAATAATCAAATTTATAAACTAGATAGGTATTATTTCTTTCTCTTAATGCGTAATGTGCAAATCTGATACCTATTTGTAAACGATTCCATTGAAGGTTACTCTGTTGTCTATGATAAGTGCAAAATAGAATGGCCGGTCGATTAGAAAGAATTTTATTATCTTATCCGGGTTGTACGAAGCTCCGGGACCAAAGAAAACTGAAATTGTACAAATAAACACACAATGTATTTGCCACATACCTAGGTATTATACAATTAAACATGTAGATAACCTTATTTTTTTATGGAGCTGACCAATTACCACACAGTTATTCGAGGTCTCGTTGTTTAAAAAAAACCGTATAACTTATTAAACACGTATGTGATTTTTCAATGTTGGCAGGTTTGTACGGGAAGTCCGAGAGTGTGAGAAAATAATTTTGAAAGATAGGCGGTTAAGCGGTGTAGCGGATCTCATGTGGCATTAGGTTTAATACAGATAAGCGGTATTTGTAATGGCAGATACCACTGCAACCATCGCCAACCATCTGCATCAACTAGGTGCCTATCGTCTGTATGAAACCTTAGCTTGCATAAAAATTTACTTAAGAAACTATCGCATCTCTGCGCAGCTAACTGCCACAAGATCTGGGCCCCAAGTCTGCTAATTTAGTAATGACTCAATTGAATATCAATTGGATCTCAGTAGCAGTTTTAACTACATTTGGTATTCTGCTACTAATTTAAGACCAGTGGTTTTCCAGTGACATTCCATTGAACTGCTATCAGAATATTTGCTCTTCAATCGTGTTACAATTGTAAATCGATTGTGGACTTTATCGGTATTCTACTCTCTTGTAACAACACCTATAACTGTTCAATTGAGAGTCAATTACACTTACACTACGATTCCGTTACGACTCTATTGATCTTAAACAAGTTTTTGCAGAATACCAAATTTGTTCTAATCGTAATGGAGTCGTGATTGAGTCTCAATTGAATATCTAGTAAATTAACAGACTTGATGCCCTGCTTCACCGTCGGTGTCGAGTACGGATCGCCTCACTAAGCTCTTTACATGCTATACAACGAATCAAAGTTGATAGTCTTTTGGTTACATTACCAGTCAGGTGCGGTGCTTACTTTGTTGGACCTATATTTTAGTTTGTTAATGGGTTTTAGTTGAAGATAGGTATTTTATTATCTGTTAGTTCGTTAAGTAGTTTACCCATCTTGTTTTATTGGGTGATCTACTTATATCATGTATTTTAAAGCAATGTTTTATTGACATCAGAAAAAATGTTAGAGGTTTGACATAATTAGTTATGGTGTAATCAAACTCATGCATAGTAAAAAATAATAATGTATAAGTACCTAAGAGTAAATAACGCCGCTGAATATCGTTCCGATGTTGGTTTTTATGGCATAAAAGAAAGGTCTGTCTACGTTGAATCTATATCTGTGTGTTATGAATTTGGCCGATTTAAAAGATACGACAAACGCTGCAATACAAGAAATACATAAGTTACACAATCACTTTACATAATATACAGGGTGAATTTTTCATTTGGGCATGGATGGCTGTATCTGAAACTATGAGGAATATCGAAAAACGTCGAAAGGAGTTTTGAGACTTATTTAAAAGAAGAAAAAAACTGCATCAAAAGATTTTAAAAGTTTCAATAATTTCGGCCAGCAATCGAACCCGCTGATTTTGAAAAAATAGTCGCATCCCGTATAATTACACCATTTGATAGTGTTGTTAGGATAAGGATCA
Organism: Agrotis segetum; assembly: GCA_036375495.1. NCBI lineage: Eukaryota > Metazoa > Arthropoda > Insecta > Lepidoptera > Noctuidae > Agrotis > Agrotis segetum. The sequence goes on from JAQSVV010000150.1 coordinate 370,853, forward strand.
AATTCTGAGCAGTGATAGTGATGATAATTCAAACTTTTTATGAAATTGCTATTTGTCTGTGTTACTTTAAAATTTCAATGTTTTACAGGATTTTATGTGATAAGATGAATATCAATTAAATATTTTTTTACAGAACCCAGTATTAAAGAACTTTTATATTACAAAATTGCTGGAATTACATGGAGGATATGGCCATTCATAATAATACATTATAATAATTATGTACAGTTTGGACTAAATTAACGCTATCTATAAGTTCTACAGCAGTGGTGCCCAAACGGTCGATCTTAGAGGTTAAGTTAGTGCCTACAATATTTTATTTTCGAAAATTCATAAATTACCTACCGAGCATTCCGATCGTTTTGTTTAAATTAATTTATTTATGTGATGACGAACTGACGGACGACGCCGACAGGACAAAAATAAATGATAATAATATAAATGTATGTTATTTTTACTTTTCGATAATTTACCTACATAAAAATAAAACTGTCGATCTTAAATCCTTAACTTTTTCTCAAGTCGATCTTCAAAGCAAAAAGTATGGGCATCTCTGTTCTACAGAAACCTGACGATCGTTAGAAAGGTAACTTTAACCTAACATTAATGTCGGAGGAGGAGATTCAATTAATAATTTAAATATGTTTTATCAATGTTGACCTTTGTTTTGTTTCAATAATAATTTCAGTATTGTGCTGACATCGGTAAAAGAAAACATTATACCACGTCAGTGGCCTGTGGTATCAACGAGTGTTGACAGATCCTCATACAGAAAGAAAGAAAAGTGCACTTTTCTAATACCTATTTGTAAACGACTCCGTTGAAGGTCACACTATTGTTAATGCTCAGTGCAAAATAGAATGGCCGGTCAGTTTTAAATTTTACTTCCTTATTCGAAATGTTCGGTCTTGGCACAAAAATGAAATCTGAAATTTTAGAAATAAAACTTAGGTACAAATAAACACAAAAAACCGTACGTACTACGTACATAGCGTTTCTAAAACCCTTTCATTGTGCGCACAGATTTGGAGTGAAATTCCATGCCACCAGTCTGTGATTCCTGTTAACTACACCGTAGACCACAGAGATGGTTGTCAAACGCGAGCCTGCCATAAATGAAAATAAACAAACGAATACTCGTAAAATGAAGCTTGACACAATAATAACTGTAGATATTTTTTAAGGAGCTGGCCAAATAATATAATTAAGGTTAGCCGCACATCTGGTGAGTTTTTTGTCGCGTTGACTTTTTGTTTCACCGTCGAGTGCTTTGAAGATGCATATTAATTATGAGAGACATCTCGATATATTATGTTAAACATTCAGATGCATTTTATAATATGAAACATATTCCTTTATCATTGGTGTGCAAATTGTCAATGCTGAATATTTCGTCACTAATAAAAATCATAAACCAGGTGGCCTACCACGAGCTCATAAGGCGATCCAGTTTACGCTCAGGGAACGAGATGTCGCTAGACGACTAGTAAAGCTCTGTCTCTTTCCCAAAGCCTGAACTGGATCGCGTTAAGAGCTTGTGGTAAGGCCCCAGCACGGCTTTGACTGCGGTTCCATTGCGGCGGAGTGGAGCGTACATAATGTGCTAAGCATTGTCTTTCGTGTTTTTAGGTACAGACAAAGTTGAATTTTGACCCACCATCATTCATCATTCAAAACGACTTTAATCTTTGTCAATTTGATGGATTCAAACAATTTCTTGTCCAAATGAGTCATGATTCACCTTTGTCGACTGTGATTACCAGTCAGCAATAATGAGCTTTTTTTTAAATTTGGATGGTTTGTTAATAGTTTCATAGGATTGTTTGTTTTTTTAGTTAATTATTCATATTATGTTGGTTACCCATTATTTTATAATTATGTTCCTTTAAAGCAGAGCTATATTTACCTTGCATGCGTCTGAGTGGTAGAAATATAAGCAACCTCATGACGCAATCGAAACAAGTTAAGTACCTTGAAAAAGATTAATCTTTTTAGAGTAGCATGATTTAAATTGCAATTCAATGAAACCCATGCATAATAAAATATAGTAAATTAATACCTAAGAGTAAAGAACGCCATTGAATAGAGTTCCAACGTTGGTTTTTAGGACATAAATGAAAGGTCTGTTAACCTTGAAAGGAATCCTATGTACGACTCTAGCCGACCTAGATATTGTAAATGCTGAAACATAAATAATACATAAACAATCAGTTTTTTTAAGAAATCAGAGCAAACTATAGATCATATATTATGTTATAAAATATTATGTAAGATTATTGATTTTAAACCCGCTGATTTTGAAAAAACAATCGCAACCCGTATTATTACACCATTATTATGAGTGTTGCTAGGATAAAATCGTCAGATGCATTTTTATATCAAACATAGGTATTTATTTTTATTTTTAAAATTTTTACACTAATACAAATCATACCTAAATCAACACGGTTATGACTGCGGACTGCGGTTCCAGGCTGCACTGGCGGAGTGGAGCGTACATCCGTCAAATTGCTAAGCATGAATGTCTTGGACCGTGTTTTTAGGTACATAACCAGTCAGCAGCTATTAGTTTTTTTATTTTATTTTGGATGGTTTGTTAATAGTTTCATAGGATTGTTTGTTTTTTTAGTTAATTATTCATAAGTCGGTTCCCTACCTATTATTATTTTATTTTTTTTATTAATTTATTGGGTAAACTACTTGACGGCGATAAACTTTTCTTGTAATCAATGTTGACCCCGCATTATAAGTTATGCCATATTCATGCATGCGTCTGAGTGATAGAAATATAGGGTGACTGGTAATTAGTGAACGATTCTTAAACACGTGATTGTGCTCATGATAACCAACAACTTTTACTATGGGAACAAACGCAAAATCATGAAAAAAATATCAGCTGTTCAGTACATTTATGTTTGCCTAATGTACTGAACAGCTGATATTTTTTTCACGATTTCGGGTTTGTTCCCATAGTAAAAGTTGTTGGTTATCATGAGTACAATCACGTGTTTAAGTATCGTTCACTAATTACCAGTCACTATTATGCAACCTCATGACGCAATCGAAACAAGTTTAGTACCATTGCAAACGATGTAATATTGAATGCATTCGTACAAGATGCCATTTAGCCTTGGCAACTTTAAAAAGATAAGTAGCATGATTTAAATTGCAATTCAATGAAACCCATGCATAGTAAAATATAGTAAATTAATACCTAAGAGTAAAGAACGCCATTGAATAGAGTTCCAACGTTGGTTTTTAGGACATAAATGAAAGGTCTGTCAACCTTGAAAGGAATCCTATGTACGACTCTAGCCGACCTAGATATTGTAAATGCTGAAACATAAATAATACATAAACAATCAGTTTTTTTATGAAATCAGAGCAAACTATAGATATATTATGTTATAAAATATTATGTAAGATTATTGATTTTAATCCCGCTGATTTTGAAAAAATAATCTCAACTCGTATTATTACACCATTTGATAGTGTTGCTAGGATAAAAATGTCAGATGCATTTTTATATCAAACATAGGTACTTTTTTTTTATTTTTAAAATTTTTACACTAATAAAAATCATACCTAAATCAACACGGTTATGACTGCGGGTCCACTGTGGCGGAGTGGAGCGTACACAGCTAAGCACTGTGTTTCGTGTTTTTTAGGTATATTATGTCAAAGTTTATTGATTTAACATTTTCAGAATTTATGATTTTAATTCAAATGTTTTTTTAAAGTTTTTTAGCCGCCTTACCACAAAACGATAACCACCTTTTGAACGCTTGTCTAAAAAAGGTGTAACTGCAAAATGACCCATAAATTAATGTGTAATGTCATTTTGACATTACAGTTTTTTTAGACAAGTGGTCAACATACTTACGTTTATTTTCTTGGACCGGTACGGGTTTCAATAATCGGAAAACAAAAACTCAGCTTTTAATTTTTTATTTCGAAACATCGAAATTACGAATTCCGATTATTAAAGTACCGATTATTAAGATTTCCGAAAATTTATTGCTTATCACCTATATTTTTTTTAGTTTGGCAATGGGTTTTAGTTGATAGATAGAATTTTATGATTTGTTAGTTCGTTAATATCATTTAATTACCAGTTTCTTTATGATCTACCCTTATCATGTAGGCAAAAAAAATATTAGTATCTTAAACCATTTAAAAAAAAAATTTGGTTACACCTGCCGACCTTAAAAGGTAACATAATTTTAACATTTGCATAACCAAACCCATGCATAGTAAATATATAATAAATACCTAAGAGTGAATGCCGCTGAATAGAGTTCCAACGTTGCTTTTTATGGACGTAAAAGAAAGGTCTGTCTACCTTGAATGAATATCTGTATGATACGTATTTAGACAATTTTAATAGTTCCGACAAATGCTGCAATACAAGCAACACATAAGTTACACAATCAGTTTACTTAATATTAACAAAAATATATTTTGTTCCGTGTCAAAGTTCTGAATAATTTAGCTCAGAGAACAGTACTGAAAATTTTCAATTTGAACTGATTTAGCGGCAGTTTTTTGGAAATGCAGTGGCAAAAAATCTCGGTTGGATAAAATCTCGCAAAATAGTGTATTTTTTTAGGGTACAGTATACACGTGTGATGTTTTTTTTTTTTCGTCGGCGTACCCCTTAGCCTAATTACCATTAAATAGGCCTTTAAAAATTAATGATAGTTTCCATGAACAATTGATAAAAAAATTCGTTAAGTGAAATATTAAGCTTTAAAGTGGTAAATTTTGCTCGATTCGATGTCCCCCCCCTCTACCAGCTAAACGGTTATGTTTGGTGTGAAAAGATGCCATTCACAATAGTAGTATATATAACGAAGTTTAAAAGAAAATTATCATGACTAAGTAGGCTTTACAACTTTACAATAGTGACCAACTTATAAAATGTAGTACTTGAATATCATATTTTCTTAAACGTAAAATGTATCGGAGACACTGCAAATGTAAGTTTTCAACTTTATTTTTACAGCTTTTATAGGTATGTTTTTTGGGGATAGGTAGGTTTTGTGTTTTCAACTATTTTTAACTGAATTTAAAAAAAGGAGGAGGTTCTAAATTCGTTGTAATCTTTTTTTCTTATGTATTTTCCCCGATTTCTCAAAGACTTGTACCGATTTTGAAAATTCTTCTTTTATAAATAAATTAAACGAATCAGTTTAGTTAGTTCGCATAAGTATTTTGATGGGCAACTACGGAACCCTACACTGTGCGTGGCCCGACATGCACTTGGCCGGTTTTTTTTTTATGAAATCGGAGGTGGTGACTGGTAATTAGTGTACGATACTTAAACACGTGATTGTGCTCATGATAACAAACAATTTTTATTAGGGAAGCAAAGACGACATGTGAAAAAAATATCAGCTGATCAGTACATAAGCAAACATAAGCGTACTGAACAGCTGATTTTTATTCGAGTTTTCAGATTTGTTCCCATAGTAAAAGTTGTTGATTAATATGAGCATAATCACGTGTTTAAGTATCGTACACCCAGTCACCCTATATGTTATAAAATATTATGAAAGTTTATTGATTTAACGTATTAAATCATAAGTACGCAGAATTTATGATTTTATACAAATGACCTAGCTTTTTAGCCGCCTTACCACAAAACGATAACCACCTGTTGAACGCTTGTCTAAGAAAGGTGTAACTGCAAAATGACCCTGTCAATGTGTAATGTCTTTTTGACATTACAGTTTTTTAGACAAGTGTCCAACAGATGTTTGTTTCTTGGACCGGTACCGGGTTTCAATAGATGGAATAACAAAAACTCCGTTTTAATGATTTGAAACATCGAAATTACGAATTCCGATTATTAAAGTACCGATTATTAAGAATTCCGAAAATTTTATTGCTTGTCACCAAAATTTTGTTTGGTAATGGGTTTTAGTTGATAGATAGAATTTTATGATTTGTTAGTTCGTTAATCATTTTTGTTTCTTTAGGTGATCTACCTTTATCATGTATTTAAAAAAAACATTTTATCTTAAACCACAAAAAAAAAATTGATTACACCTGCCGACCTTAAAAGGTAACATTATTTATAACATTTAACGCATAACCAAACCCATGCATAGTAAAATATAATAATCTATACCTAAGAGTGAATAACGCCGCTGAATATTGTTCCGACGTTGCTTTTTATGGCGTAAAAGAAAGGTCTGTCTACCTTAAATGAATATCTGTGTGATACGTATTTAGCAATTTTAATAGTTCCGACAAACGCTGCAATACAAGCAACACATAAGTTACACAATCAGTTTACTTAATATCTATATGTATATATAAAATTCAAAACTGACTGACTGATCTGACAACGCACAGCCCAAACCGCTGGGCCTAGAAACTTGAAATTTGGCATAAGCCTTCCTTATACCACGTAGGTGAGCACTAAGAACGGATTTTGCGAAATTCGGCCCCTAAGGGGTTGTTTTTGGGGTTGATAGTTTGCATGGGTCGTTATTACAGGTGCTAGGAATTTCAAGGTTTGCAAGAGGTTTCTTTTTAGGACGTAGATGGTTACCATGACGGGATTTTGCGAAATCGACCCTAAGGGGTTTGTTGTTAGGGTTGATAGTTTGTATGAAACATTAATACAATTGTAGGCGTCTCAAATCTTGCATGGTGGCACGTTTTAAGATGTTAATGCTCACCAAGGTGGAAATTTTGAGAAATTCGACTCCTGAGGGGTTGTTTTAGGCGTTAATACTTGATAGTATTGAGACCTTAATTTTTACATAGGGGTTCTTTTTTGGACGTAAGTAATACCTGAGACGGGATTTTGCTAAATTCGATCCCTAAGGGGTTGTTTTTGGGTTTGATAGTTTGTATGAAACTCTGTAACTACAAGTGCGAGGAGCCTCAAATTTGCACCGGAACCTTTATAGGAAGATGCACACCATGTTGGAATTTTGCGAAATTTGACCCCCAAGGGGTTTGTTTTTGTGTTCGTTAGTTTGTATGAAACTTTGTTACTACAAGTGCGAGGGGCTTTTTTTAAGACCTAAATGTTCACTAAGACGATTTTGCGAAATTCGACCCCTAAGGGGTTTTTTCGGGGTCGATAGTTTGGAGACTCAAATTTGGCATAGAGATTCTTTTTTGGGCGTAGTAGTTTTGTGAAAATAGACACCAAGGCGTTGATATTTTGTATAAAACTTCGTTCCTACAAATGCTTGGAGTATTCAATTTTGCAAAGTTGTTCTTTTATGACGCAAATACACCATGGCACTGTTTTCTGAAATTCTACCCCTTAGGGGTTGTCTTTGGAGTTTGTAATTAGAGGACTCAACATTGCAGGGGGTTTCTATTTAGTAACAGATTCTCACTAAGATAGGATGATACGAAATTCAACCCCTAAAAGTTTGTATTGCGGTTGATAGTTAGGAGTCTTAAATTTTTAGGACCTAGGTGTTACCTAAGACGCAATATTGCGGGTTGGTAGAATTTTTGTTGAATATTGATTTCGTTTTTCCAACAGTATCCCATATAGAGGGTGGCCGGGATTAGCAATTCACAAAGGCAAAGTTCGAAAATCACGCGGACGAAGTCGCGGGCGTAGTGCTAGTTATACATAAAATTATTTTTTACAAATGTCAAAGCTTCTCGAATAATTCATAACAAGTTTGAAAATTATTCAATTTGAATCTGTTTAGCGGCAGTTTTTTGGAATTATGCAGTTACATAATTAGAATTTAGTGTATTTATTTTACAGTTGATAATGTGGTATTCCGTCGGAGTATTAGCCTAATTCCAATATTAGGGCAAGGATTAAAGATGTTCGCCCTATGAAGATGGCGTGGCCATATAACATAAACCTACGACTAAGTTAATCTTAGCTACCAGTTGCATTATGAAAATGATGCCTCAAGGATTGTTATTGGAAGGAAACAGACATAGACAACACATCATTCTAGAAATTAGAAATGAGTATGACAGTGGAAGCATTAGGTACAATTGACAAAGTTGAAATGACCCACCATAAGCTCATTTTCTCACAGACGTAACGATTTTGGTCATTGTTAATTTGACAGATTCAAACGATTCCTTTATCGTCAAAATGGGTCATGATTCAACTTAGTCGATTGTACATAAATTTGCTTATTTAGACAACCTACATGATGGAAATAAAAGTTTGTATTTCTTTTCACCGTTACCCTTTGTATTGTTTCTCAAATCTCAATTTTACTTGTAAGTATTGAATTTCTTTTATACAATGAAGGCTGTAAACTGCAAATCCTACCTATTTGTATAATACTCCGCTGAAGGTAACTCTGTTGTCAATGATCAGCTCATAATAAAATGGCCGATCAATCTTATAATATTTTATTACTTTATTCGGGTTGTATGCGAATCCAACCAAACCAAACACTGAAATATAACAAATAAAAGGATAATTATTTGACAATACTTCTAGTACATTAGATCTGTAATTGCAGTTTGGTATCTTTGGATAAGACGAGAATGAGATGAGGGAATCATGCGAATTCTATAAAGCATTTATAAACGTTCAAACTCATTCTATTCATACATTTTCTCATTCCATTCTCCTACACGTGTTGCTTGAAATTAAAGAGAAATAATGAATAAAATGTGCACAACTGCACAGCACACAACCGATAACCGAATTAGAAATGCAGCAGGACATGCACACACAAGAAACTCATTCGGTGAATCTAGATGTACCTGAACCAAATGATGACCTACATCAAAATTATATTACTATTATAGGGTGACTGGTAATTAGTGTACGACACTAAAACACGTGATTGTGCTCATGATAACAAACAACTTTTATTATGGGAGAAAAGTCGAAATCGTGAAAAAAATATTAGCTGTTCAGTACATTAAACAAACATAAATGTACTGAACAGCTAATTTTTTTTCTGCGTTTTCAGGTAACAAACCTGAACCCCATAGTAAAAGTTCTTTGTTATCATGAGCATAATCACGTGTTTAAGTACCTATCGTACACTAATTTCCAGTCACCTTAAATGTCTTTTTTCACCGATAACCTTTGCCTTGTTTCAAAACGTCTTCTACTAAATTTAAATGTGAAAATCTGATACCTATTAATTGTAAACGATTCCGTTGAATGCGGTTCTTTTGTCAATGATCAGTGAAAAATAAAATGGCCGATCAATTTTAAATGTTATTTTTCTCCTGAACATACTTCCGAGCTTAGGAATGAACACTGAAAATTTTACAAATAAAATAAAATAATTAAGAGTTATTATTATTTTACACCGAGAGGCCTAAGCGTTGCCCCCACACCAGGAATTCTTTCTTGTATTGTGGTTGTGTTCACAATCATTAAAACTCACAAACACAAACATCCATCACGACTCAGAACAACTACTTGCAGATTATACATAATATATATATTCGTTCTGTGTTCTGCGAAGAACTCGTTATCTCTCTCTATCTCTCTCACATTTAAAATCTTTCAATCAAAGTGTTTCATTCCTTCTCTTCACATACCCGTATCAAGACTCTTTTCCAAATAAATCATTTCACATAACACATAGTTTAAACCTAAAAGTAAAGAACGTCACTGAATGGTCTTCCAATGTCTGACAAAAATTTAATTCATTTTAGAAGAAAATTGAGAGACTTTTTGAAAATTTATCAATTTGACTTCATTTAACTATCGTTTTTTTAAGTAACGATGTTTCAAAATAGTCACGTGTATGTATTTTACACGTTTTGTCTGTTAATAACGTGGTATTCGGTCGGGATATCGGACAAATTCCAATACAAGGTTGAAAGACGTTCGCTACAAGAAGTCCCGAGACCATTTTTAACATACACCTACGACTAAATTAACCTTAGCTCCCTGTTCCATTATTTAATTGCCCCAAAAATGATACCTCGATGATTGTTAACATTTACGGGATAAGTAACTTTTCCATAGGAGGAGAAATAACAATAACCGAATTAGAAATGGGTTTGACAGCTGAAAGGATTCGGATATATTTTAGTTTCATGCAAAAGCGTACAGCAAATCCTACCTATTTAAAAATGACTCCGCTGAAGGTAACTCTGTTGCCTATGATCAGCTCAAAATAGAATGGCCGGTCATTTTAAAATATTTTGTTACTTTATTCGGGTTGTATGAAGTAAGATTCATACACAATAAAGGCTGAAATCGTACAAATAATGGGGTTATTATTATATAATATTTCTAGCAAATTATTCCATAACTTGCAGCTTAAAGTCTTCTGGAAAAATGAAAATTTCCTAAGCAAAATCATACTTAAGCTCATACTTAAGCATTTGAAAAATGTTTAAAATTCGTTCCATTCATCTATTAATCCTCATTCCATTCTTCTTCACGTCTTGCTTCGAATAAGAAGAGAAAAAAGGAATAAGATGTGCAAAGCACAAAATCGTTAACCGAATTAGAAATGCACCGTGACATGCACATTCAAATGAAATAATTAATTCCATTAATCTGGAGATAACCCAAATGATTACGTAACTCAAAATTAAAATTTTATATCTTTTTTCACCGATAACCTTTGCCTTGTTTCAAAACGTCTTCTACAAAATTTTAATGAGAAGCGTTAAGAGCAAATCTGATACCTATTTGTAAACGATTCCATTGAATGCGGTTCTTTTGGCAATGATCAGTGCAAAATAGAATGGCCGATTAATTTTAAATATTTTTTTTCTCCTGAACATACTTCCAAGGTTAGGAATGAAAGCTGAAATTTTACAAATAAAATAATTAAGAGGCATTATTATTTTACAATATGGTACGTACTGGAGATTTTTATAAAAAGGGTTGCCCCACACCAGGAATTTGCCAGAATCGTGGATGTGTTCACAAACATTAAAACTCACATACACAAACGTTTAGACCCGGAACAACTACTTGCATATCATACAAATATTTGTTCCGCTGCGCAGCATTCATTCTCTCTCTTTCTATCTTCTGCCCGCCTAGCCTGAAATCAACTCATAACCAGGTACCTATTACTAACTAATAATACTCGTAGCTTAGATCCAGTAGTTTTAGAGTCTGTTCGTTAGAAATAAAATTTTGACTCTTTATAACGATAGCAGACATAGGATTGTTTTAGGCTATCACGGTTATTTTCATAATTTAAAATGTCACTTACGGGATATCTTCCGTGATTGTTTTTAATTATGAGTTCCCGATATTTCGACGCTGTTGCAAGCGCCATGATCGCGGGATGACTGGAGAGTGCGGGTGGATGGAAATAAATTGTTAAGAGCAGACAAATCTGTCTACCCTCTTTCTCTGTCTCTTGCTACGCGCACTACTGGAACTCGACACTAAGTCACGGCAAAACACACTCACAGTATCACCAAGTTGAAAGTCTTTATTATGATGCCGGATCCCACTTTTTATCATGTTAACAACTGGATTCCACGTACTTGACAATTTGAAACCATCCTCTCGATTGAAATTTTTGTGTTTCCTTATTTCAATTGCTTCTCTTGTCAGTCTGGGTATGTACTGTTTGTCCGTGGACAAAACTCTTGGCTTGTGGAATTCGATCCAGTGATTGGGCCCTGAATGCAGTAGATGTTCAGCTATGGCAGATTTTTGCTCATCATTGTTTTTGACAGCCTTGATGTGCTCTTTAATGCAGCATGAGACAGTTCGCTTCGTCTGACCTATGTATGAGCTGCCACAGCTGCAATCAATTTTATAAACCCCAGGATGTTCAAATGGAATTTTATCCTTGGGGGAACGCAGACTTTGTGATATTTTCTTATGAGGAGTAAACACAGTCTTTATCGAGTATTCAGGGCCGCGCCGCCCCTATGTGCGAAGTGTGCGGCGCACACAGGCGCCAGAGCAATAGAGGCGCCGGATGACCAGTAACGAATATTTAAATTATTTTGTCACATTACAACATATTAATTAATACATTAGTATCGATAAGTAAGTAGATACAAGGCTCACAGTAGGTACGGCGAGTACTGGCAGGAAACTGTTAAATTAATAAAACTGGTGAAAATATTTCAGCAAAGAATTAATGAAAGGACAGACGAATACATGAAAGGCGCTTCATACGTTTTGCGCACAGGCGCTTCATAGGTTTTGCACACAGGCGCAGCAAGGGGTCGGCGCGGCCCTGCGAGTATTTACTCAATAAACGACCTATCTTGTCTGTTACTCCTCTCAGATATGGTAAGTAAGTTGTTTGGCGCTCCACCGTAGATTTGGCGGTCCGTTTCCTTTCGGATCTTACTATTCTATCACTAGTTTTATAGCCATTCCCAAGTAAAACCTTCTGCACATGAGACAATTCATCTGTAAGGTGTTCAGAATCACAGAGATCAAATGCGCGACTTGTAAGTGAAGTGACTACAGACTTGAGGTGATAGGGGTGATGATGTGAAGTGGCGTGCAAGTAACGGTCCGTGTTTGTCGGCTTCCTGTACACAGAATGACCTAGGGTCCCATCACTCCTTGCAATGACCTTGATGTCAAGAAAAGCTAACGATCGATCCCTTTCCAATTCCGCTGTGAAATGCATGGCCGTATGGATATTATTCAAGTGGTTCAAACATCTCTCAACTTCTGGTATTCCACCTCTCAGGATGCAGAAAACGTCATCCACATACCGCTTCCAAAACTTGATAGGCACAGGACAAGTAGAAATAGCCAGGTCTTCGAAGTGTTCCATCCATAAGTTAGCAACCACAGGTGCCACTGGACTACCCATGGCTACCCCATCAATTTGCTGATAGAATTGGCCTTTGTACATGAAGAAATTGGTGGACAAACAGTGCTCCAGCAACTTAGCATACTCCAGCGGGATGTCTTTTTCTGGGAGCTTTCTTCTAATAATTTCTATGCATTCCAGTACGGGAACATTGGTGAAAAGCGATTCGACGTCAAAACTAACCATAATATCTTCTTTATCCACCCTGATCTGTTTCAACAAATTCACAAAATGACGGGAGTCCTTAACAAAAGATGTAGTGTGGCCCACCAGTTTCTGTAGCGTATCTGAAACGTGTCTCGCTAAGTCACATGTTGGAGAATCTATTTGACTAACTATAGGGCGCAAAGAGACCTCCTTTTTGTGAATTTTAGGTAACCCATAAATCTTAGGTGGTTGTGCTACCTTAGGTCTAAGGAGCTTGTTTAAAACATCAGTGGGATCCGGCATCATAATAAAGACTTTCAACTTGGTGATACTGTGAGTGTGTTTTGCCGTGACTTAGTGTCGAGTTCCAGTAGTGCGCGTAGCAAGAGACAGAGAAAGAGGGTAGACAGATTTGTCTGCTCTTAACAATTTATTTCCATCCACCCGCACTCTCCAGTCATCCCGCGATCATGGCGCTTGCAACAGCGTCGAAATATCGGGAACTCATAATTAAAACAATCACGGAAGATATCCCGTAAGTGACATTTTAAATTACAGACATAGGATTATGTATCCAGTCCACGGAAAGATCAGGTCGCCTACCATCAACTCTTAAAGCGTGAGTTTTTAGGCTGTGGGAAAGAGATGGCTTGTAAAGCTCTGTCTCTTTCCCACAGCCTAAACTGAATCAGAGCTCGCGGTAAGGCCTCAGTTATTAAAAGTCAAACTTATGTTTAAACTTAAAAATCCATGTTGGTAGGACAAGAATGATCAGCAATCCAATCAATGCATAATAATCGTACTACATAGTATCCCTGTTGATGCAAAGGACTCATTATTTCATTCATCTTCCACATAGTTTTACATTCTTTCAATCACATGCGTTTCATTACTTCTCATTGAATCATGCCCGTACCAAGATTCCTTCCCAATTCATTTCACATCACGTTCAAAAACACATTGCAATGTATTTTAAAAATGTACTTGTACAAATATATTCTAAAACCAAATCTGCAACCAAGTATTGCGAAATAAGTGCCGATATCATTAAGTGCAATTTTCATTTGATTCTGAAATAGAATGTTTAAAAGCCCATGCATAGTACAATACGAATATTAATACCTAAGAGTAAAGTACGCCGTTGAACAGTAGTACGGAATCAGTTTTTAAGACATAAACGAAAGGCCTATCAACACGGAAGGGAGTTTTGTAAACGACTCTAGCCGACCGAGTACCGACGACTTCAGCTGGAATATAATCAACATTTTAACACAATATGACTATTTTGTATTTAGAATCAGAATATTTGCATTTTTCCCATTTTCTTTGTATTAACTAATACCGATAACAATGGGAATTATAAAATAAAAATAATTTTAACTTAAGATAATAATCTTTTATCTGTTTGGATTTTGAAAATTATCAGCTGTATCATTCCACTGCTAAGACAAAGGCGTCTACGAGTACTCAATTAAAGAGAGAATGGGCCGTAATTTAAGATGGGCCCATTATGTTGTACTGGTGGATTGCATGTCTTCGAATACTTCGTTTTAAGGGACATGACTAGTTTTCTACACCGTTGCATTATGAATTTTTCTTCTGCCAAATCAATTGTCGTATGATTTTATGCTTACCGTTAGCAGCAGCTGCTTCCGCACCTTCTTCATTGACGTCGATAAAAGCTTTTTGGACGGCGGCACTTACATACAAGTCTGACTCTCCCTTTATCAAATTGTCTAAACGGGCTTCACCAGCTGTGAATAACTTCACGATGTTCAACTGAAATAAATTGTTAAAGGAGGTGTTAATTTGTTCCCTACATTTAAGGCCAAGCCGTGTACCTCAAAGACAAAAATACGAAATTATAGGAAAAAAATCGTAGATTTTGAAAAAAAATATGTTGTATTTATTTGGGCATTTGTACCATATGAAATTGTCGATCCAAAATGTTAAAACTTGCAACCCATGAATTGATTTTCAATCTAGCAATGTCATACGTCTCCGCCATGATGCGTTTCGTTACTTCATTTATAAACGTGTGAAAACCCAAAAATGTACTTTACAGAATTTATTTATGTATTTCAAATAAGTTATAATTACTAGTACACATATTTTGTGAATAATCATGGGAATAAGAACTTTAAAAAATGCATTTATTTCACATTTCGTATTATTTTTTGCGTTTGGTTATCTGCCGGCCAAAAGCCAGGGTTCCCGACCTAGTTCGATAGTTTTTTTCTATTGTTGTTGATATTCATTACTGTCAAAAAGCTGTCAAATAATGAAACATCGATGTCATATTTTGACGTGATTTTGACAGACGAAACAGATTGAAGCTGTCATAAACGTTTCTTTGAACGCAGTTCCGTTGCGAATTAGTGTTTTTTCATATACTTTTATTTCTTTTTCTATCTAGTATTGAAGGATTTTAAATACTGCTAAAAATACTAATTATTGGAAGGGATTTTAATAATAATTTGTACCTCGGTACATGGTTGGGCCGAAAAATTAACACCTCCTTTGATTGCATGCTTGCATTTTTTTCTGTTAACTATGTATGGATAACTTGAGTGTGTTCAAGTTTGCAAGCGGCTTGCCTACTTTTGTACGAATTACTTGCAAGTTTTGTACAAGCTACTGGATTGTCCGTTTCTAGTATGAAAGTCCCAGTACTTACCTTCTTGAGAACATCTGCAAGGTCAGTAGTAGTTTCAATCTTAAACTTGGGCAGATCAACGATTACTTCGTTGAAGAACATGTTTTCAGAGGCAGTCTTAAGAGCTGATGGATCTTTCAATTTCTCAACAAGTGCGTTGATGCCGTCGACTTCATTAGGAAGTACAATTACAAGAGATGATTGGTCTCCTTCGTAGGGCAATTCCAAAAGCTGCAATAAAAATATATTGTTAACAAGAATTGTGTTAGTGCTACCAAAAATGAATCTACAGGTTCGCATGTAGATTTATTTCTGTAGAATTAATGATATTTTTAATCTGTTACGAGTATAGATCAATCATAGAGCATGCAGTACATTATAATTTGCAATTGAATACAATTCTCTTCAATTATAAAAGCGGTCCATAAAAACGATGTTATGTCAATAAAACTTATTAATTGCAACATCGTATGGTTACGGACGGTGGTAAGTTTGTTTTTTGTCTGTTTTTTTTTTTATTTACCTTAGCATCGAGTTCCTTGCTTTCGCCATATTTGTAGTCACCACTTCTGTGCATGAAAGGTTTCTTCACAGTTTTATCTTTGCTCACATAGAAATCTTGTTCAGTGGTTGCCGCGGCGTCGAACTGGTTCTTCCATTTACCCTGAATATGATAAATATATGTTTTAAATAATACTCTTTTTAAGCCATCGTTGTCTAAATTTTATTGCCAGACACATTAAGAAGGTTATTTTTTTTTTTGAAGATACAATGAATCTACGATAGCTTTATTACACACTAGTAGTACACGCATTTTGCAATTTATCCATTATTAAGTTTTCATGATTTTTACGACTAATTATATTATCGTATATTCACGAAGGTAATATTAATTCATATTTGTGTTTCATCAATAAAATAATTCGAGAAACAAACCTTGAAGTAAATAGCGTTGACGAGGACGGCAGCAGTACTTCCGTCAAGTGAATCCTTTGATACTAAATCTTTGATCTTGTGATTGGTGTTATCTTCAACCTGTAGAATTACAACAAAATCATCGTATTTAGAGATTTCGAATAGTTAATTTGTTGGGTTATGAGGATCAGGCGCCGTATAACAACTTCTTAAAACTAGGTTTTTTCCAGTGAGTGAACGAGATGGAGCTAGACGACTTGTAAAGCTCTGTCATTTTCACTCGTCGGAACAAGTCTGGTTTTATGACGATGTAATACGGCCGCAGGTAGCGAGAGTATTTTCACTGTGGGAAAGAGATGACGCTAGATGATGTATAGCTCTGTCTCGTAGACGTCATGGTAGGGCCGGAGAACACGAACACTATCAATTGACGTGAATTCTGAGAAATGTCGCATAAAAATGAATGATATTATTTACCCAAGCGTTAATTTCCTGTGCAGCGGCCTCATTCTTAGTGAAATCAACGTTCTTGACGTCCGAGTTGAAGACATCTCTGGAGACGGCAGCATATTCGTCGTTCAATACGGATCCTTCGCGGACGTACACTCTGTTAGCGAGACTGAGTTCGACACCCTTCACGGACCGCAGTTGTTTGGTCACGTCAACGAACACTTCCTTTGTCTGTAAGACACATTCAGGGTCAAAGAAAAACATTTTGGACTGGAATCAGGACAAACTGAAAAACTAATAACTATCGGGAAGTTGAGACACATAAAGGGAGCGGATCTCTTTTCAAAGGAGTGTCATCCATCGACGTTAATAGGAGTACAGTTTGGTTTTGAGAGTTACAATATTTTTGCTGTTGTTATGACGTGGAACATTTATTAGGTCTGCCGATTTGTGTAGCAAATGTTTTTTTTTTTTTTTTAATTTGCGAAGGGTTTTGTTCCTGACCTCAGTCTAGGTCAAGGGTGACAAAGACAAGGTCGACGATGTAGCAAGCTTACCCTGAAGAAGCCCGTTCATTGTAACTTTGAAGATAATCTCTTCAAAGTAAGAGTGAACGGGGTTCGGAAACACAGTCGCAGGCAGAGAATTCCAGTCCTTTGCTGTTCGCATTATAAAATACGTTTATATGAGCTAGATTGAGTTTTTATCAACTTATAAGGCAAGTGGTAGAAAATTCTTATCAAAGTTTTGCTTGAAGCCATTTGCTTTTTGCCATTTGAGTTTTTTTGCTTGAAGTGTGTTTCTTGTTTTCCTTGAAGTGAACGTTAAACAATAGTTTTTTTTGCTCAAATCGATACCTGCCTGATATGTTTGTTGCTAAGGAATATAATTACATGCACTTACCACGTTGTCATTGGGTAAACCGATGGCTTTAAGGATTTCGTCATGAGATTCTCCTACTGAAGCCAGGGACAGCTGTGCCAATGGAGACAACACGGAGAATGCTGACAGCACAACATTTTCTCCTGGATGAGCTTTCACAACCTCCTGAAAATTGAAAAATTCAGTATTAGGTACACAAGTTACTCATAGGTAATTTCTGTTACAGTCGTAGGTATGTCTTTGTATAAGCTTTATTCTTGATTGTCTGTAACATTTATATGGACGTTAGGGCGTTTTATAAAGGTCTCGATCAAAGGCCAGGCCCGGGTCGACGCGGACGTCACGTAATGTTCCTTTAACTTCTCAAGAAGCTGTCAGTAAAACCGGGGCCCATAGGGCCAAACGACTTCCAGGCTCGCAAGACCATCCGTAAAAGTTACCACGACTACTATTTAAGCACGAAACCCGTAGTTTCGGGAGTTTCGTATTATTTATCACTGATTGACAGAAGATTCGTAGTGATACGAACTAAAAGTTGGTGACAAAGTTAACTGACAGTCCCTCCCGCCATGCCCGGGGTGGGAGGACTCATTTGATGATTTTACCACGCTAAAAAAAATGATACTTAAACATAACTGCATAGTGTGGGTTATTTAGAAAAACATTACGACGTTTGCATAGCTACTTATAAATTGGCTTGGGTTTAGGTACATAGTTTTAAAAACGTTGCTTTTCAAATTGAAAAAAACATGTTCAATAAAGGAAAACATAAGTCCGCATTGCATGTTCAGTTGATTACGTCACGGTCTTTGTTAGGTATGACGATGAATTCAAGGACTATTTCACGATCTTGATAAGATGAATGGCAACATTAGGTTCTAATAGGCATTTTCTGCATTTGCAATTTACCTAGTAATGCATAAAAGTTATAGGTAAAGAAACATACAAAAATGAGTTGTTGTAAATTCGCCACAAAATTTGTAACCCCACGAAAAAGTATAGATCCTGTTCTCCTAGTACTTTCTGTTTAGACTCTAAATTTTGTTCTCGTTTCCGGTAGTTTTTATGCTGGATTTTAAAAAAATCTGTGAAAATCGGCAAAGATAACAAACAACACATCAATTGAAATTGGGCGCTCTTTATGATATATAATGATACTAAAAATCATCACAAATCACAAAAAGTGACGTAAGTAATGAGAAAAGCGTCGTATCTTCGTTAATTTTGGCTCACATTAAGTATGCATATAGGTATGATTTATTATTGTGTAATCTAATTTAGTATTACATAAAAAAGTGCTACTGACTAATTCCAAATCGAATAGGTAATCTAAATCGAAAAGTCTCTGAAATTGCTTGTTATTTTTCTATTCAAGCTGACCCGCCCCATGCTGTTCATATTTAGGGCCTCTCATTACAATTCTAGTTGGTTTGTAGCTTGCTCATTCTAATGCGTAATTATGTAGTTTGTCACCAAGTTACTTGTTTGGGGCCATGATTATTCGGTTAGTCAGTCAGTCGGCTAAAGTCACAATCGGCCTATAACTAAACATAGTATTGTTATCCAAACAAATGTAGGTAAAATTATAGGTTATCAATTATCACGTAAAAGTTTCCAATTTTTGTTTACTTTATAGTTTCAGATAATTTAAAACGTGTTGGTAATTAAGTCAATGTAACATAGATAAAGTATGACATGGCGTTATTGTTTTAGATATTAAATCGCGTCTACGTAATTATGTTAAGAAATACGTCCTTTTTTTTCTAGGAAAAAACAACTTATTCAACTTGGAACATGGGGTTACCACCTTACCACTGTCTGATGCCGCTATAGCACTTTACAAACTAGCTAAGCTAAGATTTTGTTAAAATTAAAATAAGTATTTTGTAAACCTAAACTTTGTAAACCCAATCGGGGTTGCATAATCGCATGTGCTACAAAACCCTTTCAAATTGAATAAAAAAAAACATTGTCATTAATAAAGATAATTAATTATACAATAAAAAACTTTGAATATTTTGATGACTTCCCAACACTGTATTTTTTATTCAAAAATCAAACGGCCTGCCGCACTTCTCTCATATTATTTCATTGTCATGTTCTAACATTTTCGATTTGTGAATAGATTCATGATCTGATAGCAATCATCTCGGAAATACAAAACTCGTTTGTATTCATGCCAAGTATCGATTAATAGTGTTTTTTGTGTGACTGCTTTTTCGAAATGAAACAAAATGGTTGTAGTTGGGAATTTGGGAAGGCCATAGTTCAAATAGCAAGCAAAGAACAAACGTCTAACTACAAAAAAAAAAAGAACTCAAAAGCGAAAGCGCCCGTACGCGCATCATTATAGAATTCATTGTATAAAATCCAAATATTTAAGGAACGATGATGCCGATAATGTGTCGCGTACGGTATAATTATGTGCGACCACCTTCTACCTCGTTTTTTCGACTGACCCCTGGCCACTTCCGCGCCTCTCTTAATTATTATAGGCAGAAACAAAATCTTGCAGAAAAATTCACGGCCTTACGCAAGCATTAAGTTTACATTCTTATAAAAAAAAAAGCTTACTTTCAATCTAATAAGATTATAATCGACTAGGTAAGTGTGCCTTACTTACTTGAAACATGTTAGCAGTGAACACCTCATTGCTCGATTTCAGGAGGTCTGTATTTGATTCTTCTGACATGACTGATGCCGCAAGGGCCAATACTGAAAATTAAACAAAAATAATTATGTCAAGAAAATAGTTTTATAACACAATTTTTGCCGTCATCTTTGCCAAGCCGTTTTCCTACTATGTTGAGATCGACTTCCAGTCTAACAGAGTGACTGTTGATCAGCAGTAGGTACCCTTACCTACGACACCTTCTCCTAGGTGTCGTAGGTGCGTTTACAAACAGAGAAACTTACATACACAAAAACCCAGACCCGGAACAACTACTGAAAGATAAATGGTAGGAGGAGCACACCGGTAGCCACATCCCAATGCAGAGAGAAATGTCGTTCAAGCTTTGTTACGTGTGAATAGTGTCGCTGCTGATTTTTGCATTTGCTTTGAGGTACCGATAAAAATGTGGATGTGGACATTCTCTCATGTGACCGGCCGCTAGTATCTGTTGTCGTGGAAACGTTGTGAATGACGTAGCTGCGATGTGGTCAGTAATTCAGTATCACCAACGCCGTTGATAATAACAGCAAAATGTGGTCCGTGTGAATTCTATTGGTATTTGTTTTAGTTTGTGATTTAAAATTTATTTGTTTTTATATGAATGGCCATAGTTTGCCGTTGTTTTACTCGGAGATCTTTGTCTTGAAAGGGCACCTTAATCATCTAATCTTCAACTTTCAAACGAGTATGTTAATTGTCTGATTGAAAAATAAATTAGTTTGAGACTTGTCTCTAATACCTATTTAATTAACCTATGAAGAACAAGTTAAAAAAAAAAACAAAAAATAATATCTAAAATAATTAAATTATGCATCGATTCTTCAAAATAATGTGCTAAAGTTTCCCTATAGATACAAAACACTAATGTCTGCTGTGAGTTTTTATGCATGATCGCCAGAACTAGTTTGTATAGCAAGATGTTGTTAATTATTTTTTGTTTGAGATGAACAGAATAACTTTAAACTACAAGTCTTGGTTTTTTATTAAAATATTGCAGGTTCTCAATGTAACATCGTTTTGAAGGGAATAATCACATCAAAAAAGTTTATAATCACTTTGAAAAATCTTTTTTTTTAACGGTAAATTCTATTATAATCTTCTTTTTAGATTCTTTATTTAAAAATATAAATTTAGAATATTAAATAATAATAAAAAATTCAAATGGTTTTCCATAAAATAAAAAATAAATCTGTAGATATCTAGTGATAATAAATTTTTTTGATGTGTGTACCTAATTAAATACACCATCAGTGAGTAATAACAGTTTTTACAGTTTGAAGTTGAAACAGTTAAGTAATAACAGTCTATTATTAAACTAAGTTAGAGGTATGTTAAAATATTATGGACAAGACACCGCATGACATAAACAATAAACCAATAAGGAAAACCGGTTGTCAACTTGAATGTTTCTGCTACTTGATGTGAGGGATTCCCAGTCTATCTTTACTGGCCAAGAAATCAAGTTTCCCGATAATAAATGAATAGCGTCATTACGCATTTATCTCCTTAACCAATTAACAATATCATTATGGTAAAACATCTTCATAAGCACATAAAAGAACTGATGTAAAATTGATGCCTCGTGTTCCCGAACGATTGTTCAGTGTCAACAAAAACTCAATAAAATTCTAACTTCAAAGTGCAAAGGTTACGAATTATGTGATAACTTTTATGAAACAGTAGGTAATTATTTATTTATCATCAACGAAATGTGATTTTTTATTGAAAACTGATTTGTTATGCGATTACATATCACAGCAATTACCTCCTTAAAAAATAAACTCATTCGAGATACTAAATTCGTTAATTGATTCTGTAATTTAACATGTTATGGTTTTTGTTATCTTTAGAGCGACGTTATAATTAATTAGATTGTCTTGAATCTTTATTAATATGATATTTGTTAAAGACTTACCGCATAAAAATAGCTTCATGACTGCGGTTGCGTCTCCTTCGGACGCTGGATCAACACTAACCGGTTAACGATGCGATGGTCTTTTAAATAATACAAGTTGTTGACTGGTCACGATGTGGTCACCTACCTACTGCCACCTAGCTAGATAAACAATACTTGTGTATCGGGTATTCATAAAATACGTCCGTAATTCCCTGAATTTTATGAAAATAGAATGTTTGCATTCATTGGTTAGTACTAAAAGGCATAAATAGTAGTGAAACTTATAAAATTGGTGACGAAATAATGAGTATATGAGGAAAAAATAACTATAAACAATTAGCGTTAAATCTTAGTAGAATGTTAAGGAAACTCCTAATTACTTGATTCTGCTTGTATGATGCATCAAACTTTTTATCAAGGTAGACTTGTTAAATACCGTAAAAGAAATACATAAAAATTTAAGATATACGAGTACTAATATAATCCCATACTATAATAATCTATTGCATGTTATGTAGCTGTCTGTAAGTTAGGATTTTATGCTTTCAGGTTTTGCAATCTGTAAAAGTTAATGCACATAAGATGTGTCAACTGCGGTAAACCTCGGGGAGCTCGGCATCACCGGCGGCCTCCGTTTGCGGGTCACTGCAACGAGGGCTCGCATGTTGGAGTTCCCCGGCGCGGCCAGTGGCCCCACCGCTGACGCTCTGGCCGAACGGCTCAGAGCGTCCTTAAATGCGGAAGAGGCCCGCGTCTCCAGACTCACCAAGCGCGCAGACGTGCGCATTCTGGGTCTGGACGACTCCGTGACGGCGGAGGAAGTGGTGGCCGCCGTTGCCAGGGGGGTGCTCTCAGAGACGCAGAGCGTTCTGCGTGCTTTTCGTTATAACACAATTGGAATGTACTGATTGCTTTTTAAAACAACGAAGGAGGTAGGTAGATCGACAACTGGAACACTTCATAGAATGAAACCAATAATTAATCTTGCTAAACGACAAAAGAATATTACTTTTATGAGTATATCTTTAGAGATGATTTTACAAATTTATGTATATTTCTTATGACTCCCTGTGTAGATAACCGTTCACCCTCGTATCAAATCGGAGATTAAGTGCCGAAACAAATTCGTAAGTCAAGGCCTTCTATAAAGTTCAGACAATCACATACACGTGGTACAAAAAAGTAAATATCAGAAATTATATTGTATTTTTAATGAAGATGGGCTGACGTTGGTATCTGAAGCTTTTGCGTTTATGAGGAATCATAGGTTTGCAAGAGGTTTTCCAAATGTCATATTTATCAGTTATGTTTAAGTTCTAGGTCGTCTAAATATGCTTGTATTCAGACACCAGACTAGTACTAAAATAAAACTTCTAACGGGTAAACCAAATTATACAATATTGGCCGAATAGGGATTCCAATTTGGTCAAGTTGACCAAGTCACTTGATCAAGAACTTCATCAAGGACTTGCCCAAGAACTTGACCAAGAACGTGACCAAAAACTTGACCAAGAAGTTGACCAAGAACTTGACAAAGAACTTGACCAAGAACGTGACCAAGGACCTGACCATGGACTTGACCGCGGACTTGACCAAGAAGGCAGTCCAAGAATAATTTTGTTCTATAATTTCTTAATAAATAAGTTATTGTTTTCTGTTATAACTCGCATGTTGTAAAAAATGGGTTTTCCATTCCACTATAAGAGTCATGTCTAAATATATTGCTGTAAAATCAATTTGGTACTATTTGTATTTCCAATTATTTTCTACAATCGTGTGTGTTACCAATAAGTAGGTACTACATACCTACTTCATCACTGTAATGTGTATTTTTAATTAACTTATTGAAATAAGGAAGAAGGTAGCAACATTTGTAATTATATTCCGAGTAAATTACAAATGCTTCGACTGAATTAAAATCTAATAAGCCCATTCATGTCACGATCTTACTTCAAATCAGCGTGGTTTTGGATAGATGCTTATCATTGAGATATTTCTAATCCGACCGTACCTATCTTGTTCCTACAAAAAGAAGATCAGTTATTTGCAAAATGGTCAAAGTTTCCAAGTTTACCCAAGTTGCGACGAATCACAACGCTCCAGGCAATTAACGAGATCGGTACTAAAGAAAGTTGTAATCTTAGTAATAGCTGAGCTTGTGTATTTATTTGGTTTATTTGGACTGCTGTAAGGATTATAGCTGTTGCTATGAAAAAATAATTATCATAATTATTATTTAATAGTTATAAAATGTGACTCACTGATGGGACACAGGCCTTCTCTCTGGGAGAGCGAGTGAGGCATAAATCCACCTCGCGGCCCAAGTGGTTGATAGATGTTCTAGGACATGCTGGCTTCCTAACGATGTTTTCCTTCACTGTTTGGAGAGCATGGGTGATGAAATAAATTACACAAAGTAATGCGCCTTGACAGATGCTAACCCATTTTATGACTTGAGAAGATACATTTTGAAAGGCAGGATTTACATTTTGGAGCGGTCATGGTGGCCTAGTGGTATCGGTCCCGACTTACGAGTTGTAGGTCGTGGGTTCGAACCCCGCCAGGCGCATTATTTTGTATAATTTATGTCATCACCACTGCTCTCAAAACGGTGAAGGAAAACATCGTGAAGAAACCGGTATGTCCTAGAACCAAAAAATTCGAAGGCATGTGACATCCACCAACACGCTTTGGGCCCGCGTGGTGGATTATTATGGCCCACTCCCTCACAGAGAGGAGGCCTGTGTCCTAGCCGTGGGAAAATTTATAGGCTGATGATGATGATGCGCCTTGGTGGTTTCGAACCCACGATTACAACTCGTAAGCGGATGCCGATACCACTGGGCCACCACTGCTCCAAAATGTAAATACTGATGCCTTTCAAAATGTATCTTCTCAAGTCATAAAATAGGTTAGCATCTGTCTCGTATGGGGTACATTCGTTCCTAGTTGGTATTCAGAATATGGGTCGCGTTTTAGCCTCATCTTTATAGTTCCAACGTGATGGGTCTCACGGTGTCGGGACGTTTTTGTACAACTAATGTCTGATTCGTATTCGGATTTCCATGAAAACTATTCATAGGTTTCTCCAGGACTTTTATTTTTCCCTTTACTAAGTAAGCAATGCTTGTTACTAACGTCATTTAGTATTTTTATGACACAGAATAGGTTATTGAAAAATACTATGACATGTTTTTACGTAAATGCTAGTGGTTAGTAATTTTAAATTCTCATCTCGGTAAAAATAAACGATAATTGAAACGAGCTCTTTTTTGATAAGATACCGTTCAATATTTGCTTTAAATTGGTTCATTAGGTTTCAATTTCAACGAAAACAAATTGCACAATAGCCCCGAGCGTTCAGGTAAAAGTGAATTTTGCGAGCACGTGTTTCACAGCATGTAAGTACGTTCTGATAGGATTTTAACGCAAGAAATCGGAAAAACAAGTGATGGGAAAGTGCTTACCGAGGTTTGAAATTGGAAACGCGTTCGTCAGAGTCCGGAAATTGTTGGTTCGTCGACGGCGACGGTTGTAGGGCTGTAGCTGACGGGTCACGTGAGCTCATTATCCTGTCACGTGGTGAGCTCCAATTGCCTCCCGCAAGATGTCTTGCCACGCCGCCTGTGTCGCTTTGTCGCTATGTTGCTTCTACAATGCAATTACATTAGGTATTATAGCCGTGAAATGCTGGAGCAAATACAAAACTTCGTTTTCGAAGACTAAGCATTGTAAAGGACTTGTCAAAGAAAATATCGCTAGTTTCGAATGACTTTTAAATTTTAAGTTTTGTCGTTTCTCAGACTGTTTGTTTACCTTCACAATCTATAGAGCTATGATGACAATATAAAACCAAATAAAGCTAAAAATAGCAGATTTTACGACCTTAAAATGACTTAGAAGTTTTGTATTTTGTGTGGTGGGAAATTGTCAAATGATTGTGACCAAACCCACCTTGTTTCTTCCGTGTTTCTTCAATTTCCCTTTAGATTCTAGGACCTGTTAAAACCCTGCGACCCTGTAGAGTGTTATTTGATTTGATTTATAAAATCCAGTGATGCAGTTTTATTTTACGTTAAAATCGGCCTTCAGACTCCTTTCAACGATTTTCGCTCATAGTTTCGGATACAGCCACCCACGACCAGTTGAAAAATTCACCCTGTATATTCCTTTCAGCTCGTCTACGTTCATACATACTCGTATGGTCATATAATCAGTTCGTTCGCCAGTTAGCCAAGTTTCAATTTACTCAGTCCCTATCTACATTATAAAATACTTTTAAGATCGGGAGTAAATTTTAGAACTTCATCGAATTCTAATTAAGCGGCGGGTTTCAAAGTTCATAAGACTTAAATTTAGATTTTCAAATTAAGAGTGATTGCTCTTTCATTTGTAATCGGTCGGTTTATAGTCGGGTTATCATAACGATGAAGTAATAAATACGAATTAGTTTAACCAAATTTTAACTTATACATAATTAATGGTAACTAATGCATAATCAAATAGTTTAACCGTAGGTATAGTTTGGTAATGACCCCTAAGCGGACATGACAAGCAGACCTACGCTGGAGTAGGAGTGATCCTAAAAAATATTTTAAGTACTCACAAACTTATCGTATTAAATAGCTGCCATAACATATTTTTCGAATGCTGAAATTAAAAAAAAAATTGAATAATCATTTTCATATTTTGAATCACCCAGTCGAATCAGCTGATGTATCATGCCTCAAAATGTTGTCGTGCAGAGTGGTTAACATAAAACATTACTATAACATAACTTTGTAATATCTTAAAACAAAGTACTCGTAGAACTAAGTTTAAGCTTCTGATAATATTCAAAGCAATATATTGAGAAAACGCACGCAGACTGTTTTTGCTTCATCAATTTTGTAGGAGCTTAATACGAAACAAAATCTTACGAGATAAACCTTCATATTCGGTTTACCAAATTAATTAAGAGGTACATAAGTATCTAAGTACCTTTGCGTTACTATAATATTACAAAGGGTCTAAGAAAGATCAAAGTGCGTTTTCGTAAAAGGCTAATTGAAAGGGATGTTCATAGCAATTTGATCTTGAGGAAAGAACGTTGTTAAACAGGATCTAAAAAATGTGTAATTAAAACCAAGAATCCAAACAATAGCTAAGACAATAGAGTGAAGACTTATAAACGATGTCGGTCTTGAGTTTCGACACGTTGATACTGATAGAATGTGTATTGATAGAATTAATAGCGTTTATTAGATTGTAACGTCTTTAAAATAAAATCGTTAAAAATCGAATAAGAATCGTTTATGTTTATTGCATTTATAAACATGTTTAGTAATATTCAAACAAGTTCAATCAAATTACAGTTCGGTTAAAAATAAACGGGTTTAAATAACATTTGAAAAAGAAATACACATTAAAAGGCCAACCCGTATAACCTTGTTTTACTTCAGAAATGGTTCAACATCGATTATTAAGTCGTCTTTTGTTAATTAACAGAGTTTGAAATTTAATTAAACCTTTTGTTTTATAAATAAGATTAGCCGAAGAAGTTTTGGCAGACTGACCTTTGGCAGGCACTTCGCCATTGTGCTTATGTACAATCGAGCAAGTGGAATTATGACCCACCATAAGCTTATTTTCCCAGAGACATTCAAATACAATTAGGTCCACATTCGCGTAAACATACATATCCATGGCAACGACTTTGATCTTTGTCAATTTGACGGATTCAAACGATTTATTGTCAAAATGGGTCATGATTCCACTTTGTCGACTGTACCAGTATCCACGTCAGAGCCTATGGAATTACAAATAGATTATGAAATTTCATTCCATACTTCGCTTTTTGACAACCCGTGTGATACTAACTTGCCTTTACTTTTTTTTTATTAAAGGTTTTCTGTGAATATAAAAAAATTGCAAAAACTTAGTGTATCTTTTAATAAGTATTACTTTTGAAGCTATCTATTACACATATAGCACACATCAACTTCTTAGAAAAACCCGTGTTGTCAATTCATTTACGGACGTTTACTGTTTGCTTACTTTTGAGTACGCAAACTGTAAAACATGTATTTTGATTGTAAAATCGAAGAATTAATATTTTTGCATAACTTGTTCGACTGTGCTAACTTAAGAGCCTATACTACCTCAAATGGCTTAGCAGAAACCTGTGATACGTCGAAAATACTACAGCATTAATTTTGAAATAAATATATGGTAAAGTTGAGGATTAATGTTAGGTCTTATGTTTGGCGAAAACACGATTCCATAAAATTTTCTCGATACAAAAAAATCCCAAAGTTACCTCTATATTGAACAATAAAACGGTGGCAATCAGAAAATACTTAAAATTAGATCATGAAACTTTTATAACTAACTGAACTAACTATCAAGCAGGTCTTATGTTATTTACTTTTTTGAATTCCTTTTTTTTTAGACAGCTAAAAGAAAGAGCAAGCAATAGTGCGTGGTACGTGCAAGTGCGAGCGAGTAAGATTATGCTGAAGTACTATAGACCCTTAACAAAAAACTGAAATTGACCTACACTAATTACGAGTACCCAATTAATTTTCTCCCTTTTCTCTACGTCTATATATATAGAAAGTAATAGTAGCATACAGACGTATCCTAATTTAGACATGTCGAACTTCAATAGACATGCTAAATAACCATTAATTCTACCTCGTTAACAACAGATTTCAGTTCTAAACACTCCATGAAACCAAGCAGAGTGGATAAATCTTGCACTAGACATCTTCGCCTGCCAGTCTCGCAAGTCGAAAACAGTAGTCGCATATATCTAAGTCGCAATTAATCTATCACAGCGGATAGTGAGTGAGGACTGGTTGAATAGTTCTGTCGCTACCAACAGTGCAGAGTACTCAGTTGGGCAAACGCAGCGGGCAATAACATGGCTCCGTCACTTGCATGTGCCCTCGTAACTGTCATAGATGTAATATAGCAGAGAGTTGAAAGTAGGCATTAATGTAGACGGTGAAGTTATTGAATGTATCTTGTTGGTCTTCACAATAAGTTTAAATTTACATTTAAATTAAATTTACATTATGTACGACGCCAGCAGGTCAACCTGCCCCAATGTGTATTTTACTAATCAAACATTAACTTTCCCCTATTGTGATAAGGTTGAAAATCTATTAATCTATTAAAGTACTTTATTACTCATTTAGTTGTATAAATCTAAATGATAAACAGTCGTATAAAATAACTAATTCACTATAATTATGAATTGAATAAATATAATTGTTCATAAAACACTCATATTACCTACGTCGTAAAACTAAGTTGCAATTTAAGTCCTACACATTACAAAAATTCAAAACTTAAGATGAGAAAAATTTAATTATGTTCATTATTTACCTTCAGCTGCACTACTTACAAGTCTTTTTGTACGTACGAGACGTTTTGGAACAGGTCCCAGAAAGTTTTCATAAGTTACTCGTACATAGATATTCTGAAAAATAAAAAACAGAATAAAAGGTTACTAGATGAAATTAGGCATATAAATTTTATTTTTCAAGCATGCAAGGTTTTTTTCCAGAATCTGGATACTTCAAAACTTTGGTCATCATAAATATCAAATGAATATCAACTTTAATAGGAGATACCTATCAATTTATTAGGTTGATATTATTATGCTATTACAGAAAAAAAAAACCGGCCAAGTGCGTGTCGGGCCACGCACAGTGTAGGGTTCCGTAGTTGCCCATCAAAATACTTATGCGAACTAACTAAACTGATTCGCTGAATTTTATTTAAAAAAGAATAATTTTCAAAATCGGTCCAGGAGTCTGAGAAATCGGGGATAATACATAAAAAAAAGATTACGACGAATTTAGAAACTCCTCCTTTTTTTGAAGTTAGTTAAAAATAGTTGACGATTAAAACCTACCTATCCCCAAAAAACATACCTATAAAAGCTGTAAATATAAAGTTGACAAACTTACATTTGCAGTTGTCTCCGATACATTTTGTTTAAGAAAATATAATATCCAAGTACATTTTATAAGTTGGTCGACTATTACTCGTAAAGTTGTAAAGCCTACTTAGTCATGATAATTTTCTTTTAAATTTCGTTATATATACTACTATTGTGAATTTTTTCACGACAACGTCTTTGAAACAACTTAGCTGTTACAATATTGAAAAATTTAGATGAATCAATCATTTATCTATACTAATATTATAAAGAGGTAACATTTGTTTGTAAGTTTGTAAGTTTGTATGTAGGGGGTAATCTCCGGAAGTAATGAACCAATTTTAAAAATTGTTTCATTGGTAGAAAGCTACATTATCCGTGAGTGCTATAAATTATAAAGATATCATGCATATTAGCCGAAATATCTCAATTTTTATCAAGCCGGGCGGAAAAAAATTGCTCTTCCAACACAGTTAGCATGCGCTGCCTTAACAGTTGGATATAATTGAAAACAATGTATGGCAAAAATGTCCGCTTTGAATAGTTCTACAATAAAGTCCGCGACACCATATTTTTATCTTTTATATTTTAGCAGATATAGCAGCTTTTATGAGTTAAAAAAAGTTTTTTTCGATGTACTTGCCTTTGGACGATTTTTTACATTTATCAAAACACTAAACCTTATCAAAAAAAATATTATTATGATGACAATAACATCATACAGATATGATTTTCACAAAAAAGTATGTCAATTGGTTAAATAGTTTCGAAGATAACATAAAATTACTAAATCGCAAAATGCCGCCGTCCATTCATGAACCGCGTTAGAACACGCTTTGTACGCACGTTTTATCTATTTACCTACAGATGGCGTTGTGCAATTACGTATGAACAAAACCCTCCTTTTGGCAGACAGGAAAAAAAAATCATAGCACTAAGTACTGGGGTGCTATGTCAGGAAACCTCCACGTGCGCCCGTGGACTGGAGTTCCCTCTCGAATATGTCCGGGGAGAAGACCAGTTTTTCGGGCCGGTGCACCCTGGGATGCGGGCAAAAACTCTTCCTTAGGCACTGTGTGCCTTAGGGGTCTCTTTGCCCGTATGCAAATAGCCTGTCGTGTGGACGCTCCAACGCGTGTCCCTCTGATTAGCAGAGGGCACAGCGGCGGAGCGGGCTTGCGGACGGTGAGTAATGGGTAGCTCGCCGTCCGACTAAGGACCAAGCCCGGGTCAGTGGCGCCTCGTGTTTCGCGCCAAATGCCTGCTGGGGTCGCGGGTTTTTTCTTAACCCAAGACACCGTGGCCCCGGAACGTAAAGGGCATAGGAAGGAACGCGGGTGGATTTTAGTCAGTAAGAGTCTGACAGTCCCTTCCGCCCCACCCAGGGCGGGAGGACTCATTTGATGACCTTACCACATAATAAAAAAGCACTAAGTATTAACCAAACCACACTCATAATTTCATCACAAGTTAAAATATTAATGCCCAACGAAGTGGGCACGGGTCAGCTAGTTTGATATAAAGATGGTATACAATGGTGTAAATATATTAAGATTAGGTAGTTCAAGGATGTTTAGCTAAGATACACGTATTGAAACTTGATTGTATTGCATTCAATGAAGACGGTCAAACTAATCTTTGCTTCATAATTCATACACATGCCATCTGTATATTTCTTAGTCTTTGACCAAATAAATGTAACTAACAGGCACCGCGTTGACGGACCGGACAGACGACGTTGATATACAAGTTATCTGCAGTTTATTACTACTCCCATTCTGTTAATTATAATAACAATTTACCAGAAAACCACAATAAAAATTATGATAGACAATCATGGCGATAGACATACCTTGGCTCCTAACTCAAACATTACTAATTATATTAAAACATGCACTTTTACTATTTGTACAAATACTCGTAAATAACCAACTAATTATTAATCGGTAAAGACTATGCAAACAAAATTA
The DNA here is from genome assembly GCA_036375495.1 of Agrotis segetum. NCBI lineage: Eukaryota > Metazoa > Arthropoda > Insecta > Lepidoptera > Noctuidae > Agrotis > Agrotis segetum. The sequence continues at coordinate 403,114 of JAQSVV010000150.1, forward strand.
TTATTGAAAATATTTAAAATTAGAATTACATTTAGTTTTTCTTTTTTAACTCTCTGTTTTTTTTTTTTAGGTTGTTGCTTCACAAGTAACAAACCTATTTCGTAGAACACCATTAGGTCAATAGAAAAAAAAAGAGAAAAAACGTGCTTATTTCAAATGCGATCACAGACATCCTCACCAAAGATCAACATTTTCTGTTCAAAAAGGCTTTAATAAACTAATTGGTCCATTTGCATTGGTTCCTCGATATTTCAAGTGGTGAGTACTGGGATGCACTTGCGGTACCACTCCAGTCCTAGCAACGTCGGGTTCAGTATAAACGAGATAGGACACGATCTAGTCGTCAAGTGACACTTGACATCTTCACAACGGAGCATTGTACTCCGTGTTTTCTTTTTAATTGTACGAACACGAATGCGATACGGTTACGTTTTGTGATGATGATGTTTGTTATGTTTAGGCATTGATTTCTTTTTTTTTTTGGAGACAGGGCTGGCGGGTTTTTCTTTGTTTGATGTTGAAAGGTTACATTGTAATATGAAGAGGATTATTTTGTTTTCTTGTGCTGTTTTCTATAGATAACCGTTTTATTAAGGCCCTATCCTTACTGGGGCAAATGTCCACTGGCTCAGTATTTTTTTACAAACGTGTTCATTTAGTACCTATGTTTCCAAAAAGTCAAATATAGTAACAGATTGCGTGAGTTTGGATGATGCTAAAGGAGTACTTAACAATCGTTGTTTGTTTTAGTCTTTAGCTTCTGTCCACCAAAAAAGACGCATACCCGTATGAACAATCGACAAAGTTGAATCATGACCCACTATAAGCTTATTTTCATACAGACTCAAATAAAATTACGTTCACATTCGCATAAACATACATATCCATGGTAACGACTTTGATCTTTGTCAATTTGACGGATTCAAACGATTTATTGTGAAAATGGGTCAACTTTATCGATTGTACATAATGGTAGGTAAATTGTGCAATTTTATTAAAATAATTATAACAAAAACTGTCGATTGTCAGTTTTTGTTATTTAATAGAGAGATCTAAACCAAATACCTACCTAATAAATTTTCAACCTTATCACTGTAGTGGAAAAATATACGCTTGGTAAAATTTGACAGATTCGGGTAGGTTGAACTGCTGGCGTCTGTACCTTTTTACCTTTCGGGACTGTAGTATCTGAGGTGATATGCGAAATGAACAACCTCCTTGAATGTACCTAGTATTTGTGGTACATTGACATCTCAGGTCATACGTTTGTCACAGAGCTATCATATCTGTCATAGTCTTTATAATTATAACCAGTGTAATTCTTTTAGTTAAATAAAGCCACATTTCTTGATTGGTTTTACGTCTATTATGTTACAATTTATTTAACTAAAAATGACTAACAAAAAACTGGATAAATCATCACTATCAAGGTATCTTCAACCCGACAAGTTTGACATCGAACCCGATGTCGCGGATGCCGACGCAAAATGGCTTCATTGGAAATCGACCTTCGAAAGCTTTCTTTCTGAAGAGATTACTGAAGAGATATCGGATTCTCTCAAGTGTAAGCTATTAGTCAACCATTTATCCGCTTCAATCTACAAACATATCAAGTCTTGCACTACTTATAAAGCATGTATGAAAGTTCTAGAAGACATCTATGTCAAACCAAAAAACACGATACTAGCTCGACATGTTCTATTCAGTCGAAAACAAAGAGCAGACGAGACTATTTCCGACTATGTTAGAGCTCTCCGACTGATTGCTAAAGACTGCAAATTTGAATCTGTCACTGCGAGAGAACATGAAGAACAGACAATTTGTAGTGCTCTTGTCTCCGGCCTGCTCTCACAAAAAATCCGTGAACGACTTCTAGAGAATTCGACGCTTGTTCTTACCAATGCTCTTAATCAAGCCATTACCTTGGAAACTGCTGCGAAAGATGCACAGACGATCAGTACTAACTCTCCGCATCTAAATGCTGTACCTAAAATCTGCCGAGACAAATTATCAGATAATCAGCCGGTAGCTTCATCATCTCAAACGCCTCAGACTGCATCGGTCGCATCATACTCGACAACACAATCAGCCAAGCGCTGTTTTTTCTGCGACGGGAACGTTCATCCTAGAATAAAGTGCCCAGCTAGCAAAGCTATTTGTAAAAAATGTTCGAAGAAAGGCCATTTCGCTAGCGTTTGTAGATCCAGCCATAATATAAACTCTGTGTGGACTGAAGAACTTGCCAACTCGAGCAATGACACGTTTTACAACAGGACTATTTCTGCTGCTTCTCCTTCAAGTCTTAGGAGTGCCACAATCCCTATCACAATAAACGAATACAAAGCTGATGCCCTCATCGACACTGGAAGTTCAGTCAGTTTTATAAACAGTAAAGTGGCTCGCATCATGAAGTTGCCTAAGAAACCATGCAAACAAACTGTCAATCTCGCCTCTCTTAACCAAGTCTCGTTCGTTGAAGGGGTATGTTTCGCAACTATTAAAATTAATCAACATAAATATAAGCAAACGCCTCTTTTAGTCGTTGACAACCTTTGCGCAGACGTTATCGTGGGTCACGACTTATTCAAGCATCCACTTCAATCTGGGAGGTCCCGGCGAGCCCTTACAAATTTGTAATGTTCTGCAAGCCTCAGTTCCGCCGGCCTCCGTATTCACCAATCTTTCGCCAATTAACGACGACGATATTTTCACAGTTGAGACTGACGCTTCAGAATTCGCTCTAGCGGCTACACTTACTCAACGAGGACGACCAGTAGCATTTTTTTCACGAACCTTGTCAAACTCTGAATGCAAGCAATCCTCAATAGAAAAAGAAGCTTGCGCTATTGTGGAAAGTTTAAAGAAATGGAGACACTACCTAATTGGGAAACACTTTCTTTTGATCACGGATCAACAATCGGTAGCCTTCATGTTTAATCAAAATCATAATAGTAAAATCAAGAACGAGAAAATCTTACGTTGGCGATTAGAGTTGTCCTGTTTCAAATACGATATTATTTATAGACCAGGCTCCGAAAATGCAGCTGCGGACGCTCTATCCCGCGTATGTGCGTATATGAATATCAGTAAGCTAAAAGAGCTCCATAACGCACTCTGTCACCCAGGCGTGACGAGAATGTATCACTGGGTGAGATCGAAAAATCTGCCCTATTCAGCAAATGACGTTAAGGAGATAACTGCATCGTGCCCGATCTGCGCTGAGATAAAACCAAGGTTCCTCAAAGTCAAAAGTCACTTGATCAAAGCTACGGCCCCTTTCGAGCGTATCAACATAGACTTCAAGGGGCCACTGCCGTCTAAGACCTCCAATAAGTACATATTGACTATAATTGACGAGTACAGTAGATTTCCATTTGCATATCCATGTAAAGATATGACATCTGCCACCGTCATCAGCTGCTTGGAAGATCTCTTTCTTACTTTTGGCCAGCCTCTCTATGTTCATAGTGATAGAGGCTCATCGTCTGAAGAATTCAAATCATTCCTAAGAAAATCAAACATAGCTTCATCTAGAACGACACCTTATAACCCTCAGGGTAATGGACAGGTGGAACGTTTAAACGGGACTCTCTGGCGAACTATCCAACTCAGTCTCCGGTCAAAGGGACTATCAGTGGAAAACTGGGGAGTGGTACTGAAGGATGCGTTGCATTGTGTACGTTCTCTTTTATGCACAGCTACTAATGCCACCCCACATGAAAAACTTTTTACATACCCTAGAAGATCCCCAAATGGAGACTCACTGCCGTCGTGGTTGTCACCAGGCCCGATATTGGTTAAGAAGAATATCCGGCAATCTAAAACAGACCCTCTAGTCGAAGAAGCTGAACTCCTTGAAACTAATCCTTACTATTCTCTTATTCGACGTGTCAATGGGGAAAAATGGAAGACAGCGCTACAGCTCCATCCGAAACTCTCACCCCATCGCTATCATCACCGCAACGCAGATCAAACAGGACCAGGAAGCCGCCATCATACCTGCGCGACTTTCTGGTATATGGAACAGGGAGAGAAAACTCATCCGGGGAGAATGAGGTGATATGCGAAATGAACAACCTCCTTGAATGTACCTAGTATTTGTGGTACATTGACATCTCAGGTCATACGTTTGTCACAGAGCTATCATATCTGTCATAGTCTTTATAATTATAACCAGTGTAATTCTTTTAGTTAAATAAAGCCACATTTCTTGATTGGTTTTACGTCTATTATGTTACAGTATCTACATATTCCTGTATTGTGTCGTCAGTAGCACCAAGATTGCCTTTCCGAATCTTGATGAGACGGCGCGTCGCGCGCGGTCTGGCTTACTTCCGCCGCAAACTACACACATCGCTTAGCTCATGGCATGAATCGTAGTACACAAAAACACAGTAATATGTTTACTTAGTGCATTCATCATTAAACCTACTTCCAAAAATATTCTAATGATCACTGACTTAAAGTCAGTGGTAACAATAAAATGGCATTTAATTTTAAAGCCCCACGGCACCGGCTGTTTTGAAATTCGAACAACATCTTTGTTTAAAAAAAAACATAAAACTAGCAGGCATGAAACTATTTTTCATATAGAGCTGACAACATACCGTTCCAAATTCTAAATACAACATGAGAGATTAAAATTGTATTATTTTTTTTAAAAAGCTGTTATTCTCATTTTAATGCCACAAGCACAGAACGAATGTACCCCAATGTATCCTTAGATTTTCAAACTTATCACAATACTTACTAGAAAATTAATGTTCGATGGTAAAATTTGACAGATTGAGGTAGATTGACTTGTTGTTGTTGATCTGTAATTACAGTGATTAACTAGTGAAACTTATAAAGTATTATAAAAACTGAATAAATATAGAACAATACATAAAATAAGATCCAAAGCCAAAATCAAAATATTTTCCCAATTTCCATTAATCCAACATCGCGTGGAAGACGGCCTTAATACGTTGCAACACTCTTGTTGCAACGTATTGTTATATTATATATTATATATATTGTTGTCCCTCTGGACAAAGAAGTAAACTAGATTAGAAGAGCACAAGAACGTGGTTACATGCTTTACAAATTAAATAATTTAATGTTCTACGTACGTCGCGTCGTCGAGCGAGTTTGCAGTTGTAGCTCCTGAGAAATGATTTGGTTTAAACTTTTGCATGGCATTTGCAGTCACTATTTTAGTTTTGAATGTTTTATGTTGTAATGTGTACAACAATAATGATGTGTTCGAATTATATAAGGAACTGTACCCTTAGCACGAGTTTTCACTCTTTACTTTACAGCGTCTTTCCAGTATCTATAGCGTTTCTTGTATGAAAAAAATGGAACAGCGCCTCTGGTGTGCGAAGAAAGAACTACTTTTTTCCTTGAAAATTGTCAATTTTAAATTATCAAAGTTCCCATTTACTTGACGTCTCAAATGCTGAAAACTCGCGCTAGCATGTTCTGAAAGTACTAATTTGGCTTAACCTCATATTTTTTTATTTCAGAGCTTGAAAAAGGGTTTTCAATTACTTCTAATGAAACTTTGCATTAAATAAACATGAAGTTCCCGTGACAATACATGACAAAATAATAATGCCAAAGTAATCTTTTCATAGACTTGAAAACACATTTTTCAATGAATCTGATGGTTATTAAACAAAAATATCCTGACAAAAATTTCCGGACATATATGTATGTACTTAGTATGTGTTTTCTAATTTAGCTACAAACTTGTTTTTAATGATTCACCCTAGTTTGGTAGAACGTTTCGTCGAAAATCACTCCGGCTAATTTTGGTTATACAATAAAGTAGTCATAGAATTATACATTTCATTTGATAAATAAAATTAATTGGTAAATTTTTATTTAGCATATATAATTCTATGAAACAATTTCATTTGCCCGAATTTTCAAATGCACTAATTTTATTTAAACTAATGTTTCATTAAACTAATACTCGTAATGATTTAGTCGAAATATCATATCAAAAATTCAGGTAATTAATCATTTGTTTCCTTTCATTGTCTTTAAAAAGCCAGAATCTATAAAAAAACAATCAAATCAGTTTTTCAGACATTACCATTTTCCAACGTAGCTAAATGTCTGAAAAAAAAAAAAAAAAATTTAACGGTAAACAAAAAACCCGACTGCGTTAAAAAAAAAACTAAAAAGAAAGAAACAAGTCCAGAAGTTAAGAATTCACTCATTCACACTCACAGTCGGGGCCCATTCAAATTATACCAATCAAATCTTCCCATCGGGCCCCGACTGTGAGTGTGAATGAGTGAATTCTTAACTACTGGACTTGTTTCTTTCTTTTTAGTTTTTCGTTAAATGTTTTTTTTATTTCATACTTTTTAGTTACTATTCAGAGAATTATTGTTTTGCTAAACAACTTTAAATCGTTATATATCCTAAACTATTATTTAAAATGAAAAATGATAAAGGGAACCTAAAAATGATTTTAAAATACCTATTCAACGATACCCCACATGACATAGTTCATCGAATTTTTTTTTTTCATTTTGACAATATGGCGTCTGGTTGTCGCTGTGGTGAATTTTGATTACTGTCATGTCTTTAGTGACACTCGCAAGATTAAGACGAATTGATTGACGTAAAAAATATCAAAATCGGCCTACGCATTTGGTCTCTAGAACGCCACATAGAAACAAACATACATACATACATACATACATACTTACATACATACATACATACATACATAGACTGATAAACACATTACCCTCCTTTGCGTCGCGCAGTCGGGTAAAAACTGTCGAGCACGGTACCTTGGGGCACCCCGACTTGGACAGGTTAGGTTCGAAGGGCATCCCCTTGATGTGACTGTAATGATGTTACTTTAAACCTTGCAAACAGAAATAGGAGCCTCGCGAAGCGGGTCTCTGCCGAACTATCTTGGAAGGTAGTAATCGGCAATTTGATTAAGGATGCAAGGGTGAGCGTATATTAATGATTATCACCTACCAAGGTAGCAATGTTATACCGCCTGAACATTACAGCAAATGAACATTATACCTTTTGATCAATAGCGCAAATGTTGTTTTTAGCAAATAAATATTCGATGAAATGAAATGAAGTTAACCGATATTTTACAAACTGAATATTTTCTGAAACGTTGTTCGAATTATATGAAAAGTTGTTGTACCAAACAAAGGTGAACCGTTTATAATTGAGGGAAACGGAAGTCATTTTCCTTTTATGGAAAATCATTTAGACGATGTCATTTGAATTTTATCAAGAAGTCATTAGAATTATAGTCCAGTATTATTATTTTTTAATTCTAATTAACCCAAACAAAATTGTTGGTATAAGTCAATATACTTATATGCTTTGGTAACATTGGTTACTTTCTCTATAGCAAAGGGTCTAAAGTCTGTGTTGTTCTCTATGATCTGTATCACAGCGCTCTCTACTGAATATGTAACTGTTGTGTTTTAGAATAAAACTGCAAGTCTTTCATAAAACGTTTTAATTTGAACAAAAATATTACAAAAACGTTTTGTTATTTTCCAAATCTATTAATAAATAGGGTATTTTCTTTGTCTTGATACATACAAAACGTTGTCTGTTTATACTTTTGATGTCGTTATATTGTGTAGACAAGCGTTTATTCCGGGCCGTGTACGCTATGTCACCGCTGGGCCCATATTACACGGTATTCTACTTTGTGACTCTGGTTAGTGTTATGCTCATGTTTATCAGAGCCCCAAGCCGATGATACTCGTAGCTTTTTATTTTGTTCTTCCGGGGTTTAAACTTACCTTTTTTTATTGTGGTAAAATCATCCTAACAAAGTCCTCCCACCCAGGGCAGACCGGGGAGCCTGTCAGACTCTTACTGACTAAAATCCACGCTGTCCTTCAATAGCCCTAATTACGTTTAAGGGTAACGGTAATTCTGTAAGTCCCGCGAACTGGTTTAAAGTTACACAACAGAACATCTGGATCTCTTGGGAAAGATCCAGATTTTCTTTCCCATGTGCACCAAGAAAATCTGGATCTCATGGAACAGAACAGGGTGCACATAGGAAAGAACATCTAGATCTCATGGGAAAGAACAGGGTGCACATGGGAAAGAACAGGATGCACATTTGAAAGAACATCTGGATCTCATGGGAATTTTATCCCAAAAAAATAGATAGTTCAGGGTCATGTGGGATAAGATGGAGCAATGGCGGACCAGTCATGGCTCAAGAGCTAGCTCATAATTTTAAACCCTTACAAATGCATTATTGAGCGTAATTTGTTTCATCCCTTTTAAATTACTCTCTAAACACTGAACCAGGCTCTGAACCGCTGGTTTTCAGCTTGTCGAAGACATGTGACATCCACCAATCCGCATTGGGCCCGCGTGGTGGATTGTGGCCCACTCCCTGTCACAGGGAGGAGGCCTGCGTCCCAGCAGTGGGAACATTAATAGGCTGATGATGATGATGATACTTAACAAATAAATATTACCTACCCAGCTCAGAGTAAAGGTCTTGTTAGTGATTACGTCTCCGCGAATACTCAAGGCAAACCAAATAATAAACTATGAAGAGCATAAAGGCAACCAATATGCAATAAATGACTTCAAAGCCTTGAAAATCACCTTCCTGTATGCAAAAAGCATCCTTATTGAAATACAACAATGTCCAGACGTATTGTTTAGCACAGTAATCATTTGAAGTCATAACTCGATAAACCATTATAATGCTGGGTCTTTAAAACTCCTAAGGAAGTTGATGCGAATTAAGCAATAGAGACGGCTGCTTTGACACACTTACTGTAAAAATGAAAACACAAATCGTAAAACAACATCGTCATCATGAAAGAAAAACAAATGGCAGTACCTACGGGCATAACACATTGTACACACGGTATTGTTCTCAAAGAGACGAGAATGTTCTTTTTTTTCTGTTTGTCTTTTTTTCTTTTTTTATCGCTCCATTTGCGCCAAGCTTGCCTTGTCTCTGCATCCCACTGTTCTCTATGGGGTGTAGGTAATTAGGGTAGACCACACGACTAATTGAATAAAAACATTGCATAATTAACGAAAGGAGCAATGCCTCTGTCTCAGTCGGTACACCTTACGTTCAAAGGGTGTTCACAACTTTGTCTTCCCTTTAACACCTTTAATTTAATAAATGACAGTGTTGTTTTCACAGTCAACGAAGTTTCTTGCGTCATCTTTTGAAGTGAGATGTAAAATTAACTGTGCGAAAACAAGTGTATTTTGACTCGCTTTCCATTTGCAAAATATAAAGGATTTTATTTACTCTCATATCATTAAATTCAAAATACAACACTGAAAACGAGTTATATCGACGTACTTTACAGACTAGTATATTATCGAAATGAAATTAGAAAATGAAATTATGACACTATTTCTCTAACAAAATAATTTTAGAATTTTTTTTTTTGGTATATTACACTCGTGTATAATACCCCTCATTATGTACCAATTTCATAAACTAAGATTTCTGCTTAGACTGCCGCGTATTAATTAAGTGGTCTGTATGATAAAACATGTCATAAATTTTATGGCTATTTAATTATCACGTTGTAGTCTATGTTAACTGTTTGCAGGTATTCTATGCGTTAACAATAGATTATAAAACATCCAATGTTTCATGGAAACAGGTAAACAATAAGGTTGTTGCTATAAAACACCACCGAACCACAGTTTATGAAGTAATAAAATCCAGCGGCGTGGTTTAAAGTTCACGGAGGCGGTCGTAATGAATTAAAATACTTCGGGCACAGGTCGTTTACGGAAAGTTGATGTGCTTATACAAATGCCCTGCCCAAAACAGGACCCCCTGTAATCATACATTTAATGGTTTCCATAATGACCTCGTAAAGTAGTAACTGCCACAAGCCGTTTCATAAATACTGAACTTTTGCCTGAAACTTTTAATTTTTCTCACAAAGTTAGATTTATAACGTACTTATTTGACGCGTTACATGCATGAGTAAAGGGTTCGCGAGGTTAATTGAATCATCGAACATTATAATTGTACTAGCTTTACCCGCGGTTTCACCTCCTATTGGTTGTACAGTGATGACGTTATTAGCGAATAACCTTTCTCCATAGATGGACTATCCAACATTAAAATATTCTCTTATTTTTTTATTATCATAGATTAAAAACAGAGCTACAATTTTATTTAAGTACCTAAACGGATCATAAATTAAAAACTATACGCTTCATTTCCAAATAAAACTGCTCTAAAGTGTTGAGTTGAGTGTATTGTGTTTACAATATACGAGTATTCGTGCATATAAGTTTATTCCATTAAACAAGTTCATTCCACTAACATTTTAATTTTGTTTAACGTGTGTGCTATCAATTGGAAACTATGAGTTGTTACCATAGATTATTTTTATAACACATGTTTTGAATAAATAAAGTGTACACAGAATCAATCAAAGTATTCGTATTGTACCTGTATACCAAATTCCATTTAAATTCGTTATGTAATTTTTGTATAATAAACAATCACCCAAACTTACAATAAAATATAGTAGTATTATCTGTAGGTTTATTATGTTCTACGGGTTAAGTCTGGCAAATAAAGCTATATTTTCCAAAACATTGTAGACCTGAGTTTAACACGTAGATAAATATAAATAGTTTATGAAAATTGTACACACGTTTTATGCTACTGTTTCAGAATGAAGCTAATTTTGAAAGAGTATCTCGGAAACTGCAGTTCAATGACTCTTACTGTCTTATCACTAAAAAATTAAACACCCATTGAACACTTGTCTAAAATAATTGACAACATCAAAACGAAATTTCTCCTTGATATAAGGGTCGTTTTGCAGTTACACTTTTTACGGCGCATACAGACTATAAAACATAACATGTTATATAACATTGTTATATAATATTTTTCATAGTGTGGTCATGTTATATAACATTTTACATAGAGTTGTAGTGTTATATAACATGTTACATGGTCTGTAGTCTGTACGCACCTTTAGAGAAGCGTTCAACGGGTGTTTAATTTATCTTTTTGTGGTAAGCGTAGTTATGTTTAACTAGAAATTACTATCCTCCTAACAACTCGCATTAGGCCTGTAAAGCCATTTTGGGTTAGCAGTGTTACCCTTTCAACAGATATAAATAATTAAAGGGAGATAAAAAATACTTTTAACGCTTAAAAAAAGACAAACAATTACGGCACGGCAAACCGTGGTCACCCCTTGACCGTGCATCCAAAATCGTTGACAGTTTACACAATTCCTACATTACCACAGGCCAGTCTCTGCTATTTTGATTAATTCAATGCTGACAGAATCGTTACGATGCGACCCTTTAATCCATTTATCTTGTACAGTACCTTTTGTAGTCGTTTTCCCGTTTTAAATCTATACCCCGATAAGATTTTTTAGGCTCGCAACATCAGCATTCGAAAACCTTTTTTGTTTAAAAAAAGAATATGTCAATTACACGAATTAAGAATACGTGACATGTAAGCGAAATGGGCTTTCAAACAATGGATTGATAAATGAGTTGTATTTCTATTTACGTCGGTAGCAGAATCGTTTTTAACAAATAAAAATCAAGGTATGAATTTATTTTTATCTCTATTTGCTGGAGCCTTACCACGAGCTCTTAACGCGATCCAGTTTAGGCTGTGGGAAAGAGACATACATAGCTATACAAGTCGTCTAACGCCATCTCTTTCCCACAGCCTAAACTGGATCGCGTTAAGATCTCGTGGTAAGGCCTCAGGTATGATAATAATAACCGCAAAAGAAATGTTCATTAGTCCATGATATAGCCTGTATACTGATATAGCCCAATGTAGCTTGAGTGAGCAAAATAAATAAGGTCAATAAAAAAGAGTTTAAGAACTATGCAGCACTGAAAATAAGGGCGACTTTCACCAACGGTTAAACATGTTTAAAATTTTATTTAAGGACAAAATTCAATACAATGTTGTGCTTAAATAAAATTTTAACACTTTCACTGTCCGCGCAGCAGACACAATACTTAAACAATAGTCATGGATCACATGTGATTCATTGTGCAGGGAAGGGGTTAAACATGTTTAACCGTTGGTAAAAGTCACCCTAAATGTTGTTAATCAGCAAAATTCAAGACCAATATCTTATTGCATTGTTTTTTTCTTCATATTCACGAAAAAAGAATTTTGGAAGCCATACTATTACAAAGTAGTCCTTACTAAGGGTGTTTGTACATGGCGCATGTAACCCGCGCAAGCTACTTGATCAAGTTACCCGCAGGGTGCTTATACATGGCGCATGCTACTCGCGCAAGTAAAGGTGCGGGTTTGCGGTTTACCCGCGCGAGTAACAAGCGCAAGCTACTTGATCAAGCTACCCGCGGGGTGCTTGTACACGGTGCATGTAGTTTGAGCATGTTGAGGCACTACGGGTTACATGAGCCCCCTAAATCCCATAAACCTCTTTTGGAAACAGTTTCCTGAGAGTCGCTTTTCAGTTTTGTTCAATGTTTGATTCATTGCCTGTGGCTATATCACAGTGAATATACTATGTACACTAACTGCTAGTGCCGCACCAAGTTATATAACGTTATGAAGTCTCTATGACGCAGGTATTAAAACCGTTCGCTGAAATAAAATCCACTCTATTTACTTAAATTTTCCATTTCAGTTACTCACAAAGAGTTATAATAACATTCGTCGACTTTAATGATAGAAATACATCCTGAAATAAGCATTGAGAAGTATGTTTAATCGGAGGAAAAATTAAATGGTTTTTTATTTTAGGATTATAATCTGTACAAAGCAAAGCGAAAGCTGGATTTTGTAAAAACAGAATAATAAAAGATTATTTTAACAAAATAAAGAAATAAGTGCTACTTTTGTTTCTTAGCATTAAATCTGTCACTTCTTCGTACTTTGGTATTATTTATTCATCATCATCATCTCAGCCCTAAAGACGTCCACTGCTGAACATAGGCCTCCCCTTTTGATCTCCACATAAGTACCGGTTCGCGGCGACCGGGATACATACGTAAGCTCAACAGCCAAAGACCTGCATCCAGCGTCTTCCGGCGACCCTTCGTCTACCTGGTTCGGAGTCGGAAGATTTATTGTGTGTAATTAAATAGTTAAATAAAAATATGTTGTCATGATAGTGCTTATAGTCCTCTGAAACGAATTAACCAATTTCAATGTTTCTTTTTTTTGTGGTCGGAAAATATTTTTCACTTCCCCATCCCAAATTAAAAATAAAATGTTTGACGTCCAGTGAAGGGGCACGGGTCAGCTAGATATGTTACATACAAAACTGCATAATCAGCAAGCCATTTTTAAGCCCATAATGTCCCCAAAGGGTGGTTCAACAGCGGACGCAACGTAAGCATACACTGGCCGAATATTCTGCATACAATGGTTACAAAGATTTTACTATTAATACCATTTCTTCATTTCAGGTCTGTTAAAGGAAAATAAACAAGGATAACTGGCTTGGATTTTTAGCTTGTTAATTTATAGTCTTAAGGACGGCCCCGGCTTTTCTTAGAATAAAAGTGTTTTACGCCGAAAACATCTTCATGAATACGAGTTATTTGTGGCATTATTTTTCTTCATCTCTATGGATTACAATCTTTATTTGATGACAGTGTTCTTGTTAAAAAACATGCTTGCGATTAACCTAAACGTGATCAGCATATTATTAAAATGGCGATGAACATCCATAGGATTGCGAAACCTGGTTTCGTTGGTGGCAGGTGTATTCATTATGTTTATTCATTTCGGTCTGTTTTCAGCGCCACCTAGTTACCAGAACATTCACTAAAGATCTATCGTAGTAGGATTTGTACATCATCATCAGCCTATAATGTTGCCACTGCTGGGACACAGGCATTAGTACATATTATTTAAAGTATTTTTTCTGTACCTTACTGAGTAAAATAATGTAGAATGGTTAAAAATTTAATTTTATTACAATCTGAAACAACCTATAAAATATTTAAAAATGAATCACTTAAACAAGTTTTATAGAAACTGGTGGCAACAAAACCAAAATGTTTGCTCGGCATAATGTACAATAAATTATACACAAATCGCGCTCGCCACCGCGCGTTCTCTATGGAATTTGTCTAAAAAAAAATATGCAAAAATATACCCTAATGGTATCGAGTGTAGTACGAGTATTTACTATTTAATTATTCATAGAACAAATCTCTTAATTCGAAAAACAGTTTTGTCACACTTGAAACCAATACATTGTAAAGGTACGTCTTCACGAGTAAATATTAAACGCTGAACCGTCAATCCTCGTCGGGCCTACATAAATTCAGCAAGGATAAGGCACAACTAATACAATAACTTCTCCTCTTACAGTTGGACGATCTTGGCGTGATTCTAACAGAAAGTTTCAGTATAAACGTTTTCGATTCATTGACTCAGAAATCTGTTTTCCGTTAGTGGACCACCCTTGTATTCACTGCTTTGTTTACTCTGATGGCGGAATGTTTTGACGATGTACTAAATGGTGTTCTGGGTTCTGCTGTTATAAGATTATGAGCAATGATGTCAGCCGGAAATGTTGATGGTCAAAGATGGCCGCCACGCCTCTGATTAAGCTCAGTTGAGTTGATTTTTGTTGGAACAAATTAGATATTATTTGTTAAATGTTGCAGTAAATAAGGAAAATTTGTTAACAAGAAAATTATTTAGTATTTTCTTGCTAGGTATCATTTGTTGTTCAACGAACTGTGTGTTATTGCTGTCGGTCTATAACGCCACTAATCTTTAAAGGATTCAATAATGGACTTTTCTAAGAAAAGACAACTGTGTTTTTCCTCATTTCTTACTATTTCCATCTTCGAAGCTCATAAATTACTCTGTTTTTAATATTAGCACAATCATAAACAGCTTGTTTTACGCAGAATTTAAAATTACTCTTCATTGTTTCTGTATCTGACTTAAATTGCACCACACCTGAGTACCTTCCTTCCTTTCCTTCTTATAAAAGTCCTTTTTTCCATTTTCCTTCTTAGAAAAGTCCTATAAAATGGTCGTTTAATGAGGGATTACTTAGACGGACACAGCACGGAACACTTTTCATGCGAGGCTCGACTTACCTAGATTTTATTTAATCCTTTTAGACTGCCATTAATTTACTTCATACAAAGTCTTTACATTGAGTGGATAGCTTTAAGTGGAACATTTTTATGGCCAAGCTAGTCGATTGTAATATAATTTGAAACAAAAGGGTTCTGAAAGAGTTTAAAGACAGTTTGAGAATGTTTTGCTTCGTATCTCGTTGATTACTTCCGAACTACCGATGGAACGGAGCAACTCTGGATATGTACACCACCAAGTTTCCCGCTACATCGACTCCGCGCATGTAAGAGTAGTTTCCGAACTGCTTTCCACGTATGGCTTAACGCGATGAATACTATAAGCTGCATGAAATGTCAGCCATCCAACTTGAAATTCTTAATGAAACTTTAACGTTCGCACGAATAGTTTCACAGAACTATTGCTGATAAATTTATGATCAGGAATACGACTTGGAGCCTTTGTTTGCGGTCACGCAGAGTTGCCCGTGGGAAATTAGGGTCCGATTGATACGGATCGGGTCGGAATATAGTAGTGTACGCATTCTTTCGTACACCGTTAACTGTATTAAAATACGGTTGACCCGTTTCTGATCTCAGTTTCGGTATATTGACACAATCAAGACGGTTGTCTTTGTGTTAAGGTGCGAATCTGAGGTGATGGGAATTAGAGGTTGGGATATAAAAGCAATGTATCAGATTGGAACACGGTCGCTGAACAGATTGTGTTGTGATGACTATGTACGTAACCTAAGTAGATGAAAATGTTCCTGAACTAGTCCCTTGTACTCAAAGATTTTTGAATGTTTCATTACTGTATTCTCTTGAAAAATATGTTTTAATTTCATATTTTATGATGGCATAATGTTAATGTGAATTTTAGCAGTAACAGGAAGTAAATATGTTGCTTTGAAAACGAAGCATATTTTCATACAAAACATTATCCTGAAAACAAATCAGACAGCGAAAGAATTGAACTGAGCTTATCTTTATGAATATCTTACGGAACACTGAACCGTTATCTTTCGTGGAAAAGATAACTTTTTGTCTTCAATCTAAAACCAAGTGAATCGGAACAGTAGCTACCGTGTTAAGTTTGTGAAACAAATATAAAATATGATTTTTCACGAGCTTCAGTGGTCACGCACGTCTTTGGGCGTTTCTTTTTATTACTCAAGAAAATTCCTGTTCCTTTTATGTTAACTGGTGGTTTATCGTGTTGCATGCCACTGAACTACCCTTGTGGGGCTTTAATAGCAGCGGTTTGGTACTTCCGTGCCTATGTTAATGTGGCATTCATCATCAGTAGTGGGGAGCAAGGTGGGGATCCTAAAATAATTGAATTTAAATTTTACTCAAAGATCAACATAATTTTTATTTTCGTGAATTCTGGAAAAAAAAATCGATTGCGGACAGGACTTGAATGAACCTGCGACTTTCTGATTTAGTACACTAGACCGAATCGAAACCAAGCGACACGAGAGCAAGTTTGGCCAAAAGCCTGTATTGGGCTCGCATTGCGTGCGAGCTATTCCAAAGAAATCTCTGTGTTTTAACACATTTTTGATCCAAACAAAGTAGGTGAGAAAATAGAAAATGTTTCCCAGTTCAAGTAAATGAAAAGGACTTTAAATTTAATCTAGGAAAATACTAATCTACTCTTTGTTTAAAACTAATATTTCTGCTAAACTGACCCGGTTTAAGAGCCACACGTTTACAATTACTCTCGTCGGGAAGGGCGGTACATATTTATTTGTCAGCAAAATCGCGCTAGCCCATTAGGGCCGGGGAAATCGTAAGCACGCAATAAGGACTTTTTGGAAGTTCCCTCCATACAGAGTGCCCCGACGCCTAATGTTTATTTCATACGATACCTTTGAATGGAATTCAGAATTTCAGGCGTCACTTGTTTTTTTTATGTTTCGGTATAGAAATGTGTAGAGGTTTTCTTTTGTTTCACAATATTTGACATTACTTTTTTTTCGGAGAAGAGTGGGGCGGAATGGACTGTCAGACTCCTACTAACTCAAATCCGCGATGTTCCTTCAGTAGCCGTTTACGATCCAGGATCATGATATAACCTGTTTAGACCACCGTGCGAGCCCGGCAGGCTTTGGCCTTTATGTCAGTATGAAAATCCCTGTCAGTTTGCCAACAGCTCTTTGAGGCGCACGTAAACACGTCATCATCACTTGCATGGTGCATGATCGGACGGCGAGTTACCCATTAATCATAGTCCGCATACAGGTACGTTGGCCTTTGAACATACCTTTACTTTGTTTTGGAAGTATCTGCTACTCGGGAAATACGAAGTACTTACAGGCCATCTATAAAAAAATATCTACAGACCATCTAAAGATATAACTCTACTATTTTATTGCTCAGAACTGCTCCACTAACAACCTTAGTACGACAATAGACCTTTCATAATGTTGTCATAATAACGTATCGAAATACTTTAGAAGTAGAGTACAATATGGTAACAATAAAATAGTTTCTTTATTGTGGCGGCAGGTGAACCTCGGGGGAAATTAACGATAGATTGCAACGTCAAAAACTTGATCACATATTGTACTCGGTTTCCTTCAAGTATTGCTCGATGTTGGGTCGACGTCGACGCACGTATTATATTACTTTCACTACCTATAAGTAATCATGATTTCTATGAACACAAATTAAGTTACGCGCACACTGTCGCGTGTCACAAATCTCACAATGGCTAATCTACGTTTTGTTCAACACGAACGTGCGTTAGCTTAAAATAATAATAATATTCCACAACTATCACACAACGCCATCTAGTCCCAAGCTAAGCAGAGCTTGTGTTAATGGGTACTAGACAACTGATAAACATACTTATATATTTCTAAATACATACATATTGTAGATAAATTACACCCAGACACAGAACAAATGATCCTGCTCATCACACAAATATTTGTCCTGGGTGGGAATCGAACCCACGACCTCCGGCATAGCAGTCAGGGTCACTAACCACTAGACCAACAGGCCAGTCAAAATGACAAACCGAAACTGTGAAAACCTTTTTCTAAAGGTACAAATGAAAACGTTTGACACAATACGTATGTATGTAGATCTCGATTTTGTTCGCGACACACAAACGGTCACATACACACGATTGAATAAAGTCGTCACGTATCGTGCAACATAGTCCAGCGCGGTCGTGTGCCCGTACCCTTTTTTGTCAGATCTCCGAACGTTTGGAACATCCGTCTGATTTGCGGGGGAATCAACTTTATTTATGTGCAGACCTTATTTACTGATAATCTTGGTTTTATTACGAGGGTAACTGTGCCTACTCATGAATACCACTAAAAGTTACGGTTTGCAAACAAAGCACTAGTTGAGGCAGAAAAATGGGACTATCCGTTTATACGGGCAATACGTTTTGTTTTTTCTAGTAACAGAATGATGTGTTTTCTTTACTTTCAATAGATAAGGGCAAAGTAGGCATATTATTTTATATGGCACCAGTATTTGATTGTGTAGGTTTGCTAATAATTATACGGACCTATTTTTAGTTTTCATTGGTATGTTCTCATAACTTTTAGACCCAAATTCCTTTGCTTGAATGTCGTGATATAAATACTGCGGGCCTAGAAAAATAATGGCTAAGCTAACTAGGTATATACCTATATTCGAAAGTCCCACGCAATGAGCCCATCTCTCGTTTTACCTGATGAAATATGTAGGTTAAATTTACGACTTACGCAACTCGTAATAAAAAAAGTCCATTCCGAAAATATTTTGTTAAAACTTCTGTATAAAGTGGGCTCGTACTTTTTGAGAAGTTTTTAGGTACATCATTTTGGGACCTTGTGTACCTATTTATTTTAAAGTAGGTACATATTATTTTACACGGTTTGCGAGTTCGAACGCCATTCAAAAATATCCTGTACATAGATTTGAGATTTTTTAAAACAGACATCCAGTTGGTCTGTAAACGATAAAATCTAAATCTTATCCTTCTTTTTTAAATCTTTCATTTAAGTATTTAAAAATCTTTCATTTAAGTTTCAAATAAATAAATAAATTGCTTGACTTTATAGTTAATGACTATCATTTACTCGTACTCGTCAAGATGTCGTTGAAACTCGATGGGTTCTTATTGGTTTGCGGGGTTTCATTACAGAGTTCCTAATGCCATCTTTCAGCTCCATCATCAGATCAGTTCCACGTCATCTTAATATTGCAGTGTCACGCGATATGATGTCGTGCAATCGGAAACCGGGAAGTGGATCTTTAACTTGCAAGTTTTGATTACCGGAAACGGGTTTAACTAAATAAATGGTTGTAACATATTTAGCTAGTTTCAAGCAATTAGTACAATAACACTGTCATCATCAGCTGGAAGACGTCCACTGCTGAGCACAAACCTCCCCTTGCATCCATCGGCTGCCAGTGACCCTCACAATGTCGTCGGTCCACCTAGTGGGAGGCCTGCCTACGCTGCGTTTTTCGGTCCGCCACTCGAGAACTTTTCTTCCCCATCGGTTGTCAGTTCTACGAGAGATGTGGCCTGCCCATTGCCACTTCAACTTGCAAATTTTATGAGCTATGTCAGTGACTCTGGTTCTTCGCAGAATATCCATGTTCTGGATTTTATACCGCAAAGAAACTCCGAGCATAGCTCTTTCCATTACTCTCTCTAAAAGGCCAGCAGTCAAAGACCCTCTGTGTCTATTTTTAAACTACGGCCCACGTAAAGCCGGGTGTAGGTACCAGTTAAGTTGTTAAAAATGAGGAAGACAAAACACGTTTGAATATCATGTCTTTTAAAGCGCAAAATATTTGCGGCCACATATTTCGTTTAGTCCACTCTCGTCCCCTCGACCCCCAAGAATTAAAGTGTCCACTCGACCCCTAACTACAGTTTTTTCTCGACCCCTGGGGGTCGAAAGTGGAATTTATTTTGAAGCCAAATTTTGGTTTCCACTCGACCCCCAAGTACAGTTACGATGAAAAATCATCAGTCTACCCTATAGTTGCATAATATTTAACTAAAATTATATTTTGTTTAAACCTTATTCGTACCTCCGGCGCGATCTCAGGGCAGTATGGAAGGAACGACTGTCGCGACCGAAGGCCGGGCACGCCTCAATTGCGGCGGTAAGACCCCTCTTTGAGGAGTGGCTGGAGAGAAGTCATGGCGTTCTGACCTACCGCTTAATTGACGCAGGTCCTCACCGGACACGGAAGTTTCGGGAGGTACCTGTGTCTGATGCGAAAGGAGGAGACGCCTCGGTGTCACCACTGCGAAGATCGCCCGGAGGACACGGTGGAGCATACGGTGCAAGACTGCCCAGCTTGGGCGGAGCACCGACGTGTCCTCACGGCTGCGATAGGCGGAGACCTCTCGCGCCCGGCATTGGTTGCGGCCATGCTTCGGGGCGAGACGGAGTGGGAAGCGGTCAGCTCCTTCTGCGAGGCAGTAATGCTCGTTAAGGAGGAGGCGGGCCGCGAGCGAGAGAGGACAGCGTCCTCCCTCCGCCCCAGCCGCAGTGGTAGGCGCCCACGGCGACGGACGTCGCTAGATGATCTCCGAGCACCGTAGGCGCGGGCATGCGGGCAGCGAGTAAAGGGCAACTCGCTGCCCGACCAAGGACCATGCCCGGGTCGACGGCGCGTTGTGTCCCACGCGCGCCTCAAAGAGCGTCAGCATAATGACGGGGCCCCCCTCTCAGAGGGCCAAAGCCTGCCGGGGTCGCGGGATTATTCCCTTACCGTAACCCCGGAACGTAACAGGCTATGAAGGACACCGTGGATTTTAGTCAGTAGAAGTCTGACAGTCCCTCCCGCCCTGCCCGGGGTTGGAGGACTCATTTGATGATTTTACCACGCTAAAAAAAAAAAAACCTTATACCGTAAGAATCGACATTTTTGTAGTTACCAAGTGATCGGTGCGTGCACAAGTACTTCAACAAAGCTGTACCTTATAATTACAAACGAAATCCAACGTAAACCTGCCCAGTACCTATTGCCATCACCCAAGAATAATAATAAAATAATAAATCCAGACTCCGTAGTTGGTGAGAAATTCCTAATAGAAAACCTAGAAACACTGCCTGACCCAGGAATCAGTGCTTCAGCAGTTTCGCTTGCGACCACTAGACGAAGTCTTTTTAAATACCAATTCCTGAATTTCGCCTTTAGTACGTCACTGTACCAAAATATTAATTATCATACTAGGGAACGAGAGTGGACTCAAAGTGCGGGTCCTTTGTATGAAAATTCATTCTCACCCCCTAGGGGGCGAGAGTGGACTATGTTTAGGGGTTAAGAGGAAACCAATGAGCAAATCTTTTTTTAGGGGTCGAGGGGTCGAGAGTGGACTAAACGACATATTTTATATGTTAAGATATCTGTTGTAAAATTTTAATGTTCCTTGGATATTAAATTCAGCTGTTTGCAGAACAAAACTAATACATCATACTCCTACGTGCACTGTGCAGTAATAAGACGAGGCATGGATGCCATGCCCTATACAGATTTATTCTTTTAAGTTGGCCAACAGGGGAAAATCCGAATCCTTATGAGATATGAAAAAAACTGTTTAGAAGACTTTTGCTGATTTTTATTTGAAGAATTTAGCTTTTATTGATGCTAACAATTTTGGCATTTTTTTTTGTCCACAAAATGAAATTAATAGGCCATATTTTTCTTATTGTCATTCGATTCTGTTTCATGTAAGGTTCGTTTCATCGTACGTGTAAAAAATTGAAACCGAGAAGTTGGTGTTTGTAAAATATTTTTTCATACAAATTGTGTAAACGAAAAAAGCACCAATTTGTTTTATGATAATGTTTGATTTAGTTTCATGTAAGAACAATTTCATTATATGAGCAGGAAAATATCTGGACAATAGAAGTTGGTAAAAGTAAATCTGAATTTTTGAAGTTTAAATAAATAAAACTAGGTACTATTTTATTTAATTAAAGGTAGTAACTACAACCAATGAGTAAATAAAAAAAAATGTCTTGTTAAAATCTTTCCTGAAAATACTAATGTGTTGGTCAAGTGCGGTGATTGTGGGACGCGATACTCTGAAAACTTAACCTTTTAAGTTCTAAATGGTGTTCTTACTTCTGTCTGGAGGTCAGACAATAGTCAGAACACGTTCCACCAGAAACTTGCTACCTGAAACAATAGTTCATGCGCTTAGTATGTAGTTAGAGTTCAACCAGTTGCTTTAATCAGGAACAACTCGTCCGATACTGCACGAAAACGATAGAATACAGGACAAGTTTTCACTTTCCAGAAGTTTCTCTTTATCTCTAAGTTCTGTGAGGTGACTTCCAATACTGTCTTCTTTATTTAAATATTGACACTAATGTTGGAATGGTATCATAATCATCATCAGCCTGTTAATGTTCCCACTGCTGGGGCGCAGGCCTCCTCTCTGTGAGAGGGGCTGGGCCATAATCAACCACGCGGATGCCTGAATTCGAACCTACGACCTACAACTAGTCGAATCTTTGTCATTCTACCTTGAAAATAATTTGCGTCATTGCTTGAAACGGTAGAAAACTTAAATACGGCCACAAATAGATATAATACACACGTGTAGAAGATAAAAATGTTGTCACAAGGTTAATACAACATCACGCACTTGGATAAAAAATTGTCGCTACGTCGAGGTTCACCAAAATTTGTCAAACACGATTATACGATCAGTGCTACTTGAGTTTGAGTTATGATTTGATATAATTAAGGACGTTTGAAAAACTCATGAATGGAGTCTAATAATAGTATGATTTATAAGATTAACGCAGGCAGACACAAAATGTCTGACACTCACACGCTTTCCTTTGCCTTTTTGCTAGACTACAAAACAGTACACTTATCACGAGTTTTCACTATTTTACTTTAAAGCGTCTTTCCAGTATTTACAGCGTTTCTTGTATGGAAAAATGGAACAGCGCCTCTTGTGTACGAAGAAGAAAGTAATTTTTCCTTGTTTGTCAATTTGAAAATGTCAAAGTTCCAGTTTACTATACGTCAGAATAACTGAAAACTCATGATAGTGGTACCTATTTGATTAGGTACATAGGTCCCTAAGTAAGTACATCGAAGGAAACCTCTAAGTATTCGTAAAATACATTCAATAAGAAAGACGAAGTTCAAGTTTGAAGCTCGTATGTCGTTTTAGACCTGTTAGTTCTCTACTTAAGTAGTGCTTTTAAGGGAACGAGGAAAAGCAATTACCTTCACACTGGGTAATTACAATTACGACGGTGTTTCCGTCATGCTAGTTAGTTTGCATGCTGTCTCTACGTCCCCGTACGGAACAGTGATCCTGCAACGTTGTTTAGCTATTGGTTCATTCAATTTTGAATAAGTTTTCACGATTTATTCAGTTTATAAGGTTTAGTGTGCTTTGCTTAAAGTTTAAACTTATTTGAAATGCGCTTTAGTTTGGCTTTAAAGCAACTTGGACTTAATGGTAAAGAAAATAAAGGACTAAATATATTCAAAAACAACTTGGCTATTCGGAATCCTATGTTGATGACATTAAAAAACAGGAGCGACGCCTTATCTTATGATAAGGAGCTGGATATTCACATAACCTTTCTAATAAGATTTCCATAAGGTGTTGATTCCAATATTCGTATGGATGAAAAAGTCATCGCTTTCACGATGAGTTTTCTCATAGTTTTCCTCAAAAGTGTGTACGATGAATGAACACGTGCGGGTTTCATATTTCTAAAGTTATTACGTAATTGACATGGAATATGTATTATTATAATTAATGCATTACTTTTTGGTCATTACAAGTAAATCACGAATCGATGCACGTAATATTAATTAAAGTTCTTCAGTTTCCCATAGTTTCATTATCCTAATAGAAAAAAAAGTGTCTCTCCTGAATAACATAACGGCCACACCGGAAAATCAATGTACAAATAAAAAGGAACAACACAACCCTTTGTGGTAAAACCACTGTATGTATTTGTTAGACCCACAATAAATACAGGTCGTGGAGTATAAAAATAAAATAAATTCATCGGTTTGTTCCCGTAAGGTGGAACGACAGCATAAAAATGCGGTTGACTTGTAATTGGGTTATGATCGGGCTGTGGTCAGGGTAGGCCCGAGGGACCTCCTTTATTACCCTGGATATATTTTCGGCCCGTAAGTCCAAAAGACGAAGACCAAACGAGTATTTTGTGACAATGTATACCTTAACGTTCTTTCTTTTGGCTATCAGATGTGTTGTGACAAACAAACGTAGCTTGTCTATTTACTAAATTAATTGACAATATCATAAACTTATTTACTAAACAGCTATGTCTCAAATAATTAAAGCCACGCAGGCCTATCTTCTGGTTTAAGCTGCGTTTGCTGAGGTCGGTCTGTGGATAGGTGACCATCTGTCATAGCGAGTTTCCTCCGTGCCTCGGAAAGCACATAATGCTTTTGATCCTGTATTTGATGCCGGGCAGGGCGGGAGGGACTGTCAGACTTTTACTGACTAAAATCTACGGTGTCCTTCAATAGCCTGTTAGGTTCCGGGGTCACGGTAAGGAAATAATCCCGCGACCCCGGCAGGCTTTGGCCCTCTGAGAGGGGGACCCCGTCAGTGAGCTGATGCTCTTTGAGGCGCGCGTGGGACACAACGCGCCGTCATGGTCCATGGTCGGGCAGCGAGTTGCCCTTTACTCGCTGCCCGCATGCCTTTGATCCCGGCTGTCATTAACATAATTATCATTGACAGTCGTTAATCACAGTCAGAAGCTCGTAAGTCTGACAACCAGTCTTACCATGGGGTATCATATTACCCAGTTACTGGGCTGTGGACGTCCGGTAAGCAGTTGCTCCATGTGAAATACTGATATCCAGCTGCATCTGGTTTGACTGAGAGCCGACCCCAATATAGTTGAGAAAATGCTGGGCAGATGATAAGAGGACAGCTAAGTATTCGTTGTTCTATTCATAAGTATTATAAGCCACCAATACGCGATGTTTTTTTTTATTATAAGTCTTCGCTGCCCCTGATGTACTCGAATTCCTTCTATGAACTCCTTTTCCGACTCGCCATAACCAGGTGTAAACTACACTTCATAAATCTAGATAGATTTCCAAAGATAAAACCCCAAAACACATGGCATTTATTTTTGGGTCCTTAGTAACCCATTCCTCCTAGAAAGCCTGTTATTATCCTCACGTTCTAACCCGTCAAATGCATACGGCGTTCAGCAACTATTAATAACGGTTTTAATAATACCCATTACAAAACGTTTACGTTACAATACTCGAATGTACCAAGTATAAGCTCGGACGTGTATTTTTTATCGATTTCTCATGTTGCGTTAAAAGGGCTCATTTGGTTTTATTGTATGAAATGGATGGAAGTATAATTTGCATTGAGCCTGTGGTCACGCACACGGGGGGGCGTTTCCTTTTTTTATTGTTCGGGTTCTTAGGCTTTCGTCGTAGCTTTAATGCGGGGGGTGGTTCACCCACCTGGATAGAGTCGCGAACGGTTAAAAGCTGTCAACTATACATGGCTACTTTGTTTCAGTGAAGGGTAGGTATTATTTTTAATTGCTTCATTTTGGAACCCTTCTATTTTAGGCAAGTTCGCACAACATCTCGGTCGATGGATTTCATTAAGTTTTTTCACGGAATCAAAGCCTGTTTATGAAGATTTTTGATTTGATGTTTGACCAGTACACTTTAGCATGAGACTTAATATTCACAGTATCACACTACTATTATTTCCTGTTTTAGTACGGTAATAAAGCCACCGCTATGCTCTTTAAAATAAATAAGGTAGTTAAACTATATTTCACAATTTTACGCAATAAAAATTGCAAATAAATTTAAATTATTCATCAACTAAACTCGGGACTCGTATAATATTATGCTACTAAACGAATTATATTATATAAATAAAACGTTATATTATTCAAATGCTGTTCTAACTAAATAAAATAAGAGTAGAGTTACAGGTAAAACGTTTAATTAGTTTTCTACCTTCCGTTTTCCCGACTAACAATGCTATTAGCAGAAGAGCAAAACAAAATTATTTGCAAGAAAAAAACTTCTCTGTGCATTTTTGCCACACATTTCCGCCACACCGTGCCTCATTATTTACGGATTATGGTAAACAAAAGATTACAATATAATCAAAGATCAGCGAGTCCATAGTACGCCGTATATCAAATAAAAGCAATAATAGATAATATCGCAGCATTAGCTACTTATTATCGAGGGTGGGCCCACTATCATGGACATCACGATTCTGAAGGAAAAACTCGGGATAAGTATAGAAGAAAGAAGGAGGAAGAAGCCTCATTAGACGTGGATGAGGAAAAAATATTCGTGAGAGGAATGCCATTATTATGTTCTCAAAGATTGCACCGTATTCATTATGTACTTTGTCACAAATGTCGAGTTAAGATTAGAAAAATAGTACACAAACTGTGTTTTGTGATTTTCCAAAATGCAGTGCCTTTTTTTATTGTGGTAAAATCATCAAATGAGTCCTCCCACCCAGGGCAAAGCGGCAGGGTCTGTCAGACTTGTACTGACTAGAATCCAGGGTGTCCTTCAATAGCCCTTTACATTCCAGAGTCACGGTAATTTTATTAGACCCGCGACCCCGCAAGCTTTGGTCCTCTAAAGGGGGGCCCCGTCATCATGTTGACACTCTTTGAGGCGTGCGTGGAACAACCTGGGCGGACATGGCCCATGTTCGGACAGCGAGTCGCCCAAGAATGCAGTGCCTTAGGTATCAATTCATAGCACAGGATTATTATTACAGTAAAATTGTTATCTGAGATAGCATTACTGCCATTACTCTGGTTAAACTTGAAATGTGTTTGACCAGGCACAATGTTTGCAAGATTTCTTTTGACTTCACATTTATTGCTTTCTCTTTTTAACTTCTGCGACTTACATCATGAAATGAGAACCCCTTTTTTAACCGGCTTTTAAACAGGTTTTTAAAATGTATATACCTAGTTCATGAGCTGGACTTAAAATGAAAACTAGGCCAGGTTTTAAGTTAGACACAAACTTATAAGTCCAAAATATTAAAAATGTCTAAAATAAAGTGACCCGAAATGGTCAGTAGGTCAAAGACAAAGCTTAAAACGTTCACAAATAGATCGCAAAACCAGCAAACATGTTTGAAAAATATAACATGTACTTTTAGACTCATTTTGAAAAAAAAAACTTGAGAGGTGTCAAGGGACACCCGGATGGAACGAAGTTACTGTACACACTCAACAAAAATAATCGTCGCGACGCCACTCCACTCCACTACACTCCACTCCCTTTCGCAACGCACGATAAGGAACTTCGTTCCAAAAAGTGTCGTGACAACTTTTCGTAAGATTTTTTTCCGTCTAGCCCCCTTTCACAACGCGCGATAAGGAACTTCGTTCCAAAAAAGACAGTTTGGTTTATCAGCCACAGCTTTTCTGCAAGCAAGTAAATCAGTCTTTAAAATATGTTTATTTTAAATATTAGGGTTTAAAACGGGATATTTACCATGTTTATTATTTGTTTTGAGTTTCCGATATTTCGGCACTGTTGCAAGCACCATGATCACGGATGAACTGAAGTTATTGCGGGTAGATGTTATGAGCAGACAAATCGGTCTACCCTCCGTCTCGTTCGTTTTTTGCGTTCGACTCCACTACCATTGTCACTAGTCTCACTCACAACACGATATTGTTCCCGACACACAAAACTCACTGTATCTGCTCGCGAAGTAGTTACCGTGTTTTTTGGGTTTTTACACAATTGGACCACTGGGTTCCAGGCCCTCGACAGTTGAAACCCATCCTCACGATTGAAATTTTTTATATTTCGTAATTTCAATCGCTTCACGAACCAATCTCGGTATGTAGTGGCGTTCTGTCGAGATGACCTGAGGGTTATGTAACTCGATCCAGTGGTTAGGACCCGATTCCAATAGATGTTGAGCTATTGCTGATTTTTGGATATCGTTGTTTTTCACTGCCCTAATGTGTTCCGATATTCTGCAAGCTACAGTTCGCTTAGTCTGCCCGATATACGCCTTTCCACAGCTGCAGTCTACTTTATAAACACCGGGTTTCTCCAACGGGAAGTTGTCCTTCGGTGAACGCAACATTTGAGACACCTTCTTGAATGGAGTGAAGATAATCTTTACGGCATACTTTCTAAGAATGTTTGCAACCTTATCTGTCACTCCCTTCACGTATGGCAAAAACGCTGGTTGTCTCTCAACCTCGCACTTCCGGTGTTTATGTCCAGTTTTATGCCTGCGCTGTTCAATTTTTACCGTATAGCCATTCCTCTGTAGGACCTTCTGTACGTGTGCTAGCTCACCTCGTAAATGTTCTTCGTCACATAAATCATATGCGCGGTTTGTGAGTGACGTCACTACAGAGTTCAGCTGTTTGGGATGGTGGTGTGAATCAGCGTGTAGGTATCGATCCGTATGAGTAGATTTTCGGTAGACTGAATGCCCCAGAGAACCAATCAGTACGTACCTGTATCTTCACGTCCAAGAAAGGAATTGTACTCTCGTTTTCCATCTCATAGGTAAAATTAATTTTGCTATGTATGCTGTTTAGGTGTGACAAGCATACTTTTGCATCTTCTTCATCTCCTTCAATTATAGCAAAAACGTCATCCACATACCTCTTCCACAGTTTGATAGGTGTGAGTGCAGTGGAGATAGCCAGTTCTTCAAAATGCTCCATCCAAATATTGGCTACCACCGGAGCTACTGGACTGCCCATAGCTACACCATCAATCTGCAGGTAGTACTGGCCTTGGTAGATGAAGTAGCAGGTAGACAAACAGTGATGTAATAACTTAATGTATTCTACCGGGATGTTGTTTTCTTGCAATTTCACCTTAACTACCTCCATTCAGTCCACCACTGGTACGTTTGTAAATAAGAACTCAACGTCGAAACTGACCATTGCATCATTTGGTTGGAGTTCTATGGATTGCAGGATATCTATGAAATGCCGAGAGTCTCTTACGTAAGACGTTGAGTGCCCAACTAGTGGTTGAAGCACACAAGCCACATGCTTCGCTAGGTCATACGTGGGTGAGTCAATCTGACTGACTATCGGACGTAATGGAACACTCTGCTTGTGTACTTTTGGCAAACCATATAGTTTTGGTGGCTGTACATTTCTGGGACGGAGCAAGTATTTTACCGTATCTTCAGGAATCACATGTTGACACTCTTTTATCATTTTGCATGTACTCCGATGTGTTCGTGCCGTCGGGTTGTAGTTCACTCGCTTGTAGGTATTTACGTCACTCAATAAATCACGGATCTTCTCATCATATTTAGTGACGTTCATGACCACAGTGGCATTCCCTTTGTCCGCTTTAAGTGTTAGTACGTTCTCATCATTACGAAGGTCACGTAGTGCGGCTAGCTCATCAACGGTGATATTCTGTGAAAAAAAAGAGAAAGTATGCCGTAAAGACTATCTTCACTCCATTCAAGAAGGTGTCTCAAATGTTGCGTTCACCGAAGGACAACTTCCCGTTGGAGAAACCCGGTGTTTATAAAGTAGACTGCAGCTGTGGAAAGGCGTATATCGGGCAGACTAAGCGAACTGTAGCTTGCAGAATATCGGAACACATTAGGGCAGTGAAAAACAACGATATCCAAAAATCAGCAATAGCTCAACATCTATTGGAATCGGGTCCTAACCACTGGATCGAGTTACATAACCCTCAGGTCATCTCGACAGAACGCCACTACATACCGAGATTGGTTCGTGAAGCGATTGAAATCACGAAATATAAAAATTTCAATCGTGAGGATGGGTTTCAACTGTCGAGGGCCTGGAACCCAGTGGTCCAATTGTGTAAAAACCCAAAAAACACGGTAACTACTTCGCGAGCAGATACAGTGAGTTTTGTGTGTCGGGAACAATATCGTGTTGTGAGTGAGACTAGTGACAATGGTAGTGGAGTCGAACGCAAAAAACGAACGAGACGGAGGGTAGACCGATTTGTCTGCTCATAACATCTACCCGCAATAACTTCAGTTCATCCGTGATCATGGTGCTTGCAACAGTGCCGAAATATCGGAAACTCAAAACAAATAATAAACATGGTAAATATCCCGTTTTAAACCCTAATATTTATAATAGTGACCATGTCAGTTTAAAAACTTATATCGCGAACCGGTACGGGCCGGATTGTGTTAAAATTGTAAAACATCTTGAACGCGCGCGGAAAAGTGTGGTTGCTTGGATGAGTCATTAACGTTTCTGATAAAATGCAGGGACGCGGACGTTATCCCTGTGTGTGTGAGACTAAAACCTCGTCTGGACATCCACGGCTCCGCGAGTATTCTACGGAACGCGAGTGTTAAGTTGTTGCGTAAGGTCATCCGTAACACCAGATGCCAATTGGATGTGATTCGTCGTGAGTTGTATAACGTACACCAGGAGTGCAGTGCTCGGATGATGTCAAGTGATTTTGATGTTTGCGACCGTGTTACCTACTTACAAGCCCAACGCACACGCGAAATCAGTGCAGCACGTAAGCAACAAAAATTCGAAACACTTATTCAAAAACAAAAGCCGGTGAGTCCCTACTATGAAAACTCACAAGTTACTCGCACGGTTGTAAATTTGTCCAACAAAGAATTGTCACCAAGTGTTTTGAAAATACTTGAGAGAGGGTTGAACTTTGCTCCTACTCCAAAACGCATACCTTATGAACAGGTGATTGGAAGTGTGGAGGAGGTGATTAGACGGAACATGATACCAGCGAGTGATGCTGAAGTGCTGAGGCAAGATACCGCTGTAGCGTTACGTCACGCTAAACCTCCGTCACAGAATATCACCGTTGATGAGCTAGCCGCACTACGTGACCTTCGTAATGATGAGAACGTACTAACACTTAAAGCGGACAAAGGGAATGCCACTGTGGTCATGAACGTCACTAAATATGATGAGAAGATCCGTGATTTATTGAGTGACGTAAATACCTACAAGCGAGTGAACTACAACCCGACGGCACGAACACATCGGAGTACATGCAAAATGATAAAAGAGTGTCAACATGTGATTCCTGAAGATACGGTAAAATACTTGCTCCGTCCCAGAAATGTACAGCCACCAAAACTATATGGTTTGCCAAAAGTACACAAGCAGAGTGTTCCATTACGTCCGATAGTCAGTCAGATTGACTCACCCACGTATGACCTAGCGAAGCATGTGGCTTGTGTGCTTCAACCACTAGTTGGGCACTCAACGTCTTACGTAAGAGACTCTCGGCATTTCATAGATATCCTGCAATCCATAGAACTCCAACCAAATGATGCAATGGTCAGTTTCGACGTTGAGTCCTTATTTACAAACGTACCAGTGGTGGACTGTATGGAGGTAGTTAAGGTGAAATTGCAAGAAAACAACATCCCGGTAGAATACATTAAGTTATTACATCACTGTTTGTCTACCTGCTACTTCATCTACCAAGGCCAGTACTACCTGCAGATTGATGGTGTAGCTATGGGCAGTCCAGTAGCTCCGGTGGTAGCCAATATTTGGATGGAGCATTTTGAAGAACTGGCTATCTCCACTGCACTCACACCTATCAAACTGTGGAAGAGGTATGTGGATGACGTTTTTGCTATAATTGAAGGAGATGAAGAAGATGCAAAAGTATGCTTGTCACACCTAAACAGCATACATAGCAAAATTAATTTTACCTATGAGATGGAAAACGAGAGAACAATTCCTTTCTTGGACGTGAAGATACAGGTACGTACTGATTGTTCTCTGGGGCATTCAGTCTACCGAAAATCTACTCATACGGATCGATACCTACACGCTGATTCACACCACCATCCCAAACAGCTGAACTCTGTAGTGACGTCACTCACAAACCGCGCATATGATTTATGTGACGAAGAACATTTACGAGGTGAGCTAGCACACGTACAGAAGGTCCTACAGAGGAATGGCTATACGGTAAAAATTGAACAGCGCAGGCATAAAACTGGACATAAACACCGGAAGTGCGAGGTTGAGAGACAACCAGCGTTTTTGCCATACGTGAAGGGAGTGACAGATAAGGTTGCAAACATTCTTAGAAAGTATGCCGTAAAGACTATCTTCACTCCATTCAAGAAGGTGTCTCAAATGTTGCGTTCACCGAAGGACAACTTCCCGTTGGAGAAACCCGGTGTTTATAAAGTAGACTGCAGCTGTGGAAAGGCGTATATCGGGCAGACTAAGCGAACTGTAGCTTGCAGAATATCGGAACACATTAGGGCAGTGAAAAACAACGATATCCAAAAATCAGCAATAGCTCAACATCTATTGGAATTGGGTCCTAACCACTGGATCGAGTTACATAACCCTCAGGTCATCTCGACAGAACGCCACTACATACCGAGATTGGTTCGTGAAGCGATTGAAATCACGAAATATAAAAATTTCAATCGTGAGGATGGGTTTCAACTGTCGAGGGCCTGGAACCCAGTGGTCCAATTGTGTAAAAACCCAAAAAACACGGTAACTACTTCGCGAGCAGATACAGTGAGTTTTGTGTGTCGGGAACAATATCGTGTTGTGAGTGAGACTAGTGACAATGGTAGTGGAGTCGAACGCAAAAAACGAACGAGACGGAGGGTAGACCGATTTGTCTGCTCATAACATCTACCCGCAATAACTTCAGTTCATCCGTGATCATGGTGCTTGCAACAGTGCCGAAATATCGGAAACTCAAAACAAATAATAAACATGGTAAATATCCCGTTTTAAACCCTAATATTTATAATAGTGACCATGTCAGTTTAAAAACTTATATGTTTATTTTACTTTGAAATCTTTGTATTGTAAATTAATACCCATTTTAAATCTAGCAGAATAGTTTTAGGTAGGATTTTTTGCAAAAAATATTTTTAACTGATACTGATGACGGATGCTCTGTATGCTTGCACTAGTGAAGTTTACATTCGGACTTAGGAACCTACATACTTTTTCCGCTGTCAACCAATCTTAAAGTTCTTGTCTTCCAAATCAGGACATGTAAGTATCTCAATGTCCAATTAATAATACTGTGTGCACTTGTGGCGTGTGCTAATAAACGTTTTTTCTTTCTTTCTTCAAATCATCACTACATAATTATTATAAAATAAAACAAAGTCTCTTCCCGCTGCCTGTCTGTTTGTATACTAGATCTTTAAAACTCCGCAACGGATTTTGATGTACCTAGTTTCTTCTAATAGATAAATTGATTGAAAAGAAAGGTTTTTAAGAATAGAACATGCATAATATAGTAGAGATTGCACCCGTGCCGAAATGGGACAGATAGACAGACGCTAGTGCCCTATAACACATTGCCATATTATACCTTTAAATGTTCAGCTTCAATTATCAGTGAAGCTAATGCGCAGGATTTTTTGGCAGCCATCCCAAAATTCATGGCAGGCACCACAGTCACCCCACGTGTAAAATTTTCCTTTAAAAATCTCAGAGTTTTACAACATGGTACGTTTCTCACGTGAAAATATGTGGCCCGTTTTTCTTGGCGTTATATTTCGGTATTGAGAAACAAGTATTTTTATACTCATTTGTTGTCTAAGAAGACCATTTTTAATTTCGAAAGGAAACATCTTTTTCTGCTCATCACATTAGCTAGATTTGGACATTCATTTATCACCACTGGTAAATTCTAAAGGCGATTTATGCATAAAAAGAACCAATTGAAAATTGTCTCGGATTGTTTTACTTTCGCTTCTGAAATATTTCCATAGACGTTACGTTTACGCTGTGTATTGTCAAAACGGTCAAATGCGGCTTGTAGACAAAAACATGATCTATTTAATGAATAGTCTAATATAATACAAAAACCGTTAGGTGGAACGACGCAATGAAAGGCGTATACTCTGTGAGATAAATTATATTTTGGACTGAATCCTGCGGTCGGCGCCGGCGGCGAGTAGGTAGGTTACCTACTATGCACTAATATCAATGTTAATCTACCTACGTCACAAATAGAATATAATTTCATCAAATATTTTACGTCAATAAAGACTGAAATACCTACTCGTCTTAAATTTTGCTAAAATTGAAATACAAAACGGAACAAAAAAGCTGACTCATCATTAATGGAATCCACTTTCTTAGCCGGTAACTAAATTATGAACAAAAATGTATTTAGACGTCATTAGCCCCAAAGCAAAGCCGGACTAAGCTGATTACTGCCCACTGACCTTTTAAATACAAGCTTAACGCCGAAACCTGACCTGAACGAAAATTAATAAGGCAAATAATTATTACTTGCTATGATGAAATCACTGGGCAAAAGGAAATAAAAGTCAAATTACTTTAAATATCCCAAGATTTCTGACATAATAATTGGCTTCAAATGAGTCTTTATAGTTAAATGAAAATTGACAGCTATTAAATGAACGTAAAAACATTTCCTAATGAATTCTTAATTAGTCGGTATTTGCTAGTCGTATTCAATTGATTTTTGTAACTCAGTTGTGGAATAAAAGATTAACACGTTTTGTCTCTACGTTATAAATTAATGGTAAAACTTGATTTACGAGTAGGTATGTAGGTACCTTGTGTGGTTTTGATTTATTACTTGATTTTTATTGGGTTTGAAAAAGATGGTCCGTCTGTAATCTGTACTATTTCTACTAGAAAGTAATTGGAAATAATAGCATAGAAGAGAATATACTTTATTGCACACCAAAAACGTTACACATCTGTTTTATAAATTTCTAATTCTAGGGTTACAATGGCGGTCTAATCGCTAATAGCGATATCTTCCAGACAACCTGTTAGTGATCTACGGATTTAAAAATAAAAGGTAATTTATAGTAGTTGTGATAAAATAAATAATATTGCCAATTATATGCGCCAAATAATCTCGTGGTGTTCACGCATGAAAACTCGATCAACTCACAAGAAAAAACAAACAAAACCCTACTCCCACACACATATAATTCAATTTTACAGTTCCCATTTGAACAGCAATCGGAGCGCAAAACAAACGCAGTAAAAGTCATTATGATCATATCGCATCGCAGATTTTTGTGCCGGCACAACACACACAGTTGGCAAGCCTTGCTTTATATAACGAGACACAAGCCCGATTGTTTCGCTCACAGGAATTATACGAATGTTTTAAATATCTCTCGAGGTGCTCGTGTACGTTATGTTCGTGTTGAAACACGTCAAGGCACCAGGGGAGCATTATTTCAAAGAGTTTGTGAACAGGGTTGTAAACCACTAACGACTGCCCGACCGCGATAATGAATTCACTCTACACTCCAAACGCCACCGCACATTTGAATCTAACGAGGAGCTCAAAATATTTACGAAATATGTAGGTTGGAGGCATATTTCACTAGAAAACTGCGACCCAAATGGTACCAAACAAATTAGTTTTGTAAATATAACACTACACGCACTTTGTGTAGTCGTAATTATGTACCTATAACTTGTAAACATAACGGACCCACATTATGGGTGAAACTGAAGTATAATTTGAAATTTGTTAGTCCTTCTGATTTGTAACCAAAATAATTAAATGAATATGATTTGACTCGTAAAAGGCTAGGTCAGACGGTGTCGTTCATGGATGTCCTCTTGGATAAGTGAATACTGTTACTGATATTTACAGACGCTAGCACATCTGCTTACCTCAACCTGTCAAACTTTAATAGATTTTCAACCTTATTACAATAGTGGAAGCTTAATTTTCGATTGGTAAAATTGTACGGATTCGGGTAGGTTGACCTGCCTGCGTCTGTACATTTTTAAAGTACAAAAAACATTAGGACCAATCAATCATGCGATACAATCAATGTCAAAATGAGACACACATTCCGTGCTTCAATAAAACCTATGTAAAAAACCTCCGAAAAAGACACGCTTAAGAAAAATGTAATATTACCTACTCGTATCTGTCAAAGTATCGTTTATTTGTCCCGTAGATCAGAATCTATCACTGCACCTCCCGCTGAGCTCATATATCATATATTATGTGATAGATATTACTACGACACGAACCGCTTTCCTTTCCAGAATTATATGCCTTCGTCTTTTTGTAGGAAAAATAATCAATTTACAGTATCAACGGGACACGTACGTACAATAAGCCCCTTCGTACACATGACGATGCAAGTCTCCGATGCCTTACGACTTTGGTATCCATTGTCACGTGCCTATGAACGAAACTCTATGGATTTATGTTGCGATAGTCACTTGGATACTAAAGTCGTAAGGTATCGGAGACTTGCGTCGCCTGGTGTTCGAAGGGGCTTATTCTTTTTTGCGTGTTAAAATCATCAAATGAGCCCCGCCACCCAGGGCAGGGCGGGAGGGACTGTCAGACTTGTACTGACTAAAATCCACGGTGGCCTTCATTAGCCCTTTACGTTCCGGGTCACGGTAATGGAATAAGTCCCGCGACACCGGTAGACTTTGGCCCTCTAGAGGGGGGCGCCCCGTCATCTTGCTGACGCTCTTTGAGGCGCGCGTGGAACACAACGCGCCGTATGGCCGGGCGTCGAGTTGCCCGTTACTCGCCGCCCACATGCTCGCGCCTACGGTGGCCGGAGATCGTATTGCGACGTCCGACACCGTGGGCGAGTACCACTGTGGCTGGTGCGGAGGGAGGACGCTGTCCTCTATCTCTAACGGCCCGCCTCCTCCTTCGCGAGCATAACTGCTTCGCAGAAGGAGGCGACCGCTTCCCACTGCGTCTCACCCCGCAGCATAGCGTACAAAGGAGCTTACGGAACTTTTCGTCGTGTACCGATAAATCGGAAACAAAGAAATTAAGCATTTTTCTTTTTCTATCAAAGTCAAATCATTTATTCCAATTAGGCCATCAAAGAGGCACTTTTGAACGTCGATATTTAAATTTAAAGGGAATAGGAAGGGGGGGGATTGATTCTACACCCACCACAATTCGCTAAGGTAGGTTATATGGAGAAGAATGGAACGCTAGAATAGTTTAATTTTTTCATTACCCACACTCGAGGTTTTGTCCGTTGTGGGTGTGTTTACAAACATATAAAGTCACTTACAGATACAGCCTGGGAGCTAGGTCTGCTATTTTTAATAAATTCACCATTCCCACACGATCCCTTTGTGATTTTGCTAAAAGTTCGTCTCGTTAATCCGACAAATTCAGTCGGTCGGTCAATGTTCTCGTAATAGAATTGTGTTTTATTGACATTTGAACATTTATTCATGCCAGATTTTATTCGTACACGTTTAATTTTTTTAGTGTTAAAGGCAATTTGAAGTATTCAAGAGTTCGTAAGTCGTTTTTATGGCATTTCTTTCAATGGGGCGTGAGTGGTTGACCATTGGAATCCTGTACTTGCAATTAATTATTCCGTGTGAGAATCCAACCTGGGGTATGAGGTGTAATAGTCAATCGCTCAGCAGTACTGCCACATTTTCTGACCATAAGCTTTTAGTTTTTCTAGGTAAAAATTACTTGTAGTAAAATGAGTTTATTTTGGTTTATTTTCATCATTAGCCTGCTTTTGTCAAAAGTTTTTTTTATATGTTGCTAATTTTGCTAGGTACATATTTTCTTTATGCAATTCTAAATTACTTACTATGCCAGAATCAGAAAATTGAAAAGAAGTAAACTTTTTTTATTTACGAGTAAATACAATCTGAAGGCACATGTTCGATTCGGCACCCGGGTTATGTTTTTGTAACTAATTAAAAAAAAAAATTGAGACACGACCTAAATACAACTTTAATATTAAAGTTCCAAGTTATATAACGTTTCACGTTCGACCGTTTAATGCCGTTGTTTTTTACTTGTATGAAGTAAAAAGAACAGCTCTAAAGCTATTGTCAAACAGACACGCGTGACGAACGCGAAGCGAGGCGTTTTTGTTTGTAATGTATGGAATTGTTTGAAGCCTGTCACATAGAATATCGGATCGCTTTCGCATTTTTATATGACATGATTCGGTTCGGTTCGCTATCGCTTGTCTGTTTGACAAAGGCATAAACGTTTCTAATACAGTCGGTCACGTTCTGACGTACATGCGAACTCAAGTATAGAGAAACCTTTACAGATAACTTTCAGGAAACACGAAAATAGAAATGCTTTTTTATTATTAAAATCCTTGGAACTGTTAATATATTACCCAGGATATTAGTTAGTTACAGGAAATGTTGGTACTATTTATAGATGCGAAACTTTGTGGAGATGGAAGGATGCTTCTTACTCTTTCACACAAAAAATACTGAATAGATCTGACTGAAAACACATAGGATGTAGTTTATAACCTGGATTGACACAAAGGATAAAATTTATCCCGTTATTACTTACCGACGTTACATTTATTTAATTTTAGAGTTACGGGCGATGCCGCTGGCAACAGCTTTTACGTCATAAATTGCAATTCAAGGACCGATTTTTGAGAAAGGAGGTTTTTGTAAAATAAAACATTTATATTCAGGTAGCCTCTGCCCTAAAGGAATGACTCAATTGGTCCCACCCCTTGGGTCAAGTTACGCTTCGTTGATTTTTTAACAGGAAAAACCATTATCATTTCATCTTATCATTGTTAATTCAAAAATTTCTACAAGAGATGCGTAGGTAGGGGTCGGGTTTATTTTCTTTTATTATAGGAAATTTTATTATGAGTACGTCTACTGAATGTCCTGTGGGTTTAAAACGCCCAGTTAGAAATATTACAAATGATTCACGTCATGAACAAATAACCAATGGTATTGTTGGAATGGGATTCCTTTTTTTGCGTAATTTCTTATTTGTTCTAACACCCTTTGGCTGTTACTGCAAAAGAAAATAACTGTTTCGACAAACATGTCTAGAAGTAGCTAATAGTTAAGTCTGGTCTGTGTCTTTGTATATCTGAGTTTCTATGCATGTAAAGGCACCCACGAATCCCACGGGCTAGGAGAAACAGAGTCGAAAGTTCCTCAATACCCGGTGAAAAGGAAGGTATCTTCCGACCAGACGGTGCTGTGTCTGGTGCGCTTTCTACCCGACATTCGTAGTCGGAATATTCTATGTTTTTTAAATTCGCTGTTAATTCTGATTGCGCGATGTATACATCATAGTTGCTCCGTTGCTTCATAGTTGGCGCGAGTGTAGGAAGTGGCAATGGGCTGGTCATGTCCGCCGCAGAACCGACGGCAGGTGGAGTAGGAAGGTTCTCGAATGGAGACCGCGTGTAGGTAAGCGTATAGTGGGACGCACCCCGGCAAGATGGACCGATGACTTGAAGAAGGTGGCTGGCAGTGGCTGGATGAAAAAAGCAGGAGACCGTGCGCTGTGGCGTTCCCTGAGAGGCCTATGTCCAGCAGTGGACTGCAATAGGCTGAAATGATGAATGATGATGACAGTGTGGGGCAACGATTTATTTAAAAAAAAAGAAACATAATAGGAATATTGCTGAAAGTGGCCGTTATAGACCCTTTGCACATTCTTTGTTTTGCTCGCGAGTTCACCGCGATTGTACAAAGGTTCATATTTAAAGCCAGGACCACATAGCTGGCCAACAATCAACGGCTTCGCCTTCATTAAGCTTTTATTGTTTTGAATTTAAAGTTGTGTAGTAAATTAATTCATGGAACACAGTTTCGAAAGAAGGGTGCATATTTATAAGTCCTTTTTGTTTAATTTTTATAAAGTTAAAAGCCTTTTTCCTGTTAAATGAAAACTTCAATAATGTATGACATTTTGCTTCGTTTTCGTTCTAATTACCTGGGGGTCTACTTTTTATCTATGTGAACCAAGACACGGGTACAGATACGGATGTACCAACGTAACTAAAGTCAATTTTACGGACGGATAATACCGCCACGTCGTCCGTTTGACGCAGCTCTAATGTCAATGCATCAAATTGTATAAAAAATGTAGTATCAAGAATTTTCTGCAGATCATGAGTGATGGTAGAGGTAGAGCGGTGTCTGAGGAGCTGTCAAAATTATAATATCCGGCGTCGAAAACGTCCGTAACTAAAGCTGAAACCCATGGTTTCGTGCTTAAAGACCCGTCGTACTAGACCCCCTGACACGGAAAACGTGATTAAAAATACAGAAAAAAAAGCGTAAATTTTCCGATGTTTTTGCAAAAAAATGCGTTCTACTCGACGGAAAAAGAGCGCCCGTTATGCAATTAAACCTCGCAGATAAACTCGTTACATTTTAAGGGGTATTAAAATTCCTGACGACTTGTGAAGGACGTGACGCGGTATTTTTCCGGAACTCTTAAAAAATACTTGGAAAAAGTCGACGTGATAATATGCGACGGTCAATTAATTAATGTAAAACCGTACGTTTTCAACATACTAGTAGTACTAAGTCTATGTCGTGATTTTTAAGCTAATTATGTTATTGTTGCTCGACGTGGACGAACATTACTAGAGTTGTGGCGACTGTGACTTTGGCGCTCTGGCCGATTAGTCGGCTGCAAAAGGGCCAACTTGCTACGCAAGGCAATCGGTCAGTCCAGTTCTGGGGCTGTTGAAAATGTCAGTGTGTGTTTCATTTGTTTTAAGAGCCTGTACTACCTCAAATGGCTTAGCAGAAACCTGTGATACGTCGAAAATACTACAGCATTAATTTTGAAATAAATAAATGGTAAAGTTGAGGATTAATGTTAGGTCTTATGTTTGGCGAAAACATGATTCCATAAAATTTTCTCGATAGAAAAAAATCCCAAAGTTACCTCTAAATTGAACAATAAAACGCTGGCAATCAGAAAATACTTAAAATTAGATCATGAAACTTTTTATACTAACTGAACTAACTATAATGCAGGTCTTATGTTATTCACTTTTTTGAATTTCCTTTTTTTTTCGCCGTAAAATAAATAGATTTGCGTGTAGACAGCTAAAAGAAAGAGCAAGCAATAGTGCGTGGTACGTGCAAGTGCGAGCGAGTAAGATTATGCTGAGGTACTATAGACCCTTAAGCAACAATTTCACGTATTATAATATTTCTATTGAATTCAAATACGAACCTACTTATAACAAGGGAAGAGACCGATGGTCGCGGGACTAACGAATTACCGTGACCCCGGAACGTTAAAGGCTTTTGAAGGACACCGTGGATTTTAGTCGGTACGAGTCTGACAGTCCCTCCCTCTCCACCCTGGGTGGGATGACTCATTTGATAATTTTGCCCGGATAAAAAAAAAGTGAAGAGACCGATTCGTAGGTTACATATTAAACAGAAAAGCGAATTATGAGTTAAAAATATGAACATTAAGGGGCAGGTCTTGTAAAGTTCACGCGCGCCGAATTATTTGCGTAACTTTGTTTGTGATTTTTGAACAAAATAGTGCAATAGCTTGAAATATTATTATTGCACAAAATTAACCATAATATAAGTAACGGCTAGTTATTTTTTTAAAGTTGATTTAAGTAGATTATATTAGGTAAATCAAGCGTTCAAAACAGCTCTTTCCTGCGCAACGTCATTTCGAGTTACGTTGGTGCACTCAATCTGAGACAATGAAGAATTTATTTAAAAATCTGATCAGCGCATAATGACCGCAATATCCTCGTCTTCAAACTGCGCTGATTAGTTTTTTATATTTATCTTCCATTTTCTTAATTAAGATGGCAGAATATCATCAAAATTCTCGGATTTCATCTCTTAATAAATGGTTTTTTTCATAGGAACTATGCATCGTAGGTATGTAATATTACATTATCTTGATGTCAACAGATCAATAAAGCAAATTCAAAAAAAAAAATTGTACCTAAAGCGCTTTTTTTTAACAATAAAAAATATCTCAAATAACCTCTCAAAAAGTGTTTATAAACGAGAATTGCAAGAGAAATTCCTTAGTGGCCGGTGGACGGCCGGAGCGATTGGACGTGAGGTCCACGACGAATTTTTGTTGGTCCCTCTCGCTCGCACCTTCTCTCGCTCTAACGGTGATGACGCGCAGTTACGCATCTCAGGTTGCTCTACTTTATTATGTTAAAATATATTTTTTAACCGACGGAAAAAAAGGAGGAGGTTCTCAATTTGACATGTATATATTTTTTATTTTTTTTTATTTATGACCATTCTTTACTTTCTCTAAGGTGGTCCAATATCAAAAAATCTTTTTTTTTTGTTGGACATAGTTTATCTGAAAGTTGGTCCCATTTAAATATCAAAATT
Organism: Agrotis segetum; assembly: GCA_036375495.1. Taxonomy (NCBI): domain Eukaryota; kingdom Metazoa; phylum Arthropoda; class Insecta; order Lepidoptera; family Noctuidae; genus Agrotis; species Agrotis segetum. The sequence goes on from JAQSVV010000150.1 coordinate 445,332, forward strand.
AAACTCGGCCTATAGGGGTAGAAAAAGAGGAATTAATTGTCAAATTTCCTACAGAATTTTCAGTTGTGAACCGATTATTGTTAAAAGATATGGAGAAGTAACTAAACAAGTTGGAGCGAATTCCGACCTTATTGACATTTAAAATTTAGTTTGTTTTTTCTCACTTTCACGATCGCTAACATTGCTCCTGCATTAAAATCCGGTGTTTGCATAAATGTCAGTAAGGTCGAAAATAGTTTGAACATGTTTTTTAAATTGCTTAACGATAGCAAGTTAAAAAACAGCTTCAAGCGATTTTCGCCCTTATTGACATTTAAAATTTAGTTTGTTTTTTCTCACTTTCACGTTCGCTAACATTGCTCCTTCATTAAAATTCGGTTTTCGCATAAATGTCAATAAGGTCGAAAATCGCTTGAAGCTGTTTTTTTAACTTGCTATCGTTAAGCAATTTAAAAAACATGTTCAAACTATTTTCGACCTTATTGACATTTAAAATTTAGTTTGTTTTTTCTCACTTTCACGTTCGCTAACATTGCTCCTTCATTAAAATCCGGTTTTGCATAAATGTCAATAAGGTCGAAAATCGCTTGAAGCTGTTTTTTTAACTTGCTATCGTTAAGCAATTTAAAAAAACATGTTCAAACTATTTTCGACCTTATTGACATTTAAAATTTAGTTTGTTTTTTCTCACTTTCACGTTCGCTAACATTGCTCCTTCATTAAAATCCGGTTTTTGCATAAATGTCAATAAGGTCGAAAATCGCTTGAAGCTGTTTTTTTAACTATCTATCGTTAAGCAATTTAAAAAACATGTTCAAACTATTTTCGACCTTATTGACATTTAAAATTTAGTTTGTTTTTTCTCACTTTCACGTTCGCTAACATTGCTCCTTCATTAAAATCCAGCAAGTAACAAAACCGTTGGTTTCTCAGTCTCCCAGTGGTAATGGACTGTGCCTATGACAAGGAGTGCAGTCCTTGGATGGGACTGTCAGATTTGTACTGACTAAAATCCACGGTGTCCTTCAAATAGCCCTTAATGTTCCGGGGTCACGGTAATGAGTACCGCGACGACAGCAGGCTTTAGCCCTCTAGAGGGGGACCCCGTCATCATGCTGACGCTATTTGAGGCGCTCGTAGGACACAACGCGCTGTCGACCCGGGCATGGCCCATGACTTTTTTTTCATGATAAAATCATCAAATGAGTCCTCCCCAGGCCAAGCGGGAGATACTGTCACACTTGTACTGACTTAAATTCACGGCGTTCTTTAATAGCCTTTTATGTTCTGGGTTTACCACTGCGGCTGGGATGTAAGGTTTACGCTGTCCTCTCTCTCACGCGTCCCGCCTCTTCCTTTGCCAACATGACTGCTGCACTGACCTTTTTTTAGGTTTAATTAGTTAAACACGATTGTGTTTAACAAATTAAACCTAACAGAATTTAACCTATGAGAATATTTAAATAGTATTAAAACACTTGTGTGATACTCGTATTATTACAAACCAAACAGGGTTGGCATGATGAAAACAAGTTGTTTTAAAACACCTGTTTAAAACAGTTTGAAATTAAACTGTGTTTTTTATTACCCGTTTCAACTACTTTTTAAGGAAGATGAATGCATATAAAATGAAAACAAATTAATATTCAGGAGTCTAAATAGTTTGACATAAAACCTTTTGAGTTTAATGCCATTGTTATGTCATATTTTTAACTTTTATTGACACTGTAATGAAATAATGCTTAAAATTTTTAGAAAAAAAACATCACATGTTTTTATCATTTTTCGTAAAAAATTCATTACAAAGGGTGTATTTGAAAAGATGTAGTCTAGAAATGAAACATAATTGATATATATACGTTTCGACATCAACAAACAAGGTGGAATTAATTTTAAAAAAGAACCAGAAACTAAAAAAAAAACACTTTTTTAGTTTCTGGTTCTTTGAATTGTTACAGTTTGTTTTATATCTTAAAAAAAAAACTGTTTTTTTTCCAACCCTGAAACCAAGTCATATTAAAACTCCTTATTAAGCAAAAATTCTATAACTCCTTTTAAATAATCCTTAGTAGAGCAATGTTCATACCGCATCAAAATTGTTTTATAATAATTCAGTGGGCAGGATGTATGCGGGGGATTGCGGGAAGGGAGCCCGAAATTTGACGTACGATCGACTGGCCGAACGCGATTCAATTTTGTGCAAAAGAAGACGGCAGCCTTAAGGGTTACAATTTTGTATCACCCCAGCCGATTAGTCGGCACTTTTTGCCTAATGCAAATACGGCCAGATAGCCGGTACATCTCTAGTTTAACACAATAGGTAGGCCCGAGCAATAACACTAGCACGTAAAATAATTTGCATGAAGCATATTCTACCTTTATAGCGTAGCTCACGGCATCTGTAATGACTAAGGTGGCGTTTTGCGACGCCTTCACCTCTGTAATTAGAGACTAACGAATAAAAACGCCGTAAAAGCTTTTAAAATTCAGTCAAGTAAGTACTCGTTCACCCTTCACTCTTTGTGAGGGAGAAAAACTAGCGTTACTCAGTGGGAGGTAATGGTGTTCGACTTTTTACACTTCTTGTTCTTAAATTACGCATCATTAGTGCTGTAGTCTGATTACCATAGATTGGAACAGGTAGAGCTATTTTATGTAATTGCCTTTTTTTTTGAGTGGCAAAATCATCTAATGAGTCCTCCCGCCATGGGTGGGGCGGAAGGGACTGTCAGACTCTTACTGGCTAAATTCGGATTCCCTTTACGTTCCATGGCCACGGTATCCTGGATTAAGGAAATTTCGCGAGCCCAGCAGGCATTTGGCCCCATTAAGGGCCCCGTCGGTGACGCGCCACCGACCCGGGCTTGGTCCTTGGTCGGACGGCGAGCTTATCCATTAGGTACTCATCGTCCGCAAGCGCGCTCCGCCGCTGTGCCCTCTGCTGTTCAGAAGGACACGCATTGGAGCGCCCACCCGACAGGCTATTCGCATACGGGCAAAGAGACCCCTTAGGCACACAGTGCCTAAGGAAGAGTTTTGCCCGCATCCCAGGGTGCACCGGCCCGAAAAACTGGTCTTCCCCCCGGACGTATCCGAGAGGGAACTCCAGTCCACGGGCGCACGAGTTTTCCTGTCTTAGCACCCCTTATGTACTTGCCTTAAGTAAGAATAATATGGATATTCCCCAAATTCCGGGATTTGGAATGAGACGGCAATAGTTATTGTTGGTAAAGAATTAAGTTATAGAGGTGCAGAAAGATACAAACACAGGTGCGTTGCTAGAGCGACAGAAACACTCCGCTATTGTTTTTCGAGATGAAATGACCATTAGGTCAATTTCAATTCAGTCTAATTAAATACCATTAAATACAATTAAATAGACAGAATCACACTTTTAAAACAATATTATGTCACGAAAGCCAATCAATCTGATACTAAATGTCAAAACTGAATATTAAATAAAAATGTCAAAAGTCCACAGATAATATGAGAAAAAAAAAGAGAATAAATAGTAATAAGACATGTTTCTCAAATGTTGGCGTGTCTGTCTCCTTTCAGTCTGAGCTCGGTTCAAAAAAGCTTTTTGTCGAACTCGTTCTTCTAATTTATTTTTATGCGATAAAAGAGCAAATATTTTTTTATTAGTGTAACAGATAAATAAACCTAAACTTGCCATAGAAACAGACATTTGTAATATATTTTTTTTTAATAAGACAATAATAAGATTTTTTAAAAGTTTCATTTGTTGTTATTCATTTTATTATTATTGATCGAAGATATTCTCTGAAAACTTATTAGACCTACGTATCCCGCACATAAGCCACGCTAAATTAAATAAAATCGAATCGTAATTAGGAAAAAAATGCGGTTATTACCCTTTTTACCGACTTCAAAAAAAGAGGTTTTAGTTCTTTATTCAATCTTAATTGGGAGTTCATACAAAACGAAAAATAAAAACAAAAACCTCAGATGAATAAGTGTAAAATACTATATAAAAAAAAAAAACTAAAAAATGGCCGAATTAAGAAAAAACCTTCAAACTTTTTAAAAATGTCGTTCCGCATACATGCTCTTATAGATTCAAAGCAGTATAATTTCTCCATGCGAAAACGCTATGAAAGTTTACTGGCTCACAGGTTAGAGTCAGCCGAGGGTGACTGGGTTACCAAATGGTGCTTGCATATGGCCTAGAACTAGAACCTTGTGACCTATTTGTACTATCCGGCAGTTCAGACCGAAACGGTACGGCCGTTTGCTTGGAATCTACGATATATAGCATTGTAATTACAGTGCTGTTCACTGAGCTGAGTAGAGCAGTTGGCGAAATTCGTAAATACAAAGGTGATTGACGTTGTATTAGGTACTCGAGCGGGGCGAAGTAAAAAGGAGGGTTATGATAAATAAACATTCATAATTTTTAAAAATAGCAGTGGTGGCTAATTGGTATATCGGCCCCGACTTACGAGTTGTAGGTCGTGGGTTCGAATCTAGCCAGGCGTATTACTTTGTGTAATTTATTTCATCACCACTGCTTTCAAAACGATGAAGGAAAACATCGTGAGGAAACCGGCATGTCCTAGAACCAAAAATTAGAAGACATGTTTTTTTTCTGTAAAAACTAAATGTTTTGCAGAAATATTATTAGGTACTCTTTATTAAAAAATAACGTGTAAAATTGTTTCTGCATTAGACTGCCCGTTAGCGAAAATAAGTACATAGATCAGGCAAGGATCAGCAAATATCCGGCCCGACTGGCCTTTATGACAAAGCTCGTTTTCCGGGATATTTCAAACCAGGTTTTTACCTTTTCGACAAAAGATTTGCTTCCCAACACTCCTCGTAAAGTCCTCGTACACTGAAAAGGTTTTTCAAATATTGTTTGTGGCTTTCAACAACCTAATTTGTCTCTTTAGTACTGTTAAATAAAGCCTTTATTTCCCAAAATAGCAATTACTTTCATAAAAAGATAAAGACAAGACTAAAATTTTCAATAACGTTCTATAAATCTATAACCTATTTGATATATTGACATTCATTCTACAGTTATGTTATTATTATTATTAAAGATTGATCGTAAACTAATTTTAGTTCCTATAACAGGAAAATGTCTGGAATAGATACTTATTACAACAAAAATAACACGGAAAATTGTTCATATAATATATGGTTCATATTATAACTGCTGGTCTGGGATATAAATATATCGAAACTATCCCTTTCTACGGGTGTCTTCTGTCTATTTATAGAAATCGTTACAGTGAAAGTTATCTGGACAAATTTTCTGCCAAATTTTGTTTTCGTGATATTATTTTGTCGTTCTATTGGCGGAGGAGGCTTTTTAACTACCAAAGAGTTTCAGACAAAATAACAAGCAAAAAGCCACTAAATGGGGCGATAGGTACATCACAAGTAGTCGACATTTAAACACCGTTTGTTTCCCTTATAAGCTGTGAAGAGACACGAGCCCTCAGGCTACACTGGTCCATACCCTCACACGCCTCTAAAAGGTCAACGCCCCACTCCACAACTTCCGAATAACATATTCTTAAAACATACACACATCAGTACCACTCGACGTTTCTTTGACAATGATATAACGTTTCCCAACGCCGGCAATATAGGCTGTAATACTAAATTACTTCATAAGGCTGAGTTGACTTCGAAAAACCAGAGTTCACGGAGGTAAGGATCATAAATATCGGTCTATTGTTTTACCCACAAAGCGAACACTTCTTTTTATTATTTGACCCTTTTGCGGGTTAGTAATAAAATGCGGTCGAAAGTGGTAAATAATAATCTGGTTTGCGTCGCTCCGTTGAGCCCAAACCCGCGGGACCAATAAATTGTTGTAAGAGAACAATATGTACTCATTTTGATATTTCGTATTGATTAAAATAAAAGCATTTCAGGATGTTGAGGTCGGTTTCAATTCTCACGAGGCCGAAGGTAATTAGAACAAATGTGTATCTTAATGAAGCGAATAAAATTCAGAACAAACCACACATATAACACTCAGGAAAGCTAATACGTATGTAAAAATGGACCCTTGAGACAGTAGAATATAAAATAATGTCCTCCAGATATTACATATAGGGAGTAGTACCTTCAAATGGCCCGATATATATTTTACTCCCGTCTGCCAATAAAATGAGAAAGGATGCGTGGGTTACTTTCAATTATTCCTGGATTTATCACTTATAAACGTTACGTATTTGGTCTTTTCAGCGCCTAATTTGGTCACGTTTAGGTACTCCTATTTCAACGACAGACAAGAGCCGTGTAATTCGAGGCGAACAGTTGGTGCCGCAAATTAAACAATGCCCTTTAATAATATTACCCGTAACAGTAACGGTAAATGGTCTCTTAGAAGTCCTACTCTCAAAAACTTAATGCTCTTATTAAATTGACGAACAATTGAGTATTTAAACGTAGCAAATTGTCAGATTTCAGGATTATATTTTGAACAAAACAGAATAATGGTTCGAGAGGACTAACGACAACGTGACCCCAATTATTTTTATAACAATGGCTGTTTTGTACACTGGATTCTACGGGCTCCCAGAAATTTGCATGACATTGCCTAACACCAAACGCGATTTGTTTTTGTGAATGTTCAAGTGAATTCTAGCGTTCAGTTTTATTAATTTTATGTATGGATATTTTCTACACACTGAACACAATACCTGAACGCAGGAGACACTCGTTGTTGAAAAGAATTCCTAAATCAATTTGTTCTGATATTCTGACTTCCCTAACTCAGTGCCACGAAAATAATAGTTTTTGTAAAATACTGACGACGCAGCGAGGCATTATTTGTTCGAAAAGAAATAAAAAAGGCCAGTCTCAGTTAGAGAGATTTATACATCGTTTGTAACTTTATCTATGGCGCAAGTAAGTTATGGAGGCTAAGGTCAAACTAATGTCGATTTTTTCCCCATTTAAATAGCGAATAATGTTCAGTAACCGTGAAGCGGCGTAGAGCGGTCGTATCTGTGCTCACTACATAAATCAAATATAAATAAAGGACCTCATAAGCTGTCAACGTAATGCCATTCAAGCCAGGCCTGGGTGCGTAATATCGTCGAATAAATCATGTTCAGCTAAAATATGCCTCAATACCCACTGTTGAATATGAAATCACTTTCAACCATTTAGTTGGGAAATACCTAATTCAGAAAAATGAAAGGGTAATGTAAGTAAATGTGGGATATTTTCAGGTTTATGTACCCTTTTCAAGTAACCCTAGCCGTACGTGTTATATTTTTTGATATTATAGTGGCTTCTCACTTAAAATGTTTGTAATATCGTCTACGTGAAAAGATCAGAAGATTCAATTTCCAACGTTTTTCACCACAATGTTTGCAAAAATACAGTGAACCTTTACAAGACACCATTAGGCGTGAGTGCTTTGCAATCAACTTTACCTCTCCAACAAATTTAATCGTCTAATTAAACACAAAATTATCCAAATCACTTGGGAAAGCATAACATCGGAAAGGTAAACCATTGGAGTGGGTTTACCCACACCTCGAAAACAGGGTCAAATATTTTTAGGAAATAATTTTGAACGAACGAAAAATTTAAGCTTAAATCAAAGCATTTGGAATTTTGAATTACATAACAAGACAAATAACATAGTGAAGCCTTGGACCTGTAACTAACACTATAGTTTAATTTAGTACTTATTAAAATACATAATTATAACTAATCGGAAGAATGATTGCACATAAAAGTAACTAGCACAGACATATTTCAAGATAACGACACAACACTAAAATAAAATGTGTCAACACACGAGTCTTACACAACAGATCCAAATATACACAATTTTAAATTTATCTTATCCCCTCGCCGTTAACGTACAAAGAAAACATAGCACGTCGAAGTATAAATAAAAATGATAAATTCTCAACGCGTGTTATGACCCCTAGCTGCCGTATTTAGGGTACTGTCGTATATAGGGCTCTGTCTGTCACTATGGGAATATAGATTGAGTGCCGGGACGACAGCCTGTATTTTGTCCCGGGATATAAATCTGTCGTGCTGGGACGAACGGCAGGAGTGTGATTTTAAAATTAGAACAGCTCAAGTCTATGGTTTTACCCGTAAGGTGTTGAACTGGATAAGAAGTATCTTATAATGTTAATCCAGGTTATAAATGTCTGCTACATAATATTATTTTGATTGTTTCTTAATTTTATTTAAGACTGGTACTTAGTTTTGTCCTAAATCATGTTCATTGTTCCCAATATTAATCAAAATCAGTCTGTTTAGGCGTGAAAGTGTAACAAACAAAATGACTTTCACTTTATAATTATCATTGTAGGAGGAATTACTATTGTTATTGGATTGCTTTCCATAATAGCCTGTAGAAATGGTAAAATATTAAAATGACCTTATAAAATTATATTTTTATCAAGCCTTTTTTACGGTTTAGTACCCAAAGGGTGAAATGGGAACCCTATTAATAAGACTCCGCTGTCCGTCAGTCTGTCTGTCTATCCGTCTGTCACCAGGCTGTATCTCATGAACCGTGTTAGTTAGACAGTTGGATGATATATTTTCTTTTTTCCAAAAAAATACTAAAAAACATGACAAAATAAATAAAGTATTTAAGGACGCTCCTATACAACTAACGTTATTTTTTGCTGTTTAAATTGAACCCTGTGTGTGCGAGTCCAACTCGCACTTGGCCATTTTTTTTAGTAGATAATGTCATTAGTTTAAAATATTTATAGATTTGTTGTCAATGCCCTCATTTGTTATACTTCTAACTCCATTATAAATGACTGATGCGTTTCTGAATAATATAATTGGTAGACTGTTGTTTATTTTACGGAGAACTGATTTATTGCTGGTACTTACAGTAATTTTGTCGCCTAAAAGTATGGGGTAATTTGTGTTAAATCTGGTAGTTCTGACTTTTGACAGTCTCATTCATGATTTTGGCCGAATTAATAAACGAAATTTCCGACTTCGAGCGCTAAACGCAACTATAATTATCAAAAATAAAAAACTGGAAAATTCCGTCATTTTTCATATTTTAGACTAGATAATGAAAAAAAAACTTAAGGACTCTTTTAAAGATGGCTAAATTTGCTACAATACGAGAGTCGCGATCGTAAGAAGAGGAAGGGAGGTCTTTGCTGAGCAATGGGACAGAATAGGCTAGCATAGAAATGGGTCACGAAAATTACAGGGCCATCACCAGAAATCGAAATGAATTAAGTGAATACATAGACAGTCTTTTTTTTTTTGAAACCGAGACCATAAGAAACACAAAAAATAGAAGTAATTGTTACAGTATATTGCTTGAACGAAAGAATATTATATGTGTTTTGATTGAAGGGTTATCACCTCTCAAAACAAGACACAAATAATCCTAGTAATAATAATTATGGTTCATCTGCAATACACCTGACTGCACTATGCGCATATTCCACTTAAACTGTTGAAGAGACAGTACGATTACGTGGAGTCAGTCCGCATTCCCTCCAGTCGTACGTGAGTTACCGGCTCTTATAGCCTACAGCTTAACTAACTAGTGCCTGTGTTGGACACGGAGATAGAAAGCATGGAGTGCTCAAGTGGTATCATCTCAGGACTTCGGTATTTAAACACATCTGTTTGATATGCCGCGTCTTGTTGCTACACTAGTGGTTATGGCATAAATTATACGTCGTGTGTGTGACCATAATTATTATTATGTGCCTTATCTTATTAAAATCTTGGATTACGTAGAGACAGTCCACATTCCCTCCAGACTTTCTTTCTTTAAAAAGTGCCGTGTAACTCAGGACAAGTTATAATTTTAGATGCAGCAGTGGATTGTCATAGCAATGCACCGTGTTAGGCAATCCACTGCTGTTCCCGAGTGACTATTCATTTAGCTTACTCAACGCTAAAATGTTTTTCACAAATTAAGTGTATTTTCACATGAGCACTCCATTCTCAAGCACTTCTTGGATTTCTCTTGAACTCAGATTAACATAAGAATGTGTTGTATACGTCTTCAATGCGCTAGTGTTTCATGATTTCGGGGAACCATTATTTCAGCCGTAAATGTCGATGTCGATACTAATGGTAACAATACCATGATAATTATTATTATGTACTACTGTTTCTTATCCCCTAAAAGTAAAAGTTATTCCAGAAATTGTGCTTACGAAAATCTGAAGTAATAATGCGTTGATATTTTTTCTGAATTATGTCTGCCCAATAAAAATATTCATAGGTTTTAACATGCATTGTAAATGTTAATAGTAAGAGCAGTATAATTTCTTTTCGTAAGAAAGATAAATAACATGCTATAGGGACGGCTACAACGACTTACAATTTCCTTAATTTCCATTTTTTATTCCAAAATCAATATTTAAATTGAGTTTTATTACAGTTATTGAGGACTGTAGAATTATAGTGGCCTGCGTGTCTGAATGCACGCACGTTGTAAAGTGGGTGCATAAGTTAGTTCCATCGTACTTTACGTCTGTGTATGTATGTAAGTCTGTGTGCGTGATCAATTACCTTGAATATAAAATCTTCCTTAATAACCTTTGCTTAGAGGGGAGTTCGATTTTTTTAACAGGGAAAAAATATACCTAGGTTTTAATTATTAAACTAGCTGGTTTTCACGGCAACACCCCGATGCTCGGCTCCTCTTGATCGTAGTGTAATATTTATAATAAATCGGCATAATTAATTAGGTAACAAAACAAATTCAATAAAATAACCTTTAGCCTTCCTCTATAAATAGGTTATCCACAAGAAAAAAATTTTTCAATTCGAACCAATCATTCTCAGATTAGCGCTTCCAACTAAACATACAAACTCTTCAGTTTTATAATATTATTATAGATTGAACTCCAAGCAGCAATTTGGCTACCATGCACTAACACACAATATCTTTCGGTAATATTGGTTACCTTAGTTTCTGTTTGTGATGCTTAAATCTTGAGTATTACCCGTGTAAACGAAAATTATACTTCGATAAATGGAATGCCGGGATAAAACCCTACACTATACATTATTACAAACTATATAATCTGTGTATAATTTAATCGAGATCCTTTCAACAGCTGTACCCTTAGCATGAATTTTTTCTCTTTTACTTTACAGTATTTATAGCGTTTCTTGTATGGAAAAATGGAACAGCACCTCTGGTGTGCGAAGCAGGAACTATTTTTTTCCTTGAAAATTGTCAATTTGAAATTGTCAAAGTTACAGTTTACGTCTCAAATACTGAAAATTCGGTACTGAACAGTACCCTTGGCACGATTTTTTTTATTCATTTTTTTCATAAAAGAAACGCTGTAAATACTGGAAAGACGCTGTAAAGTAAAAGAGTGAAAACTAGTGCTGGTTTGATTGAGACCAATTTTTCCTTGTGCCCTGATTGAGGAGGACTTTCCAGACAAATAAATAGGTACTCCAAATATTTGCTAAAAATACCATCACTTAGTTTTTTCCATCTCTTTTCTTCAACTCATTTCTATCATGCTAAGTGTGGTTCTGTCTCCTTCATAGCTCGCTTATACGGCACCACATAGCGTTGTTTCTAAAATGCTTGATTCAGCTTTTGCCGACGGTTGTCAATTAAAAATAATGACCCGGAATATCGGGTGAGGACTCTAATTTTATGTTGCATTCAGAGTTCGTATCTAATGCCGTTAGAGGATTTTGTAAGGTTTAATGTTTTTAACTAAACCAAGTAATTTAATTGTGAGAAATACGAGTAGTCCATAGTATTTTTTTGAAAAGTTATTTAGATCATCTTCTACCCCTTAGGCCCTCTTGCACGAACCCGAGTTATCTTTTAAACTCTGAGTTAAAAGATAACCCGGGTTCGTGCAAGTGGGTCTTACAGGGCCAAAGCCTGCCAGGGTCGTGGGATTGTCACATCAGGTCTGTTACCTGATGTGACAATCCCGCGACCCCGGTAGGCTTTGACTCTGGAACGTAAAAGGCTATTGGAGGATCACCATGGATTTTAATCAGTACAAGTCTGACAGTTCCACCCGCCCCATCCTGGTTAGGAGGACTCAACTGATGATTTTACCACGTTAAAAAGTACTACCAGGGCTAGTGTGCAAAATACTACAACAAAATAAATAGTTTGCTTATTCCTTATCATTTCAAAGTTAAAAAAAAAACATCATTACAAAAAAAAAACGATCTAAGAACGCAGTTTATAAAACTTTGAAATATTATCTAACTGATTTCTTGATAAACACGTTTAAATCAACTTGTTTTTTTCCAAAGTTTCTAAATCAAATAAGTAAACCTAACTTCAACAATCCAAAACTTTGAAGAAACCTAATTAGTGTAGCTAAAACCGTTCAGTAAGTCTCAAAATCGTTCAAAAGATTTCGAAAGCATAGTACAATCAGTCTTGTGTTGTTCTGATTACGACATCGTACAGTTTACCCTCAGATCAAAGAAATAGGCAGATAGAGCGCTCAGAACACGCGAGTGGTTCCACAAAAGTTAATACAAAATCAAAATCGAATACAAAGTCGCGACAGTACGTCGTACCAAGCTGCGCGTCGTTGTTGTTGTTTGCCAAAATATGCCGCCGTCACGTGTCTTTATCCATTGTAAAAGTTGTTCTCAAAAACAAAGAAAACATTATGGAATGTAATACGATTTGATTTTGTATTAACTTTGGTGGAACCACTCGCGTGTTCTGAGCGTTCTATCTGCCTATTTCTTTGATCTGAGAGTTTACCGTTGACACTGTTCCTCCCGAGAGTAGCGGAATATGGGGCATAGTGGAAAACCCCCAGTTTTTCAATTTACTCCGCGGTTGTTTCAAATGTATCGTGAATTCGTGGTGCCACAGCGGTCTACCAACCATTTTGAGAACCGACTTGAATTGTGAGTGTGACGAGATTAAAACCTATATAAAGAAAGGTTTAAATAAAACTGGTACAAAATATTTTTTGATTGAAATATTTTTTAAATGCACGGAAGTTAGTTTTTCGTTTTAGGTCAACTGCATTATTAGGACTTCGAAAATGGTTTCTTTTAGACTGTACTGTACATATTCTTTCATTGCGCGGCAAAGTTTAGTAAGTAGTAATTTGGCTCATTAATCTATGTTTAAAATTATAATTAATGAACTTACCTTTATAACTAAATGCTTTGACGAAAACCAAGAAAGTGACTGAAAGCCGCTTAAATTAAAGTATTATTACACAAAAGTAATCGTTGCAAATTCATAATTATTCAGTTTTTGAGGACAGGCACAAAGCCTGCCGGGTTCGCGGGACTTATCTCATCACCGTGACCCCGGAACATAAAGGGCTATTAAAAGACACCGTGGATTTTAGTCAGTACTAGTCTGACAGTCCCTCCCGCCCTGCCCGGGGTGGGAGGACTCATTTGATGATTTTACCACGTTAAAAAAAAAATGCATATAAACAGTTGAAACAAAGCTCAAGTGTCGAAATCAGTCGAGCACAATACGGAAGGCCAAAAAATCTCATTTACCTGGCACACGTTGATAAAAAGGTTGAACATTAATTACATTACCATCACCAACGCCCCAGGTGCGTCCACGGGCGAAACACCCTGTTTTATTAGCCCTCGTGTTATACATAACTCGTTTGTCAACGTAATTAATGCTGTAACTTTGTTCATATGTATTGTTTTAATCATTTTTAGCAAGAATATTCAGCTGAGCTAGGCTGAACTTCAGTTTTTGCAAAAACAAAAGAATACTTTTCGAAATAATTTATCTCAGGAATCAGGATAGCGAAGCCGAAACAATTGCTTAGTCTTCATAAACATGTTTCGTAGGAAACATGTACATTAAACTCGTAATACAAGTCTGTTAAACGGAGTTTCTGAAGTTTAATTAGAGCCAGTTCTTAGTAATACTAATTATCAAATGTTTATTGAAATATCTAGAGAAGGGTCGTTCCCTACAGGTCCATGAGTCTATTGTTCTCAAAAATTGAATGTTCATACATTTGCTCCCAACGGATCCACAACATTTAAAGTTTTAAAATTTTGTTCCCAACGGGTCCATGGGAATGTTTGGTACAGTCAACGACAAAAGCTTGGTTAAGCTATAAAACAGAAATTATGTTACTAACCACCAAAAGTTTTACGTTATACCTACGTATTTTATAACTGTTAATAGTCAAAAAGTAAAAAATCAATACCGGTCCAGAGCAGGTGTTCAATCAAATACATACCTCATTGAACTTATGGTAGGTACCCGTACATAATAGAAGCTGGTTTAATTATTAACAGGCCATTCTCATCTCATTAGTTTTTATCAAAGCATTTACACCAGTCGAAAAGACAACTCTGAACATTTGTCTTTCTCTTACATGAAATCGTTCTTACTCACTGCACTTTTTATAAATCTCGTGGACCCGTTGGGAACTCATGTTGGTAAATTCAAAACAATTTTAAAATTTGTTATGGAGCCATCAGGAAACAGAGACAAAAGAATCGTGGACCGTTGGGAACGACCCCTAAAGAAACGTAGATAGGAAACTATGTCTCTATCCACAGGTAATTAATAGCGAGGCGTCTTCTTCATTACTTTTGTGTTTAAATTATATTATGAACAGACACTTAGTCCGTAATATCTTGTACGTGCTTGTACTTATTCTTGTTCACTTCATCAAGGTTTCACATACGTTCTCTAACTTGTCAGACAATGTCTTGCCAACATGATAATCTCATTGTATACACAATCCAACTACCACTGTTCTGTAGACTAACCTACTTCTTAACTGAAGCAAACTCCATTACCATTGATATAAGAGCATTACGAGAACGGAACCCAATACGAATAAATGTCAAAAATGTAAATGTGCACTCATTCTTCAAATCTAAATAATGTATCTATTGCCTCAATAACAAAGACGATCAAAATGAAGCATCAAAAATACAATAAAATGTGGGCAAACTCTGCGATCGCATAACGCATAGGCAGATATATTGTTGAGTTACGCTCAATAATATTTACTCGGCGATATTCTCCCTTGTGAAAATCTCTTAGATGCGATCATAAATCGCTTCGGTTGACATAATAGCGTAAAGGGAGCGGCCTGGATTTATGCATGTTTGATTTAGAGGGAGGTGAATGTTGTCATTTCACCGACGTAGGTAGCTACCCACTAAAAATATGCTGCGTTTATTCCACAAATATCATTCTCAAAGGAGGTCCTACATAGAAACACGCGCTTGTTTTTTCAAAGTTTAAATAAGTTCATGAATGTTCATGAACGTTTTGGAATGCCGCATACGTAATAAAGCGCTTTATAAAAACTGGAGAACATAATGCGTGTTCGGAACCGAACTCTCCACTCCAAAGTCGAACATACAAAATTGGTTTGCTAACAATTTGTGAATTATCCTTCGCATGCTTACCTCGGCAGATATCGTAAACTTCGTTTCTTATGCGCGTTTTCGTTTTATGATTTATTGTTAGGGCTCATTTTGATGATTGAATAATAAAAACTGCTGGGTCGGGTACCACATTTACATTTGACTTTCATTTACCACGTGAATTTTAATAAGATTTCATATAAAAGAAAATATTATTTCACAACGATGATAAATACGTTAGATAAAAATTTGAACGGAGTACTTTTTATTTAGAATTTATCAGATAACATCTCGGTGGGAATTTATTTAACCTGACGACTGCAAAGGAGGGGCTGACTATTAAATTTATTTGAGAGCCGGTCTTCGTTTATTGCGATTCGGATTGGAATTGGAATATCCAGACAGAACAGATTAACAATTTTCGAATTCTAAGGACAGCCTGTGTTCTAAATTCAAGACACGATTCAAATTAAGTGATAAAGCGTTGGGAGTACGCCGCCTGTGCCCGGTTGTCACCCGGTAATACCCAAAGAAGCGACGTGCCTCTAGCTCCATTACGACGAGCTGCATTGCAACAATTTCGAGGAGGAAATTTTCAAAGTGTATCAACAAATGAAGTGGTAATTATCTCTAAATCAACTCCTAAATAAACACAGACAGTGTATTAAAGTGTTCGTTGTACTGTTTGATTAGGAGCCGAGGAGCCGTGACCATGAATCTGGTGCGGGGAGCGATTTGCGGGTTAATGTTGCTCTGGAATTATGATCTAGCCTGTACAAGAATATTATAATTTAGTACCTAGGTCTTATAAAACACCGTAGTAAGACGTGGTAATGATCAAGATTACAATAACAACAGGAATAACATGTTGACAATATCTATAATTCAAAGTAACATCCAACATAGTAATAACACG
Organism: Agrotis segetum; assembly: GCA_036375495.1. Lineage (NCBI taxonomy): Eukaryota > Metazoa > Arthropoda > Insecta > Lepidoptera > Noctuidae > Agrotis > Agrotis segetum. The sequence continues at coordinate 461,593 of JAQSVV010000150.1, forward strand.
ACATATTATGTTCTTAATCCAAAAAATACAATACTGCCTGATCAAAGCCAACATCTCAATACATCTGACTGTTTAATAACAAGAGACTATCGACTAACCAGATCACGTATTGAACACGAAATTCATAATCGGCTATTGAACGCAACCCTAAGGAATTTGTAAGGGATAACGCGAAAACTGAAGGTGTTTATGATTTTATGATGCTACTCCATTCTCGAATAAGGCCGTACAATAACGATAAAGTGTTACGACCTATACGATGAGGAGGAAAAAATGTCGTACAAGTCTCGTTTGTGGATGGCCTAATGATATTTTACTTTAATAACAATATGTAGGCTTTACACTGTTTAATATGGGGAAATAAAGCCATTGTCCTGAAATGAAGCGGTTTTCTTGTAGATTGTGTTTTATAATGAGAGAGTAAGATAAAATGTTATGACTTTCAACATTTTCCCTTTATTTTAATATTTTGGTTGTTACTGAAGACTGAAGTTGAAAGGAAAATGGGTTCAGTTGCCTTTCAAATAAGGTTTTAGTAAGAACATACTAAGGGTCAAAAACGCCTACTCTAAGCATAATTCCTAATGATTCACTTTGTGTATTTCCAGCAACGTCATTGGCTATTTCACGAGGTGGATCATTTGTAATACTGTTTTAGTACTGCTGTTCTTATTCCAATAATTTTAAGGTCCCATGACTTCTTCTTCCTTACTTTTCTATTTCTTTTCACATGAGCAGTGGCTTAGCTAGCCATTTTATCCTTTACTAAGTCCACTACTAGATTTAGTTCAATTACTTTTTCATAAAATTAAAATCACCAAATGAGTCCTCCCAGGGCAGGACGGGAGGGACTGTCAGACTTGTGCTGACTAAATCCATGGTGTCCTTCAGTAGCTCTTTACGTTCAGGGGTCACGGTAATTCGTTAGACCTGCGACCTCACGTACAATCTTAAGAAGTAACGGAAAAAAAACCATATCGATCTGTTTTTCCAGTAAAATGTTTCTGATAATGTCAACACAACACGCTTTGCTGGCAAATACAAATAACCTTAATGTCCCAAAGTCATAAAAGACGAAAAACAAAATAAACTGAAACACGAGTCAACAGACCGAATGAACTAGACATATAAAGGTACAACGATTTATTAAATGAAAATGTAATCAACACAAATTACAGGCTGGCCAGCGATAATTGAGTAGTCTTTATTAATATTTCAATTTACACACGCAATAGGCAAAAGAAATGATAGATTACTATCTGAAATGACTGAAAAGACGCAGTTATTAACAGATAAATGACCACGATGAAAAATACAAATAAAGGAAATTGTATTCGGAATTTCAATTTATGCTTTATCAGAATGTTGTGAAGAATTCCAATTGAATTCTTTGAAAACTTTAATTTGTAGGAATATTAAATTTTTCAGCCATTTCTATTTCAACTAGAATACAGATAATAAAATTCCTACTAATTGTAATATCTAAGGCTAGGTAGTAAAATTATAAGTTATTATTCACTACTACATTATCATTTTCAAATAATAAATTCATAACGCGCAATTGCCAGACTTTTACTTAAAAAAAAAGCTTACAACAGATAGTCTTTTTCACAGAAAATTGGCACCTGTCACCGCCACCTTAACTTATAATAACATACTATCAACTTACTAAATCTAGTGGTCATATTTATTAGTAAAAGCGATTATCGACTTGCCCCATAAGGTCACGAAAATTGTAAGCGGTGACCCCAGATGGGTGAGGGGCGACTAACTGCTAGCGAACAAACGGAGAGAGGGAACTCTCCTCAGTCGTGTGTCAACCATCGATGACGCCGGTCGTCCGCGCCGCGCTGCCTAACAAAATATTACGTGAGCTTCATTATAACTCGACTCAACTCTCCGATTGAAATGTTAATTAAAACCGTGTGTGAGTAAAGTGCTTACGGCAATATATGGAGGCATAAAGCTCTGTGATATGTGATGGAACTGTTTGTTTAAAAACTTAATGAGGATGTATGTCTTATTGGCAGTACTCAGTTTACTTGTAAAAGGTAATAGTAATTATGTGAATTGACTGTGTGCTTTTATTCATGTTTTTATATAATAGTATATCTTTATGTAAAGTGTATTGCATACCCAAAATGATGACATTTTATCCAGATTTTATGAGGAATAAGCACTATTTACCGAGTCCCTCGCTGGGCGCCATTAATAGTGACAGTTACGATATCTTAATGCAGCTCCGTTTTCAATTTAGGAATAAAATTGCATAAAGATATTATTCATGATGTCCGAGGAAGCCTTTATAATAAAAAGCCATTCATCTTGAGGCATTATGAGGAAAAAGTCTTCTTTCCTTAAGTAGGTTTTCAAGAGATAGGTATTTATTCGCAACGATAATAAATCATTTAAATTCTTGAAACTTTTACTTTTGAGAAGATTAGGATTGACGCTTTAAATAGGGGTATAAATTGCTTTCCTCTTTCAATAATTATTGAGGGTAAAGGGTTTAATGAAGAATCTCGAGTATCGGAAAGAAACTTTGTACAAAACTAAAGTGGGCTTTTCAGGCCTACTGAAAAACAAACCCCTCAATTAAACCGTCAGTATATCTTTTATCTAGAGGGGCTCTCAGTTAGATTTATTCAGGCCTGCCCCGGCTCGGGGTCGCTAAAAGCAAATTGAGCCTTAAAAATACAAACTGTATCTCTTTTTAATTTTTTTATGGAAATGACCAAGAAGTCTTTCAAAATCGATATTCAATTTATCGGAAACTGGTTACCAACTACGACCATATTGTAACTTACTGGAAAGTTGTTTATTAAGATTCTAGTGAGGAACAACAAGGCTTTGCTACAAGTAAACCACGTTTCGATTCGAGGAATATTTCAGTATATTGAAAGCAATGTTGACTCGAAAAAAGGAAAATAAAAACAACTTCCTGAAAATAAATCTTTTCTGATTCTTCGAATACCATCTTTCAGTACTGCGTTCCTGATTCTGGTTACTGCTTAGTTGTTGTTCTTCACAGGAGCCAGTTTTAAGTCAATCAGTTGTATGTATATGAAGAGTTAGTACTTGTCATCTTACTAGTTATCGTCTTTGGATGTCCAGTTTGGACATCACCATCTGCCATGATTGATAGTTTGTAAGAACCTCTATGGTACTGGTGTTTATCCACCTTTCCTCTCTCTCCTTCTTTAGATTATGATGGATTCTATTTAATGGATTCCTCCGTATTTATGCCATAAAATCCTTGATCATCGACAGCAGTCTTCAGGTTTTTTAGGGTTCCGTAGTCAACAAGGAACCCTTATAGTTTCGCCATGTCCGTCCGTCCGTCCGTCCGTCTGTCCGCAGTTTAGCTCAGAGACGCACAGTACTAGAGAGCTGTAATTTGGTGTAAATATACGGATTTGTTGTGCCAAAAAAGTGGTAAAATAAAATCTCGTAAAATATTTTTTTTTAGGGTACCTCCAGTACTTACACGTAAAGTGAGGATTTTTTTTTTCTCGCGTACCCCTTAGTGTGGGGTATCATTAAATAGGCCTTTAAAAAATAATGATAGTTTCTATTAACAATTTATTGATAAAAAAATTCGTTTGTGAAATATTAAGCTTTAAAGTGCTAAATTTTGCTCGATTCGAGTGTCCCCCCCCTCTACCAGCTAAACGGTTATGTTTGGGGGTGTGAAAAAATTCAGAATAGTAGTACATATAACGAAGTTTAAAAGAAAATTATCATGACTAAGTAGGCTTTACAACTTTACGAGTAATAGTCGACCAACTTATAAAATGTACTTGATGTCATATTTTCTTAAAGAAAATGTATCGGAGACAACTGCAAATGTAAGTTTGTCAACTTTATTTTTACAGCTTTTATAGGTATGTTTTTTGGGGATAGGTAGGTTTTTATCGTCAACTATTTTTAACTAAATTCAAAAAAAGGAGGAGGTTCTAAATTCGTTGTAATCTTTTTTCTTATGTATTTTCCCCGATTTCTCAAAGACTCCTGGACCGATTTTGAAAATTCTTCTTTTTAAAATTAAATTCAGCGAATCAGTTTAGTTAGTTCGCATAAGTATTTTGATGGGCAACTACGGAACCCTACACTGTGCGTGGCCCGACACGCACTTGGCCGGTTTTTTAAACATTCCCGAAGGCAGTTTCTCAATTCTCTTCTTATATTAGTATGATTTTGTTTGTTTGTGCTTTCCTTTCATAATACTTGCAACCGGCATCGGCTTCCACTGAGGAGACGAGCCCGTGTCGCGATTCACCAATTGAAATCACTACCTCTTCTCCATTCTGCTTCAAAGTGTCATGTGATATATGAGTCGCGGCATAGTTCTGCTCCACAACGGTTTGCAGTTTATAAATAGAATACTGGCCATATGGGAAATGTAGTTTATTTAAGGAAGGAAGGATTATAAAAATCGATTAAGTATTAAGTTTTTCACTTTGGGCATGCCGCAATTGCGGCGGTAAGACCCCTCTTTGAGGAGTGGCTGGAGAGAAATCATGGCGTCCTGACCTACCGCTTGACGCAGGTCCTCACCGGACACGGAAGTTTCGGGAGGTACCTGTGTCTGATGCGAAAGGAGGAGACGCCAGGGTATCACCACTGCGAAGATCGCCCGGAGGACACGGTGGAGCATACGGTGCAAGACTGCCCAGCTTGGGCGGAGCACCGACGTGTCCTCACGGCTGCGATAGGCGGAGACCTCTCGCGCCCGGCATTGGTTGCGGCCATGCTGCGGGGCGAGACGGAGTGGGAAGCGGTCAGCTCCTTCTGCGAGGCAGTAATGCTCGTTAAGGAGGAGGCGGGCCGCGAGCGAGAGAGGACAGCGTCCTCCCTCCGCCCCAGCCGCAGTGGTAGGCGCCCACGGCGACGGACGTCGCTAGATGATCTCCGGCCACCGTAGGCGCGGGCATGCGGGCAGCGAGTAAAGGGCAACTCGCTGCCCGACCAAGGACCATGCCCGGGTCGACGGCGCGTTGTGTCCCACGCGCGCCTCAAAGAGCGTCAGCATAATGACGGGGCCCCCCTCTCAGAGGGCCAAAGCCTGCCGGGGTCGCGGGATTATTCCCTTACCGTAACCCCGGAACATAACAGGCTATGAAGGACACCGTGGATTTTAGTCAGTAGAAGTCTGACAGTCCCTCCCGCCCTGCCCGGGGTTGGAGGACTCATTTGATGATTTTACCACGCTAAAAAAAAAAAAAAAAAGTTTTTCACTTTAATAATTACAAACAAGCATACGAAAAAAATCTCGATTCTTTTTAATGTTTATATTATTAAGTTACTCGCATACGTACAAAAACATCAATTCGTTTGAATATTATTTGATCAAATAAAGTGCTAGGTAACCTCCACAACACAATTTACTAAGTAATGAAAAAAAGTAAAATAATAATATCTAGATGTAAAACTCTTGCTGTAGTTACAAAAACCTTTAATGTAAGTTACTGATTACAGTATATACAGGTACTTTAATTCCCGCACCTGATTTAACCCGCTAGTCAATTTTACGTCTCCCTCGAGAAGTGATGAAGTGGTTTGTTTGTACCCCGACAGCGAAGTTAAAATAGCTGTAAATAAGTTGTGACAGGTCGATATTCCACTGGAGCAGTTTTATAACTTGGTTGACTTTAACAATTTTTATTTGTGGGATATTAACGGTTGCGTTTTTGAAGTTCCGTCCCCAAAAAGTGAAACGGGACCAGATATAGTATTACTAAGACTTAACTGTACGTCTGTCTGTCTGTCTGTAACCAGGCTATATCTCACGAACCATGATAGTTAGACAGTAGAAACTTTCACAGATGATGTATTTATGTTGCTTCAATAACAACGAATACAGAACAGAATAAAAAGAGTTTCCCAAACAACAAACGTCTAGATAATTGTACGGAACCCTTAGTAAGTGAGTTCAATACGCACTTGGCCGTATTTTCTGTTACGCGTTGAAATTTAATAATGTTTTCGATTCATGGTTTGTAGTTTTTACTTACACTTGTATTTTGTTTGAAAAGTTTATGTTTCTACTTTGGAAAATATTATTTTTATTATAAAAGTAGTTCAGGAGTGAACTGAAGAAGTTCCTTACTTGTTTTTCATGTTCGAAAAAAGTTTATATGTAGGCAAAAAGCTGTTAAAAGAAAAGTCTTGTCTTTAAAACTGACCATTCAATCTTGTCATAAAGTTTTTTTTTCTAGAAATACGTTAAAACTGAACAGTTTCGATATTTTTACTTAGGTACGCTCTTATCCATTTATTTTTAATGTCATATATTTATTTTTTCAAATAATAAAAAAAACTTTTTGAAAAAAGGGAACCGACTTCAAAACCAAACATTGAAAAACTATAAAATAACTTTTCTTTCGGAAGTCGGTGGCTTTGTTTTTATTTCATTGACAGATGGCCACCGACTTCCGAAAGAAAAGTTATTTTATAGTTTTTCAATGTTTGGTTTTGAAGTCGGTTCCCTTTTTTCAAAAAGTTTTTTATTTTTCCCTATTTAGTTGAAATAATCAACAAAAATCTTCATGAAATCGGCGTCTTTGAAAATCTACAATCCTATTATGCAAAACTGATTTATGTGAGCAACTTCACGAGAAATCCATTATTGTTATATATTCAAACCTTTCCTAGAATGTAACAAACAGTTTTCTGAAAACCGCGTCTAAATCGGTTCATCCAAACGCGAGATAATCGCGGAGAAACATGCAATCATCTCTGAAAATCTATGACCCAAGTAAGCAAAAACGGGTCCACGCAGACAACGTCACGGAATATCTATTAGTGTTATATACTAAAACCTTCTCCAGAATATATTGAACACTTTCCTGAAAACCGCATCAAAATCCGTTCAGCCAAAACGCGAGATAATCGCGGACAAACATACATACATACAGGTCGAACTGAGAACCTACTTTTTTTTTGAAGTCGGTTAAAAATATAGGCATAATAAACCGTTATGCATATTATGGTATTTACTCAAAAGAGGATTTTAAAAAAAAAGGTTGCACTCCAGGAGTGCCGGTAGAAGTGAAAACTTTTTTGTTACTATGTTTTATTTTTAATTTGAATGACGTCTTACTCATTTTCGATCAGGGTCACGTGACCCTGACGCGAGTTTTAAATTTTTTACCCATTACAGAAAAAGTGTACAACGCCGCTAAAGAAGTTTTCACTTCAAAAATCGATTCCAATCACCACTTAGTGGTTTCTTTTAGTTTCTAAAATTTAGTTGGTATTTTATGACCATAATTAGAAAGAAAGAAAGAAAATTGAGGTTATTAGCATCAAAACATAAAACTAAATAAAAAACAAAACTAATCTTTGAATGCCAAAGGGCCTCAGCATAATGCCAAGTTGCAGCACAAAGTCTACCAATTATGCCTAAAAACATTAATTTAACGAGACAGTATAAAATGCTAAATTCCAGTCGAAATTTGATTTGACGTTACACAAAAACATTAAACTATGACGTTCTATGACAATTTATTTACCTTGTAAAACTGTCAAGAGCTGTATTTGTACAGTTGTGTTGTAAATATACGGATACGGGAAAGATAGTGGCAAAATTAAAGTTATAATAATGATAGTAGTTTTTTTTTTTAGCGTGGTAAAATCATCAAATGAGTCCTCCAACCCCGGGCAGGGCGGGAGGGAATGTCAGACTTCTACTGACTAAAATAATGATAGTAGTGGCAGAAAAATACTCAATAAATGATAAGCTGTGTGATGATGATGATGATGATGATGGGAAACAGGGCTCCTCTCTGTGAGAGGGAGTGGGCCATAATCCAAAACGCTTGCCCAGTGCAGGTTGGTAAATGTCACATGTCTACAAATTTTTGGTTCTAGGACATGCCGTTTGTAGTCAGTACATCTCTGGGAGGACTCATTTGATAGTTTTAGCACTTAAAACAGACATGTCGTTTTCCTCACGAATTTTTCTTTCAACATCTGAAAGAATACTTCCCGATCGCTGGCAACCTATCGATACAAGTGGCGAATTGTCGTTCGGCGTGGCGGTCTAAGGGGGAGGCCTATGTTCAGCAGTGGACGTCCTCCGGCTGATGATGATGATGATGATGATTTGAAAACACGTTTTACGTTTATACGAAATCTATTATCGCGAAAATTACGGACACCACGGCCGCGCATCCAGACCATCGCCACCATCAAAATACCTGTCTTTGGAGAGTATGTCATCTGGTGTCCGCTTGGTTGCGCAACCATACATAGATTTTGTCGGCAGCCTGACTTGGTTGCACGACTATGGTCTCCCGGTGAAATAGAGCCATTAGACACCTTTAGCACCTTACCTGTGGTACAGTTGAGACACCTAAGGTCGTAAAGAAATGTTGATGATTATTTTGATGTTAATTCAAGTAGCTAACTGAACGGGTCGACGGCGCCTTAAAGAGCGTCAGTATGATGACGGGGCCTTCCTCTAAGGGCCAAAGCCTGCTGGAGTCGCGGGACTTATCTCATTACTGTGACCCCGGAACATAAGGAGCTATTGAAGGACACCGTGGATTTTAGCAGTACAAGTCCCGCACTGCGCGGGGTGGAGAAAAAAAAGTAGCTAACTGAATTTATGTTTTCTTATCTTTTTAATATTAATTCAATGTCAAAAAATATCGTTATTCTTCACAGATGATTAACCTCAAAAGGCTCTCAAAATTATGAAAATGAAATATGAAACTTTTATGGAATAGAATATAATAATTGAACACTCTAAACGTCAAGAAAAAAACATCAAAAGACTGACTGATATTAATTTAATACCAACTCATCCATCCAAGGAACTAGTTAATAAATTATTTATTCTAAGAATTCTTCTAAAAAACTGGATCAAAGGCGATGATAATAATTAAAGCTTATAAAACTCTATTAAAGAAGAATTTTTGACAAGTCAGGCGGGTAATTTCACTTTAGGTCCAGGTCCAGGTATATGATTATACTTCCCAGAATTTGATCCTCTTCTTAGCAACACTATCAAATGGTGTAATAATATAGGTGTGATTTTTTTTCCAAAATCTAGGCTAGGATTATTGATTTTTCAAAAAGCCAATGATGCAGTTCTAGTTTTTGTCAAAATCGGCATCTAGACTCCTTTCAACGTTTTTCGATATTCCTCATAATTTCTGAATAGCCAACCACGCCCAGTTGAAAAATTCACCCTGTTCACGCCCCTTGAACCAAAAGTATTTGATGGCACGGGTTGGCGCGTTGTCGCGTCCGTCGCAGCGGCCAACTGTTGAGCTAAATTTCGCGAATTCGATTCCCGCACGAGAAAGAAAATTGTATGATTTATACATAATACACCGTGACTTCGTCGTCTTACAAAAGCAGCCCCGTTCATGTATCCAATGACTAAAACGCGTTTATAATAAAAAATTGGTATTTAAGAGATTTGAAAATTATAAAAATAAAAATTTTAATTCCGGGCAGTAGTTAGAAACACCCTTGTCTCGTAGAAAATGGAGATGGAATGATCTGCCCGACTATTTAATTGCGCTGGGTTGGTATACTCTACAGCTTGATACCTAAACATTTTAACAGGCTGTTAAATATTTCTAATACCTTTTTATTAAAAAATATTATTAACGATAAAAAAAAACTTGCCTAGAGGTACCTATTTTAGGTCGGATACATAAAGTGGATCCTTTTTGTAAGACGACTAAAAGTCACGGTGTATAAGTTGTTACGGGGCTGGGAGTTTGTCAATGTGAATATTTGTTTAAATCTGTTTCTAAATTATATTTTTTTTTAAAGTTAACTTTACTATTGTTTTTTAAAACTAACAAATACATTACCCTCCTTTGCGTTGCGCAGTCGGGTAAAAAATACTTGATAATCATTTTTGTTAATTCATGTATAAAATACCTCCTGGCGTGCGTCTAGTACTTTAAGAAATAGTATATAACTTTACTCTTATGTAACTCTTTATCAACCGTTATATTATAAAGAGGAAAGGTTTAATTGATTGAAAAAACAATTAAATCTTTCTCTTGATTATTTTTTTCTACTGGACCGACCAAAAATTCTTCCACCAGTTGAATGTTGAAGCTGCTTTGATCTTGAATGACGTGGGGGTATAATATATACGGATATAATTATATTAATATACATAAACACACTGTAAGTGAGGGAATAATAGCATATATTTTTATCAAGGATATAGTAGATACATGGATTTGAACCCTCGAGATGAGACTTTATTGTTTATTTAAAAATATCTACTATAAATTCTGTACTTACACGGTTGAAATGAAAATGAACGCTATTTTTACCGTCTACTTTGCCCTCCCCTAACACCTTGTATTTTTAAAATTCCATCAAGCTTAATATAACTTTGGTTATATTTGTTTTAGGTATATTTTATACCACCCTCAAGTAATTATAGAAATAACATTAACCTTGACCATCGAGTATTTTTGTCAGGGTTGTTTTTTTTTTTTTAGCGTGGTAAAATCATCAAATGAGTCCTCCAACCCCTTACTGTCAGACTTCTACTGATTAAAATCCACGGTGTCCTTCATAGCCTGTTATGTTCCGGGGTTACGGTAAGGGAATAATCCCGCCCGGCTGGCTTTGGCCCTCTGAGAGGGGGGCCCCGTCATTATGCTGACGCTCTTTGTTGCGCGCGTGGGACACAACGCGCCATCGACCCGAGCGTGGTCCTTGGTCGGGCAGCGAGTTGCCCTTAACTCGCTGCCCGCATGCCCGCGCCTACGGTGGCCGGAGATCATCAAGCAACGTCCGTCGCCGTGGGCGCCTACCACTGCGGCTGGGGTGGAGGGAGGACGCTGTCCTCTCTCGCTCGCGGCCCGCCTCCTCCTTCACGAGCATTACTGCCTCGCAGAAGGAGCTGACCGCTTCCCACTCCGTCTCGCCCCGCAGCATGGCCGCAACCAATGCCGGGCGCGAGAGGTCTCCGCCTATCGCAGCGGTGAGGACACGTCGGTGCTCCGCCCAAGCTGGGCAGTCTTGCACCGTATGCTCCACCGTGTCCTCCGGGCGATCTTCGCAGTGGTGACACCCAGGCGTCTCCTCCTTTCGCATCAGAAACAGGTACCTCCCGAAACTTCCGTGTCCGGTGAGGACCTGCGTCAAGCGGTAGGTCAGGACGCCATGACTTCTCTCCAGCCACTCCTCAAAGAGGGGTCTTACCGCCGCAATTGCGGCGTGCCCGTTGTCAGGGTTGTTAGCAGGTTCAATTCAGTTTTATTTAGAGTGACCGTAACGAAACGTATTCTACTCGCATCTAAAAAAAATCCTTTGAAAATTTTTACCCTTCCTATAAATACTTATTGCGAAGCAATCACTCGAGATTTCAATCACTCAATCCACTTTTCATATTATACATATCTATCTTGTCCACTTTTATTATTAAATAGAGCTACCCAACTTACCTTACCTAAGCAAATATACAATACTTTTTTAAGTTTGACGAGGCACTGTATCCAATATCTTTAAACGAGCAATTCTTGTATATTTATTTATATATAATCAGGATCTCGGAAACGGCTCCAAGGATTTCCATGCAAGTTTAAAAAAAGTTAGGAGTTTTTCGGCTCAAGGAATCGATTTATCAAGGTCCCAGGTTCGAGAAAAGCTCGGTTCCCAAAATATAGACATTTTAAAAACCGAGCGAAGCTCGGTCAACCAGATATTATTGTTAAACAAAAACAATCTTTGGTAATGATTTCATTATACTTATTATAGACAGTGTACATTTTGAATTGCTAAAGCTTTTGCCTGTTCAAACTGCGTTTATTTAGAAAATTAGGCTAACTAATAACTTTATATTAGGTATAATTATTATTTTGGCTTTTCTTTGATGATGTAGGTAATTAACCTACGACCTTTATACACAGCTGTTTAATTTGGGAGTTAATAGATTAAATAACTATAAAGAAAATAATACACCCCAAATATCTTAATAAAAGGGCCAGTACGTTTTTACCGGGAACACCCAAATACTCCGAAATATTTTATTCCGAATTTCGATATTCCGATTTTCAAAACTCCGAATATCATAATACCTAAAAATTACAATATCTATTATTAATAATCTGGAAAATTTGACCGAAAGTCGTATGTCCGATTTCTTCTTTTTCCGATTTTCACATATTCGAAAATTGTAATGCTCGATGAGTTCTCATTCCGAAAAACGAAATTCCGATTTTCAATATTCCTAATAAACTGCTTTTTCGGAATATTGAAAATCGGAATTTCGTTTCGCATTCCACAAAGTCGCAGAACCGGCTCCACGTAATTTTGTCTACCGTACTCCCAGAGTGTTACTTAAGCCTGTGTAGGCACGGAGTGGCGAGGCGTATCCTCTTAACTTTCACCGTTTGCCTTCAGGATTTTTATTGTTATTAGAAAAACTTTAAACCTTGCTCACAGAAAAAGGGGCCCCGCGATGCGGGACTCCGTTGAACTACCTTGCAATAGCGAGCAAAATGTGTCTTTCACCCCGACTCGCACTTTTCAACCTGACAGATACGAATCGGAATTCCAATAATCGGAATTTTAATATTCGGTCTATTGAAATTCGGTATTTTGAAAATATTAATTATAAACGTTGGGAATTTTGAAATTTAGGAATTATTAAAATAGGAATATTGATCCATCGGAGTTGTTATATTAGGAATTTTGAACCATTCGGAATTATGAAAATCGGTATTTTGAAATTCGTATTTTTGAATTTGCGGAATAAAGTTTTTCGTTTTATCGTAGTGTACCCGTTTTTACCGGTTCACCCTTGTTTGGTCGAACAACTTTTGATATAATTTTACTTATTCGAACAACGTTCGAGAAAATAATCAGTTTGTATAATATCGGTTAACTTAATTTTCATTTCATCGAATATTTATTTGCGATAACAACATTTGCGCTATTGATCAAAAGGTATAATATTCATTTGATATAATATTCAGGTGGTATAAAATTTAGTTTATCGAATATTCGATTGGTGTAATGTAATGCAGAAAGAAACATTGTAAATATTTATGTTCCGTCGATCTACCTTGGTAGGTGGTAACCAGTAACTAAGGATGCAAGAGCGAGCGAAGCGAGTTCGGGACTTGGGGCACCCCGACTCGGACAGGTTAGGTTCGAAGGGGATGGCGGGGTCTGAAAGACCCCGCCATCCTCTTCATGTTAGGTTACTTTAAACCTTGTAAACAGAAATAGGAGCCCCGCGAAGCGGGGCTCTGTCAAGCTACCTCGGTAGGTGGTCATCAGTAATATACGCTCGCCCTTGCATCCTTAGTCAAATTGCCGATTACTACCTACCAAGGTAGCTCGACGGAGCCCCGCTTCGCGGGGCTCCTGTTTCTGTTTGCAAGGTGCAAAGTAACCTAACACGAAGGGGATGGCGGGGTCTGAAAGACCCCGCCATCCCCTTCGTGTTAGGTTAGGTAGGTTATCCCCTTCGAACCTAACCTGTCCGAGTCGGGGTGCCCCAGGTTCCGAGCTCGCTTCGCTCGCTCTTGCATCCTTGGTAAAATTGCTGATTACCAAGGTAGCTCGGCGGAGCCCGATTTTTTTATAGACAATGAAAGAAAACGAATAATTAATTAAATGAATATTCGATGCGATATTTCGACTAAATCATTATTAGTCTAGTGAAACATTAGTTTAAATAAAATTAGTGAATTTGAAAATTCGGTCAAATGAAATTATTTCAAAGAAATAAATAGGCTTAATAAAAATATAAAAAGTAATTATTCGGTGAAATGAATAATTCGACTAAACGACTTTATAGTAACCAAATTTAGCCGGAGTGATTTTCGACGAAAAGTTGTTCTGCCAAACAAGGGTGAACCGTTTTTACCATCATCATCAATGTTAGTGTGGTTTCCTAACGATGTTTTCTTTTATTATTTTGAGAACATAAATAACACAAAGTAACTCGAGGCCGTTACCACTGGGCCGCCACTGCTCTCTGGTTAATACCATAATGAATTAAAAATCATTTTGAGTCTCGTCAGGGACTAAACCCGCAATCCCACTACTGCACGGCAATGAAGTTAGAGTGTACAGCCATAAACCACTGGAACTTATGACCCTCCCGCGACCCATAGAAATTTAAGATGTCCCCCAAACGTATCGCAGGAAAACTCATTCTCCCCCAACAAGAAAGAGTTCAAAATCGATGGACCACGCTAATTTATTAACTCACTAAATTAGGTTACTATGATACTTTCCTTGATTTCAGCCTCAACTTTGTTCGTGCTACGTGCACTGTTAATTCAAGTAAGAAATAATTTCATTTCCAAGGCGGCATCCATAAAATCTTTAACGTAACAATCGCGCTGCAGTGCAGTTGTACTTAAACGTTGTTAAAAGTGTGAAGAAAACTAGCGAATGAGCACGACAACGCCACCTCCCACTAATTAACTGAGTTTAAACAATAAAGTTACCTTAGTGACGTCTTGGTATCACCAACTCGAAGGCGAGACTTTCAAAGATTAAACAGTACAAGTTTGTTACGGTTTAACAAGGTCTCGCTTCTGTTAGTCCCGAATGATTGTTGTAAAGTCCAGTTTGCTCACCTCGGGGGAAATAAAGCGAGATGGATATATTTGCAAACCGAATCTCTCTTTCGTCTCGCACAAAATTATAATATTTTATTAAAGCCCCGGAACGTTATTTGGTTGTGGAATTAATATTTCAGCCGTCTAACTTTTAGACTTTCCATATATCTTGCTTACGTAAGTTGGACGGTTTCTATCTCCTTCGGCTTGTTAACTACTTTTTTTTTATTCTGCCTCGCAATCCTGTTCGGTAATAAGTTTAAAAACACGTATTTAATGAAACTGTGATGAATACGTTTGAAGTATTTTAATATTTTTGTTGAAAAGTTTGCGTATACCTAAATGAAAACCGTCCGTCTAAAATGTTGAAGGTACGCTGGGAAATCTGAAATGGTGCGTGTTGACACAAAATTATAATGTAGGAATAAGTCATATTTCAATATTCCAGTGACAAAGTTACAAGCTAAAACCGGCTTAAAATGTTCGTGATATTCTAACGTTTTTGTAGCGTGCACGCGTTTCCTTTTTTTTTTTGGAGTGTTATAAATTAAAAAACGGTTCCTCTCGGGCCCACGACTCTGGCAGACGTTCGGCGACTCTGAGAACTTTTTAGGCATTTGTGGACCTTGGCTCACCGTGAACACGGGCTTGGTAGGCTACCAATTAACCTCTGCGTACAAGTCGACAAGCCTCCGATGACTCACGAGTTAAGTATCCAGGTGACTATCGGAATGATAATAATAAGGCCGCAGGGCAGCTTGTGGCGAGCTGTTGGGTAGTTGCGACCCCACGGACCTGATCTCTTGGGAGATATCTTATTCCTCATCTCTGACTTGCCTTTATTGGCCGGTCAGAGTGAACGCTGAAGAGGAACAGACCTCCCACTTCTTTGTTGCCCTTACTGGCTAGCTAGAGTGGAGATTCGCGTCGCCTAATGTACGAAGGGGCTTACTCTCCGTTAGCAAACTCGCGCTTACGGCGGTGGCCGGAAAACGCCCGTGTCTTCGGACGCCCAGAAGGAGAGGACTTCTTCCCAATCTTTCTCGCTCTAAATCGTAGCTAGGACTAGGGAATCTGTACGCATAATAAAATGGCAGGAAAGTCAAAACTGTTTACTGAATATTTTTTAAATATTAGTTGGGGAGTGATCTACAATCGATATCGAAGCCAAAAATTAATTTAGTTTATAGAATTTTTGTCTGTTTGTCTGGGTGTATGACCGGTATAGACTCAAAAAGTACCGCATGGATTTAATTCTTTGGCACGAATATTATGAAGTCAGGTCAACATATTTTATGCTACATAATTATTATCACGCTATCACTTACGGGGAACGAGTAGTGAAACTTTCTTTCAACGAGTTCACGCAGACGACGTCGCGTGCCGCAGAGCTAGTATAAAAATAAGAGAAATTTTGGAGACTGATCCAAATTCAAATTGGTCTACTTTAATTCATCTCTCTCAATGAAATATAAGGGTCATACACAAAAAGTGAACATTACAAAATATTTATAATAAAACTTCACGATTTTTTATTAAATGTTGTATTTATTTAAAGTTACATATTAATATCCTTACAATAATATCACTCGAGATCAGTCTTATGGTGCTCCCACATTGCCGTTATAAAATGTTTGTAAACATTTTATAACACCAAAACATTTACTAACAAATGTTAACAATTGTTGCACTTTGTTAGAAACTGTTACATGTTATAAGTGCTCCTACATTGATGGAAAATGTTTAAACATTTTATAACATCTAGTATTGGCTCGCAGTTTGGTTTCGCCTTCTGAGGGCCTTTTTTATTTCGGTCTTTGTAGCTCTCTGACATCGTGTTCCATAGTACTTCTCTTGCTTGAAACATTTCAATCAGTTTGTAAACATCATCGTTATTCCAATTACCGGACATATTTTATTGCTTGGCGCACGCGCAACCACTAATACACACGCACAGCGATGCACGCTGACACAAAGGGACTGACAAGCGAGACACCACGCGCAGCGACCTGCGTACTCTAACCCCCACCGCACCGCACCGCCTATCCCGCCATCACCCTTATAAAATGTTTACAAACAAAAGATAACACATGTTTTATTTTGTTATAATTTGTTTTACTAAACATTTTCTAACGGCAATGTGGGAGCACCATTAGATATTTTAGGAAAAAATCACGTTTTTTGTTTTTTTATGCCTACAGAAGAGATTGTCTTGTCTGCAGAAGGGAACAAAATGTGACCTTATATAATCATATCAATAAGAACATGAATAGAAAAAATAGAAAAAAAAAACTTAAAATGGAGTTCGTATCAATCCCTAAGCAAATCATAACAAAAAACATACCAATTCAGTACAAAAAAATTATTCGACATTTGTCCACAGAACAGACATTATGCTTCTGTAGACATAGAAAGGAACAGAATATTAAAATATGTTTTCCTCATCAGAATCGTCCCACATGAAAAGTGTCGGCCGTTTTATCGGTTGTGAATCTTCAGAAGCTTCAGAGTCGTCTGAATAGATTATTTTCTTCTGGGGTTTATGCATCTGGTTGAATATTTCGATAGAAAGATCTGGTGTCAGTCTATCTGAGAGTCCTGTTGAATTTGGCTCAGTCGGAGCCTCAGGTGTAGCTGGAGCCACAGGAGAATCGCGGATAGGCAAATGCTCGGATGAGGAGTCTGGTGGTCCTGATATCTCAAGGCAATCAGGTAACAAATTGTACAAGGATGTTCACTTTCAGGCGCGGGGTTGCATTTGATCAGGGAAAATAATAACGCTTGAGGCTTCTTGAAAAACACACACTTTATTCTTCCTTTCCTCGGTTCACAAAGGCTTCTTATTCACTATACAGGGAGCTTGCTTGGAGGCTTGTTTTCTCGGCGGCGGACGACACTGGACTACAGCCGTGGCGCGCAACCGCCCCTCTTTTATTTACGCGAGCGCAGGTGGCTTGCGTGGGAGTACCGCGCCCACACATCTTTCTCGCTCTAGCCAATCGCCTGCGCCCCGTGCTCACACGCACACATAGGCATTGCGCACCACGTCTGCTTCGTTCGTCCGCCGTTCACAGTACATTTTACTTATTTGAAAGCTTTATTAATTTACATATTGAACAATAATCATAAAAACTTAACTAAATACAGAGGACAATAGTCAAAAGAGGGTGTAAAAGTATATACTAGCTTAACCTGACTTAAAACTATACATAATACAATCAAATTATACTCTATTTACAGGATATTGTGGTAGGTTGTTGCACTCCTGACTGTGCTCCTCAACATCTCCACCCCCCGTATGAGGGTTCAACCGATCATACTACTATCGGTCGGGAGCACAACAACCTTTACAACGGGACGGCGTAGAGTCCCATGATTGGTCTTTACATCTACCACTCTTATAATACCGTCCGCGCCGGGAAAAACGTTTTCCACAATACCTTTCGACCACTGATTTCGCGTTTTATTATCGTCCACTATTAACACCACGTCACCAACTTTTACATTTGACACGTTCGCCGACCACTTATTCCGGCGCTGTAGCGTCGGCAGGTATTCTCGTAGCCACCGCTTCCAGAAGATGTCGGCCAGCGCATTCACCTTGCGCCACATACGGCGCGAGTCCTCGTCGAGCGCGTGGCCTCGTGTGCACGGAGCATCTCCCGCGGCTGTGCCCAGCAGGAGATGGTTGGGGGTCAGCACCACTGGCTGATCAACGTCGTTGCTCACGTAGGCGAGAGGCCGGCTGTTAATGACCAGCTCGGCTTCCAGGAGGAGAGTGTATAGTACCTCCTCGCGGGGGGCGCGCTCGCGCAGCGTCGCCTTAAGTGCGTTTTTGACTGAACGCACTAACCTCTCCCAGCACCCACCCATGTGTGGGGACGCCGGGGGATTGAAGTGCCAAGCAATGCCACGGCCAGTTGCTTCGCTCTCCACTTTCGAATGGTCCAGTTCACGAAGGGCGGCGCGGAGCTCTGAGTGAGCCCCGACGAAGTTCGTGCCTCGATCGGAGTATATGTCCGATGGTCGCCCGCGGCGCGCAATGAGGCGCCGCAGGGCTAAAATCGCAGAGTCAGCGCTGAGAGATGCTGCCAGCTCCAAGTGCACGGCGCGTGTGGTGAGGCATGTAAACAACACGCCCCATCGCTTCTCTCGTCGTCGCCCGATGGCCACCTCCATGGGGCCGAAGTAATCGACCCCGCAGTGTACAAAGGCCCTCCGCGTCACCTCCAGTCTAGCGGTAGGAAGGTCGCCCATCTTAGGTGTTCTGGGTTTCGCCTTTTCGTTTTTGCAGCGCTGACACGCCGCGGCGACTGCCTTTACAGACGACCGTAAATTCGTAACCCAGTATGACTCACGGATACGATTTACCACGGCCTCTTGGTTTGCGTGCATAGCCTCTTCGTGATAGTGTCGGATGAGACGGCGTGTGAGCTCGTGTTTGCCGTCTAGGATGATGGGGTGTCGCTCACCGAAGCTCAACTCATCGCAGGCTCTCAGTCGACCGCGCACCCGTAGTAAGCCGTCTTCAAATATCATCGGGTCCAGCGCGCGTAGCCTGCTGCTGGTGGGCAGCGGGCGAGCGTCCCGCAGCGCTGCGAGGTCCGTCGCGTAGCTCTCCGCCTGTATCAGACGCAGCAGGCGAAGTCTCGCCTCGTCGAGGTCGACAGCGGTCACGTCAGGGGACCGTCGTCGCTTGCGGCAGCGTTCTGCGAAAATTAATAGTCTAGCCACTACATATAGGGCTCGTGTCCACGTTGGCAACCGGGCGTATGTCAACACCGGCTCGGGGGAAGTGTTCGTCGCGTGCACCCGTTGTACCCGCTCCAGGTCAGCTTCCACCACTCCGTCAGGGTCGTCGCTCGCCGGCCACTGCTCCTGCGGACAACGAAGAAACGAAGGGCCCTCCAGCCACTCGCTACAGTTACCAGGCCAGTCTGACCGGGTGGCCTTGTCAGCCGGGTTCATCGTCGACGGAACCCAGCGCCAGTGTGACCTCTTTGACCTTGTATCTATCTCGGCTAATCGATGAGAAACATACCGTTGGAACTCAGTTGCCTCTGAGTTGATCCATTTTAAAACGGTCTTACTATCTGTCCATAAATATTTTTCTTGTATGGTAGCTCCTAGCTCTCTTTGCACGGTGTCGGCTAATCTGCAAGCTAATACGGCCGCTTGTAATTCTAACCGTGGGATGGATACTACCTTTTGGGGGGCTACCCTAGCCTTTCCTATTATCATCGCGACGTCTCTGTCCCCGGAGGTGTTTGTACCTACTATGTATACCACTGCCGCGTAGGCAGATTCGCTTGCGTCACCGAAAGCATGTAACTCCAAGTGGTCTGTGTTCAACCCGTACCACCTGGTGACGGAGATGTCCGCGAGGTATTGCAGATTGCTCAACCACTGGAACCAACAGTGGGCTTCTGCTTCCTTTAGAGGCTCGTCCCAGCCTATGTTGGTCTGCCATATCTTCCTCATCAGGACCCGGGACTGAATAACGCACGGGTACAAAAAACCCAATGGGTCGAAGATAGACATGATAAACCTTAAGAATTCGCGTTTCGTGGGTACCACCCGCCCCTCAGTGATCTCTTTCGGCAAACGTTTGAAAGAGAGGTCGAAGGCCAATCTATCAGCTGCGGGTGACCACGTTAGACCGAGCGTCCGTTCAATGCCGTCTTCACCTTTGTCTAATGACACCTTATCTGGAATTTCAGCGCACAGTCTGTCGCGTAGCTCTTGAGAGTTCGTGACCCACCCCCGTATTACGAATCCGCCCTTAGCGTGGATTTGGGTCACATCTTCAATTAGTTGACTGGCTTGTGCGACTGACCATGCGCTGTCCAGATAGTCGTCCATATAGTGTTTATCGTGTATCGCCGCGACTGCACTCGGGTGCGTATCTATGTATTTGTCAGCGTTCTTATTTAATACATAGATCGCTGAGGTCGGCGATGACACTGCTCCGAAAATCATCGAATTCATTCGATAGGTACTCGGTTCCTCGTCGCCTTTCTGTGCCCACAGAAATAGCTGAGCGCCGCGGTCCTGCTCTCGAATTTTAACTCGCAGGAACATATCGGCTATGTCTGCTGTAAAGGCGACGGGACCTAACCTAAATTTAAACAAGACCCCTAACAGCGGGTTCAGTAGGTCGGGTCCTGTGAGGAGTTGGTCATTTAATGACGTCCCGTTATATTTCGCGGCGGCGTCAAAGACCAAGCGTAATTTGCCCGGTTTATTGGGGTTAGTGACCCCGAAGTGTGGCAGGTACCATACTGGCTCGGTACTAACTCCGCCCTCTACTCGACTCGCGTATCCCTCCGAGAGTAATCTATTTATTTGCGACGCGTATGCCTCTGCGTAGGCACTATCTTTTTCAAAGCGGCGCAATATGCCCGCCAAGCGATGGCGTGCGTTTATATAGTTGTCGGGTAATTGAGGGTTGTCCCTCCGCCACAACAGGCCCACCTCCCATGCTCCGTCCTCCGATTGACGGCTGGTGGTGTCTAGGATACGCTTGGCGCGTTCTACGTCCTCGTGCTTGCGCGGCGTTTCTGTTATGCCTATAGCTTCTAGTTCAAATTGTTTTTTCACTAGATTGTGTAAGTCTACGTCTGAAGTTACAACACAATTTACAGAATGATTAGCGCGACTAACTGTACCTAAGGGCCCGTGCACGACCCAACCTAACGAGGTCAAAGAGGCTACTGGCTTACCGGATTTCCCTCGACGAGTCTCCCTGCCGATCAGCAGCTCCCAGTTGTCCTGACCCAGCAGCAGCAAGGGCCTAGCTCCCTCCATCGCCTCGAAGCCCAAGTCACGTAGGTGGGCGTGCTCCGACAAGACGGCGGCGGGCACTGACTGGGCGGGTAAGTCCATATTCACTAAGGTGCGACACTTAACTTGGTGTGTTTGTCCGTTAGGTCCACGCACTTCTACGCACAGCACTCGCGACGTACTATCAGTAATTTCTTGTCCTCGCGCACTACGTATGGTTATGGGCACTCGCTTGCCCTTCGCGTTCCCGGCCAGAGAGCTGTCGATAAGGGACACGGTGGCGCCGTCGTCCAGTAGCGCGTAGCAGGGTTGCTCTCTTCCCTCGATGATGACGTGTACAGGGAGTATCTTGAGTAGCGCCTTTCCATTGTAGTCCCTCACGTTTGTGACTATCTCTGGCTTTTGTTGGTGGAGTAACACGTGGTGCGCGTAGTTGCATTTGGTGCATCTCTTACGGCGGCAGGTCCTTTTTGAGTGCCTCGCACTTAGGCAGTTGAAGCACAGTCTCTTTTCCTTGACGATTGCCCACCGGTCGTTCACCTCGAGGTCATTAAACTTCTTGCAGGTCACGATGGTGTGTTTCTCTTGGCACAGGTGACACTGCTCGTCAGCGGTCTGGGGGCACGCGTCGTTCTCTCTGTTCGCGTGGACGTGCAAGCGCTGAACGTTTTTCATTGTCTTTGCAGGTGGCGCACTGACCCGAGGTTTGCTCGTTGTGACTGTCTGGCCGAGGTCCATTTGGGTGTAAAATGAAGAGGCGCGTGCCAGGTGACCGAGGAATTCTGACAACATTTCCAAGCTCGGAGACACTCTCATGTCTAGGCCCCGGCTGGTTGCCACTCCCATGGCAAAGTCACCGTATTGTGCGCGCTGGACGGGTGTAAGTTTGTTCAATAACTCACTTACCAGTTGTGGATTGTTCAAGTATCCGTTTGCTTGCACACTTTTCAACAGCGAAACACAATTTCTCACCGTACTGGAGAAATTTCGCAACTCGCGGCCACTATCCGTCACTCTTGGCAATCCTCGAACTTTCTTGAGCGCGCACTCGAGTATTAAGTTGGGGTGCCCGAACTCTTCGTCCAAAGTTTTAATAATGTCCAACGGGCTAGCTGATGCGCGTAACAAATCTTCGACCACCAGTCTTGCATCTCCTTGCAAAGACGTCTTGAGTCGAGCGAGGTTTTCATGTGGCTTGAACTCATATAATGTTGTGGTGTCAAAGTACATATTCTTGTACGAAAGCCACTCTGCCGGGTCGCCTCTGAACACCGGCAACTCGTACGCTTGTCTGGGTATCGGTCGCGGACGCGCAATGTTTGCGATTGCTTCTGCCAACTGGTCAATCTTCCTGTCCCGCGTTGTCCTTGTTCTGTCCGCTTCTTCAACACCCGTATCCCACTCAATCGGGTCACGAGTTGGCGCGCGCGCGGTGCCAACGTGAACAGCCGTGTTTGCTGCGTGTGCGGTATTACGAAACGGAACGGACGCGGGCGCACAAATAGGAGGCGCAGGTACTTGTTCGAGCGGCGGCAGTGGCACATTCGCGGGCACGTTCGCGGGCACACTCGTGGTCACGTTCGCAGGCACTTCACTTAACACTTGTGGCTGTTGTTGACGGTGCGGCGACATGTCTTGACTTTCTCGGACTTGATCTCTACTGGTAGCGGCGGGTGTGGTATGTGTCACCCATTCTTCAACACGGTGGGCAGTGTCGTCCGCCTCCGAGTACAATTCCTCTTCGGCGACGGCATCTATCTCTGCCAAGTCCGCTTCCAGTTTCTTCTGCACCAATTTTTCTTTCATGCGGACCAACTCCTTTTCGGCCTCGTACTCGGCCCGTCGTCGCAGGTACTCGGCGCTCTTCTGGCCGCTCCTCGATGACGCAACGCTTGTACCGGATCTTCCTTTCCTCGCAGGCACCGAACGCACTGGCGTCGACATGTCCCGGTAGTCTATAACTCTACCGGGCCCCGTCAGTGGGATGACTTGCGTTTGATCCGCCGTTTGTAGAGTTGGCGCGATGGATGGTGAACCCGGAGCCCTGTCCGACGGTACTCCGGAGTCCGCTTCTAACGCCCGCCTTCTTAAAGCATCTTCTTTCCGCCTCATCTGGCTCCTTGTTGTGATGGTGCTTTTCTCACTCATGGTGCGCTGTTCTTGCTTGTTCCCTGATCCGGCTGACGAAGGACCAACACTTGTTCACTTTCAGGCGCGGGGTTGCATTTGATCAGGGAAAATAATAACGCTTGAGGCTTCTTGAAAAACACACACTTTATTCTTCCTTTCCTCGGTTCACAAAGGCTTCTTATTCACTATACAGGGAGCTTGCTTGGAGGCTTGTTTTCTCGGCGGCGGACGACACTGGACTACAGCCGTGGCGCGCAACCGCCCCTCTTTTATTTACGCGAGCGCAGGTGGCTTGCGTGGGAGTACCGCGCCCACACATCTTTCTCGCTCTAGCCAATCGCCTGCGCCCCGTGCTCACACGCACACATAGGCATTGCGCACCACGTCTGCTTCGTTCGTCCGCCGTTCACAGTACATTTTACTTATTTGAAAGCTTTATTAATTTACATATTGAACAATAATCATAAAAACTTAACTAAATACAGAGGACAATAGTCAAAAGAGGGTGTAAAAGTATATACTAGCTTAACCTGACTTAAAACTATACATAATACAATCAAATTATACTCTATTTACAGGATATTGTGGTAGGTTGTTGCACTCCTGACTGTGCTCCTCAACAATTAATCCAGGTTATAAACTATCTGTGTACCAAATTTTAGCCAAATCCGTTCGGTGGTTTTTGCGTGAAAGAGTAACAAACATCCATACATCCATACTTACAAACTTTCGCCTTTATAATAGTAGTAGGATGATTATAACATAATATTCTAATTGGGGTGTCTGAGGGTGTGCGTTAATTACGTTACAAGGTGTATAGTATAAATTATTTAACTTCGAAACAACACATAAAACTATATTTTTAAAAGCCAATTTAATTATCTTCAAAATTCATCATCAGGTCTCGAGCAATTACCCAATGTGACATAAATGAATAATTAAAAATAATTTAAAAATTAAGTTGAGTTGTAATGAACCTCTCTTATTTATAAATCAGTAAAAAGCGAGTAACACAACTGTTTTTTTTTTCGAATGTAGTGAAAGTTCATTGAATAATCACTTCTGTTGACATACCTCCCTTCTGTAGACAATAAGTCCACAGTAAAGATGTCTACAGGAGAGACACATTTTCATAAATCAAAGATGGCATCCTACCATTAGAGGTTGGAATTTAAGCAATGTAATATTTGCAAACCGCGCCCATATGCACATACTATCTTGAAGTTTTTATATATTTGCAAAGTCTACTTACTTAGGTATTCTAGGCACAGAAAAGACACACTGATCTCGACTGAAAACTTGTGTAATAAAATAAAATTAGGAATTTTTCTTATCACACGCACTTTACGTAAAATTGGAGCCGAGCAAATGACAGAGAATACAGTGCCTACCAACACAAAACACAAAATAATAACTATACGTTCATCTTTGGCAAATTTAGGCTTATTTTATGCGTCTACAGAAGTAGATCTAAAATTTGTGAACAACATTTTTATAACGTTTAATTCAAAATTTAGCATTACGTATTTTTTTATTCGTTAAGTTATGAATATTTGATAATAACACTGATGTAATGAAATGAATTAAAAGTATCGAAAGTATGTGTATATATTTTTAATCATCACTTGAACTCAACTACTTGACATCCGAACAGTCTACAGAATGAGATCTTTTCAGATTCAAAAGCGAAAAAACATTAAACAAATTTCAGTAAAGCCGAAATTTTTATGAATCAGAACAAGTTTTCAAGAGGAAATAACTATTAAATGTATTTAATGTTAATATACTATATTAAACAACGGTTTTTAAGTTGCATGAACATTTTTTTTTCTCTTTTTGTGTTTGACCCATAAATGCAAATGTATTTCGCTACAAGATAGTTGATTGGTAAATTACTAATGAACGCACATCATGTTTACACACTCAGCTTTAGTGTTAAATTAGCGTACAACAATTAGTTAGTTAAATTCTAAGGTTGTGCTTTCAAAACAACATCTTGAAAACATACTATTATACAAAGTAAAGAAATTTTGATGACTTTAACAATGTCAACCTCGATACATTGCGTCTCGTTTCTATAACTACACACAGAGAGAGAGGGCTTATTCCTGCAGCTTTGTCCGCGTAAAAGTTTGAAATTATGCCACAGGAACGTAGTGAAATGAAATGAAATGATGATATGAAATGAAATTAATGATGATTAGAAATGATGAAATGATGTTTATTTATGCAAGTAGGTTATATCAACACTTTTACACGTCTTTTCATAAAACTGACGGGATGGGAAGCATAACGGGACAAATCTATTAATATTATAAATTTAATAATTAAAATTAAACAAAATTCAAAAATCATGTGACAAGGCCTCAGCTAGTAGTGACATAAGTGTTAAAAATGCATTTTTCAAAGAAATTTTGTCAGCAAACGGGCCCCGTAAGACTGCCAAAGCCTGTCGCGGGACTCTGTTCAGGTAACCGTGGGCCAAGAACTTGAATTTTAGTCAGGACAAGTCGTACAACCCCTTCCACCCTGGTTAGGAGTCATATTGATGATATTACCACGATAAAAAAAACTGATGAAATTGAATGAACTGTGTATTATCACAATCCATCTATTTATTTTTAAAGCAATTCCATGATCTATTCTAAAAGTAAATCTCGAATTAATTCCCATTTGGCCAACCGTCTGTTCGTCAAGTACACTAAGAACTCAAGAGAACTACTAAGTAACAATTAAACACACATAAATCTCAAATTATGAACAGAAGATAACAAATCAAATAGTTAGCGATTTAACGCGAAGACGACAGATAATTTATAAATCAAGTGTTGGACGATGACAGTTGGGAGTGGATGACAAACTTCGCTAAGTAAGTTATAGGGAGGTGCGAGTCGTGCGTGGCTCAAACTGTTGTTCAGAACGATTTATTTTTATTTAGCACTTTGTTTTTGTTGTGGCTGGTACGGTGTTGATGCAGTTTTTTTGTTTTGGTTGGTGGATAGTTTGTTATTTACCTATGTGGAAAATGTTCGTTCGTAAAATAAAGTAAAAACATAATGAAAATTAAAAATGTTTAAATCTCTGTTATCAACACATGCTCAAGTCTATTAACACCTAAGACGAAGAGATGCCTATCTCTTCGTCCGCTGTACCGGCGCTTTTAAAAAACGTGGTGTGCATAGGCTGTAAGAAAGCCTCGAAATATTTAGATGAACCAACCAACAAAACTCAATACGTACTTGTTATTTAAAAGACCACACTGCTTGTCCCAGCGTTTGAGCTATGATAATTTTATTCTCTACAAGAAACGTCGACGAATATTTATAGTGAAGAAATATCGAAAATATTACCAGAACTGTCGTCTATTGGATTTACGACATATCAACGATTTTTCGATTCCATTTATGTTCATATGAATTTGTTGTTTGATTTAATATGACATACAATTGGACAATTTTATTTGCATGTAAATATGTTTGCTGTTTCCGAACGTAATTTTTTATACGTCAGTAGGTATAAACGTTTATGCATGACCTGTTTTCCTGAACGTAATCCGTGCGTATTTCCTTCGTTCATAAAAAGGTGATGTTGGAAATGTGAAAAAAAAAGTCTGCACTTTTTTTTAAAATTATTATTTAGTAATGATAAGCTTGTGGTTAATAGTTAACAGTCGTATGGCTCAATCTTCAAGGCCACTCGAGTTTATCGAGTGGCCTAGGTCCGTCTAGTAATGGGTGGCCATCCAAAAGCAGTCAAGTGGCCATGTGGGATACCACATGGCCACTTGTCCACGACTTTGACTTTCAAGTCGGAGGCGATAGCCTCCGACTTGAAAGTTGTACCACCAGAACCCAGTCATCAGTCGTATTAATTGGTGTGAATTATTTCATCACTAGTACTGCTCTCAAAACGGTCAAAGAAAACATTGTGAGTTTTCCAGCAGTAGGAAAGTTATAGGCTAAAGATGATGACCCAAAATCTCTCCGCAGTTCGAAAAAGACGTTAGCAGAAGAGCTGTATGAGAAATATTTTTTGTGAGAGCATTCCAGACAACGTTAATGTAATAATGCTTTTCTTTAAAACTTTTTGGAACAAATTGTGTCGTAATATTACAGTCTCTCGATTGCCGTAGATGCGAAGTCGCGTAGTCGCGTAGCATCGAAATCGCGTAGTCACGTAGCCTCGTAGCCAATGTCTGCTACGCCCGTAGCAGTAGTTGAAGCTGCGTGTTACTTTCTGTACAACGATCGATACAATACTCATCTGTTTCAAATAGAAGTAATAATCTTAGAAGAACACATACAAAGTGCGATGCACAATTTCTTTGAAAAAATCACAACATTTCGATTGATTAAATCTAATAATGTAATTTTTTGGGCAGTTGTATAACAACTGGACAATGGATAATAACTGGACTTTGAAATGTATGCACTTTATTATATTTGTGACGCTGTGTGTGCATAAAGATTTTTTTAACTAAGAAATCTACACGAAAATTATGCAGCTGAAGAATTTGTTTGGTTAATAGCGGTAATCTCAGAAACTGCTGGTTCGAATTGGAAAATTCTTTTTGTGTTGAATAGATTTTATATGTCGAGAAAAACTATAAGCTATATAACATTACGCTACAGTCAAAACGAGCTGAGAAGCGTGGTTTAAAATGTGAAATCAGCCAGTATTTAATAACTATTTCATTTCTAGTTTAGCAAATCATACTTGACACTCGCTAAACTGTGGTTAGTTAGATATGAATTGCTTTCACTGCATTTATAATGAGGAAACCATTCCATTTACAGCTACGGACTAAAACGAAAACAAATGACAGCTGTCCATTTTGATATTAATTTGATTGAAACACTGCATACGGTTTTAGGTTTGCAAAGCGTTTGATTTGTTTATGAATTTGAGATGGATTTTAATAAAAAACACACTGTTTGTACATTAAAAATTTGCTATACTTAAGTAAATCAGTAACGTGATTCCTTCGTTAACTATCTACAAGAAATCACTTAAATCAGCGGTTCTCAAACTTTTTTGGGAGCGAAACCCTTTTGGCAAACAAAATTTTGACGGAACCCCAATAACAGGAAATCACATTACTATGAAAGTGTATACCATAATCAATTTAGAAAAAATCTAGTGAGATGTGTAAAACTGTTTCTTATTTTTCTTTGGTTTGATCGAAGAGTTGAATTCTTATTAAATATTATATCAGGTTCGGCAATGGCAACCAATCTATTGCAATATTTTTTTTGGTAGTTTACCTACCGCATGACGCAGGTCCTTACCGGACACGGAAGTTTCAGGAGGTACCTGTGTATGGTGAATGTGTGATATGGGATAGAGAGGGAAGAGACGCCTGGGTGTCACCACTGCGAAGATCGCCCGGGGGACACAGTGGAACATAAGGTGCAGGACTGCCCCACTTCGGCAGAGCACTGCCGTGTACTCAAGGCAGCGATAGGGGGAGACCTCTCGCGCCCGGCCTTGGTCGAGGCCATGCTGCGGGGCGAGATGGAGTGGGAAGCGGTCGTCTCTTTCTGCAAAGCAGTTATATTCGCGAAGGAGGAGGCAGGCCGTGAGAGAGAGGACAGCGTCCTCCCTCCGCCCCAGCCGCAGTGGTAGACGTCCACGGCGTTGGACGTCGCATGACGATCTCCGGCCACCGCAGGCGCGCATGCGGGCGGCGAGTAACGGGCAACTCGTCAGCTCGACCATGGGCTATGCCTGAGTTGACGGCGTGTTGTGTTCCACGAGCGCCTCAAAGAGCGTCAGCAAGATGACGGGGTCCCCCTCTAGAGGGCAGAACCCTACTGGGGTCGTGGGACTTATTCCATTACCGTGACCCTGGAAAGTAAAGGGCTAATGAAGGACACCGTGGATTTTAGTCAGTACAAGTCTGACAGTCCCTACCGCCCTGCCCTGGGTGGGAGGACTCATTTAATGATTTTACCACGCTAAACAAAAGGCCTCAGAAAGGGTTAGTGGAGGGGCTCCGCAGAGCACACTTTGGGTATAGCTGACTTAAATCTTACTGCTGTGAAAAGGATGGACAAATGGATGTTTGTCTTCTATTCTTTCACGGGTCTTTCTTCTAAAACGGGTAAAATAGATAGTTTACCATTATAATTTACAATCTCTTCGCTCTAGCATGAGTTTTAACCTCATTGTGAACGGGCAGTTAATTTGATAGAAGAAATAGTTCCTCGGTCCAACACTAGAGACGCGTTTAAAATTTTCCATAATACGTAAATAAAATACAGAAATCTTGTGATAAGGCCTCTGGATTAACACGAAAGACTTCTTTTTCCAAACGCAGGCAAAATAAAGTTAGTGTGCAAGTAGAGTACTATCTCAGTTTATTTTAAATACTTAAATTAGAAACAGTTAAATCATACGTTTGTATCAGGGACCGAAACCGGTATGATCAATACGGGTATTTTTTCGGTAACAACCTTTTTTTCTTTTACAGGTAATTTTACAGATTACCTTTATTATTAAAAGTGAATACATAACCAGTATTAATACCGGTTACCGAAATAAAAGTTACCCCTATCTTGCACACCTCACACGTGCCGTCGGCAATAGTCACAGGGCGCGCATCGCATGTGTGTGTGACAAAGATGTCGTTATCTTTAGTTAACCGGTATTAAAACGGTAACCTGAATAGAGGTTACATTTTTCTTCGGTCTGGTTACCCAGATAGCGGTTACCTAAGTCTGAAAAATAACCAAAATTCTTCAATACCGGTACCGTAATTTATAAAGCTTTTCGGTCCCTGGTTTGTATGAGCACGGCGCAAAGACAAGGCGAGCGATGTGCCTATCATAGAATAAACCAAATTATCTGTCCCTTATTTTGGTATATAAAGACCTTATGTACTCTTTATCCACGAGAACACTGCCGACAGACTGTCCTGCAGTTTGGCAGACGTAATGTAGTTTAAAACTTGTGTAACTATAGATGAATGTTCAGCAGTTCTCAGGTTTTAGAGAAACTAACGAACAGCTGATTTTTATGTATAGATAACTTACTTCAAAACATATTTATTTTCTTGGCTTCGAGGAGCTTATTAAAACATTCACCTTTATGACCTAAAAGCTCTCCCGTCTCTTTCTGAGTGTAGTGCCTAGTTCAGACTATGTGTGTACTTCTAAAGTCTAGGCTTAAACTTAAGTACCTAAATATTTAGAAATTATTTCTCAAAATTAAAATGTTTAGTCATCTTATTAAATTATCTGCACAAATAAATATAATATGTAAATAGAAGTTACATTTAAATATAATCAAAAAGTACAATTAAATGAAATACTTTAATGTACAAACGGCTGCTTATCAATGTATCTCAACCTGTCACATTTATTGAATAGATTATAAACCTTATCACAATGGGGGAAGGTTAATGTTCGGTTAATAAAAGAAATAACGTCTGATACAAGCAAGAATGTTGACTGAACCCGTGACTCGTTGCGCAGCTGTCGATCGCTCAGCTTTTGCGATCCTGCACACCACTTTTGTGGTCCTTACTCGTTCAAAACACATAAGTTATATACTAATCATTGTCTCACATCGCATAGAGGGCGTAACTGACATAATATCTAAAGTTTGACTGAAACAAATAAGCAAGCTCAGCTTTGACAAGACTCATCACATAAGTTTCTACCGAAGTGCAATATGTACTTTTTTTTTATTTGGACTGCTTTAGAAATTTCACACAAACAGTATACCGTAGGATTCGTCAGTAGGACTCGAAACAAAGTAGATTATAGAAATATTTTGATCCATGCGCACGCTCAGCTTTTGAGATCCTGCACACCTCTTTTGTGTTCCATGCTTGTCAACAACACACATGTTATATACCAATCACTGTCTTGGATAGTTAGGGCGTAACTGTCGTACCAGACTATTATCAATGTGCGATGAATTGGCAGCTTGCCACTGGATTGCCGTACTACCGCCGTACCCGCCACGATATTGTTGTACCTAAGTATTAATAGTTGTGTAGGCTGTATCTTATATGCCGTATCCGTACTATAAATCTATTATTATAAGCCTTATTTTAACAATCTTTCAAAACAAAAAAATATTAAAGTAAGTCATATTTTTTATATTATAATATTTTGGAACGAAGTTCCTTATCGCGCGTTGTGAAAGGCTAGACGGAAAAAATTCTTACGAAAAGTTGTCACGACACTTTTTGGAAAGAACGAAGTTCCTTATCGCGGGTTGCGAACGTTTATTCCCATCCGCCACCTTAGAGCTTGCCACCGGGGTGGTGGTTGGCACTAATTGGAGGCGGTTTCCACCCCGGTGGTGGTTGGCACTAATTGGTGGCGTTTACCACCCCGGTGGTCAATGGAACCTATTTAGTTTCATCTGGCCCCTTCGTAGTTTTAGTACAGGGGTTTATTCGCATTTCGTGGAGTATTGGTCTGAATAGAATATCAACATTCTAAAAAGTTCCGAGGGTGTAAAGAGATATACATCAACCAATGCCGGGCGTGAGAGGTCTCCGCCTATCGCCGCAGTGAGGACACGGCGGTGCTCCGCCCAAGCTGGCTGGTCCTGCACCGTATGCTCCACTGTGTCCTCCGGGCGATCCTCGCAGTGGTGACACCCGGGCGTTACCTCCTTTTTTATCATGCACTGGTACCTCCCGAAGCTGCCATGTCCGGTGAGGGCCTGTGTCATGCGGTAGCAGTACCAGCGGTACCAGCTTTGCCGGCCGCCTCCGAATGCTCAGGGCTCACACGGGGGCCCCGTAGAGGGCCATGGACCGCACGACGCAAACCAACCACCACCGGGGTGGTAAACGCCACCAATTAGTGCCAACCACCACCGGGGTGGTAAACGCCACCAATTAGTGCCAACCACCACCCCGGTGGCAAGCTCAAAGGGGCGGATGGGAATAAACGGTTGCGAAAGGGTGCTAGAGCTCAAAGAGTGGAGTGGACTGGAGCGGAGCGGAGTGGAGTGGAGTGGAGTCGCGACGATTATTTTTGTCGAGTGTATACAGTAACTTCGTTCCATCCGGGTGTCCCTTGACACCTCTTAAGTTTTTTTTTTTTTTTTTTTATATACGCCTGTATTTATAAACATTAGACACCGGTGTTGAGAGACCTAATTTAAGCTTAAATGACTGGACTAAACCAGTAGTTTTCCGGGTCTAGGTGTTTGTGTATGTGAGTTTATAAATAAGTTTGTAAACGCATCCATTATACAGGAGAAACTCCTTTTCTGGTGGGGCTTTAGTATTAACGAAAAAAACAAACAGAAATTGGTTGTGTTTATCTTACACGGCTAAAGCGCTGAAAAACTGTTGATTTTTTTTCAGGTATAGAAAGGCCTCTGAAGGTGGACATTGGTATTATTTTTGCAAAAATTAAAGGCTGAAGAATTTGACGGAAAATGTAAAACGTCATACTGAAATAAAAGTTCCGATTCGTAGAAAAATGTTCAATTCGAAAAGAGACCCATTGAAAAAAAATGACTTTGTAGATTCATATTGTTTGAAAAATAAATTCGACGGTCCCTACGTACAAACGGACATGTCGAAAATGTCATTTTTTTTTTATTGCACAGTTCGCTTTAGATTTTTAAGACGCACATATCTGTATATTTATTTTTTTCTTATGTTACGTATTTAACGAAATTTGCCAATCGTATATGAGGACAAGTATTATATTTACAACGAAAAAGTAACGTAGATGCGGACATCTACACATAACGCTTTGTACGGTGTTTTATATTGCGCGCAAACGCGGTCATGTCTGACATAACGTCATTTACGGCGGGGGTTTCTCAATAGGGCGTGTACATGTCCTTATTGTACGTTTAGATGCTAAGAAGATTGTTAATTAACAATAAAAAATTTCGCTTCGGTGACCTATTTGGGAATTTGTCTTTGCAATTGTACGATGTTATGACGAATAACTACCGAAAATAAACGTTTGACATAATATGTCATGCATGCCACCGTCCGAGAAAATCGATCCGACACAGTCATTATCTCTAGGTGTTCTTGTCTGACTAATTCAAATTCAATTTCATTTATTTCAATCAATTTCAGATCACACACCAATATCAAAATTCAATTAATGGAGAATATTTGCATAGACACAACCTCGTTTCCAGGATTATCTACCAGCAACTTGCTTTTAAGTACAACCTTGAGATATCAGAAGTGCCGAAATATAAGTATGCGCCTGACCCTGTCGGTCGCGGCACTAACGAGCTACCGTGACCCCGGAACGCAAAAGGCTTTTGAAGGACACCGTGGATTTTAGTCAGTACAAGTCTGACAATTCCTTCTGCCCTGCCCTGGGTGAGAGGACTCGTTTGATGATTCTACTATGTTAAAAAAAATGTATGCACCTGACTCAGTTCGCGAAGATGGCAATTTCGTTGTATTGGGATCGACCTGTCATCACTGACAGAACTATTGTTGCCAAAAAGCATGAAATTGTGGTGATAGATCGATCGGAACGTCCGTTACGCAATGTTTTGTTGTTTATATATCGTATCCGTGTGACTAGAACCTCGTGAAGGCAGAAAAAGATAAATATTCAAGTATCTTGATCTGGCTCGCGAGGTTGTTGGCATATGGAAAGTGAACAGCAGTCATTGTGCCGATAGTCGTGTCGGCTAATGGCTTAATCGCCGAGCCTTGACCAACATCTAAGGAGGCCCTCGCTTTGTCAAGCGTCTGATTCAGAAGGCAGTATTTCTGGACACAGCGCGCATCTTTAGGAAGTTCGTCTCTCAAGATCCCTGACCACCGGTAGCCCGAACCTTATTCCCGGTGCTTGTGGACTACTATCTTTGAGGAGTGACTGAAGACGCGCCACGGCGGCAGCGTCCGCCTGACGCCTGACGCCTTGTGCGGAACGCCCGGAGAACACGGTCGAGCATACGGTGGATCTGCCCCGCTTAGGCAGAGACCGCCGTGTCTTGACGAAGCTGTTAGGTGGCGGCAACCTCTCGCGCCCGGCATTCAACCTGACAATCCCAGCCGCCGCGGGAGACGCCCATTGCAACAGTTATCACAAGGCTATTTCCGGCCACCGTAGACACGGGCGGATGGCGAGTAATGGGTGACTCGCCGTTCGATGATGGGCCATGCCTGGATCGACGGAGCGTCGTGTTCCATGCACGCCTCAAAGAGCTATCAGTAATCTGACGGGACCCCCATAGAGGACCATAGCCTGCCGGGGTCGTGGGACTATTTTATGAGGTAACCATGACCCTGGAACGTTAAGGGCCATTGAAAGAATACCGTGGATTTTACTCAGTATAAGTCTGTCAATCCCTTTCGCTACACCCAGTGGGTGGGAGGACTCATTTGAAGAATATACCACGTTTAAAAAATTGACATGTCCTGACATGTGGACATTTTAACACTTGGACGAATATTACCATAAACCTCTTTATTTACATTGCAAGAACTATAGACACTTCGAATGAATGAAACCGCGTATAAAGCGATATGTCTTCTTCGATGTATATTTTATAACCAACGGTGGTGATTTTAAGATGTTTAACTTATCCGTTTGAAAACTATAACATTGTTCGACGTTTTCATAAAACGTCTTATTTAAATTCTATGTTATAAACTGATTTCTTCTTTCCTACGTATAAAAACTTATCTAAGACATGTCCGACATTCTTTTATTTTAATATCAGCGTAGAAACAGTCACCTATCAGTTTTTCGAAGAAAATGAAAAAAAAGAAAACATGTATAAATACCATTATAAAGTTCCTAAAGCTAATAAAACATTATAGAAAAAATAAATTCAAAATTGTACATAGAATTATTTCTAGAGCGATTTGAACATTAAAATCGCTCTCCTGAAAACCTCGGTTTTTGACATGTCCGTTTGTACGTAGGGACCGTCGAAATAGTCATCTGATATTTCCGTAACGAATTTTTTTTTAGTACTGAAAAAAACGTTGTAGATTTCTTTTTTTAACCGACTTCAAAAAAAGGAGGAGGTTCTCAATTCGTCGGAATCTTTTTTTTTTTTTTTTTTATGTATGTTCCCCGATTTCTCGAAGACGCCTGGACCGATTTGGAATTTTTTTCTTTTGTTTGAAAGGGTATACTTTCCAATTGGTCCCATGATCACCAGGTCAGGATCTGATGATGGGATCCTAGGGAAATTGAGGGCAACCTTCAAATTTTATAGGCACATAGTACCATTTTCATATATTTTCTAAAGCTGTTCAAGTATTTGCATCTGATAATCATCATCTCAGGTGGATGACCTGATGATGGAAGGTACAACTCCTTAACAGTAAGGAGTAGGCATCGATTGATTTACTTTGTGTTCGCATATCTCCGGAACTACAAGTCCGATTTAAGTAATTCTTTTTTTGTTGTACTAGGTATCATTTAACTTAGAGAATACTGCAAGTTTCATCAAAATCCGTTTAGTAATTTTTGAGATATGGAATTTTATTAGCTTAATGTGTACATGAGTGATGTAAGTACTGGTGCGAAGGATTACAAAATTATAGTGCACATGTAAGAGAATAATGTTCTTGACAAGAATTCGGGTTGAATATTTAAACTAAAAAGAGTAAAATAAAAACTTTTTCAAAAAAAATGTAACCGCCTTCAAAAACAACCACAAAAAAGTGTAAAATAATCTACAAAATAACTTTTTTTTCGGAAGTCGGTGGCTAAAAAGACAATGAAAAGAAAAAAAACAAAGGCACCGACTTCCGAAAGAAAAGTTATTTTGTAGATTATTTTACACTTTTTTGTGGTTGTTTTTGAAGGCGGTTACATTTTTGAATGTTGTAAAATATTTAATGGTAGCAACATGCTTGCATCAAATAAAGTTTTAATTTTGTTCATCGCACTCCAATCGTACGTAGATTATCATAATTTGCTTAAAGTGTTACAGTAATGACATACTATTACAATACACGTACAATCAAGCAGTCTAATGGAATTTCCAATTACTAAGACATTGACCATATTGTCGATATTACAGCATTACCGTTATTGTAATTTTGACCGAAATTATTACCAAATTACGTTATACATTACACAAAATAACATCAAGCCTCCAATCCCCAAACGGTTACCCAGAAGTTCTTTTTTTATTATAGAGGTAACAGTCCCATCACCACTTTTCCCAAACCACTGCAACTCCTGAAAGTCAGAATTCAGTAAGGCAACGACTAGAAACCGAAACAATAAAGCTTGACGATTCCCCGAACTTACCTGTCTTCAATACAGCAACGTAATTGATCAGAAAATAATAATGGAGGAGTAGGAAAAAAATACGTAGTTTCTCTATATACGTAGTTTCTCCATATACGTAGTTTCTCCATATACGTAATTTCTCCATATACGAAGTGAGCCTTTTGCCATGTAAAAATTGAAACTGTAAAATCAATCCCATCGCATCCATTACATTTCCTTAAATCGAACCTGGGACCTCATGCTAATTAGTTGCGCTTGGAACAACTAGACCAATGAAGGGGTCGAGAGACATAGCATCATATTTCTATAATAAACAAAGGTTCCACGGCTTCGCATTTGCGGGTTTAAGCAAAGAACACAAAACCTTGATTACAATCCCTAGCTTATTATGCGTTTCCGGATTTCCATCTATTTAATCATCAAAATTGATAAAGCGCATCTATACCTTTTACTAGCTCTTGCCAGTGGTTTTACCGGCTACAAATCGAAATTTACTTCGTGGGACCATAAAATTGGGATAAAAACTATCCTGTGTTAATCCAGGTCATAAACTATCGGTGTCCCAAATTTCATCCAAATTCGTTCAGTGGTTTTTGCCGGAACAAACATCCATACAAATAAACTTCTACAATTATAGGATTAGTAAGTAAGTAAGATTATTTTTGTTGAAATTTTCTTCAATTGACATGATTATATGAACCGTGTGTCCTTAGTATTCTATGTGGGTGGCGACTAGAACCTCTAAAATCCGAAAATAATCGAGATTTCTCCGAAACATCATATAAATAACAACTTACAAGTCGTCATAAAGACAACGGTGCTTCGCAATGCCATAAAATACGAGTATTAACTCCTTTTATCTCACTTTTGGAAATAGGTCGTACCTCTAGGTACCTATAGTTCGAAGAAAAACGTGTCTGACATTGTATTCTATGTGGGGGTGCTAAGGACGCGAAACCTCCACGAGTGCCGGAGGACTGGAAGTTCCTTTCCGGATACGTCCGGGGGGAAGCCCAGTTTCTCGGGACGGTGCGCCCCGGGGTACGGGCAAGAACTCCCCGTAAGGGGTTTCCTTGCCCGTATGCCAATGTCCCGTCACACCGCTCCACCACGTGTCCCTCTGTTTAGCAGAGGGCACAGTGGTTGGAGTAAGAGCTGGCCCGGCGTGCACTAACCCTGCCGCCGGGCAGGCAAGAGGAGCGTCAGCTTAATGACGGGGCCCTCCTATAGAGGGCCACAACCCTGCCGGGGTTGCGGGACATACGTATACCGCGACTCCGGCACATGAGGGGCTGCCGGGGGATACCGTGGATTTTAGTCAGTACGAGTCTGACAGTCCTTCCCGCCCTGCCAGGGGTGGGAGGACTCATTTGATGATTTTGCCACGTAAAAAAAAAAAAAATAGTATTCTATGTGGGTGGCGGCTAGAACCTCTAAAATCCAAAAATAATCGAGATTTCTCCAAAACATCATATAAATAACAACTTACAAGTCGTCATAAAGACAGCGGTGCTTCGCAATGCCATAAAATATTAACTCTTTTTATCTCGCTTTTGGAAATAGGTCGTACCTCTAGGTACCTATAGTTCAAAGAAGAACGTGTCTGACATTGTAATGGGGATATATTTTATTTATTTAGTAAACGTTACCTGTTCTCTGTACATCTATGTATCTTAACCTTTAACTGTGGACGTTCCATTTTTGATACACTACTTTGGACGTGCGGTCTCAGAGACCGCTATCTTTACGGGCTGATTTCTATCTTGATGCGTAATAATTGTGTATTTTTTTGCTTTTATCACTTAGAAGAGTTTTTAAATATACATTAAAGATGTAATTTTAATTAAAAATGAATTTATTATAAACTATATGTAACGATATAGCAATCAAAGGCTCTATTCAGATTTTTTAGCTTGAGATCACTTTATAGGTATATTACCGGAGATAAATGACTTTTTTAGTTAGTTTAAATTCTTTTACAATAAAATATAAAGAACAAAGGACATAAAAAATTTTAAGTAAATTTCTCAAAACTAAACATAAAAAATTTGACAAGGTCCCAACTTGGTCATGTTTATTGACAGAATTATTGACAGTCTTTGTATAGAGGCTTAGATCATTGCCTACATAAGTGTGAGTCCACTTTCGTTTTTATATTTGGTGGGCACAGATTATACGTTTTACGTTTAGGAACTGCATTTACTTCACTTGGTGGCCCCTGGGACGGCATAGCAGGGCCCAAAACTCGTTTCAGGCATGTCACGGCAAATGAGTGATTATAACTCGTCTTTGTTATTCAGAAATTGACCTCTTTCTATTTTTTGTCTTGGTGTTGATTGAATAGAGAGTAGGCATTAATTCCACACAAGTCCAGAACTGCTCGAATAAATTGAACATTTCTTGTTCGTTTCGTCTACCCCCTTTGGTGGGATTATCCGATCATCGTATGTCACTGTCGGCTCTAGTAGTACTATCACTCTTCAATAATCTATCGTTCAATCGAGTGATTTTTTTCAATGTCAGCTTCATAAAACAAACAATCATCAACATTCCATCTCTGTCGCACTGAACCGATTCTAAAATCAATCATTGACTCTCGTTTTCAAAGAATGATCATCGAATCGCAATATTTTACCGGCTATATAAGTAGACGAACTCGATGTTCGTTTGCCTTCAGTCGTTCATTGATCATTTTTTGACATTTCAGCTTATAAAATTTAAAACAAACAAAATCATCGTCGGCGTCAATGTATAACACAAATGTGGACGCGCGGTCTCACAGACCGCACTCAAAATATAAAGCGAAATTACTCACGCAGTATTTAGCCGATTACGTAACATTCACTCTTAACTGTCGTTTAGTAACTAAAACCGAAGCTACTGAGGCGTGTATACGTGTAGGGTTCACGGGAGGAGAGGGGCACGAGAATCACAAACTGCACGCGGTCTGTGAGACCGCACGTCCATAGTTAAAGGTTTATAAAATCTCGTATAACTATTTTCGAACACAGTCATCTCCGAAAGCTTTCAATCGATATTGATAAGATTTTGTGAATGTGTTGTTAGGTTAGTTTACAGCATCAATGAATTTCAAATCTTTTAGTAAAGTAAACGTTTATTACAATACATAGAATCTATTAGGCATGCAAACATTATAATTAAAACTATTCTTGGCACAGTAACACATTCAAATAGCAAAAAGGATTCATAAATAATATAAAATTGCAATTATGGGAATTAAAATATAAATCATAAGTATAATTGTTATAAAATAAAAGTAAAAAAAAAGTTAGTAAAAGTAAAAGGTAGTTTCTTCAGACATGGTACAACGTTCCAATTTCTTGAATATAAAATGAAACAACGTACCCACAGAGTTAGACAATTTCATCAAAAAATACCAATAAATCTTAACATCAAGATCTGGAAATATAATGTCATTGTGTAGTGTCACATATATGTTACAGTAAATGAGATTACTATGATTATTTATAATAATAACCAGTAATTATTAATAATAATAATAATACTCCACAACTATCACACAACGCCATCTAGTCCCAAGCTAAGCAGAGCTTGTGTTATGGGTACTAGACAACTGATAAACATACTTATATAATATTTCTAAATACATACATATTATAGATAAATTACACCCAGACACAGAACAAATGATCATGCTCATCACATAAACATTTGTCCTGGATGGGAATCCAACCCACGCCCTCCGGCATAGCAGTCAGGGTCACTAACCACTAGACCAACAGGCCACAGGTTACAATACTAACTTTGTGATTGGCTAAATGTGATGAAAACTGTAAATTCATAATTTTTACTGGTTTTTATTGAAGTGAAAACTTCTTTAGCGGCGTTGTACACTTTTTCTGTAATGGGTAAAAAATTTAAAACTCGCGTCAGGGTCACGTGACCAAAACTCGCGTCAGGGTCACGTGACCCTGATCGAAAATGAGTAAGACGTCATTCAAATTAAAAATAAAACATAGTAACAAAAAAGTTTTCACTTCTACCGGCACTCCTGGAGTGCAACCTTTTTTATATTTGACTAGTGGTGTGGTAAAAGATATAAAACAAAGAAGAAACAATTTGGTCAATCTTGGCTCCGAATATACCTCTTCCATACCATCTTCGAAGATCTTCATTACCCGCTTCGCAGGGCTCCTATTCCTGCGTGTAAGGTTTATTCCCGTTGACAGCGATATGAACGTATTCTTAGACGCCATTGTGTATCTGAGTAGGGGTGGGTGTTGGAATATTTACTAATTAAAGTCATGTTTAACTACGCAACGGATTTTGTAGCGATTTTCATTTCATTTAATTATCACAAAGAGAATTAATGCCAAAGAGCTTATTTGTTTAAAACTAGCTGTTGCCAGCGTCTGTAACTTATAAACTTTTGCATTCATAATACTCGTATATAAGTAAGAAACATTTTATTGTTTATTTTATTTAAAACGTAAGACCCACCTTGGAATTTCTCCTGGATGGATGGTGCGTTTACAGACATAGAAACTCACATAGACAAAAACCCAGATCCGGAAGGACTACTTTCAAATCATACAAATACTTCTTCCGTACGGAGATCGAACCCGCGACACGCTGCGCAGCAGACCGTCGCTCAGCCACAAAAAAAAATTGCAGATGATTTGTCAAGTCACGAAAACTGTGCAAAGTTGGGGCGGAATGCCAGTACCAAAATAGTTTACGTGCTTCGAAAGAACTAGGTACCCGAATTTTGTATTTTTTTACGCACACAAATGGAAGCCCATTTCATAGATGGATGGGGGTAACGTTTTCACATTATCAATGGCAGGCAGACCCCTTATATTTTCAGCCGGAATACGGTAGGAAGATTGAGGACTAGCTAAAAACATCTATATCAGGTTATTATGTTCTTGAGTGAGGTTATTTATATCGTACGCTTTCATGAAATGTAGGTAAATCAAGCAGCTGTTTCTTCATAGGAAAGCGTATAATGGAAGTTACGTTACCCAATACTGCGAATTACATTATTTCTTGGAAGAGTACCTTACCGAGGAGCTCGTGGGTAGATAGTAACAACAGTACGGATCGATTTTCAAGTTTAAACCGTTTTTTATTATAGTAACATCATCAGTAGAGCCCTCCCATCAAGGGCGGGATGGAAGGGTCTGTCAGACTAGTACTGACTGAAATCCACGGTGATCCTTTACGTTCAGGGGTTACCTGATGAGAAAGTTTAAACCGTGTTTGTCAATTTTAAAAACCTTACGCTAGAAATACAAATGGTATTTCTTCTCATAAATTGTATTTCTTTGTTCCAGAGTCGTTACTGCTAAAAATAGTACGAGTTACAGTCCCCACATACAGAGTGCGTGGTCAGCCTGCCCAGTTCGAGTGCGACTACGAACTGGGTGAAGACAACCTATACTCCGTCAAATGGTATAGAGATAATGAAGAATTTTACCGGTTCATGCCCAAGTTTGATCCCCCGAAGCATGCCTACAAATTGGAAGGGATCAAAGTTGATGTAAGTTGGTTGTTTAAGTTTAAAGTAGCCATTAAGCCTACTGTAGGAGAAGGCGGTCATGCCGTATTAATGTATGGCCAGTTTATGTAGTTGTAACAATTTACTTGGGCAAGATACTTTGAAAAGATGGTTAAGACTTTATTTTGAGCACCTTTAACGATGGTTGCTGGGCCACTTCAAGACAGAGCGAGTATGAGAACGTCTAATAGTAGGCATACACCATCCTGCCTATCGATATTTGCAATTGTTTTTCATTTGACGCTTGCAATTGTTTCAAATCGGCAGTTCGTCCATATACACCATACACCATCCTGCCTATCGATACGATAGATTTTTCACAACTTCAAATCTGCACCAGTGATGCCAACTCAGCAACTAGATCTGGCTATTATTCGGTGACGACAGCTACAATTTCTAGCACCTTTTCATTTCATCATGAGACTATCGAATTAGATTAAAAAAAGTGGTGCAAGCGATTTTCGACCTTATCGACATTAAAATTTAGTTTGTTTTTCTCACATTCTCATTCGTTAACATTGCTTCTTCATTAAAATCCGGTGTTTGCATCGTTGTCAATAAGGTCGAAAATCGCTTGAAGGTCGGAAAATACTTGCTTAAGGATAGCAAGTTAAAAAAAGTGGTCCAAGCGATTTTCGACCTTATCGACATTAAAAATTTAGTTTGTTTTTCTCACATTCTCATTCGTTAACATTGCTTCTTCATTAAAATCCGGTGTTTGCATCGTTGTCAATAAGGTCGAAAATCGCTTGAAGGTCGGAAAACATTTGCTTAAGGATTGCAAGTTAAAAAAAGTGGTGCAAGCGATTTTCGACCTTATCGACATTTAAAATTTAGTTTGTTTTTCTCACATTCTCATTCGTTAACATTGCTCCTTCATTAAAATCAGGTGTTTGCATAAATGTCAATAAGGTCGAAAATAGCATGAACCTTTTTTTAACTTGCTTTCGTGGTCCCTTGACACCTCTCAAGTTTTCAATCGTATTTTGGTTTAAAATAAAATGAATAACTCTTTTTTTTACGAGTGTACATGCGATCCATGTGTGTGCGAAAAGCCTCAGTTTTCCTGGTATGGCCACGTTCACATGGCGATTATTTTCCCGTATACTGTATACAAGATTTTATCGAATAGAGCAGTAATAACAGTTCACAAATGAAAACTTAAAAATAGTTTAAACGGCGTTCATACGGGAAAATCCCGTGTTTGAGAAATATAATATTTTACCGTGTACCGTGCAAAGTTGTCCTAAAACTGGTCAACTCTATTCGATAAAATCTCGTGTACGGTATACGGGAAAATAATCGCCGTGTGAACGTGGCCTAACCGTCCCTGTAGAAAAGTAGCTAAAAAGTTAAGCCACAAGTTACACTTTTTAGCTTTTTTTCTAGCACCTTTATAAAATTGGCTAACTATCTATGAAGTTGCTAAGATGGCATCACTGCTGCCGATTTGACGTTGTGTCAAAAACGATTTGATGACCTATCAAAATTGGCATGTCATGCCATCAAATTGGCATTCCACCCCCGTACACGTTCAATTCTATTTGAGCAAATTGGCAGTTTTATGCCGAATTGACAAATAGGCAGTATGGTGTATGGCTACCATAATCCTAAAATGATAAATGCCAAAGTAAGTTTTCCTGAAATACCCTTTTCCTCTTCCTGATATTTGAAACTACGGTACTTTTCATCCTGCAAAAATAGTACTATTTTCGAGAAAAACAACGATGGCGTCCGATATGCGATCCGATTTGATTATCAAATTCTAAATTTACGCGAGAGAAGCCGCTGAAATCGTAAACCTGCCTGAAAAATGTTCACTAATTTATTGAAAGCCGGTTTGAAACACACACTATACATTTTTGGAAGTAATTTTAGCGCTAACCCTAGAGTCTCATGAAGTGGTTTGTCTTTTATACTCGTAAACAAAAATTGCTTGTAATTTGACCGATTCACACTCTGCAAACATACAAAATTCTTGCTTGACGACGACGGCCCCGTAATCGGGTCGTTCTTATTTTCGAGACATTTATTAGAATAGTCGAAATTAATGACGTAATTTAAATCTG
The DNA here is from genome assembly GCA_036375495.1 of Agrotis segetum. NCBI lineage: Eukaryota > Metazoa > Arthropoda > Insecta > Lepidoptera > Noctuidae > Agrotis > Agrotis segetum. The sequence continues at coordinate 505,898 of JAQSVV010000150.1, forward strand.
ATACCGCACTCCAATGAAAAGCAATCAGTCTCATTTCTGTAGAAACTAAGTAGGTACTCATGTACTGAATATAATTAAGCGTCTGTAAATGATGCCAGCTAATTTCAAGGAGTTAACCACAATGTCTGAAGCACAACGTCTTATGAATTTCCTTTGTAATGTTGAGGAGTCGACGAAAATATGTCTACTTTGATATTCCTCTGTTGGCAAGCCGTTTCAACTTCACCATCATGTATTTGAAAAGCCATTTTGAATTGAGGTTTCTTTTACTCAATGAGCACCGTTAACCTTCCGTGAAAGGAAAATTATGTTAAGAATAGTCCTCGACAAAAATCAGACGAATGTTAACTTTTAAGGAAAAGGTTTGGTATAAAAACCTTAGATTTATAAAATGAGATACATAAGGCAAATTATGGGTGCAATCTAAAAAGGTTTTCTTAGAATGTCATTCTTTAAAGAGGTTATATTTAGGATGGTTGTCTGTTCAGGCAGCACAATAGGGAACGCCGTCGAACACTGACAAAAGAACGGGATAGAAAGGAGCCGATACCACACAATCCATACGAGACCATTCAGGAATACTATCGTCTAAGCTAGTGGAAACGTGCTCAACAAAATTACTTCTTGTAAGCGATTTAGTCAGATTCCATTTGCCTTATTGATACAATGAGAACTTTTTCTTATTATTCTTATGGAGGTCTAAAATATTCTTCTGGCTATAATTGAAATCAAGTTAACTTTTTACGTAAAGAAGCTCTGAATCTCGTGACAGCCAAAAGTTAATTATTTTACCTTCTAAAAATACTTTAACCTGAATCAAGCCACAATATTTATTGGCCCGGAAACTTTGCTGCGGCAGAAATCGTTGGCACTATTTTTAAACAATTTAATGTGGATTTTAAAAGCAAAGTTGTGAAAACATTTCAAGTGTGCAATTAAAAAAAAAACATCTTTACGTAGGTGTTGTTGAGGAGATTCTAATAGTTGGGGAACAGGACGTTTGTTAAATGGCGCAACTTTTGTATGACTTCTTGCAATTAGCTCATTACACAGTTTTTTAATAAGAAAATTTACTTTTCCTGTACCGATCTGGGGAACGGAAACTTAAACATGAAGTTTTTGCTCAACCTTTGGTATTTATCTTAGAAATCAATTTCGTGATTCTGGAAAATTTTACTTCTAGAAAAATTTGTTTGCAATTTGTGCTTTTTTTCTGAAACTCATCAGAAACTTTTTCTTGACAGTTGCAAAAGTCGGACGATAGAAGAGTCATTCTGCACCAGGTGACGCTGAAATCAAGTGGATTATACAGATGTGAGGTGTCTGCAGAAGCGCCGAGCTTTGCATCAGCAGCTGGAGAAGGAAGAATGGAAGTTATATGTAAGTGTTATGGATGTTTTAGTAATAATCCTAACGTTAGACTTGTTCAATGCAAGTTAGCAAGGCGGGCTGTAGGCTTTTCAAATAACTCGAACTTCTAATTCATTCAATTCCAAGTATTTCCATTTCAAGACCTGTTTTTTTTTAAAGCGTTGCCCTACTTTTGGAATTTCTCCTATAGGTATAGGAGAAACGTGAGTACGTTTACAAACACTTGTACTCACCAACACTTATACCCAGAAAAACTACTAGCAGATCACACAAACAGTATGTGAAATTGAACTCGCAACAGCAGCTAGTTCAGATTAATGGTGTGAATTCAGAAGGTTTAACGGTAAAAATAGGGGTTCCGCAAGGCTCAATATTGGGTCTTTTTCTCTTTCTTGTATATATCAATGAGCTACCCTATTTATTAAAAATCAACCTCACATTATGGTATTATTTGCTGATGACACTTCAAACAGCACCGACCTATATTATTCCATAGCTTATTAACGTTTATCCAACTTCACCACTGATCTAATTAAAATAACTGTGTTCATCAGATTCCGAAACGGGGAAGGGTAACTACTTAGATTTCGCCAAGTAATAGGTAAGGGCCGGCTTTTCGCTATTAACAGACTCAAATACGGACTTGGATTTTGGAAGTCCGAACTGGGCAGGGCAACTGTGAATTACCGAATAGAAAACCCAATTACCCTTTCGCCAATCCTGGGATCAAAACAAGAAATCCACGGTTTTTTATTCAGGTAGAATTAGAACCGGGTAATTACAAGGTTTTTACCTAGGTATATCGTAAAACACGTCCTAAGATTTAATACTTAAAGCAGATATTCGAATGCTCTATGATTCTATCTTGTCTGAAGCTGTCAAGCCACGTTAGAAGAATTTATGTGACTAGATACTCGGAACCGACGCTTTAACATAGACGATGTCCTTTTGTAAAGAATAGCTAGACATTCAAGAAACACTGGTATCACCGCAAATCGATCGCCACGTACGGGTTTTATTAGTGAGGTGTTCAACTGTTCATATGTTTTAAAATTTATGACCGTGAACTTGTGGGACAGGTGATAATATTATATCGATTATTAACACCTACCATTTTACAATACCTACATGAAGCGCCACATAAACACTTTGATAAAATCGTAGGTCTCTTTATAAGATCAACATAAAAATATCTAAAAAACTCGGAACAACAAAGTCAAGTCTTAATAATCTTAAGCGTTTCTGTTAGATTTTCTTCGTAACGTCACGATTTATTTCGTTCATTTACGAGTTTAATTTCACAAAAATTCCAATTTCATTCCCTTTGACGAGAGGCATACGTAACAGTAGGAGGCCATTATACCAATTTGGAGTTTGTATTACAACCGCAGTTTCAGTGTGGCTCCCCGCTCCAAACACGATAAATGTAAAAGCATTGTCTTTCGTTATTTAACTTTACATGTTTCTCGATTATTTTACACGATGTTACAACTTAAGCCTGGTTCTAGTGTTTAGGCCAAGTTGCTGTTATCGGTGTATATTTCTCGTTTTTGGATCCTTACCAAGAGCTAAATGTTTATTATTAGAGTGTTCACTAGCAAGCCTTTTATACCCATTTAGGTGAGTATATTTAACCAAAGTTTTTTTCCCCCTCAGATTTACCCAGAGAAGGTCCAAGAATAACAGGCAACGAACAAGAAAACAGAAGAGGGGACTCCTTGTTTCTGAACTGTACGTCGGGAAGATCGTACCCCGCGGCAGTGCTCAGTTGGGACATTGATGGAGAAAAGGTACTATTAAACATTTTGAACGAAAAAATATTGACATTTACGAGACGGGCGATGTTTTCGATTTCAGTTTTGATAGAGGTAACATTTTTCTTTGTTTTACGTGACCCAGATAAAAACGGACCTAATTTACCGTACTGGCTATCAGACATAGCAGTTTTGTGGGTTTGATGGATGTATTTTTGATCCGATAGCAGAAACGATTTTTCTGATGTTTCTTTGTTTTTTTTTCTTATCGCTTCTTTTACTTTTTTCAAATGTAGTCAAATCTTTTATATACGACACAGTACTTCACCTGTTCGACAGACACATAATTCTAAAATGACAGTCATTATTCGTGGGCCCGCTACTCGATAGTCCAGTCGAGGACGTCGTGATCGAACATAATGCATTATGCGTCCATTATCTACCGTGCCGGCAACTAATCCTCGTGTCCAGGACCAAGTACTCGCATCAATCAATCTTCTAGACACAGCTTGCATTACCATTTGCATTCCTCCGATAGTTTTCAGGGTGCCGTACCTCAATAGGAAAAAGAAATTGGATATTATGAGCACTTCGTTTTCTGTATGTCTGTCTGTCCGTCTGTGAAAAGTCTTTCTCCTACGAACGCTTATAACTTGTATCAAGTTAAAACTCTTGAGTGTTTTTGGCTCATCAAAAGATGACCCAGATATTTGATTTTCAAAATCTATAAACACCGTTGACAAAGAATAATGAAATTTGCAGTGTCTAACAGCAGTTTAATAACGAAAAAAAAAGTTTGTACGAAACCTTTGCTTTTTTTCTTGTATTTAGAATAACATGATTGCTATAAGCATGAAAAGTACCAAATTGTTTATTACTTATGTACAAGAGGCATAAAATATATCGATGTTTTATTAAGTCATAAAAACTGTGTGAAGCGACGGCTGTTCCCTCTACTTTATAAACTAGAAAGTCTTGAACAATACAAAAAAAAAACCGGCCAAGTGCGTGTCGGGCCACGCACAGTGTAGGGTTCCGTAGTTTCCCATCAAAATACTTATGCGAACTAACTAAACTGTTTCGCTGAATTTAATTTTAAAAAGAAGAATTTTCAAAATCGGTCCAGGAGTCTTTGAGAAATCGGGGAAAATACATAAGAAAAAAGATTACGACGAATTTAGAACCTCCTCCTTTTTTTGAATTTAGTTAAAAATAGTTGACGATAAAAACCTACCTATCCCCAAAAAACATACCTATAAAAGCTGTAAAAATAAAGTTGACAAACTTACATTTGCAGCTGTGTCCGATACATTTTGTTTAAGAAAATATGATCTCCAAGTACATTTTATAATTTGGTCGACTATTACTCGTAAAGTTGTAAAGCCTACTTAGTCCTGATAATTTTCTTTTAAACTTCGTTAATATACTACTATTGTGAATTTTTTCACACCCCCAAACATAACCGTTTAGCTGGTAGACGGGGGGGACACTCGAATCGAGCAAATTTAGCACTTTAAAGCTTAATATTTCACAAACGAATTTTTTTATCAAAAAACTGTTAATGGAAACTATCATTATTTTTTAAAGGCCTATTTAATGATACCCCACACTAAGGGGTACGCGAGAAAAAAAAAATCCTCACTTTACGTGTAAGTACTGGAGGTACCCTAAAAAAAAATATTTTACGAGATTTTATTTTACCACTTTTTCGGCACAACAAATCCGTATATTTACACCAAATTACAGCTCTCTAGTACTGTGCGTCTCTGAGCTAAACTGCGGACAGACGGACGGACGGACGGACGGACGGACGGACGGACGGACGGACATGGCGAAACTATAAGGGTTCCTTGTTGACTACGGAACCCTAAAAAACGGTATATCATACCGTCATGAGTAATACAGTTATGAGTCTCTTGAGGGTGTTACGGCTGTTGTAATCAGAAATTTAATGTTGATAATAGTAGGTAAACATTTACATAATAAAAGTATGATAATATCATTTTTATTAGCACGCACTACAAAGTGCCATAATGGGAATTTAGAAAAGTAAAACGGCTCACAATAATTTAGTTATCCCAGAACGCTTGTGCGTCGTTACCATTTTATTGCAAAATTATACCTGTTGTTCTAGATCTATCCATAATAAAAGAATAAAATTTTAACGAACTCCCCTGTGAATGCCTATAAAAGTTCGCCGCCGTTATGAAATAAATACATCAATTTATTTGCTTTATTTATTACGGTCTAGCTTTTGAACTATTTTATGGAGAAATTAATATAAAGTATGGCCTCAATGTAATTAATGTGCATCCATTAAATGCCAGTTAATTACCTTGTTTTAATTTCGATCGGACAGAAATACAATATTACGCGTACCGAAAGATTTAATTTGGGCGAGCGATCCTTATTAATATAATTGTACATCCTACGCATTTGACCCTTTTCAACGAGTTTCAGTTTTGTAATTCGACTCTGTCCTCGTATAGGGTTTTTACAAATTTTAACTTTGCTGGGCTTATTGAAGTGCGGGCTCATATTTATCTTTTATTTGTGATTTGGACCGAGTTTGTATTTGTTTCGAACAACACAACCGAACTCGTCACATTCTTTTTTATTCGGGTCAAACTTGTAGCAGTATACAAAGATATACTGGCTCAATGTTTCTGTACAATTTGTATGAGTTTTTTGTGTGTGTTTTTTTGTTTTTAATGATGGCGGGGTTTTTATTTTAGTCTCTTCTATATAATTATATCTTGTTATTCTAAATAGTTTTATATTGTGGAATTCTTGCTATTTGTTAGAAGTGAATTTTGAGATTGTGGGATACTGAATACAATCATGTTTTCCCGTATCCCAAAACCTCAAAACCAAAATTCGGGACAAAATGTACTGATTTAAGACAATATAGATTTACTTCATAATATAGATCATAATATACTACATCATCAAAACGTTTTTGAGAAATATTGTATAAATATCTGTAGGTACCGCAAAACTAAACCTATGTCGTTAAAGCAGATTAAACCGTTCACCTGATAACTATTAATACATGTAATATATAAATGAATTGGTAGAATAGATACATGAACAAGATCCCTGCTCACAATGGTTAGTTACTATAAAATATATGACCAATTAACGCGTTAGATGTTTCGAATGGAGGAGTATCTATTGACAAGTATGTCTTGTCTTCTTGGAACTAGTTTGAAGCTCTATTTGTGGCCATTCCTACGTTCGATTGTTAAACTGAAAGCCTGGCTAGTTCCTAGAGAGGTGCCGATTAGTAGGTCAAAATAAAATAATGTCATATTCACTCAAATGTCTCATTCATCAAAATAATGATTTATTTTGTCGACTACTAGGCCTTTTCACAGCCGACTAGACGGCTAGTCGGCCAAAATAATATTCTGCTCATCTCTATTATAATATAATACGCAAATTCAGATCGCTGTGAAGGGTGCGGCGTTTGATCTCGACTTCGTAACGTATAGTAATTGAATAATTGATAAGGAACCTAGTTGAACAATTGAGTGCTAGTTAAATCGGTGAATATTGACTGTAGGCACATTACTATGCAGTAATTGTTGGCATGTGGTCATTACATAAAAGGTTTAGTAAACCTTAGGCTGGTGTTGAGTGGAGGCTTTTGGTTGCTAGAAACTACACTCGGTTCCAAAAATAACGGGTCAGTCACATAAACCCGAATATCTCCCGAACTACGTATGCCATCCTAATGAAACGAAGACTGTTCAATTGAGAATTTAATTATACAGATAAAAAATAAAATAAAACTTAGTTGCACCTGTTCTGGCGCCGAGCTCCAGGTGAATGTTGTTGACTTTATAATAAAACTTCGAGGTTCAAACGAGGACTGTATTACATAAAATATTAAAGAAATAAAAATGAAATGATGAGACGCGTGTGCCGTCTACTCGTGGAGTGGCCCCCACCGCCGTCGCGCGCGTCGCTCGCCGCTCGTCGGCTGCCTCGTCCCGCGCCCGCGTCTCAGCCCCCTGCGCCGTCCGTACAAGTTCGCGCGGTTGATGCGTGGACATCCTCCCGCCTGCTGACGTCTTCAAAGGGAAGAGGGCAGATATTGTTGAACCCTCTTGTGATGACTCCTCTCTTTGTCTTCACGTCTGCCACGCGTGTGATGCCGTCGACGCCCGCATATGTTCGTGTTACACGACCTAGTGCCCAAACAAGTGGTGGGAGCGCCTTCTCTCGGACGAGTACGAGTGTTCCTTCTGTGAGCTTCCTATCTGAAGCAACAGACCACCTGGTTTTCTGTTGGAGTAACGAAACATATTCATTAGAGAACCGCTGCCAGAAGTGTTGACGGATGTATTCAATCCTTTTGAAGCGGTCTAAGCAGCTGATGGTTTTGTCAGGAACCTGTGAACACGGTGTAGACGTGAGAGTTCGTCCAATTAAAAAATGAGAAGGAGTGAGGACTGACAGATCGGATGGGTCACAAGAGAGGGGAGTGAGAGGTCGGGAATTTAGAACTGCCTCTATTTGACACAGACAGGTTGCCAGTTCTTCATAGGTGAAGTTAGTGAGACTTAATAACTTTTTTAGATGGTTTTTAGTGGACTTTACGGCAGCTTCAGCCATGCCATTAAAGTGGGGGGAATAAGGAGGAGCAAAAGTAAATTTAATGCCCTGTTGTGCTATTTCAGATGCCGTATCAGAGTCAGCAATAATTCGTTTTAAGTCATTATCAGCCCCAACAAAGTTCGTGCCGTTATCTGATAATATGCTTTGAGGTTTACCACGACGGGACGTGAAACGATTCAGAGCCGCAATAAAGCCTTCCTTCGTGAGGTCGGTGACGAGCTCCAGATGGACCGCCTTCGTTGCATGACAAACGAAGATGCATAAATAAGACTTTGTAAGCTTACAACCGCGACCCTTTCGGTCAGCTATCAGTACTGGGCCAGCATAGTCAACACTAGAGTTAAAAAATGGGAATGTAATGTTGGTTCTCGAGCATGGAAGTTGACCCATAATTGGTTGTATATTTTTACACTTATATCTAAAACATTTTATACATTGTCTGACAACAGCCTTAGCAAGATTCCTGCCGCCTAAAGGCCAATAGTTGAGTCGCACGTTTGCTAATAACGATTGTGGACCAGCATGAAGCAGTTTTTTATGTTGCATTTGAAATAGGATTCTAGTAAGGTGATGTTTACTACAAAGTAAGATGGGATACTTTGTACTGTAATCGTATGGTGAATTATCAAGCCTGCCTCCAACTCGTAAAATTCCCTTTGAGTCTATAAATGGTGTCAATGAAATTAAACGATTTTTATGAGGCAGTGATTTTCCCGACTTCAAGATATTGTACTCTATTGGAAACATTTCTGCTTGTGCACTAAGTAGTAAACATGTTAAAGCGTTATCTAATTCATCAGTAGAAAGCGAACCAAGCAATTTGCAATTAGAATTTTTTAAATTATGAATAAATCTATTTATATAGGCAATGATTCTTTGAAGACGAACGAAATTAGAATTTTTGAGAATTAATGACAGAATTATTGAATTGTTAGAAGTTTGATTTGAATTAATATGAGTGTCAGCTTGATTAGTAAAATTACACACCACTTCAGGTAGCTCGTATTTCGCGTTATTACAGGGCATAGTAGGCCAGTCACTTTCACAACTTTGTAAGAAACTAGGGCCCGTCCACCATAACGAGCATGCCCCGATGGAATCGGCCCTCGCCCCGCGAGAAACGAGGTCTGCCGGATTGTCCTTTGACGGTACATACCTCCACCGGGCTCCAGCAGTGCTTTCCTGAATTTCAGCGACTCGATTACGTACAAATGGTTTTAGTTGATTTGGCAATATGTTGAGCCAACCCAACACAATCATCGAGTCGCTCCAAAATACTCGTTTGACTATGGGCATAGTCAAAGCTTCTATTACGGTAGTACACAGTCTTGCACCCAATAGCGCAGCACAAAGTTCCAGGCGCGGAATGGTTACAATCTTTATTGGTGCTACACGATTTTTGGACACTAAAAGTTGTACATTTACCGATCCATCACTACATACTGATCGAACATATATGCATGCGCCATACGCCTTTTCTGAGGCGTCACAAAAAATATGCAATTCATGTTCGACGGCTAAGTTGCAGCAGACCCATCGTGGAATATTTAATCTATTTAGACAAGGAAGTGTGCGAATAAAGGTAGACCACATGTCGATTATTTCTGGTGAGACTTCATCATCCCAGTCGGACTGCTTAACCCATAGTTGCTGCATTATTAATTTTGCTTCCACAATACAAGGGCCGACCAGTCCCAGCGGATCGAACACCTGACTAATGACAGAAAGAATAAGTCGCTTTGTTATTTTTCCTTTGCGGAAATATTAATTAAGAAAGATAATGTGTCAGTATTTGGAAACCAGTGCAGACCCAGAGTTTTATTGGATGACTGGGAGTGACTGGACAAGTCTAGTGAACCAGATTTGTCTGAGTTGCCAGCTATTGCTTCGAGAATTTCTGGACTATTAGATTGCCACTTACGCAGAAAAAAATGAGCAGATGAAAGAATTGAATTAATTTGTTTCACTAGATCTATTGTTTCAGATATAGTTGAACCTCCGCCCAAGTAATCGTCTACATAAAAATCCCGTGCAATTGCAGACCTTACGTTGTCTGTGGTAGCTTCATTCGCAAGACTCACCAGACACTTTGTTGCTAGGTAAGGTGCAGATGATGTCCCATAAGTGACTGTATTTAATCTGTACGTTTTTAATGGTTCTTTGGGATCTTCCCTAAAAATAATTTGCAGCAATGATCGTTGGGAGTGAGCTACTTCTATGCAACGATACATTTTTTCGATATCACCAGTAACAACATATTTATGTTGCCGAAATCTTAACAAAATTGAAAATAAATCATCCTGTACCTTAGGCCCTACCATTAGAATATCGTTAAGTGATACTTTGGAAGAGGTAACGGCAGATGCGTCAAACACAGCTCTCAGCTTCGTTGTCGTGCTGGATTCGCGAATTACTCCATGATGAGGTATAAAGTATTCGGTACACTTGTCTGAATGAGGCCTTGAGTTGTTAACTTCACTCATATGACCAAGGCTTTCATACTCTTTCATAAATTCGATGTATCTGGCCTTGAATTCTGGTTCCCGTAGAAAGCGACGTTCTAACGACAGAAACCTGTGTTTTGCCATATTGTATGAGTCGCCTAATACACTTGGATCGGCTTTCAAAGGCATAGTAACAATAAATTTGCCACTATCATTACGAGTAGTTTTTTCTTTAAAACTTATTTCACACTCCCGTTCCTCTTGAGACAGGGTGTGCTTAGAAGAGATGGAGTCCAGCTCCCAAAACCTTGTTAAATCAGGTTGTTCGGTTAAGTGGGTAAAATTACAAAAATGTGAGCCCTTATTAGAAGATGAACGAAGCTGAGAAACTGGACCAGACACTATCCAACCAAATTTGGTTTCATATAGCTTAGGCATGCGCTTGCCTAAGTCAATCGTAGAAGTACCTATAACAGTCCAAAATATTTCTGCGCCTACTAAAATGTCAATGACACCAGGGACATTAAATGTAGGATCAGCTAACCGAAGATTTGACGGAATAGGAATATTTTCCGTATCAACATAAGAGGATGGTAAACGTTTAGTAATCTCAGGTAAAATTAGGCAGTCCAAATTGATCCTATAGTCACCATTACCAGATTCAATAGTTAGATTGCAAGACTGTGTACTGCAGGAAGACTGTTGGTTGATACCTGTGACAGTGGAGGTAGTATTACGTCGTGACAAATCCAGTTTGGTGCTGAGGCTTTCCGTCATGAAGTTAGCAGTGCTGCCGTTGTCGAGCAGTATTCGAGCGTTGATTCTCTCACCGCTGCTGCTCACCGCTTTCACAATTGCTGTGGACAGTAATACATTGGGTGTACTAGTATGGTGTATGGTATCAGCTGATAAGACGACGCTGTTTGCAGCATCGATTGGTAAGGCGACACTATTTGACGCTGAAGGCATTGGGTCTTGATGAGACTGCTCAGTCGGTTCAACATGCAAGAGAGTGTTATGCCTGGATTTGCAATATTTGCAACCAGCTAATCGACATTTCTTGGTTATGTGACTCGAGCGCAAACAATTTAGACAGACACGTAATTCCTTAGCTTTCTGTATTCGTGTTTCAGTAGGTAAACTTTTGAATAATTCACATGTATATAAAAGATGATTGTTAGAACATAATGGACATTCGAGTTTGTTTTGTAAATTGTTACTATGTGTTTTTTTATTTTCTAACTTATTATTCATCATATCCTTGTGGGTATTTTGATTTTCCTTGGTACTTGAAATAATAAAAGATTTTTGTTTATTACTGACACTAGTGCTTGACTTATTTTGATTAACCTCTAATGTTTCTAAGAGATCAGCCCTACCGTTAATAAATGAAATTAATTTCGCCAAAGTAGGAGATTTATTAAACAATGCATTACGGTGCTCTTCCCATTTTCGGGTTGTATTTAAATCTAACTTTCTAGAAATCATAAATATTAAAAGAGTATCCCAGCTCTCTGTCGGCTCCTTTAAGGTTTTGAGTGCCCGTAAATTTTTATTTATGACATCGATAAGACGTCGCAAAGAAGCTGATGATTCCTTGATTACAGGTTCTACATCGAATAGCGCCTGCAAATGATTATCAATTAACAGGCGATCGTTGTTGTATCGATCACATAGTGAGTCCCAAGCAATTACATAATTTTCGCCCTTAAAATCAATATTCTTGATTACTTCCGCGGCACGTCCCTTAAGGGATGCCCTGAGATAATGAAACTTATTTATGCCATCGATACAATCGCTGTTATGTATCAATGAAATGAAGGTATCTCTGAATTCTAGCCAGTACTGGTAGCTCCCGTCGAATTGCGGTAAATCAATTTTAGGTAAGCGAACAAAGTTATTTTTAAACGATGCACCTGGTTTCGAGTCCATCGTAGCGCTCGTCTCCAACCCTTCACGCTCAGCGCCGCTTGGCTGGAGCTGGCTGCGCGCCTTGGCGATCAATGAGTGGTACCTTTCTTCAATCTGATTTCGTTCCACGTACTCGTCTTCGGGGCTCGTCGACGCTAACTCGATTTCCATCTGTAATGCATCGAAAATATCGTACAAAGCTTCAAACTTGCTCAAGCGGCCTTCCAACTCAATGCGTTGAAGTTCGGATAAAGACTTTGACGAAGAAAGAATCGTAACAAATTTATCAAAGTTAGTTAGCTTCGCTTTAATGCCACTGCGCTGTTTTACTAATTTATCGATATCCATGTTGCACTTGAAGAGAATTGAAAAGACTTAAGAAACGGTTAAGTTTTGAAACCAGTTCAAAGCAAAAAGGGAAAAAAAACCCGTTTATTTTAAGCAAGAAGTCTCAATGCAAGTAGCAAAATATCGAATAAATCACTCAAAGGAACCACCACCTGACTAATTAGCCGTTAAGTTGCGTAATAAAAAAAAATATGAAGTCGGTGCAAGCACATTTGATGCGAGAGCAAAGGAGGTGAGTCGCCGGTTTGAACCGGTTTGCAGGTACGGCGCACTGACTAATTCCGCCCGCTATGAATATTATAACCTTAGCACGGTAAAACATGCGCGGTATAGCGAATGCACATTATATTATTCACTGCATAATGTCTGTCTCAAACAAAAGCGAAATAATCGATCGTGGGAAGAAAAACTGATTTAAAAACACAGTAGTATGTGAAATGGGTATATAGGATTGAGGTACATAATTGGAACGAACTCACAGAGGTCCTGAACCGTTTCACTGGTTGACTTCTTCCCGCTGCAACGGTAATTTGCTGATCGACAACGGTCGACATTCGACTCCACTTCAACGGTTTTTCTTGACGTCTTATTCTTGTTTTACTTCTGGCTGTTTCTTGGTAAAAGGACCATGTTCTGGCGCCGAGCTCCAGGTGAATGTTGTTGACTTTATAATAAAACTTCGAGGTTCAAACGAGGACTGTATTACATAAAATATTAAAGAAATAAAAATGAAATGATGAGACGCGTGTGCCGTCTACTCGTGGAGTGGCCCCCACCGCCGTCGCGCGCGTCGCTCGCCGCTCGTCGGCTGCCTCGTCCCGCGCCCGCGTCTCAGCCCCCTGCGCCGTCCGTACAAGTTCGCGCGGTTGATGCGTGGACAGCACCCACAATATCAATCTCTAAATTAAAAAAAAAACGAAAGTAGTCATATTTTTCTTAAGATTACATTATTTTATGATTGTTTTTTTGGTGTTTTTCATCACTTTCTTCATATTTTAATACTTTGTATTGCCTCCACGAGCTCTTCTGACAACTTCCAGGCGATTAGGCATGCTGTACACCAAATTTCGGAGCCGGTGCTGAGGAATACCTTCCCATTCCTCCACCAGTGCTTGTTTGAGCTCGGGAAGCGTGATTGGTGGGGGGTTTCGACCTTTCACGCATCTCTGAAGCTCGTCCCAGGCGTGCTCGATGGGGTTTAAGTCCGGGCTTCGCGCTGGCCACTGCATGAGTTCGATACCGACCTCTTCAAGGTAGTCATGTACAATTCTGGCGGTATGGGGACACGCATTATCATGTATTAATATGCCATGCCGGTCCATCCTGGCCATGAAAGGACCTACATGTTCATTGAGGATCTCTTCCACGTACCTCTCTGCATTTAGAGTTCCATTTTGAATGAGTACCAGCTCGGTACGGGCCTCAGCAGAAATCCCAGCCCAAACTTGTACGGAGCCCCCAACGTACGCCACATTTTACTCCACACACGCTTGATGGAAGCGCTCCCCTGGTCTTCTGTACACCAACTGCTTACCATCATGCTTATAAAGCATGAATTTAGACTCGTCCGTGAACATTACCCTAGACCAATCGTCTAGTGTCCAGTTTACGTTTTTCCACGCGCACGTATTTCTGTCTTGCAATTCGATGTCCCCGTTCCAGTTTGAGGCCATTTGCGGGCCTCAATGGTTTCAAATTTGCTTCAGCAAGAAGTCTTCTTACTGTTTGAGCGCTTAAATTGCCACCTCCAAAGCGAATAAAGTGAGTTTTTAGACCAACAGCAGTTTGAAAACGATTTCGGAGCATTGTAGCCACCAGTTGTCTATTTTCCCTACAGCATGCCTAATCGCCTGGAAGCTGTCAGAAGAGCTCTTGGAGGCAATGCAAAGTATTAATTGAAGAAAGTGATGAAAAAAAGCAAAAAAACAATCATTAAAAAAAATGTAATCTTAAGAAAAATATGACTACTTTAGTTTTTTTTTTAAATTTAGAGATTGTGGGTGCAACTAAGTTTTATTTTATTTTTTATCTGTATAATTAAATTCTCAATTAAACAGTCTTCGTTTCATTAGGATGGCATACGTAGTTCGGGAGATATTCGGGTTTGTGTGACTGACCCGTTATTTTTGGAACCGAGTGTATTTCTACACCCTACCCAAGTAACACAGTCTGGAAGTTTTAAAACCAATATGTCTATAGACTATCTATTCAGGGTTAATCTTTAGATACGGGCTTTCTAGAGATGGGTTTGATACAGAACATTTAATCTTATAGAGTTTTTTATCTAAAGCTGTATTATTTTAAGAGCATTTGTTCTATAGAACACTTATTTTAAGTACGTTTATAGTTATAACGAATGTTTATAGATAAAATGCTCTACAAATAGTTAAAAGAGCCTATAGGCACCTATTCTGAAGAAGTTTTATAGATAAAACGATATATTTGAAGACAAAACTTTCTACAGATATTCTATTTTGGCTAATGGTACTCTTATCTTTTTTTTCTATAGATACTTCAGTCTAGATAAAATACTTTACTAGATAATTTTAAGTTTGTCTAGAAAACTGATAGAGAAGTCGTGTTTTTAGAGTTTTTATCCTTAAAAGTGGCTTAGTTAAGTGCATTTGTACTAGAAATTTTAATTGGATGAGTTTATGCAATGGAGAAGATGAAACAAATTAAAAGATCTATGGTGATGGTGGTTTTCGTCGAAAAATCCGCAAGTATTTAAAAAGAAAGAAAAATGAAGAACAGTCGAACGAAGAAGAATCGAAACTTCCTAGTAACTTCCTCCAAAACGTAGAAAATTGTTGATGATAATTATATGGGTACTCAAATATGAAAAGGTTTGCTGTCAAGAGTTCGAAAAAAAAATCACAATCATGACTTAAATCCAATATGGCGGACAGGCTATTTAAAATACACCCCCATAATATGGGTATCAAATGAAAGGGTTTGCTGTCAGGGATACGAAAAAAATGGTCACGTGACTTAAATCCAAGATGGCGGACTGGCTGTTTGAAATTCACCCCTATGATATGGGTATGGGTATCAAATAAAAAGGTTTGCTGTCAGGAATACGAAAAAAATAGTCACGTGTCTTAAATCCAGTATGGCGGACGTCCAAGATGGAGGACAGGCTATTTGGAATGCACCCTCGTGATATGGGTATCAAATGAAAGGGTTTGCTGTCAGGAATACGAAAAAGTAGTCACGTGACTTAAATTCAAGATGGCGGACTGGCTGTTTGAAATCCCCCCCATAACAATTATGGATATCAAATGAAAGGGTTTGCTGTCAGGTATACGAAAAAAAAATGTCACGTGACTAAAATCCAAGATGGCGGACAGGCTATTTGAAATGCACCCAAATTATATGGGTATCAAATGAAAGGGTTTGCTGTCAGAAATAGAAAAAATAGTCACGTGACTTAAATTCAAGATGGCGGACTGGCTGTTTGAAATCCACTCCAATGATGTGGGTATCAAATGAAAGGGTATTAATGTAATTACATTTATAATTATTATTTCTCACATTGTTTATACCTAAACAAATCAGAAATACTTTTTACTCGGGTACCCTCTTGTATTGATTAATTATATTGGTTTGTTACTGCATAAAATGGTCTTACGTTCACAACACATGAAATTGCCTATTTACTGAAGAACGTCTAGAAATACTGTGACAAGATAAAAAGCAATACAGAGTGACAGTTACTAGATAATTTTAAACCACTCTTAAATCTGTTTATTCTCTCACTAGATAGTTAGTATGTAGTAAGTAAAATTATTCTAGAGCCATACTACAAAAAAAGTCTCTAGACTATTTGTTCTATAGGAATCGGTTTTCTAGTAAATTTTATCTGGACGCCATTTTTATTGCCTAATTTTTGCTTCAAATAATTTTCGTTACGTACTTTAATGTTTTTATCATTAAATTATGACTAATTAGACATTTGATATGTTTTAAATTACTATATTTTAAATAAAATGAGTATTTTAAGCATTAAAATGTAAATTCGAAAATTTGCTCATACCAAATAATATACATATTTCGAAAAAAAAAAATGTTAAATCTTACATTTACAGCGGGCGCTCTTATTTAACAAGAGTTTTACATAATATTCAACGATAGAATTTCAATCGCATGTTGATTTGCTTATTTACCCATTATTAAAATTCAAATTAATAAAAAGTAATAAATTTGTTACGCCATGATGCAAATATTATTAAGTAAAATAACTCTTGTAAGTTCCACGCCATTATGCGTCACTAGTAAAATGTTACTTAAAGCTGTTAGTCTTAAGATCATTTGGTTTTAAAACGTGACGAGCAATGATTCCTATAAAGGTCTTAACTCTATCTATAAACTATCTACTAGTACGCTACTAGATAAACGTACGATCTATAAACGGTTTAGAGAGACACTAGAAACATCTCATAAGTCAATTTGATCTGAACTCTATCTAGTCATGTTTTCTTAACTCATTCTTAAGAGAGGGTACAAGAATGTGCCCACTTTTACTAAACTCTGTCTATAAGCGTTCTAGAAGATTGCTTATAGATATTTTATTCTTATGGTAGACAATCAATTTAATTCTATAAGCTATCTAGTAGTACGTTTCTAGACACGTTTGTGTTACTTGGGTAGTCAGCACACTCGCAAACAGTCGCTAGTGAACGGCAGCTAGATTGTATAGTGTATAAAAAAGTTTTGAGCAATTAGTAAGTGCTTCAAACATTTTCCAGAAATTAAATAAGTAGGTTACAAACAAAAGCTATATTAGCAGCTATTCTTTATGATTCTTGTGATATCCGTTATCGCCAAAAACAAATTCGCGAAAGAAATGCCTAAATATTTATTGCACTGATGGAATTTAAAATCTTTGCTAGAGGATTAGGTATCGCCTGTCATTAATAAAAACCGGCCAAGTGCGTGTCGGGCCACGCAGTGTAGGGTTCCGTAGTTGCCCATCAAAATACATACGCAAACTAACTAAACTGATTCACTAGATTTAATAATAATAAAAAAGAACCTCCTTTTTTGGAAGTTAGTTAAAAATATTGACATAAAAAACCTACCTATCCCCAAAACATACCCACTTAATAGAGCTGTAAAAATAAAGTTGACAAACTTACATTTGCAGTTGAAGAACTTGTTCTCTGATACATTTTGTTTAGGAATACATGTTATCCAAGTACGTTTTATAAGTTGGTCGACTATTACTCGTAAACGTAAACTCGTTAAAAACAAATATTTTACGAAATTTTATTTTACCACTTTTTCGGCCCAACAAATCTGTACCTATATTTACACCAAATTACAGCTTTCTAGTACTGGTCGTCTCTGAGCTAAGCTGCGGACAGACGGACGGATGGACGGACGGACGGACGGACATGGCGAAACAATAAGGGTGCCTTGTTGACTACGGAACCCTAAAAATAAGACTCTTTTAATAAAATGCAATTTCTTTGTGAAAAATAATTGACACTTATCCCTACTAATTGACGTTTCACAATTGAACAGATGGCCGATTTTCTTTTGTTTTCCTTTTTCCATCCGTGTGGGATTATGGACTAATTAGCACGGATTTGGCCCAGATTACCACCATACAGGGATTATCTTAATAGCCTATACAATGAAATTAATTGACAGGATATCTGTACAGATGATTTGTGGTCTTGTAGGGGTGATAATGTTGAATAGTGATTAGCCGACTACTGAAATTACTAGCTAGAAAGCCGTCTGCTGAAATTCGCGGGCCGAGTGCGTGTTGGTAGATTTCACATGTCTTCGAATTTTTTGTTCTAGGACATGCCGGTTTCCTCACGATGTTTTCCTTCACCGTTTTGAGAGCAGTGGTGATGAAATAAATTACACAATGTAATGCGTCTGGCGGGGTTCGAACCCACGACCTACAACTCGTAAGTCGGGGCTAATACCACTGGGCCACCATTGCTCATTGTCGATTCCAATATCTACTGATAATGTCCGATAGGTACAGAATGTGAATAAACACCTGTACTACTCGTATTAACGAAGGAGGCAGATGAATATAAGTGAGTACTGGTACATGGACACTTAGGTAAACACCTATTAGTGCCAACCACCACCCCGGTAAAGTCGTAAAGTAGTAGTATACTTCATGCTTTCGATTATAAAATTTCCAGATTACGTGATCAAAAGAAATCGTATTACATAAGAATCGAACGATTGGGATAACTTTTGTTCCTTTTTTTAACCGACTTCAAAAAAAGGAGGAGGTTATCAATTCGACCGTATTTTTTTTTTTTTTTATGTTTGTTACCTCATAACTTGCGACTGGGTGAACCGATTTTCATAATTCTTTTTTCAATCGAAAGCTGGTGCTTCCCGTGTGGTCCCATTGTCACCATTTTAGGATCTGATGATTGGATCTTGGAGAAATCGAGGGCAACCCTCAAATTTTATTAGCTGACACATAGTTTTTCGCAAATCTTATGAAGTAATTCAAGTACTTGCGTATAGAAATCATCATCTCATGTAGCTGAGCTGATGATGGAAGGTACAACTCCTCAAGTAAGAAAATTATGTTCGTGTTCGCATATCTCCGGAACTACAAGTCCGATTTAAGTAATTCTTTTTTTGTTGTACTAGGTATCGTTCAACTTAGGGAATATTGCAAATTTCATCAAAATGGGTTCAGTAGTTTTTGAGATAGAATGAATGCAAGAGATGTTAACGATGTTATTACCGGTGCTACGGATTACGAAATTCTAGTGCACATGTAAGAAAATTATGTATTTGACAAGAATGTTGGTTGAATATTTAAACTAAAAAGAGTAAAATAAAAACTTTTTCTAAAAAAAATGTGACCGCCTTAAAAAACAACCACAAAAAAGGGTAAAATAACCTACAAAACTTTTCTTTCGGAAGTCGGTGGCAAAAAAGACAATGAAATTAATAAAAAAAGTCACCGACTTCCGAAAGAAAAGTTTTGTAGGTTATTTTACCCTTTTTTGTGGTTGTTTTTGAAGGCGGTCAAATTTTTTTTATTTGGCTTCAATTCTCAGTCTCAAGCTTTATTCAAATTAATTTGTTTCATAATTTTTTTTTCAAACTGTTACGTTACATGATTATTTTTAATTTAGAAGGGCGGAAGTGTTAGAAAAGCTTACATGATGTCAAAATATGGTGCCGTCACACAGTGGCGGCCTTAGGGGGGGGCGAAGCGGGCAACCGCCCGGGTCCTCGCGCTTGCAGGGGGCCTCGCGCAACAAACCAAGCAAAAGAAAAAAGTTATAAAGTTGGGAAACATTCCATGATATCAGATGCCTCTTCCACATTTGTTGTAAAACAACGTTGATTTGAAATACTTCTAAAAAGAGCTAACTCGGAAGCTTTTTGGGTCTACAGAAACCATTTTAGTCTCATATTGTAGTTTTATTCTACTTTCAAAACGTTGTAAACTTGTTGTATAACTTTAGCATTTGTCTTCAAACATGAAAACCAAACCTACTTTTGCATCACATACTTTTTATAAAGAGCAAGGGGCCTCGCAATCGGGCAAGGGGCCTCGCAATCGGATGGGCCCGAACCTGTCGGAGAGCCAGTTTGGCTTCCGCAGGGGGCGCTCGACGGTGGACGCCATCATGCGCGTGAGAGCCCTCACGACGGGGGATGCAGTGGCCCGGGGCAGGGTCGTCTGGGCGGTGTCTTTGGACATCACCAATGCCTTCAACACCCTGCCCTGGAGTTGCATCAAGGAGGCACTCCGGTATCACCGGGTGCCGACCTACCTCGGTCGCATAGTCGAGGACTACCTGACGGACAGAGCCGTCATCTACCCCGGTCACCGAGGAGAGTGGAACCGGCGAGAGATGTCGTGCGGTGTTCCACAGGGTTCGGTCCTGGGACCGCCCCTATGGAACATTGGATACGACTGGGTGCTGCGCAGCGACCTCTCTGACAGCGTCAGCGTAATGTGTTACGCTGACGACAAGCTTCTCCTGGCACAGGGAGAGTCGCACCAGGCGGCGGCCGACTTGGCGACGGAAGCGGTCGCGACAGTCGTCGACAGGATCCGGCGGCTGGGACTCGACGTGGCGCTGCACAAGACGGAGGCCATGTGTTTTTATGGCTGCGTCAACGCGCCACAGTCGAGTTACAGCATTGCGGTGGAAGGAGTTCGCATCGGCGTCAAGGGGACGATGAAGTACCTGGGACTCGTCCTTGACAGCCGGTGGAACTTCAGGGAGCATTTCCTGAGTTTGGCCCCAAAGCTGAACCGTGCAGCAGGCGCCCTCAGGCGACTCCTGCCCAATCTCAGCGGGCCAAACGCTGTACGCCGGCGTCGTGCGGTCCATGGCCCTCTACGGGGCCCCTGTGTGGGCCCTGAGCATCCGGACGCGACCACAGAAGTTGGTCGCATGCCAGAGGGTCATGGCTATCCGGATGATCCAGGGATACCGCACGATTGCCGGCGAATCGACCAACCTCCTTGCCGGATTGCTGCCCTGGGATCTGGAGGCGACTGCCCTCCAGCGCGTCTATGAGTGGCGCGTGGAGGCGCAGCGCCGGGGCGTGACCCCGCTGCCTCAAGAAGTCCAGGCGCGGCGGGAAGAGTTCCGGCGCGATCTCAGGGCAGTACCGGGCACGCCGCAATTGCGGCGGTAAGACCCCTCTTTGAGGAGTGGCTGGAGAGAAGTCATGGCGTCCTGACCTACCGCTTGACGCAGGTCCTCACCGGACACGGAAGTTTCGGGAGGTACCTGTGTCTGATGCGAAAGGAGGAAACGCCTGGGTGTCACCACTGCGAAGATCGCCCGGAGGACACGGTGGAGCATACGGTGCAAGACTGCCCAGCTTGGGTGGAGCACCGACGTGTCCTCACTGCTGCGATAGGCGGAGACCTCTCGCGCCCAGCATTGGTCGCGGCCATGCTGCGGGGCGAGACGGAGTGGGAAGCGGTCGCCTCCTTCTGCGAAGCAGTAACGCTCGCGAAGGAGGAGGCGGGCCGCGAGCGAAGGAGGACAGTGTCCCCCCTCCGCCCCACCCGCGGTGGTGGACGCCCACGGCGACGGACGTCGATAGACGATCTCCGGCCACCGTAGGCGCGGGCATGTGGGCAGCGAGTAAAGGGCAACTCGCTGCCCGACCATGGACCATGCCCGGGTCGACGGCGCGTTGTGTCCCACGCGCGCCTCAAAGAGCGTCAGCATAATGACTGGGACCTGACTGGGACTGGACCCCCCTCTCAGAGGGCCAAAGCCTGCCGGGGTCGCGGGATTATTTCCTTATCGTGACCCCGGAATAGAAAGGGCTATTGAAGAACACCGTGGATTTTAGTCAGTAGAAGTCTGACAGTCCCTCCCGCCCTGCCCGGGGTGGGAGGACTCATTTGATGATTTTACCTCGCTAAAAAAAAAAGGGGCCTCGCAAACACTTGCCGCCCGGGGCCTCGCAATGCGTAAGGCCGCCTCTGCCGTCACAGATTCGTTGATATCGCGGTCGCTTATAGTGCAAGCTTTTCTTTTTTTCGTATGGTAAAGTGACCAGATGTTTGAGTTCGTTACAATTTATTATTGTTATTATGTTTTTTTAAAGAGAAAATACAATGGATCTACTATTTTTGTTAGCTATAGTAATCAGATTTAGTCTCCCCTATTATTATTCACAATTTTGTCGAGGAAGAATTGCCGTAGTGGTCATTTCTTTGTCTTCCTTATGATTATTTATATTTTTGTCTACGACGAATTATTAAACGGTAAATCGGGTAGAATTCGGCTTGGCAACACCTATATTTTATTTTTATTCATATAATATTTAGAGTTACAAACATTTGATTACAACATTATAAAAAAAACACAAATAGGTCATGGACGTTAGTGTAACAAACAAAAAGTGCTTAATTACTGTTTTTTTATAAATACAGGGCTCAGAAAGTCATGTAGCTCATAATAAGCCCATAAAATAGGTGAAAAATACATCATTCATACGGATTCTACCCACTGACTGTATTGTTCTTGTCCGCGCTAGGAACTATCACTCAAAAATATTATTTTTCATAAACTAACACCGTCGCATGAATCTTCGGCGCGTTGAGTATCATACGCGCCTCGCCCCATATACATATAACGATTTAAAGTTTTTTAACAAAACTATCAGTCTCGCTAATTTTCGCACTTATTGATTTAATTTTTTATTTCAAGTATTGTAGCATGCGCACCAAAGCCGAAACAGCTGGGGTGGCGTTCTGCTACTAGGGAACACGACGATGACGATTAAAATACGATGTTCAAAAACTCCACAGAATGTCAATAGCAAATACAGTGCATACACGTACCTTGGACTGCTACGACACACGCTGAGCCTTCCACCTCCGATAGTTCCAAGGGCAGGAACACAGGAATTCCGGGATGCGAGTTTGAGAGTCACGCGCACAGAAGAAAGAACACGATGATTTGTCCAGGATTCGGACAGGAGAACGTTGAGCGCGGAAGGAGATGTTCTCACACACGGCTTTTTCAAAAAGTAACTGTCTTAGCTCCAACTATTTACGAGTCACGGTACGCACCGCAGACTATAGAAGGTCTGCGTTTTGATATTGCAAACTGATGGAGCGTTGAACATCGATTACTAGAATTATTAGAATTACGTTTAGTTTGTACGATGACGGAACATCCCGCCCACCAAAATGGCTATGGCATTTTCTGGTTAAAGAACGATAAAATTATAACATAAACTAATAAGAACGATAAATTAAACTAAAATTGAAAGAAATTTAAGTTATGTTGAGAATTGAATTAAACGATTCAAGCTATGGGCAATGGACATAGCTTCACCAACGGTCGTTGTATTATATGATTTGTTGCGGTTTTAACAACTGCGATCCGAACTACCCCATCAGACCCAGGTAGAAGATCTACCACACGAGCAAGAGGCCAATGTAATGGCGCACGATTGTCGTCCTTGATAACCACCATCGAACCTACTTGTAATGGTTTGGAATCTTTGGTCCATTTGGCACGTTGCATTAAAGAGTTAAGATATTCGTTTTTCCATCTGGACCAGAAATTCTGATGAAATGATTGTAACAGCTGCCACCGGTGAAGCCGATTAGTATTGACTTGTGATAGATCTTCATCAGGGACAGCGGTTAAAGGTTCTAATGTGAGGAAATGACCTGGGGTCAGAGCTGTTAGATCGTTAGGATCCGAGCTAATCGGGTACAACGGTCGAGAATTCATAACGGCTTCGATTTGAGTGAACAGAGTTGTGAGTTCTTCAAAAGTAAGGACTTGATCGCCGACGATACGTAACAAGTGAGATTTAGCTGCCTTAATTTGAATTTCCCACACTCCGCCGAAGTGTGGAGCCGAAGGAGGATTGAATTTAAAAGTTATTTTTTCTGCACTAGATGCATGTTGCATCAGAGTCGCTAATTGATTGCTAGCACCTACAAAATTAGTACCACAATCTGCGTGTATTTCATTACATCGACCACGTCGCGCCACAAAACGTCGTAATGCTGCGATAAAACCGTCGGAACTTAAAGTAGAAACCACTTCAAGGTGCACTGCTTTGGTAGCAAGACAGACAAACAAACAAAGGTATGCCTTGTCTATCTTAGCGCCACGGTGTGGACCTAGCTTTATACGGACGCCTACGATGGAGAACGGTTTGACTTGGTTTACGCGATACGCGGGCAAATCGCTCATAAACGGTTGAAGCGGTTGCGGATTAGTACGGTAGCATCGAATGCATTTTGATAAGCACTGACGTATAACACGCTTAGCAGGGAGAATCCAAAATTGTTGTAAAAGTAGAAAGTGTGTCGTGTTTATACCTGGATGTAGATAGTTACGATGTATAAAATCTATAATTAAAAACGATAATGGATGATCCGACGGTAAAAAGGCTGGATGCTTATGTTCGTATTCTAAGCCTGCTCGCGATATTCTACCGCCCACCCTGAGTATTCCTCGACTATCGATAAACGGGTTTAGTTTACGAAAATGTTTAGGTATAGATTTCTTAGAGTTTAAGTTTAAAATGATTCCAGAAAATGTTGTCTGTTGTACATGTTTGACTAAATGCATTAATGAATTATGTCGCTCAATGTTATTTAGAAATTTGCAACGATTTGCTGATGCTGGATTACGGCAATTTGTAATGAAACGATGAACAAACGTAAGTATGTTTACTATCTTTTGTAAAGATGAGAACCGGTTTATTAAAGATTCTATAATTGATTCCGTTTGAGACTCACTATTTGTGCAAGTAGTTAAAGTCACCGTTTTCCGAGCCTCAGCTTGCACGGCTGACTCATCATCGCTAGTGAGCTGTGCTGTACGACTAGTGGAATTGGTCGGCCAACTAGTTATATCATTCGATAGCCACCAGGGCCCCGCCCACCATAACGAGCTAACTAGAATTTCCCTCGGAAATTGACCGCGCGAGCAGATATCTGCGGGGTTGTCGCCGGAGGACACATGATGCCAGCATTCGATGGGTGTTATATCCTGGATATGACTGACGCGATTAGCGACAAACGTAGCCCAGCGCGAGGAGGGCGAACGTAGCCATGATAAAACGATGGTTGAGTCAGACCAGAGAAAAACGTTATCGATTTTAATTTGAGAAAGATAGATGTCACGTACGTATTTATATAGGTCGGAAAGGAGAACTGCAGCGCATAATTCGAGGCGTGGCAGTGATATGCGTTTTAACGGGACCACGCGAGCTTTAGAGCATACGAGGGAAACGTTTATGTGATCAGCCTGGACCACTCGTAGATACACTACTGCTCCGTATGCAATCTCAGAACTGTCACAGAAGCCGTGGATTTCGTATGACTTAGCATCTGGATAGGTCAATCTACGAGGAATTCTGAATTGAGCTAATTCCGGTAGTTGGTCACGATAAGTGTTCCACGTTCGAATGACGTCATCAGGTGGAGTTTGATCCCAGCCTATGCCGAGAACCCATAGTTTTTGTATCAAACATTTCGCTTGGATGGTGATTGGTGAAAGAAAGCCCAATGGATCGAACATCCGAGCTGTTTCGCTTAAAATTGAGCGTTTCGTACAACGCCGGTCAGAAGATTCTATAGCGAAGTTAAAAGTATCTGAGGATGGATCCCACTGAAGGCCTAATACTTTCAGGGTAGACGTTTCCGTGGTGTCGAATGACACTGCACCAGCTAAGCAATCTTCACTAGGAAGATCCGATAGAAGTGGAGGATGATTACTAACCCACTTTCGTAAATGAAATTGACCACGTTTGAATAAAGCGATAATTTGCGACTTGGCCTCCTGAGCAGTTTCTAATGTTGGAAATCCAGTAGCCACGTCATCAATGTATACTTGAGTTAGAAGAACTTGTCTTGCCAGTGGATAAGAGTCTCCTTCGTCTTCTGCGAGTTGTCTCACGGTACGACACGCGAGGTATGGAGATGACGCTAAACCATACGTGACAGTATTTAAACGGTATTCTTGTAGGGGCTCGCTAGGCGAGGTCCGCCAGAAAATGCGTTGATAGTCGCGTTGGTCTGAAGACAAGACAATTTGGCGATACATTTGACGGGCATCTGCCATAAAAACGATGTTAGGTTCCCTGAACCGTAAAAGTAGTTCCAAAATATTTGGTTGTAATTTTGGACCGATAAGTTGTGTATCATTCAAGGAACGCGAATGGAGATCTTTAGTTGAAGCGTCAAATACGACGCGTAGACGTGTGCTAACTGAATGAGGACGTAAGACGCAATGATGGGGGATGTAGTATTTTCCTTGACCTATGTCTTCGGACGGTACAAGTGACATATGACCCGATTCGATATAATCTGACATAAATTCAGAATACTGACTACGTAAATCAGGATCGCGAGATAATCTACGCTCGATAGCGTTAAATCGGCGTAAAGCTACTTCACGAGAGCCTTCAAAAGTAGGTTCCGTATCATTTTTGAAAGGAATTCTAACAACATAACGCCCTGTTTGATCACGTGAATGAGTAGAAATAAAGATTTGTTCACACAGCGACTCCTCTGGACTCAATGAAGACGAATTCGGCAACGAATCAATTTCCCAAAAACGTTGAACAATTGAATTTAGATCGTTATCACTGCTGGGTATAGCTGATAGTTGAAGTAAGGAAGTTGATGATAAAGACGTCTTACCTAGGAGAAGCCACCCATAAATTGAATTAAATGCGGTAGGTTGATTGTAACCTCCTTTAATGCGTTGGTTAAGGATAGATTCAACGAAGACATCTGCAGCCAATAGCATATCAATGGGTCCAGGAATGTCGAATCCTGGATCGGCCAGCGCTAACGATTTTATATGTGACCACCCCGATGTGTTTAACTGAGCGATAGGTTGGTCGCCACATATTTTCTTGATCACGTGCATGTTTAGTTTGTAATAAACATGCGTACTCGTGCCTACCGAACAAGTGACATCACCAGCAATAGGTGCCATAGCTTCCCCGAGTCCACTGACCTTGGTATCAGCCTTAGCTGGAGTGAACCCTAAACTCTTAACAGCAGATTCGGTAATAAAATTGCTCTGACTCCCGGTGTCGAACAACGCACGAAAAGATTGCATATTGCCTGAAGCGTCCCTAACCTGAACAATAGCAGTAGCCAGTAACACAGTAGTATTTGACTGAGACCTTGAGATCAAAGAAGAGGCAGTTGGATTCGGTTCCTGCGGCTGAGGTCTCTCGCGGTGAAGTAACGTGTGGTGTTTACGCTTGCATGTACGGCATGTAAATATCGATTTGCAATCTTTAAGTTGGTGTGATGACTTTAAACAATTATAACACCATTTTTTCTCGCTAGCTACGTTCATACGTTCGTCCACGGTTTTTTGAAGAAACGTGGGGCAAGACGTTATTGAATGTGATTCATCACAATAAGCACATTTACTCGGTTGTGTAATTTGTTTAGCATCACCAGTAGCAGCAAGTACTGTAGCAGCGGGGGCGCGTCGAGATTGAGACGACACAACTGCGGGCGCAGTCTGGTTCGATTTAAGTTTAGAAGTAGCGGTAAAGTGTGTACCACGTATAAGAGCTTCTGACTTTTTTTTTTTTTTTTTTTTTAGCGTGGTAAAATCATCAAATGAGTCCTCCAACCCCGGGCAGGGCGGGAGGGACTGTCAGACTTCTACTGACTAAAATCCACGGTGTCCTTCATAGCCTGTTACGTTCCGGGGTTACGGTTAGGGAATAATCCCGCGACCCCGGCAGGCTTTGGCCCTCTGAGAGGGGGCCCCGTCATTATGCTGACGCTCTTTGAGGCGCGCGTGGGACACAACGCGCCGTCGACCCGGGCATGGTCCTTGGTCGGGCAGCGAGTTGCCCTTTACTCGCTGCCCGCATGCCCGCGCCTACGGTGGCCGGAGATCATCTTGCGACGTCCGTCGCCGTGGGCGCCTACCACTGCGGCTGGGGCGGAGGGAGGACGCTGTCCTCTCTCGCGGCCTGCCTCCTCCTTGACGAGCATTACTGCCTCGCAGAAGGAGCTGACCGCTTCCCACTCCGTCTCGCCCCGCAGCATGGCCGCAACCAATGCCGGGCGCGAGAGGTCTCCGCCTATCGCAGCCGTGAGGACACGTCGGTGCTCCGCCCAAGCTGGGCAGTCTTGCACCGTATGCTCCACCGTGTCCTCCGGGCGATCTTCGCAGTGGTGGCACCCAGGCGTCTCCTCCTTTCGCATCAGACACAGGTACCTCCCGAAACTTCCGTGTCCGGTGAGGACCTGCGTCAAGCGGTAGGTCAGGACGCCATGACTTCTCTCCAGCCACTCCTCAAAGAGGGGTCTTACCGCCGCAATTGCGGCGTGCCCGGCCGTCGGTCGCGACAGTCGTTCCTTCCATACTGCCCTGAGATCGCGCCGGAGGTCTTCGCGCCGCGCCTCGACTTCGCGAGGCAGCGGGGTCACGCCCCGGCGCTGCGCCTCCACGCGCCACTCATAGACGCGCTGGAGGGCAGTTGCCTCCAGATCCCAAGGCAGCAATCCGGCAAGCAGGTTGGCCGATTCGCTTGCAATCGTGCGGTATCCCCGGATCATTCGGATAAGAGCTTCTGACTTGGCGCGCAAAAATGATTTCACTTGATCAAAGGATGGTATTTCTACATCGGAATATTTTTCTTCAAGGCTTTGGCGTACATCTGGATCTATTTTAGATAACATATGGTAAACCAAAACAAAGTCCCAATGTTGGACCGGAAAATCGAGTGTCTTTAAAATACATAAATTCTCTTCTAAAAGATCTAGTGAAGTTTGGAATTTATTCGCATCATTATGTTTAAAATCTGTGTTTAAAACTTCACGCCAACAAACAAAAGCTAAGTTGCGTTTAGACTTATATCGATTCACTAATGTTTGATATGCATCGTGATAATGGTCTTGAGTCTTAGGGAACGTTTTCACTACCGTTAATGCTTCACCACTAAGGGAAGAAACCAAATAATGAAACTTCTCAGTGTCCGTAAGTGTAGTAGAATTATGTATTAAAGCGTTAAATGTATCATAGTATTCGGGCCATTGTTTGATGTTACCTGAGAAACTAGGAAGTACTATTTTTGGTAATCTAATATTAGAAGAATTTGTATTGTGCGATTGAGGTGATGATGAAAGTGATTTTGTTAAACTGTGATAAATTGATCCTACTTGATAGTACATATCATCAAAACGTTCTTGCATCTCGTTATCAACATCTTCCGGGTCGTCTATAATATCTAAAATAATTAAATGTGCTTGTTCGAAATTGTGTGCAATGGCCTTTATGTCTCGATAATACGATAAAAACAAGTCGTGCTTGGATGAGTCACTCAACGCTAACGTGCCAATCTCTAAGGCTTTAGCTAGCCGGTTGTAAGACATAGTACGCTTTCGACGTAATGATGGC
This sequence comes from Agrotis segetum, assembly GCA_036375495.1. Taxonomy (NCBI): domain Eukaryota; kingdom Metazoa; phylum Arthropoda; class Insecta; order Lepidoptera; family Noctuidae; genus Agrotis; species Agrotis segetum. Next base: position 535,244 of record JAQSVV010000150.1, read on the forward strand.
AAATCCTGTGCTGTATATTCCTCCACATCAATAGACTTCGATTTAGATTTCTTTAACTTCCTAGTAGAATGTTTGCTGAGCAGCGACATTATGTGAAATGTTAAATAAAAATGCGATAACACGTAAACAACAAAGATAAATACTCACTAGAATGAATAGGTACAGCTAACCGCACAAGTTTTGTTTAAAATTGCTATGACGCACCATACATGCGCGATTCGAAACTTATGTGGAGCAGTGTACACGGTCGGCCGCTACCAAGAAATCGACGCCGATTACGAACGCTCAACCGTCGCGTATAATGTGAAGTTACCCACAATATAAAAAAAAAAAAAACGAAAACGAACTTTGAATAATTTTTTAATTGAAATAGAAATATTTAGAATGGAATGGAAATGGTGAATTTGATACGGGTGGTAAGTAATTATCGTAAGCCGATGGAATTAAGCACCGATAGAAAAGTGATTGCCTAATTAGATCCCACAATAATTACGAGAAACGTGTGTGACAATAGATAATTCCTGTTCGATGGGGTACCTCTTGGAACGATTGTGATTTTACGTAGGTATAAACGGTTATTTATTTCAATAAGAAATGTTAATATAGCTCGGAATGCAGCCGGTAAACGTTTATTGTAATAGATTTGTTCTGTATACCAAGTTATATGACGATTCTAACCAGAAAATACCATGAACGTAATAAGATTAGGTGGAAAGGTCCCGGGTTTCGGCACCAAAACATGTAGCATGCGCACCAAAGCCGAAACAGCTGGGGTGGCGTTCTGCTACTAGGGAACACGACGATGACGATTAAAATACGATGTTCAAAAACTCCACAGAATGTCAATAGCAAATACAGTGCATACACGTACCTTGGACTGCTACGACACACGCTGAGCCTTCCACCTCCGATAGTTCCAAGGGCAGGAACACAGGAATTCCGGGATGCGAGTTTGAGAGTCACGCGCACAGAAGAAAGAACACGATGATTTGTCCAGGATTCGGACAGGAGAACGTTGAGCGCGGAAGGAGATGTTCTCACACACGGCTTTTTCAAAAAGTAACTGTCTTAGCTCCAACTATTTACGAGTCACGGTACGCACCACAGACTATAGAAGGTCTGCGTTTTGATATTGCAAACTGATGGAGCGTTGAACATCGATTACTAGAATTATTAGAATTACGTTTAGTTTGTACGATGACGGAACAAGTATACAATAAAAAAAAAGCAGAAAGACAATTTTTTTTGATAAAAAACAATCTGTACACACACAGTAGCACATACAGCACCAGGGAACTACTTTGGACCGTACTGACCTGTGGTTGACTTAAGTTCGCACATTTTTGCTAAAGGTCAAGAATACGTAGCTTTGAGACGAGTTAGGTCTCTAGAGGGACTAATCATCAGTAGTTTAGACCACCGCAAGTTACATAAAATTCCCACGATATTAACTCCTTCAATGAAATGTCTAGATTGCGACGATCTTATTACGAAGTCAAAGTCGTAACTAAAAAGTATGAAAAAGAAAAAGACAAATTCACTCATTCACGCTCACAGTCGGTGCCCAATCAAATCTTCCCAAGGGGCCCCGACAGTGAGTGTGAATGAGTGAATTCTGAACTACTGGGCTTGTTTCTTTCAAGTTAATTTTATCACGTATTTTATAAATTAGTTTTTACGCAGTGGGGTTTTATGTTTCAAAATGACTTTTAGCAGGCATGTCAGTGGGATCGTGTTGGAATGATGACTTTATGAAAATAGCAGGATTAACAATATCCGGAGAGATTGGCTGTTTTATATATTAAAATTTCGATATTTCACTATTTTCTAGATGCCCAGGTTAGTTCGTGAAACAATACGGTTTGGTTCTACCGACCCACATATTGCAATACCGGAAATATTCGAAATATCCGCTGCTGGAATTTAGGAGCATAGATTTAGTTGCACCTGTATATAATAATATGTTAGGTACTGACTCTATGAATTAAAATGTGGATGTGAAACGAGCGCGGGTTCGATAGGGGCAAAGATGTGTGAGTGGGTGTGGATTTTTCAGTAAATCGAACATACTTTTCGTTTTAAAACACTGTTATCTGCAGTTTTTGGAGATTACGAGTATTCCTGGATTTTTCGTGCAATGTTGAACCGACCATTTGTGCGTTTATGACCGGTCAACAACACGATAATTGTATATTCCTAATAAAATGTAGGTTTATCTTGAAAAAATCACAATGTAGAATATTTTAAGACCAATATTCTGCCTAATGTTTGTTATGGTCTCAAAAAGTTCACAAAGATTGTGTGCCAAAAAAAAAGGGTAGGAGTAAAATGGAGCTAATTTGGTGATATTTTTCTTATTCTATGGTTATGCGTATGGTAAAACTAGGTGATACGCCCTAGTTGGTAAAACGCCCAGTCATTATAGTACTGAAAATTACTGCGCGGTACTATACGCGAGTGTGGTTACTGTTTGCATATAGCATGGTCCATCTTGTACGCCAATAGTGGATACACTCGCGATTGGTTCAGAGTGTTTGTTTGAATGTAGAATGACGGGGCGTTTTGTCAACTTGGGCGTATTACCTAGTTTTACCCAGTACATGATGACAATTATGTCAATTACTCATTTTTTCAGATAATTTTTCTGTGAATTACGATGAAAAGTTGCTTTATATGGAAGCTTTTTTTCCGAGAGGAGCCTTAACTATGAATTTTTTCGCAGGTCACAGACCCTCTTCTCCTCGTCGAGTACTCACCGACGCAACATGCCCATGGCTTGCTGTCCACAGCGCTGGGACTGCGCGTGCCCGTGGGCCGGACGATGCAGGTGCGGTGCACTGCACGCGTCGCGCCCGCCTGGAGGGAAGGCAGCGAGGCCGTCGTCGGGAACAGCCAGCTGGCTGATAGTAAAGAGGCTATGTTATTAGGTAATTCATCATTTGCATTCATCTAAACTTGGGGTACAGTGGCCGGAACGTTAGTTGGCAAGAGTCGATAGATGCGCAGAAGTAATTTTATAGATCATGCGGGTCGCGGGGTATGAGGTAGTGCCGATCCGAGCACGCGATTGGTGTGTCACTCGTCTTTGCTACTCGTATCCAATATACGCTCTCGCTTACACTTGCGTGCCGCTAAATGCGATGCGCAAACTTACCCCCACTACACCATAATCTTGCCAACTTACGTGCCGGGTACTGTATTATTTGGTAATATGCCCGGTTGACAAAACGCCCCGTCACTCTAGCACTTAAACTGTTCGGAACAACACGCATGGCCGCTGTTGGCGTTTAACATGTCCTAGGCCGAAGACCATGTTGTATTTAAACAACAACTAGGGCTATTAACAAGTTTTACCCGACATTTTCTTTGACTTTCGTTATGTACTTTTCTTGAAAAATCATGTACGTTCTTTTTCGTTTAGTACACAAAATCATATCGTTTACATTTGGGTTGTAAACTCGTCAAATGAGTCCTCCCGCTCTGTGTAAAGACGAAGGGACTGTCATAATGACTAATAATCCCAGTAGTTCCATCAGTTGCTTTTTCGTTTCAGGCGTTTACTGGTACAATTTTGTATCCTTACTTTGTCATCTTTTTGTATTGACGGTACTATCATACTCTTGCTTGGCTCAGAAAGATAAGTGAAGGCGAGAAGGATTTAATAGTTAAGACGGTAACGTAGTTTGCGATAGGTACTATTTGAAGGTGGATCTGCGTCGCGTAGGGATTTTATCTTCAGATTTATGAACACCACATGGACTTAGTGGAGGAGCTCGTGGCTAAATAATTACAGCCGCACAGGCCGATCTTCCGGGTTAAACCGCGCTTGCCGAGGTTGGTCTGTGGATGGGTCACCATCTGTCATAGCGAGTTTCCTCCGTGCCTCGGAAAGCACGTTGTTGGTCCCGGCTGTCATTTGTAGATCTTTGACAGTCGTTACTGTTAGTCAGAAGCCGTAAAGTCTGACAACCGGTCTTACCATGGGGTATCGTATTGCCCAGTTACTGGGTTGTGGAGGTCCGACAGGCAGTCGTTCCATGTAAAAAAATACTGATATCCAGCTACATCTGGTTCGATTGGAAGCAGATGCAGCTTTAGTATTCAGTCTAGCTGTTTTTACATTAAACTCAACAGGAATCCTAGAGCCCATTTCTTATTGGAAAAACAATTCGGGCACGATTTGATTGAAGTGAAGTCGTGTGAATGATGCTATAAAACGCCGCTGTCTGTAAAAGGGTTAAGTTATTTTTAAGTAAAGGATCCTAAGCTATTCATAGGTATATGGTAAGCTATTCATATTCTATTCATAGATGAATACAGCGAGTTTTTAATATTAACGTTAGATATAAAACTATCAGAGAAAGTGCGGTAAAAAATATAGTTAATAATTTTAATTAATCGTAATATTTTTAGGATTGTTAGACTTAAAAAAAAACAGTCCCACCATAAATGGTATCGTATTACCCAGTTATTGGGTTGTGGATATCCGATAGGCAGTCGCTCCATGTACAATACTGATATCCAGCTGCATCTGATTCGACTGGAAGTTGACCCCAATATAGTAGGGAAAAGGAGACTTAAAAAAAGTGCAGATTTGAGGCACTATTAGGGCCATTCTACGATGAGTCGACAATTGTTCAATACTTTGGAGTTAAGACCCACTTGCATCATAACTTACTAAAGGCGTTTAGCGCTGTTTAATAAAACATTAACACAGAAAGAGACCGATGTTTTATAAAACGTTCAACGCATTAAGTGATATGTGTTACAAATGTGCATAATTCGTCTCTTGTTTGGATTAAGAAATTATAATTTTGATGACTTTATGTAAAAATTCGTGTTAATTTGTATCGATTGTGTCTTATCGTAGAATGACCCTAGTCTTTGTTTTTTAAGGTATCGGAGAGGACAGCATTTTTTGTAAGTAGAAATATTATTTTATTTTCTCTTAATATCTGAAACAGTTTGTGAAGTCCGTAGAGTACTTCTCGATCCTTAACTGTGATCAAACTCATAGCAATGGTCGACATTTTACGTTTTCGGGCCGCCAAACTAAATCGTTGAGATTGCAAATGATTTCGTCGTAAAATGAATTACTTTTCTAGACGTGGGTACAAAAGCAATTCATTATTATTAAAACATAATAACTTGAAAGAAGACAATGTAGGTTTCTACATATACTTATCTACTTTATATCTTATTTGTCTACCTGCGTCATAAAATATGTTTCAAATAATAAAAATAGACGCTATATCAAAGTGCTTTAAGAGGCCCAAACCTTTTTTCAGAATTATCAAATTATCAATGTTGAGAATATTCAATTTAAAAGTTTTTGTAGTCCAATATTGGACGTGGGAGTTAAAAGTCTACTTATAGAAGGGATCGACTCGTGGACGCCTACCTTGCGTAAATAATGTACTTGTAAAACAGTGCAAGTGAGGGAATATTTAAAGTTAAAAGTCATTGAAACTTCTATTGCTTTCCTTTTTGTTAAGATGATAAGTTATTTTTAGGTTATCAACTTGTGACATAAGATTAATTATATTCATTTATTATTTCGAATAAATCATGAAGAAACAGTCGTGTGCGCAGGTGGATCTTATAACAATCGATCGATCCTACTATGATATAAGAAACAGAAAAAAAAAAATTAAAAGCTTTATATGAAACCAGATAACTTAATTTAGAAAACGCTATTCTTTGAATATTACTTATAAACATAAATTATTATAACATAGATTTTATTAGCATCACAAATTAAGGTAGCAGACACAGTGCAACAATTTGGATTGTAATTGTGGTGCACCCCCACTAATTACACCGTGCAAACGAACCAAACATATCTAGGTATCTGTTTATTTAATTAGTGCAAGCACTGCTTGTACCTTAAGTTCGTATGTTACGGTGAATGCGGAATGAATTCCTTCTATCTCAGGCTTTAATGATACTAATAGGTGATATTTCTACTGTCTGCATGAGCAGTGTTTTACCGCTAGACAATCTAGACAATAATGGGCGACTCGCTGTCTGACGATGGACCATGCCCGGGTCGCGTATTTCCAAACGCTATACTATTTCAGTCACGAGTCAGACTCTAATCGATGAGATTTTGTTTCTGTATATTACTTACAATACCTAATCTATCTCAGTAATAAAATTGACTCAAATGCTCTCTCTGCTCTCCGTTTTGATATTTTCAAAGAAATCTAGTACCATTTAGACACGCACGAGTCAAACTCTAAAATACGAGGTTTTGTATATTCATGTCGCAGTGAAATGAGAAAATCAGAATGAATTCCGAATCTATATGTATGTATTTAGTAATATACAAGTATGCTGATCTTCTTAGCACGAATTTTCAATATTTGAGACGTAAAGTAAACTGGAACTTTGACAATTTCAAATTGACCATTTTCAGGGAAAAAATTAGTTCCGTCTTCGCACACCAGAGGAGCTGTTCCATTTTTTCATACAAGAAACGCGGTAAATACTGGAAGACGCTGCAAAGTAAAAGAGTGAAAATTCGTGCTAATTGTCTAATACTCATAACACAAGCTCTGCTTAGCTTGGGACTAGATGGCGTTGTATGATAGTTGTGGAATATTATTACGAGTATTATTATAAATTAATTGACACATTGTGTGCTATAAAAAGCCAATAAAAAGTATACTTTCAAATTACTGCCTTTAAAACGGTGAACATAGTAACTTTAGCTTTCGTTGAACATAAAAAGGGGAGATTTCGGTACGATATGTTAACCTAACTCGAGCTGGTCCGCTTGGTGGTAAGTGGGCATGCCCACACTGGCTGTGCTCCAATTGTGGGAATGTCATTGGCTGATTTTACTTATATCTTATTTCAGTGAAAAAAGATATACATTTACACAGGCCAATATATTGAAGAACTAATTTCTTTACAATAGTCTTGGTCTAATTTATACCAAAATATTTTATATTTCATTATTTTCTTTTCTCAATCAGACAGCGTTTCATGTCTTTTGTATACACTTCTAAAGACAGACTTGCCTGGTCATAAGAATTTTGTGTTCAGCAAAGATGTTGAGTGTCGACTAAAGAGCTTTGATAAAGTAAAATGTATTTTATTAGATATTACGTAACATAAATTAGAGTGCAGCTCTAATTAGTCTGATTTCAATATTTGTTAGAAGAGAAATATTGCTCAAAGAAAGATACTTGACAGATAAGAGTAATTACTCAAAGATTCAGCGTCTTTTGGAATCTAGCTAAAGGTTACAATTTATTATAGAAGTTCTCTTTAACCTTTTGAAATAATTTTAAATCTATACTATAAAAATATTATTAAAATGAAATACATAATATGTAATTTTAGTTATTGGTCTCCAAAATAAACTTAGAAAGCACATATTAATGGAAATAGTCACATTTGTACTCGTCCTCTTTGACCCTACAGTTTAGAGATGACAATTCCTTAGCCGCGCCTCAGAATACTTAATAGTACTACGTACAGAAGTTTCACTTCCCAAAAACAAACAATTTATTGTTGATAACATCAATAAATTGGCATATTATTATGACTCTAAAAAAAATAATTTGTCTGCCTGTTAGAATGTTGAAAATAATTATAATAATAATAATATAATATTCCACAACTATCACACAACGCCATCTAGTCCCAAGCTAAGCAGAGCTTGTGTTATGGGTACTAGACATCTGGTATAGATACTTATATATTTCTAAATACATACATATTATAGATAAATTACACCCAGACACAGAACAAATGATCGTGCTCATCACACAAACATTTGTCCTGGGTGGGAATCGAACCCACGACCTTCGGCATAGCAGTCAGGGTCACTAACCACTACTCCAACAGGCCAGTCAATTGTCACAGTCAACAAAAGTCTTGAACTAGTTTGGCTTACTATGTAGCAATTATAAGTTGATATTATTACAAGCTTGGCATTTTGTCCCAAAACTATTCCAATAATAAAACCCATAATGCTTCTACAGAAAAAAACATAATAGAGCTACAAAAACCTTTAAATCGGTATCGCAAATCCCGAGTTATAACAATTTAATATCCCGACCCGTCTTCCATATGAATGTTATAAACTGATGTCGATCGCAATATCTTACGACATTATCAAGGGAACAAACCTATTCAGGCGAACTGCTGCTATTATATTCGATGTTTCGACACCATTATCGATACTATCAAATCGATTTGTAATCGAAAATGTTTATGTGCCATTAATTAGGTGACTATAGCTTCGATGTCTTTAACTGCCTAATACGCACGTAAACAACAATAAATATTGCTTAAATTAGTCCGTCAGTAAAAGTTATGAAAAATAATACACGTATTTTTTTAAAAATTTTTACTTATTTGATGATTAAACGAATTTACCTGAAGTGAAGTTCTATCCCAATTAGTAACTCAATAACTTCATCACTATATTGATTTTTTAGGCATTGTTATAAGTTTACGTTTAAATGTTGCAGTTTTAAACACTTTATAGTACATTATTAGATTTTTTTAAATTTATTACAGTACATTTATATACCTACACTTTCACTGTAATGCGATTTCCTGTTATCGAAGAACGCACGTAACTTTTTGTTTTATTTTGGGGTTCCGACAAAAATTTTGCTTTTCAAAAGGGTACCGCCACCAAAAAACTTTGAGAACCACTGTCCTAGAGTTTGGATTGTTGCCCGGTTCATATATGGCATTAGGCTAGCTCCTATTGTATTGAATAATTGGGTGGTATCCGCAACTCCACGTCATATGCGCGTATTTTGCGTGTGGGTGGGAAAGAAATCATCCGATCCACCCCAGCTCGCCGAGGAAAGCCAGCAGCGCTTTCGTGTTGCCGACGATCTCGCGGAGAGTACCTGGGTTATCGAAGTACTTTGCCCTGTATGAAGCAATCTCAGGGCAGTGTAGGAGCACATGGGCTGCTGTCTCGTCCTCCGCCATACAGGCTCTGCACAGGGGGCTGTCTGTGATACCTAGGACAAAGAGGTGTTTATTAAAGGAACCGTGTCCTGTCAGGGCGGCTGTAATTGTCCGTAGCTGCTGTTTGGTTTGCCTGAGCACTAGTTTGGTCCTATTATATGTGTCACGGCAATGTGTCTTTAGGGATTACACTCGTGATGTTAATTGTTGTATTATAATCCGTTTATAGACACTAATCAATACCATCAAATCGATTTGTAAACACAATTGTTCCGATGAATTAACTACATTATTTAATAGTCCAGGCCGCAGAAGGAATTTCGTTTGCAAAATATGAGGACCGCAATCTGTTTTATGAAGTATGCAAATGGGTTCTTGGACTATTTAAAAATGCATGTTGCCAGTGTCTGGAGTGGTCCAGAAATTTGTAAAAGACTACCGCACTACACGTAGTAAAATCCTTCCCTTAAAACTTAATCACCCCTTTTCACCAATTTAGGGGGCGATTTTTGAAAAACCCAAAAACACGTGTTTGATTATTTTTGATCTAGTTTCTATATACCGGGTTTCAAATTCATCGGTTAGCAAGTTATGATTTTCCCATACAAACTTTAACATCGTCTAGAGTATCATTGGAGGGTAGTTTTAAAAACTAATAATGCCCATTGTCACCCCTTAAAGCTGAAATCCTTTCTTGTGCTCACCTACATGATAAATTGCAACTGCCATCCAAAATTCAGGTTATACGTTATGCGCTTCAAAATCTTTCCCTTTAAACTTGAATACCCTTTTCACTAACTTTGGGGATGATTTTCGAAAAATCCAAAAACACGTGTTTGATCATTTTTGTTTTCGTCTATAAATACTGATTTTCAAAGTAATCGGATCAAGCGTTATGATTTTTCATACAAACTTTAACATCGACTAGATCACTAATGGAGGGTAGTTTTAAAAAAACTAATAGTGCTAATCTTTTTTATTTACTCGTGTTCGTATTCATGACTAGTTTCAAATGTATAAACCCAAGGAATAGGATTTTTCATACAGTAGTTTTCACCCCTTTTCACCCCTTTAGAGGACGATTTTCACAAAATCCCTTCTTTTAGACCCCCTAAATGGTAGACTGCAACTATTGTCCAAAATCCATGTTTCTACGTTTAGCAATTTCGGCTGTAGGCGAGTCTTACGACCATACCCTGTTCTTTTAAATATATAGATAATTATGTATTCATATGTTTTTCAACTATATTTTCCAATCATTTTATCAAGGTCTCGTCATAATAAAGTATAATCAGTATGTAATGCCATATCATATGAAATTTATTCAGATCAAAACCCACAAATATCAACGTTATAATGATCTGAGACCACAGTGCGGATTTTTTTTTTTTTTTGGACCACGAGAATTGCTGGCAACATCAAAAATATATATCTTGACAATCCTAAAAATATATTACAAAACTCAAAACTCGGTCCTCATATTTTGCATACGGATGTCTTCTTGCGGCCTGGTCTATAATTGGCGTTTCTCTATCTACGTGTGATTTGATTGACGAACATGATTGACAGATTGAATAGGTTATCTCTCTATTAATGTACTATTAGTGGATAACTTTGATTGATTAAATGGTAAAGTGATGTGATTGTTTGAGTTTCATCAAATAAAATAGGAAATACGAAAACAGTTCGAAAGTCAATAATAATAACAGGCGTTGGGAATGCCTTGAGGTCGCGGCCTTGGAATGCAAAAGGTAATAATTGAAGGCGTGAGTTTTTGTATGACTTATAATTTACTTAATGCGAGAACATCTTTAAAGAACGATTAACAGGGAATACTGACGCAAATTAATGTATCAAACTTCACATTCATTAATGACCGAAACCAATATTTCTGCAATTAAAATTGAACCTTATAAAATAAATCTTTGGTAACCGTAATGAATTAAATATTAAATACGCTTTAACGTGCTTTATTTATAATTCTCTTTACATCTATACCTACATAATATATTATATATGTATACATATAAATAAAATTGGGGTGTCTGTTTGTAATATTGAAATAACCGTTTTTTACTACATGCATACGAAAATATTATACGGTACATACGCCAAAATAACATTAAACGGACCTGGAATAATCTACCTACATATTAAAATGTTCTGTTCCCGAAATAGTTTTATTTAATCTCACAGATTCTGATTGTAAATTATTTGGAAGTTCAAATCAACAAAGCAGTTTGTAAGACATTGAAATATTTCAAAATAGCTGTCCTGAAATAGGATTGTAATTAATTTCGCGAGGATTAGCACCGGTATTTGAGTGGCATTTGTGGAGGTAAACTGTCTGCACGCGATCTAAGGGATTATTCAGAAATAACGAGGCATTTCATGTCAGGTGGCGTTTTAAAGTTTTTGCACGCCCCTGTGAGAAAAAAATGCAAGTTAGGTTAGTTAATGAAACACATAAAACCACCTTAACTAGTCTTTTCATTATTAATTTGTCTTCACGTCTCACAGTATAATTTTGGAACGAAGTTCCTTATCGCGCGTTGTGAAAGGGGGCTAGACGGAAAAAAATCTTACGAAAAGTTATCACGACACTTTTTTGCCTCGCCCCGCACTCAAACCCCGTTCCTCGTGACTCTTGTCGTATTGCAGCGTGCACATGTTTCTCTGTCTCGACTCTCTCTCTCTCTCTCTCTCTAATAGAAAGCAAGCCATGTATTTTCGTTTCGTCTTTCTATTTCGCAATGAACAGTGTGGTGTTGCGACGATTATTTTTGTTAACTTCGTTCCATCCGGGTGTCCCTTGACACCTCTCAAATTTTGTTGACGTCATTTTGGGACAGCCTATTTTTATGAGCTCATTGCATGAAGAAACATACTATTAGAAATGCTAGACAAAAATTCCTACCAGCCTAGCTATTATAGTTTTTGCAAAAATACAATTTAATGATGAAATTGCGTCTTAACCATATTTATGTCGTTTTTTTCACTTTGTATCCTTTCTTCTCTTTCTCATCATAGATACTTATTCACTAGGTATGTTTGTCAGTCAAATGTAAACTTCCTACTGTTTTACTACAAATAGTTAAACATCTTTTGAACAGTCTAAAAAAGTGTGACTACAAAACGACTATAATATCAACATCAAATGCTCTTTTACAGTTGACACTCTTTTTAGACAAGTGAACAACCGATTTTTTACTTTTTTTGTAGTAAGTTTACATTGTATTTAAAAGAAACAGTTTGAAACTGCGGGAAACTACTCGTATCTTTCCAAAACAGCGCACAAAGTAAACGGTACATTATTGTAATGTCCAACTTTTTACCGGTTCCTCGGGGAGTCTCATCATTTAACTCGAATAACAAAGCTTGTTTGTTTCAGTGAGGAGTTCAAGCGAGGCGCCTGCGCTAAGTGTAATGCTGTTAACACTTTCCCTCGCCCTCTTCTTCAGAACCCTAATGCAATCAAAAACGTGATAAATTATCTCAACTCTTTTATTAACAAAACGTGATTTAGACACAGGCAAGGCTACGGGCTATTCCAAGCAATAGACCCACAACAAAACTTCTTAGATATAAATTCATCATTTAACTTTTTTAACATTGACATTATTGTTTCTAAAACGATTTTTTCAACATGATAATGTACAATTTAGGTAGCTAGATACTTAATGTTTTATAGTAAAATATTTAATTAAGTCTTCGATACATATCTCGGTCTTTATTGCTAGTATAAAATAATTTCGTTGAAACTCTCTCGAAAGTGAAGTGTTATCTTTAGGTACAAAATTTATATTTTTTCAGCAAAAGCTATTGTATTTAATTTTTTATTTGAAAACCTATCTTTAGAATTCAAAATTATATTGTAAATAAAAGTTTAGAATCGCCTTCTTAGATCTACTGATGTATATAAAGTTAAAATATAGTCGACATCTTTTTTGTAAGAATATTATTAAATAAATCGGGAACTTATCTACGTACTGGGAATGTTGACGTTATGTAAAAACAATGAGGGATTAATATTATAAATAATAAAATTGATAATCTAGAAATGTAAACTGCTTTTAAGAATCCTGATTTTTGTAACCAAGTTTTCTAAGAATCTTGAACAAAAACAAGTCACCGCTGTACTATAATTACGATTATAAGTCAATTGGACAATGTTCAAACTGTTCTTAATGCTGTTTAAATAAAATAATTTGGAGCGAAGTATTCGCAGTACATATCCTGAATTGCTAATATTATCACGATAACAGTTGTACATATCGGTCTAGTTACACATAAATGCTTTCGTTGTTCATGTGTACTGTAATTAGTATTATAATGGCATGATTTTTGTTGAAATAAAGAACAATTTGTTACACGAGTTTTTTTAATTTTTTGTTATTGGACAGTTTCAGTAACTAACTTGACGATCAACCACCGTCAGACAGAGCATGCTTTCAACATGTCGTATGGGGGTCGTAGCACACATATTAATACGGAAAGGTATCGTCACCGCCACCACCGTCAAACAGTCGTTCCCTTTACGTAACCATGTAACGTAAGCGGATCAGAAGCTCCGCCCCGTCGACTCAGCTACAGCTAGGTGACGCCGACCGCTGGCTGACGGACAGACGTTGTTAAGTTTTATTCGTATTTGGGGTTAAAATAAATCACATTTTTTTTTACAAGTGTACATTCAGCACGTGTGACAACGCAGACCGCGGGCGGAGAGTGGACGAAGATACGTAAGCTAGCGTACAGAGAGTCGTAAGCGGGGGTACTGAAAGCCGACTGCAAGTCGACCGCGCATTGCACCGCGGTTCGTGAGCTTGTCCAAGGCAATGCAATTACGTTACGTTACGATTTCCGATTAGTGTGCGTTGCAGTAAGGAGTTTCTTACATATAATACTGAACAGCTGCGGCTCGAGTTGATACGGTGACGATCCCTTTCCGTTTTGATATGTGTGCTACGACCCTAAGTCATGTGTGTTATGACCTAGGATTTTACCACTTATCAAGTTATTTTGAAACTTGTGTGAATGAGCTTTAATTGAATTGTCATGTTACTTTATTTTGATACCACGATGCCGGAAAATGACGCTATACATGTCGCGGAATTCTGCTGCAAGACGTGTTATGCTGTTTCATTCCGCGGGTTGTATAGGGTGCAGTCCAGTAGGCGACAAGATCTTTTCGTCAAATGAGCAGTTCCTATTTGTATCTCTTAATCTTTAGCTAAAAGTGCTATTAATTCGAGTAATATCACTTATTAATGTATTTAGTAATACTAAATCCCAGTACAAACCATAACGGCACAACGAACTTCGAATCAGTTTGGAACAAAACTGATTGATACCAGAGTAACTGTAGTTGGGCATGCCACGGAACGCCCTGGGATGCCACAGAACAACATGCCGTACCACGCCGTCAGTGGGCATAATTAAGGAAGGTGGGTCAAGTAATGCGGTCTGCATTAATAAACTCTTACAAATATAATAATTATGATCATAATTATTACGACAATTCATCATTAATATCGTAAATCGCAAAGGAGGAATTTTAATCTGAACTCTCTCCCTGCTCAATAGTGGATTACTTAGGAGCTAACATTACAAACAGAACAAGTCCACTAAAGCATAAACGGCTGTCCTTAAGATATATAAAGGGCTAACCAAAGGTTTAAACGTGTACAAACACACACAACTCCTAAAAAGTTTTGAGTATAGAGTAATTATCATTGGATTACTTTGAAAATAACAACTTTGAGACGGGACGCTAACAGAATAATTCAGCTGGATAGGGCGGCGTATGGTAAGCTTCGTCGAGTCTTCATTCCACAGAGCCCAAAGACTAAGATGTTCGATCAGTACGTCCTACCTTTTTTTTTAGGTGATAAATTCACCAAATGAGTCCTCCCGCCGTGGGTGGGGCGAAAGGGACTATCAGACTCTTACTGACTAAAATCCACCCGTGTTCCTTCCTATGCCCTTTATGTTCCGGAGCCACGGTATCCTGGGCTAAGAAAAACCCGCGATCCCAGCAGGCATTTGGCGCGAAACACGACGCGCCACCGACCCGGGCACACGGTGCCTAAGGATGAGTTTTGACCCGCATCCCACCGTGCACCGGCCCGAAAAACTGGTCTTCCCTCCGGACGTATCCGAGAGGGAACTCCAGTCCACGGGCGCACGTGGAGGTTTTCTGTCATAGCACCCCAGTGCGTCCTACCTGCTAGAGCTTACGGAACCGAGACGTGGACATTCACGATACGGCTGGTCGAGAAATTACAAGTTGCTCAGCGAGCTATGGAAATGGCTATGCTTGGCGTTTCTCTGCAGAATCGAATTCGTAATCGTGCAGAGACCGACAGTGATCGACATAGGCCTTGGAACAAGCAAGCTGAAGTGGAAGTGCCGGCCATTTTAGTCTTAAGGACGATGACAGTTCGGGGTGCTTTTGCAAGGTGAAGCAAAGACCTTCATAAGGTGGCCGGTCACAGGTGGGTAAAAGTAGCCGGTGATCGAGGGAAATGGCATGCGTTTGCCTGGGCCTATGTCTAGTAGTGGACTGCTATAGGCTAATGATTCTTCTTCTTATCGTGTCGATGACAATCTAAATTGAGTTTAGCGCTCTCCGAACAATACAATCAGCTCTTGTAACGAACAGTTGGCAGGGCACGCAGGGCACGATAATAAGTGCCTCATCGTTTGTAGAACAGCACCACACTTACATAGCTGAGTTATCAATGAAATTCCACCTGAGCAGATTTTCTTTGCTTCGGCCTACCTGGGTACGAAGTCTATTTATAGATTTCCAGGTTAGCCAAGGCAGCTCCTAATGATGTGATGTGATAATAATTATATGGTATAATGTATTAAGAGGTTGTCTCAATGAACTGCAACATGGGCCTCTTCCAAAAGAGCGTTAAAATGTTCAGCAGGGTCGGCAACGCGTGCGCCATACTTGTTTTGTTAATAGTTTACCAATGCTACGGTGAACGTTTTCCATCAGGTGGGTACATAATGTACCTACATTAATATTATGCTAGTTTGTCTCCAATTCATGGTATAAAATATAAATATTATGTAAAGATTTATAACATACCTCCATCAAAAGGTAAGCTTAAGTTTTAATTAACTAAGACTTTAGGAGGTTTCAGACTATCAAATTAATTTCTCTTTCTATTCATATCTACCTAAGCATTTTTCATATAAAATAACTATTATTATGACCTATACCTACTTTTTTCTTTACTCAAAGAACTGGTTGGTAGACTTAATCATTATAATTATTTATTCTATAAAAAATATGATCAAATTTTTATATAGTTTAATTATTGGTTTTTCTTCATTATCATGTTGCGATTCCAAAAAAAAAACTTACACGAGCATACTCCGTCGTAAAAGCGTAAGGTGAGAGGGCATTTAGGGGTGACCTCTGTCACGGCTCGCGCTTATAAGCGCGTATCAGTTGCGCCAAGCGCCAATACGCACTTCCAGAAATGTGCATTTACGCTCCGTGAATGAAACTCCATCAAAAAAAGTTTAATTTTATTAAGTTAAATAATTATCATCAGATGAGACCTTCAAACTCACGGTTACTTTTACATACATTCTATCGTTATTTACTTCTTCTATATTAAATTAAACTATTGATATAGAATCATGCAGTACTCAACCAAACAAGAAAGAATAGAAAAAAGAATAATAAAATTTACAATTTAAAGAACAAATCCGTGTTTACCGATCTCGTTTGAAGCATTCCTTATTTTATCCTGACCATCGTGCACTATCGTCTGAAGTTTCAAACTCTTTTGTCAGCTTCCGTGCAGTCTACGATCACTTACTTTATTATATTTTCTTGGTAAATTGGACTTTTATTTTAAATCAAAGTAGGTATCAGCTGTAATTAGTGATTACTGGAAACTTGAACAAAGTAACGTAGTATTATGTTATTTGAAAATATATTTATAAAAAATAGATACATAATAATAATAAAAGTTTTACTTATGAGATGGGAAAAGGCGAATAAGAGGAAATGATACCATGAAACTTGATGTGGTTCTTTAGAAAATTTGAATTATTGTTTTCGATTTGGGATAAGTGTCGCCGTACGGGCTACTGGGCACATCCACAAAACCGCCGCCAGGAGAAGCTAGAAGCGGCCACAGAGAAGCTGAAGCGCGCGCCTCCCCCAGCTACTTGTGGTCGCTGGCTGTTACTTTTTTTAACCAATGCATTACTGAGGTAAGAGAGAGAGGTGCGGAAACATGCGTGTGGTGGCGTTTAGTGGCCGGTACGGGCCACAAGAAGCGAGCGGGGCCGATTGTAGCGTGTGGCGGCCACCGGCGTCAACCGTGTGCGGCAAGTCCATATAAGGTAGGTGAACCAAGGAAGGCCACACTAACAAATAAACAGTTATTATTCGTTTATTTACTAAACAAATAAAACTAACAAATATTGTAGTAATACTTTGTTTTATTACTTATCATAAGACCACTTTTTTGAATTGCAGATTTAATCAATATTAATTAGACATAAGTTTTATTGAACTCTACCAAATGGCCTAACTAGGAACAGGGGCTTCTATGAAGGCCATCGTAATAAATAGGTTATTTAACACTAAAAGTTACTGTTATTAAATCGACGTTAAAAAGAAGTGGTTTATATGATTGTTAAATAATAAAACAAAGTATCACTTTAACATTTTTTAGTTTAATTTATGCAATAAATGAATTAATAATAACTGTTTATTTATGAGAGTGGCCTTCCATGGTACACCACCTTAATTTTACGTTGTCTATTCCCGATATCCAAGAAGCGAGGGCCTGTTACGTACTACCAAAATAATAGCGCGAGCGATTCGCGGCTGCGTCTGTGATTTTCAGTTGGATGGATCTTTGTAAACGGAAGGAATTTGTCATCACATGGCAATAACTACGAAATTTTAATAATTGGCCTTCGAAGGAGCATGGCCTTCCATGGTCCACCCACCTTAAAATGTATGAAAACTACAAGGCATGTGTAAGTAAGTGTGTGTGAAAGTGGCGGCGGCGTTTTGTGGTTGTGGCCAGTGGCCCGTGTGCGGGAGCCCTAACATATCGAAGGAGAAAACGAACTCCAATCAAAAGAAAGGCATTTAAAACTTTAATCAGTGCAGTAGTAACAATAAAGTGCCGGCTTAACTCAGCACTCGCTATAAAAAGGATATAAAGATAAAGAGTGACCACGAAAACAACATGTTTTCAGAACAATTGTTTCTAAGCTGTCTGCATAAATTAGGCATTGCGTGCTGAGAGGTATTAGAAACCTACTGGTGCTAACCCAGACTTAGGCTGATAACATTGCTACGTACAAAGACATGCCTTAACTAGCCTTAAAAACAAAGGAAATAAGACTTTTTTGTTACCCACTTAAGGCTGATGCACTGACAGGGAAAATAAATTGAACGAACTTATTTTGTCGCAAGTGGCAAAACGGACAATTTTGTCATTTAAATGTTAAATAATGCAGTACGTACAGGGAACAGTGGAAGATTATAGGAAAGGCCTTTGCTTTGCAAGTTGTAACAAAGGTTCTGTTATAAAACATATTTGCGATTGAAAAAGAGTATCCATGGAGTTTCTTGCCCATACTTCTATAAAAAGATCTACGCGATAGAATGGGACCTCCGGTACTTTCACAGTTATTAGTTAGTCTTGTGAATGAGGCTGTTGCACCATAATTATTTTTGTTTTTGACGCTTAGTAATTCTATCTTTAAACCAAGAATGGACGAAGTTTCATGGTTATTATTCTATACAATTCGACTGTTTTTATTTTTTTCATTTTGATTATGGCATGATCTGTAGACCGAATAGAAACATTGTTTTTCTTGCTTAACATCAAAACTCTTTCGACGGTCTGTCAATTTGTCGTTTGTACCCTCGATAGATCCCGTTTTACGGGTGCCATTCTACGCGTGCGTACGGAGTTAGGCAAAATACGTTGAAAAGATGTTCTAATCCAAATGATATAAATTAATCATTTTCCAGTTTTTGCCAAGATTTAGACTCATCCAAGTGTCACTGTCCTCAGAGGGCCAAAGCCTGCCGGGGTCGCGGGATTATTCCCTTACCGTAACCCCGGAACTTAACAGGCTATGAAGGACACCGTGGATTTTAGTCAGTAGAAGTCTGACAGTCCCTCCCGCCCTGCCCGGGGTTGGAGGACTCATTTGATGATTTTACCACGCTAAAAAAAAAAAAAAAAGTGTCACTGTCAGAGTCATAATTATACTAAACGAGAAAACATATAATAATGGTAGAAAATATCTCAATCAAGTAGAAAGATTTCACGATTTCATTTGTAAGGCTTAACAAAACATTTAGTAGTATTTGATACAAGGGAAAAGGAAATATGATTTTCTTCCTATCTCCAAAAGTTAGGAGTCGCTGACACTCGGGCTTCAAACGTCGTCCGTCATCACTTTAACGTCCCCAGCACAGCTACGATGGAATTAAACAACAATGGGTTATGATTCCCTGTCAACTCAATAGAAGACAACACTTTAATGAAAACGTCACAGTTACTGAGATGAAGAATTTTCACTCATCAAAGAAAGTAGGATGTGACAGCGGAAATCCATTTTGTACGTAAAATGGATAAAGAACTTTTTGGGTGGAAAAATAAAAAAGTTCGCAAAACATATTATAAGAAAGTTGTTGAGCGATATTGTTTCGCGTTTCTTTTACTTGGACTATGAAAGTTGGGAACAGTTTTAATGCTATTTTCTAAGACTTTTGGAAGTAACAAATAATTATATTTTGATGACCAGGGGGTCTAAAATGATCACTTTTGCAACATGAATTGTAACGTTACAATTCAGTTTTAAGATTTTTATCGTAATTCATATTTTGGTTCCTTTAATAGTGACCTTTTTTGACCTCGACTTCTTTAGACCGAGGTTTTTCAGTGCGGACGAGTGTGTTAACTATGTCAAATTAATGGTTGTTTTACATTCAGGTGGTATTTCTTTATTGTGTGTGTTAAAATATTAATGGTTCGATGTAAATGTAAAATAGAGTCACAGATATCATCAAGCTAAAAAATAATGTGGCAATTTACTTCCTGTTTATGTTTCCTTTACTACTTCAGGATGAAATCACTAAATACAGTTGTTTGGAATGTGGAATTGTGGATCGAGTCCATCCAAAAATGGCATAATAATAAGGAAAATGTAGTACAATATACCTGATTCCAATACGGCTACCCACCCAGGTGACCTATTTAGTCAGGATCAGTGATCAACCAAATATTATTGGAACATATTTTTCATCCGGTTCCGATTTTATTTTTATCCGTTTTTCTATCTTATTTCTGGTCTGTTGATGCGTAAAAAGTGCCTCCACATACGGGGAGTTGATAAAATCGGGAGCCGATTAGGGTGTCCTTACACTACAGTTTTTTATTCGTACTTTATTCAAATTGACACCGAACCGACAGGGTGTAAGGGCTGATAGGCCAGTAGTTTAGTGCAAAGTGTCGGGTGATAGCTGAGTAGTGTCCGTCTTCGGCCAGCTACATCTGATTACTGAGTACTCGTATTTTGTCACGCAATACTAACCCACAGATAAAGTTTAAGTGAGCCGTTAACCTCGTAGTGTACTATCAAGTTCTGGGGCCATTTTACGTCAGGAAGTTTCTCATTAATGATTCAACGAAATTACCACCACTGCTGTGTAATTGTTGGGTATCATTTCTATTTGAATTCATAATGTGTTTGTATTGAAAATCGTTGTTGAAAAGCTTATGGCATGTCTAAGTTATGAGTTTGTCTGTATACATTGTGGTGCTTAACAAATTACTATAATGTTTATGTCTTGTTGCGTGTGGCTTGGCTTGTTTTGACAGCAAGATAAGTGGCTGCATTACGAATAGAATATTGACTAGTCACAACGAAGACGGCGATGTTATTCTTAGGAGTAATTTATTTTTATAACTTATTTTCATAAATTATTTTTTTCAGGTCAGCGGCTTTTTTATTTGGCCTGGGGAGGGGCCACGGTGTCCTCACTCATCAATAGTCTGACGGAGGTGTTCACCGTACACAGATATTTCGGGAGGTTCCTGTGTCTGATTAGGAATGAAGATAGCCTGGGTGTCACCATTGATTGTCCCGAGGACACGGACCGCTTGGGCAGAGCATCGTCGTGTCCTCACAGAAACGTTAGGCGGCGATCTCTCTGCTTATTTAATCACGATAAAAAAAGACCTAAGTACATCATCACTTACAGAGTGGGCAGAAACTCAATACCTTTTTACACACTCGGTACTTTGTATGTTGATGATAGTAGCAATGATAACATTTTGTTCTGTTCTCTATAGTTTTTACTACTCCACTAAAAATAAATGTATTTCCATCACCGAAACCCATCGAGAATTCAACCAAATAAAACACAAAAAATCCCAACGATTGAACACAGATTCGCTTCGAACACGGAGTAAACATTCGTTTATTCCCCTATACTTAGGTACAGAAACCGATTTTCGCACATTCTAAAAAGATATTTGCTCTGCGCTCGAAACACAATGGCTGCCGGCAGGGTATCCACAAAGAACGTAATTCGTCGCAGCTGGCGGTGCCACAAAGAAGTGAATATTATCGAGAGTACGTCCCGGATGGCCGGCCAGATTACAATATGTGACATTTTCTGTTACATCTTCACTTATGTTACGCTAATAATGTTGGGATATTAAATTCGAAATAGAAATGTTAACCTTTTTAGACAATTGGCACAGTAATACGTAGGCTTTTAGAACCTTTGCACCCCATGTTTTTGTATGCGCTGTCTACGCGCGGACAATGTACTTAGGACTTTATTTTAGCAAACGCAACATTGAAATCCCGTTGTTACTTTTGCTTATGTTTGTACACCAATAACAGCGCTGATATAACCTGACTCTCAGCCTTAGCAATTCAGTGGCTTTATTGTTATACCGTCACATCCTGTTTCGACAACCAAACAAAATTGCCGTTTGCGTGACAAAACTGCCATTTGTTGGTATTCTAATTTTGAAATTTCGAGTTTCGTTTCATCAACTTTTGAGCCAAGGGATATTATTACATAGCTTCATCTAAAATAAAGATATTCAGCTGCATCCGATTAGATTCTAAGCCGACAGCTGAAGAAAATTTAAACTGATACCTTTTACGTTTTATAACTCAGAATAATAATTCGTAAAGCGCCGTATTATTTTTGACCATCCGTTAATACTTAAACAAGTGTTAGCGGAACCTTTGTTAACTCAGCATAAATAAGCTTTGGACAGCTAGAATCTGGCATTAATCAACTAAACCGCTTTTAGGTATAATGATCAAGATTTAAATAACACAGTGCAACTTGTTCATTATTTATAAAAGGTTCCTAAAAGAGACTGGTTCTGATTTTTTTTGTTATACAATTAATTATGTATTTTACTATGATGGATGGTCCTAGTTTATCTTTATGTGCCTTCTAGTCACGATTGAGGTGTAATCTCGGATTGATGTATAATGTGAATGTTTTATTAAATTATATAAATCTTGGTTTTTCTAACCGTACAGACAGATGTGTTGCTGGGGAGTTTGTTCCGCCACTTCTTCTTCCCAGCCAAAACACTAGGAATTGTTGAAGGGGGGGGGACGCTTTGGGGGACTGTCTTATGTAAAATTTGACCTTCAAAAAGTGCTGATAAATCAGCCTAATTTGAATAAATGACTTTAGATTTTGATTTTGATTTAGTAAAAAAGGTCTTTTTAACAATTTTATAACACATATAAGACGTAATTGAAAAACTTTGTTTATTTAATTAATAATACTTTTTTTCGTTTTTAAATTGAAAAAGAAATAAACGTTGCCACAAACTAGAAATTTCTCGTCCTCCTCCTACGTAAATTTCTCTGGTTACTGTTTCAAGAATAATCCGTCAGTTTCGAAAGAGGAAGAATAGATAAATCAAATAGAGCACGATTTATTACCCATGAGTGTTTGTAATAGTTTCAATTTTTGCGCGGATGAAATTTTTATTGATAGTTCTGAACGTCCGTCATATTTTGAGAGGGGATTTGTAGTTCAATCAAACATCGACAGTGTTACTACCAATGGAAACTTTACATATATGAAAAGTACATAGATTTTCAAAATTTATTATGATTTATTATGTAGAATATATTTTATCTACTCTCATATCGTAAACTTCGAAATACAAAACTCAAAACGAGTTTATAATGACATACTTTATACCATAGAGTATCGTAATGAAATTAAAAAATTAAATTATAACACTGTTTGTCTAACAAAACAATGTTATAATTTAATTTTTTTTCATTATGATACAGATTACTGATCATAGATACATTTTTTTACTTTTTTATCTGTGTCTGCGCGCGCTTTCTAAGGGAATGTTGGGATTTTGACGTTTGTGTTTCGGTGGATGACATGGTGGATGATTATTAGTGTTTATTAATTTTTATCTTTTATTTGATACTAGCTGTGCCCGCAACTTCGTTCGCGTGGATGTCGGAATTTAACAATGTATTTTTTAGTGCGAAGCGCTTAATTCTCGCCACGTTTTTTATAAATCATATCGTTTTCATATAAACCCTATATTTAGAATTTATTTAGATTTTTCAAGAATATTTAACGTGCTTGTAATAAACGCCTTCTGTCGTTCAAAGGCAGTAGTACTATTCAATTGCTACTGGATTAGAGCACCCATTCCATCTCATTCCATCCCACTCCATCCGACTGCATCCCACTCTATCCCACTCCATCTCACTCCATCCCTCTCCAACCCATTTCATCCCACTCCATCCCAATCCATCCCCCTCCATCCCACTCCTCTTCACTCCACCCCACTCCATCTCATTCCATCCCAATCAATCCCACTCTATCCCACTCCAACCCACTCCATCCCACTCCATCCCACTCCACCCCACTCCATCTCATTCCATCCCACTCCATCCCACTCCATCCCATTTCATCCCACTTCATCCCACTCCATCCCACACCATCCCACTCCATACCACTCCATCCCACTCTATCCCTCTCCATCCCATTCCATCGTACTCCATCCCACTCCATCCCACTGCATCCTACTCCATCTCACTCCATCCCGCTTCATCCTACTCCATCTCACTCCATCTCGCTTCATCCTACTCCATCCTCTTCCATAACATTCCATCCCATTCTATTGTGAGTCTAATAAAAACCTTTTCTTTCTTTCTTTCATTCCATTCTATTCCATTCCACTCTACTCTACTCCACTCCACTCCAAGCCAATCGACTCCAGTCCACACTATATTTGAATAGGTTTGTAGTTTTCTATTCCAAGCTAGATCGCGCTATTGATCTGCGCATCTCGGTGTAAACTGACCGTAATTTTACTTCTAGAACACTTTAAATTCAAATATCTTTTGATAGACTGATCCGATTTCAATAAAACAAAAACTAAATGTTACTTCAAGTTACGGTCAGTCGTTGTGTATTAAAGTTGTCTACATAGCTTTCGTAGATTTTACGTGATGCCCGAACAAATAAACATACAAACAGACAAACAGACATACAGACAAACAGACAAAAATTCTAAAAATGCTAGAAATGGGTTCTATTGGTTGTCCTTTAACACGCTGGCTATATTTTTTGAGTTTTTTTTTAATGTACAAAAATTATTTTTCTACAGTTTTATTATATGTATAGATGTTCGTGTTCAATGAGAGTAGATAAAGTAGTGTATGAAACTGTACATAACTAGGTATTATAACACTCGTGTGATACTATTATAAAACTCGCTGCGCTCGTTTTATAAACTCACACTCGTGTATAATACCCCTCATTATGTACCAATTACATAAACTACTATTATATAGATATAAGGTACAATACATTATACTAATATTATAAATGCGACAGTTTGTAAGAATGGATGTTTGTAAGTCTTTCACAAAAAGTATACTGAACGGATTTGAATGTTTGGTACATAGATAGTTTATAACTTGGACCCTACACATCGGATATATTTTTTTTTCCATAGACAAGAAACGCTGTAAATACTGGAAAGACGCTGTAAAGTAAAATTGTGAAAACTCGTGATAAGGGTACAGTGTTGCCGTCCGTGTACATTTTCTTCGTGCGAGAAGCTTGCGCAGGCAAAACTGTGGTGCAGCTTGTGCGTGTGGCAGGCCCATAACTCTTATCACTGTATGAACACACTAAAAAGTGTTTGGCGACGGACCCCGACAGGGTCGTAGGTCGCGAGCCAGTTGGCTTAGGCGTCGCCGCAAGTTACAGGTACCTACCTAGCCTGTGTTGCCGTTTTCCGGAGTGAACCGCTGGACGTGAAACTTACCCATTATGTTTTCACTGCTGAAATAAAGGTCTCACCTCGGTGAAAATGGTAGAAGTACCATTAAAAAAAAAAACAGAACGCGACTGGAATGAAATGGTGTTAATTTTTAAAATGTTTTTATTTTTATTTATGCCAACCATAGACAATTAGACATTATTGGTGCAGAATTTCAAATTAGAATACAAAATGAGACATCATTTAGATATTACAGTTCGCTGAAAACGCGCTGTTTGAAAATCGACGCGCGAGCCATTAGAATAATTTATAAGCATCTAAATCCAACCAATGAATTCGATTAAGACCGCCACTTTAGTATTTTCGTAAAAATGGGAGTATTGAATCTACGTCTGAATAAAAAACGAGATACATCATTTTAAAATCCTCGATACTTAGGGAACGTGCTTAGTAATCGAATTTATTACATTTCAATATAATAAGACCTCTATTTGATGAGTCAGATAGGTAGACTCATTGAAATATTAAGGCTTTAATTCCCGATGTAACTCAAGACTTAGTACGAAAACAAATCGAGTTAAGTTACTGGTTCACTTTGAAGTTTATTTGCGCACTTTCTTTAGAATTTCCGCCGAGGAAAATTAGCCGTAACAGATGACGCAAATTGTAAAGAAGCTTTTGAATGGTATGAATTTGGTAGGCGGCATGACAGACGCACATGAAAAGCGCCGAAACCCGCGCAAACCGTTAACTTTGAAGGTAGATGTTTCGTGTGAAAAAAAAATGTCCTTCATGTCGTATTTCTTAAGACCTGTGATCAATGGGCAGTGGTCACGCAGCGTGCCGCACGCGAACCGTCCGACTCATACCTCAGCCCGCCTTCTGACACCTTTTCTAGATTACAAACATAAAAATACCGCCGTGCCTCTTCATTACCGACCACTTAATTTAATAGAACGTACCTTTTCATTCCGCTGGTGGATCGTGTGTAATTGAAAGCCTCATTTGTATGTATTTCTGAGTTATTATAAGAGACTTAGCTGCGTCTGCACTGCGGAGCAGGAATGTTTAAACGTTTATATTTTCAGGAATTTAAATGTCGAGTCCTTTTTCACTGAAGACAGCTTATTAATATTTTATTGTTCATGTTGCTTCATGCTTCAAACAATGTTGGATTAATGTTCGTGGAAATTTTCAGTGATATCGATTTAAAGATGTGAATCTCATGAGTCATAAAAATACGATCGTTAGTGAGGATGGATGGATATTTATAACTACTACAAGCTACAAGCCAAAACCACTTACAGATTTATCTGACCAATTTCTTCTGAAGCAATAAATAATTAGTAGACTACATGAGGGAGTCATAATTCTTAAAGATAAGCAGCGATAGCTTTTCAAATAATCCTTATCCCACCAACACCAGATAGCAATGAAACTTTTCAAACAATATTGAATCTAGATTAACACACTTCCCATAGAATTTTATTTGGTACTCTGGGGCATAGATAATATAATACTAGCGTAACTGGGGCGACGCTCTGGTATACACAGCTACACATCAAGCTATACAAAACCAGTTTGTCTTGGACTCGCTTAATATGGATCTTTCCGCACATTAAACGGTCAGCTTATACTATTTTTGCATAGTTTAATTGGTGTGTAGACGTGTGTACATTATCGAATCATCGGAAAAATCAACGGGAAATGCCGTTAGTGTGGCCCCGCTTTATTCTATTATTCGTGGAAAAAGCCGCGTGCAGAAAATAGTGATACAGTAAACCACATTTGAAGTGGTTTTTCATCAAAAATGTACTAAAAATGAGTTCTCCAGAACATTTTAACGATGTTTACGAGTTTTAATTTTGTATAACGTACTTTTGAAGTTACAAACAGTGTAATAGCAGAACTTTCCTTTTAAATTAAGGCACACATTGTTTATGTCTTTTGTTTCTTAATACAATGTCGAATGGTAATAATGGAGTAGGTAATCGATTTTTATTATAGACCGGTATGTTTTACAAGTGTAGTTATTATTTACATGCTTGAAAAGTGAATTTTGTTGTTGCTGTTTGAAATGTAAAATACATTTCAAACTCTGCATTCTGCAATAGCAAAATTGAATAGTAATGTAGTTTTTATGAAGTCTTTTAAATTCTTTTTAACTGACTGAAAAAAAGGAGGTTTATATTTTTTTATGTTTGTTCGCGCATTACTCTAAAATTCTCTTTTATTGGAAAGTTTAACTTTCCAAATGGACCTATGAACCTCAACATTATTTTTAAAAACTTATACCCCACACGCTTGGGTTCGGCGAAAACATTTTTTTAAGTTTCAATTGTAAGTTTAGAGGCAACTTCCAAAACTAATTTTATTTTTGTGTAAAAATCCTAATGCGGTTCATATAATACATCTACTTACCAAGTTTCAACAGGATAGCTCTTATACTTTCGAAGAAAAGCGGCTGTGACATACGGACGGACAGTCAGGCAAACAGACATGACGAATCTATAAGGGTTCCGTTTTTTCTCATTTTCTAGGGAACCCTAAAAATATTGAATTGTCAATACAATTAAACGTGTTGAACAAAATGTTGTTCAATAATAATATTTTCACTTCAGTAGCTCAAACATGTAGGTTTTGCTGCCTGAAATCAGTGAGCAAAATGCGATTTTGCTCACTAGTGAGACAAAGTAGCTTTTCACTTCAGTAGCTCAAACATGTAGGTTTTGCTGCCTGAAATCAGTGAGCAAAATGCGATTTTGCTCACTAGTGAGACAAAGTAGCTTTTTAATTTTTGTTTTAAAAAAAGCCGCGAATATCATATTCAGCCTTGAGTTAATCATACAATTCGAAACATTAACACTCTATCTCTTTCCCGCCAATAGAAAGAGAGAGAGACAAACACAAGCCCTTTCGAAGTTCCGATTTTGAATTTGGTCTCAAAGACAAACACGTTCGGAAATTTGTACTAACCAAAGAAATGCAAAACGATAATAATGTCTTCGAATGTATTATATTGAATTTTTAACTTAATGCTGTATTTAAATGAAAATAAGCATTTACTGTAAATATTTATTTCTAGTTTCAATTTATGTTAATAAATATTTTGAATAATAAAATATTATGGGTGCTATTTCCGAACACGCCTTAATTTAAAAATAAAAGAGCGGGAATAAAATTTCATGGCTGGCGTAAAGAGTTGAATAAGTTAAAAAAAATAAAATGCGTAAAACTAGCGACGAGAACAGTACTTAATTTTAACATAACCATTTAAAACAACAAATTATTAATGCAGAATTAAATTTCCTAACTCTAACTAAATATCTGAAACCATACCATGTCTTCAATGAATGGAGACTTAACAAATGGGCGCAAGCAGTTTTTCGGAGACGGTGTAGCTATTTTATTTTTTAGATTTATCACAGACGAGACGATTATCTACAATGCGGAGTATTTACTTATTGTTGAAAGCTACTTTAAAAAAAAAGTTATTTTAATCTATTCCTATTTATTATTTTATCTCCTAAAGTGTTCTCGCTGCTGAAGTGAAAAGTTATGTGTGTTACACGAGAGCAAAGTTTTTTGCATCTCGTGCCTTTGAATCTCTCGCCACACTCAGGATTCAACTTTAGAATCACTCGCTACGCTCGTGATTCAATCCTTGAATCCTTCGCTTGCTCAAGATTCAAAATCAGCACTCGCAGCAAAAAACGACTTTGCTCTCTTGTTGCACAAATAACTATTTTTTCATCCCCCCATCTCGGAAAGGCTATTTTTTCTCTTCGATATCTGAGCGTAAAAGCCGTTTTTATCCTCTAGTGGATAAAGTAAATTGAATTTAGAACATGCACGTGCAGTAAAGAGTTGTACCAGTAATAGCGCCTGCTGACTCCTACAGCTGATCGCTTGCTGTGGTGCCCACTTGGGCTAACTTGAATCCCGAACCAGAATCCTTTGGTGCGTAATCTACTATTAGTTTGTTACAATCTCAGACTCGGAACCTTCTTGACTCAGAACTTTTTTTAACTTTTTATTTTATTTGCTTTGTGCGGTTTTTTTTTAAATTCATGTTGTTATGTTATGACAAACCAAGATAAAATAAGAAACTTGAAATCTACTACCTATACTATAAGTATATTCGTTTTAACCACTTCCCTGTACGATGAATCACATGTGACTCACGACTATTGTTTAGGTATTGTGTCCTGCGCGGACAGTGAAAGTGTTTTAAAAATTATTCTGTAATACTTACCTATAATATTGTAGAATACCTAAACTGAAATAAAAGTTTATCTTGTGTCGTACAATGTACATCTTTTTTTTTGCATTTGGTCATTTCCTCGCTGAGGTGGGATGAAAAGTTACGTGTTGCACTCGAGTGCAAAGATTTTTCACCTTGTGCTCTTTTGATTCCGTCGCTACCGCTCATGATTCTAATTTATGAATCACTCGTTGCACTCGTGATTCAATTTTAGAATCATTCGCTTGCTCGGTCATCAAAATTGAGCACGCGGTTAAAAAGCAACTTTGCACTCTTGTATAACAAATAAATATTAAGAGCCTATACTACCTCAAATGGCTTGGCAGAAACCTGTGATACGTCGAAAATACTACAGCATTAATTTTGAAATAAATATATGGTAAAGTTGAGGATTAATGTGAGGTCTTATGTTTGGCGAAAACATGATTCCATAAAATTTTCTCGATAGGAAAAAATCCCAAAGTTACCTCTAAATTGAACAATAAAACGCTGGCAATCAGATAATACTTAAAATTAGATCATGAAACTTTTTATACTAACTGAACTAACTATAAAGCAGGTCTTATGTTATTTACTTTTTTGAATTTCCTTTTTTTTCGCCGTAAAATAAATAGATTTGCGTGTAGACAGCTAAAAGAAAGAGCAAGCAATAGTGCGTGGTACGTGCAAGTGCGAGCGAGTAAGATTATGCTGAGGTACTATAGACCCTTAACAATGAATCTGCATAACACGTTTCCGTCCAATTCCGAAAGCTCGAAGAAGTAAGAAAAATATGTACAATTAAATAATCTATTTTAAATCACAAATAACAACCCGGATTTTAAAGATATTCTTATCTTTTTCAATGAACACGAGAGAAAATCCCAGTTATCACGGACTTTATTATCAAAACAAAATCTTCACCGTGTTTGCCCCACATCGTACAACCGCACAACCAGGGGCCAAAGAATAAGTTAGTTGTGTAGAAGTGTAACTCATGAGCTTTCAATGAGAGCGCAGAATTAAACAAATTAATCACCTAATGCTAGGGTACTTTTTCCGGGGTCGCGTAAAGTGCTATTGAAGGACACCGTGGATTTTAGTCAGTACAAGTCTGACAGTCCCTTCTGTCCTCTGGGAAGGAGGACTCATTTGATGTTTAACCACTTGAAAAAAAAGATGATAGAGTAATCTTTTTTTCTTTCGTTATCATGTCATGACTATGGTCTCTGGTGTTTTTTACTGAAACATAACAGCTCACTTTCTACATAATCCCTGTAAGCTCTTTATACCGTGTCCAATGCCACGTCAACATTACTTTAAAGCTATTATATTGTCAAATAGACACGCGTGATGGAAAACGCAAAGAAAGGCGTTTTTGTTTGTAATGTATGGAATTGTTTGAAGCCAGTCACAAGACTATCGGATCGCTTTCGCTTTTCTATGTGACCGGGTTTAAACAATTCCATACATTAAAAATAAAAACGCTTCGGATCGCATTCGCTTCGACTGTCTATTTGACAATAGCTTAAAGGTATTAAAAATAATAGAATTGATTATGCATCTACAACTACATAATCTATGTGATGGTTGGGTACAAAGCGTACCTCCCTCTCTCATTAAAAACGTCAACAGAGCAAATGCCGCGTCCCATACAAATGCATAGTGTCATGTGAAGTCATTAGCCAGTAATCACGTGACGAGATTGCCGCAGTCTTTTGTTTGTACCTCATCCAACTGTATACACGATAAACTTTTGTCCTCCGCAGAACCGTTGCAATTCCGGGACAGGATACTTTTATATAGTATTTGTGTTGTTTGTTGTAAACAATTTATAGTAATGACGACAAAGTAAAATTCTAATGGCAAAACTAGTGGTGGACTGGCGGCCTTATTGTATTTTCAAAGAATAGGTCGTTCGCAACTAAGTTCTGTTCTCAAATTCAATCTATCTATGGATTTACTTTAATAGACATAGAAAAACTATTTCTTTCTTTTTGTTAGCAAACAGCGACAGATAATTAGTTACAAGATAGAATATCCAGATTCTTAAAAGGCCACTCAGAATTGAAGCCAAAGACACAGAAGAAAAAATAAGCCCGTCGTCGTTCGATTTCTACGGAAAACAAGAGGAAAACATTTACAACACACATTTTACCACTTTGGAAGCGTCTCTCGCGCAAACTATTCAGTTTAGAAAACAATGATGTTAGTAACCTCAATATCATTTTTTAAGACCTATTCATAAATACCCCACGTATGGGTCAGTTTGAACTGGATAGCTCATATACTGTCGTCATAAAGTGGCTGTGACATACGGACGGACAGACAGACAGACATGACGAATCTATAAGGGTTCCGTTTTCTACCTACGGAACCCAAAAAGTGGCTTCACTAAAAGGTTACGTCTTTTTGAACTCAGAATCTGGACATAGGCATGATAACATAATATAATTACAAAGCGCCGAAGGGTTGCGCCTCGTTCGCTGCTGCCGTGCTCGAGCCTCGCGGTTCGATAACTTCGATGTGATACGTGCGCTCTTGTCCCGTAAGTATATTTTATGACATTGAGTCAATACAAATAATTGCAACCGCACATAGTATACTGTAGCTAGCATAGTAGTCCCTGAGCGGAATAGAGATAGATTGCATTTTTAGAACGGCCGTAAGAAGGTAGGTTTTTTGTAAAAAACACACATGGTTTTTTTTTAATGAGTGTGCGTTTATAAAAAAATCCACAAACACAAACAGCCAAACGCAGAACAACTATCTGTACTTCATCATAATCATCAGCCTATAATGTTCCCACTGCTGGGACACAGGCCTCCTCTCTGTGAGAGCGAGTGGGCCATAATGCACAACGCGGGCCCAGTAGATGTCACATGTCTTCGAATTATTGGTTCTAGGACATTCACATGTTTTCCTTCACCGTTTTGAGAGCAGTGGTGATGAAATAAATTTTACAAAGTAATGCGCCTGGTGGGGTTCGAACCCACGACCTACAACTCGTAAGTCGGGACCGATACCACTGGGCCACCACTGCTCTGTACGCCATTCAAATATTTATTCCGTGCGGGAATCGTACCCGTTCAACATTGATGCTCTCAAAACGGAGAATAAAAACGACGTAAGATATCTGGGTAAGTCCTAAAAAACTTGAACACATTATGTGATGTGATTCACCGAACGGCACAGCCCACTCACTCTTACTGAGAAAAGGCTAATGTCTTAACTGTGAAAACCTCAGATCAAAGAAATAGGCAGATAAAACGCTTAGAACACGCGAGTGTCTCCACTAAAGTTAATACAAAATCAAATCGAATCACATTCCATAATGTTTTCTTTGTTTTTGAGAACAACTTTTACGAGAGTACTTTGCCGAGACGGCATATTTTGGCAAAAAACAACGACGCGCAGCTTGGTACGACGCGTAGCTTGGTACTGTCGCGACTTTGTATTCGATTTTGATTTTGTAGTAACTTTGGTGGACCCACTCGCGTGTTTTGAGCGCTCTATCAGCCTATTTCTTTGATCTGAGGTGGAAACATTTTAGGCTGATAACACATCGCGTGAGTTTATTCTACGTATAACCTAAAGATGGGTACTGGCAGGTATTACGGATTGCAACCTACCATTCGCAGCGAACCACGTGTTAACCGCGCTGACTGCCTTTTCTCGACGTACCTACTGACTGCACGAATGCTCGCTGTGTTACACGTTACATTACGAGTCTTACGCCGTTAGAAGCCACTTTAGCTGTTGTTCGGGTACTTTGGTACCCTTGAAAAAAGTAATTCGATTTACAGTCTAGCCGAGCTATTTGTTACGCTGCTATCTTTAGACGTCGGATGAAGATGAAGGGGTGATGAATTATTACCCTTAATGTGCCTCTTCCGATCGTAAAAGTATTTAAAAGAAACATTTCTTTAATTAATGAAAAGTGTCTAGAGCTAAAGAATTTCCTTAATGCTTACAAGCACACCAGATGCAGTACGTTAACAAATTTCTAGAAAGATGCGTGACATAAACCTAAGCAATTTAAACAGAAACATTAATAAGCAAAAAGTCTACTTTATGAACAACTAGCAGACCCGGCGAACTCCGTTTCGCCACCAGTCTTTGCTATAAACCTCACGGAACCCGAGACCTTTCCAACGAATGCAAAACCGTGGAAATCGGTTCGTGCGTTCTGGAGTTTTAGCGTCAGTAAGGAAATCTCGAGTTATTTTTATATAGTAGATTAGTCAGTTTCCTGTGAAACAATGTTAATACCTCGGTTCCAATAATTGAAGATAGGTAAGGAAATAAAACTTGAACGGAAAACTGCGACTACACGTCTCACAGTCACGTTTATAACTTGATAGCGAAGAAACTATTATCGTACAAAAACTAAGGCTTCCGTAATGAAGGACATGATGAGTTTATTGACTCACTTAGTAAAATCAATAAGACGAAGGTAGGTAGCACGAGGAGCGTGGGCTTAAGACGCTTAGTTAATTCCATCGACTCCGCAAATCTCTTACGAATACGGATCACATGATCATTAAGATATCTATGAGACGAGTTCTCAAGACAGTGCTTACTCCGCGGAGCTTTTGTGATCCACCGTAATTAATAGGCTTAATATTTCATACACTTCCTGAGCATTTTCGCTAATTTTCTCCGTCGACGATCCGTTTACGTAGATTACCTTGCGCTTAGCAGAGACACCATCAGTCAAGATTAAGAAGATCTGGAAATAACTGGTGCTCTTTAAAAGCGTTACCTTTTTTCGTCCGCTCATTAAGGTAACTTCGTAAACATAATAAAAGTCATCGCAAATGTTATCACGTTTTAGTTAAACAAACGTATTTCTTGATTGTTGGCTATTTAGGAAGTTGCAACGTTATGTACGAACGTGATTTCGTTTTTGTGGATTTCGTTCTCATTAACATAAACATGAGTTATCCCTGAAAACTCGAAAGTCAAAATATGTTTAATCTAATTAGTCGATAGTTAATTTAGAATTGTAACGCAAATTCTTGGCAATTTCATTTGTCTTGCGTATGTATCAGCCTATAGATGTTCCCACTGCTGGGACACAGACCTCCTCTCTGTTCCGGGGTCTTTCCTTAATGCATGAAAAAAAGCGCAGATTGATCTATGGGGTTGATTTTCTGAATAATTCTTTTATAAAGTAAAGCGAAGAAATACCAGCACACTCACATGTTAATTAATTTCAATAAACAATACTATTAGTTAGAAATACAAGGGTAGCGCGTTTCTAATTAATTTGTAAAACAGCTATGAAAGGCCCGTGCCGCGTTAATTGACAGCTATTGTTAAAATAGCGAGTTTAAATTAATTATGCTATATCTTTTGTCTGTTGGAATGTTTTAGAAATCGAGTTTGATTTTGACACGAAACCGCTCGACACTCGGGGCACGCACCGCGCGGACGGGCGGATGCCGTAAAGTGGTGAGCGCCGCTTGTCTACGCGGTCGTGTTGTGTGTAATAGTAGGCATACACCATCCTGCCTATCGATATTTGCAATTGTTTTTCATTTGACGCTTGCAATTGTTTCAAATCGGCAGTTCGTCCATATACACCATACACCATCCTGCCTATCGATACGATAGATTTGTCACAACTTCAAATCTGCACCAGTGATGCCAACTCAGCAACTAGATCTGGCTATTATTCGGTGACGACAGCTACAATTTCTAGCACCTTTTCATTTCATCATGAGACTATCGAATTAGATTAAAAAAAGTGGTGCAAGCGATTTTCGACCTTATCGACATTAAAAATTTAGTTTGTTTTTCTCACATTCTTATTCGTTAACATTGCTCCTTCATTAAAATCCGGTGTTTGCATCATTGTCAATAAGGTCGAAAATCGCTTGAAGGTCGGAAAATACTTGCTTAAGGATAGCAAGTTAAAAAAAGTGGTGCAAGCGATTTTCGACCTTATCGACATTAAAAATTTAGTTTGTTTTTCTCACATTCTCATTCGTTATCATTGCTTCTTCATTAAAATCCGGTGTTTGCATCGTTGTCAATAAGGTCGAAAATCGCTTGAAGGTCGGAAAACATTTGTTTAAGGATTGCAAGTTAAAAAAAGTGGTGCAAGCGATTTTCGACCTTATCGACATTTAAAATTTAGTTTGTTTTTCTCACATTCTCATTCGTTAACATTGCTTCTTCATTAAAATCCGGTGTTTGCATCGTTGTCAATAAGGTCGAAAATCGTTTGAAGGTCGGAAAACATTTGCTGAAGGATTGCAAGTTAAAAAAAGTGGTGCAAGCGATTTTCGACCTTATCGACATTTAAAATTTACTTTGTTTTTCTCACATTCTCATTCGTTAACATTGCTCCTTCATTAAAATCAGGTGTTTGCATAAATGTCAATAAGGCCGAAAATCGCTTGAAGGTCGGAAAATACTTGCTTAAGGATAGCAAGTTAAAAAAAGTGGTGCACGCGATTTTCGACCTTATCGACATTAAAAATTTAGTTTGTTTTTCTCACATTCTCATTCGTTAACATTGCTTCTTCATTAAAATCCGGTGTTTGCATCGTTGTCAATAAGGTCGAAAATCGCTTGAAGGTCGAAAAACATTTGCTTAAGGATTGCAAGTTAAAAAAAGTGGTGCAAGCGATTTTCAACCTTATCGACATTTAAAATTTAGTTTGTTTTTCTCACATTCTCATTCGTTAACATTGCTTCTTCATTAAAATCAGGTGTTTGCATAAATGTCAATAAGGTCGAAAATAGCATGAACCTTTTTTTAACTTGCTTTCGTGGTCCCTTGACACCTCTCAAGTTTTCAATCGTATTTTGGTTTAAAATAAAATGAATAACTCTTTTTTTTACGAGTGTACATGCGATCCATGTGCGAAAAGCCTCAGTTTTCCTGGTAAGGCCGCGTATTTCCCTTTCCGTGTTCAACTGGCGACACCGGTCTCGCGAAATCCACACGCTTTTGTTTTACTACGGAATCCTACGATCCCGTGTTCAATTCGCGTCAACTGAGCACGCCTTTGTGATCAAGTGGTGCTGGGTAAGGTTTAACAAAATCGTGTGCAGTTGAACTGAACACTTTAAATGTGCTTCGTAGTTTTATGAGCGAGCGAAGCGAGCTCGGGACTCGCTGGCACCCCGACTCGGACAATTTAGGTTAGAAGAGGATGGCGGGGTCTGAAAGACCCCGCCATCCTCTTCGTGGTTATTTTTTTTTAAACCACCCGGAAGTAGGAGCCCCTTAACAAAATCGTGTGCAGTTGTTACTATATAAATAAAATACTAGAGTAGCGGGTCGACGGAGCCCCGCTTCGCGGGGCTCCTACTTCCGGGTGGTTTAAAAAGAAATAACCACGAAGAGGATGGCGGGGTCTTTCAGACCCCGCCATCCTCTTCTAACCTAAATTGTCCGAGTCGGGGTGCCAGCGAGTCCCGAGCTCGCTTCGCTCGCTCATAAACTACGTATAATATTATCGTATAAGCATACTTTTATTTATAACGCCAGTGCCAACTGCACACGATTTTGTTAAACCTTACCCAGCGCCACTTGATCACAAAGGCGTGCTCAGTTGACGCGAATTGAACACGGGATCGTAGGATTCCGTAGTAAAACAAAAGCGTGTTGATTTCGCGAGACCGATGTCGCCAGTTGAACACGGAAAGGGAAATACGCGGTAAGGCCACGTTCACATGGCGATTATTTTCCCGTATACTGTATACAAGATTTTATCGAATAGAGCAGTAATAACAGTTCACAAATGAAACTTAAAAATAGTTTAAACGGCGTTCATACGGGAAAATCCCGTGTTTGAGAAATATAATATTTACCGTGTACCGTGCAAAGTTGTCCTAAAACTGGTCAACTCTATTCGATAAAATCTCGTGTACGACACTACTTGACTAATTTTGAAAGTATACGGGAAAATAATCGCCGTGTGAACGTGGCCTAACCGTCCCTGTAGAAAAGTAGCTAAAAAGTTTAGCCACAAGTTACACTTTTTAGCTTTTTTTCTAGCACCTTTATAAAATTGGCTAACTATCTATGAAGTTGCTAAGATGGCATCACTGCTGCCGATTTGACGTTGTGTCATAAACGATTTGATGACCTATCAAAATTGGCATGTCATGCCATCAAATTGGCATTCCACCCCCATACACGTTCAATTCTATTTGAGCAAATTGGCAGTTTTATGCCGAATTGACAAATAGGCAGTATGGTGTATGGCTACCATAAAGCTATTGTCAAACAGACAGGCGTGGCGAACGCGAAGCGGTGCGTTTTTGTTTGTAAGGAACAGAATTGTTTGAAGCCAGTCACTTAAACTATCGGATCGCTATTGCTTTTCTATGTGACGGGATACAAACAACGTGGAGTTGCCCATTCTTCTCCATACAACCTACCTTAGCGAATGGGCGTAGAATCAATCCCATCCCTTCCTATTTCCTTGAAACAATCGACGCGACGTTCAAAAGTGCCTCTTTGATGGCCTAATTGGAATTATAAATGATTTGACTTTGACTTTGACGTATACACGAATGTCGTTGAATTTGAGCCATTGCAACAAGAGATTTACATCGCCACACGAGCTCTTTCTTATTTCTCATCTTGACATTTGGAAATAAATAAATAAATAAATATTCCACAACTATCACACAACGCCATCTAGTCCCAAGCTAAGCAGAGCTTGTGTTATGGGTACTAGACAACTGATAAACATACTTATATATTTCTAAATACATACATATTATAGATAAATTACACCCAGACACAGAACAAATGATCATGCTCATCACACAAACATTTGTCCTGGGTGGGAATCGAACCTAAATATACAACATTGAGTTTGTAATAATTAACTGCCACACTGTAATTTCATTTGATAATGGGTACGTAACTACATACACGCATATGCAAATTATAAATCTCCATGTTTACGACTAAATTTATTTGAATACTAATTTTATTTTGTTTACTAAATGGTTGATGGTGAAACAAATGTTTTGATACATGCCGTACAAAACAATCCGCGTATTTACACCAAGCGTTTAAAACACGTTTTTAATATGACCTTGCATTGGAAGTCGGTTAAAATTTTATATCTAGTTAAATGCTTACTTGAAGTTGTAAATCTATTTATGTGTATGTTTCTTGCTGAAAAAATCTAATAAATATCAAAATAAATAGAATTTTTTACATTTCTACTACGCGTAACCATTTAGAATAGTGACGAAATTAAAGCTATTGTAATTGTAACATACTTTAAAATAAAAAATAAAAGATATTAACGAAAAGGAAAGTCATTTACAGTAAGATTTTTTTCTTAAAAGTAATATTGTCTTTACAAAATGGCGCCAAAATGATCCTTTTCTCAGTAGAACCGGAAATTAAAACATACCAATACACATACTTTGTCATATTTTACTATAAATATTAGTTGAAAGCAAGCAACACAAATTGTCAACGGGGTCTATAACACCAACTTAAACTTACCTGCCTCTACATTTTTTCAGCAATTTCAAAGTACCGGAAAACCCTATTGGCCGTGCCTGTAACGTATTCTTTCCTATCCCAAATCGCTGAACTGCCCGGCCCTTGAATTTATCTCAATAACAGAAAACTAAACGGCCACGGTATCGCATCCGGCGTCGATACGACACGCGACGTGACGGAACCGGTGATAAGATAACCGGTCGAATTAAAACCGGGATATACTAGTTTGACATGAAAGGGTAGCGGGCTTGTGGACACTTGGACAGGCAGGTAAGTCATGCACGGCGAAGTGGAAAAAATAAATCTTTATTTTAAAGGAGAATTTATTGAAAAAAACAAGTATAACTCTATACTTATAAAAAAAATTGGAGTATCTGTTCGTAATATTGAAATAACCGTTTTACTACATGCATACGAATATTATACAGGGTGAAATCTTCTGGGATGGTCTTTCCTCAAAAGACCATCTCAGACATTACCTACATGGTCCTTGTTAACTTGACCAATATAATGTCTGGACTTTAAAAGAGACAGTGGCCTCTGAATTTGTTTCGGCTCATCATTTTAATTATTGATATTAACTTACTTGCTGTATCTTTTCATTCATTTCAGAGTAGTCACTTGGGTGTATGAAACACCATGCTGAACCAGGAAAGTCTTCTAGAAAATTTTTCTCAAAAAGAGTGGGCCGGACAAGATATAGTGATAAAAGGTGGACAATTTAATTATTGATGACATAACTTACTTGCAAAAATAAATTAAGTATCTTTTCATTTCATCATTTCAAATTATTATGTAAGTGTTTCTGGTTTGGCAAATTAACTGGGTGAAATAACAATTGAGTGCAACGAAAACCAAAGCTCCTGTTAATAACAGTGTTCTAAAATAATATACTTTTCTAGGTTAAAACATGGCTGAAAGCCATAAAGCTCTTGCAAACGATAGCATCTCCTGTGTGTAACCCATGAGTACCATTACATAAGCTAATTTTCTTTTTTCTCTACTCTGCTACTCGGAAAATATTTTCACACTAGTTGGTTAACATGTAAATTAGAGTACGTTAACTTTTCTTGTTAAGTACGAGTATTTTAAACCTGTGTGGGGTGAAATTAGGTTTTTACACTTTATTTTGGGTCTTAAGGTGCTGATAAACTTCAACATTCACTTGTAACAAGCATTTTTGCGAATGTTACATTACAGAAAAATAAACGAGAGCTTTTTAGCGAGCTTTCTAATAATCTTTCTGGAGAGTTTTTGTTCGGGTCGACTGTCAAGTCTAACACCTTCATAAAGAAATGTTTAATTGAACTAAAGTCCTTTCACAGCAAGAAGCTATATTAAATATGCGATAATCAAGACTAAGATCTACATTTCTTCTTTAAGGATCTAATACTAGTATTATTTTATCCCAATACTAGCTGTTGCCAGCGGTTTCACCCGCTACAACTCGAAAATTATCCCACGGGAACATAAAATCGGGATAAAAACTATCCTATGTGTTAATCCAGGTTATAAACTATCTGCGTACCAAATTTTAGCCAAATCCGTTCAGTGGTTTTTGCGTGAAAGAGTAACAAACATCCATACATCCATACTTACAAACTTTCGCCTTTCTAATAGTAGTAGGATTAAGATCCTGTGGGATAATTTACAGCATACAAACGTTCGAAGCTACTCACAATAACTAGTCTTAACATAAAAAGCTTGTAACCACATCTGAAGCAAGTTAAAATGGTTTTGTACGGCAAATCAAAGGGTAAATAAGCTCAAAAACCTACACCTCTCAACTAAACCTACCTCTCTCAGTACACGTGTATAAACCATATTTACAAGGTTCTACTACATTTCTGCCTTAAGCCATTTTTAGACGATGGAAGAACTCGCACGAGTTGCGTTACATTGCGGAGTTTGTAGGTACAACGACTTCAGTTGATCAAAAAAATGCCGCAATGTAGTGAAACTCGCAATTTAGATGAAGCAAGTACTCGCAAGTACTTGCTTCATCTAAATAAGGCTTTAAGGCAGTGGTCCGACCAACGGCGAGAGAACGAGTAACTCTCGGCGATTTTCTCTCTCAAGAAACGCACAATAAATGTACATTCCGTGTAAACGAAAGAGATGCATATATTAATAGTGTTGCTCCCTGACTGTTCACACTGCCGGCGACGACTCGTTTTACTCGTTCTGTCGCTGAGTGATCGACGAGCTTTCAAAAATTAACTCGCTCAACGATACTCGTTCAGCGATACTCGTTCAGCGATGCTCGGTACAGTGAATAAAATATCACATAAAGCGACCGACGGGCGAGTAGCGCGAGTAATCGCTCGTCGCACTTGAACACTCGCTGTCGCCCGGCGACAAAACTATCGAAACCACACTCGCTTCACGCCGATCGCCTACTCTTTTTAGTGTGTAAAGTTCTACTCGTTACTCGTTCGTCGGCGGTCGGACCACTGCCTTCCACAGGTTCGAACATCATACCTAGACGGCTCCTAGCCTCATACATTATTTAGCCATAGGCAGTCACGTATTTTTCGAGAAGTTCCAGTCCGCTTTTGCTTATGAATAAATGAAGGTAAAAATGTCGGTAGCAATAGCCAAGAGATTCAGTGGCGAGTGAAATTTTCTTTAAAATTTTCCTGGTTTTTAGTAAGTATATGTATGTAACACACGAGGGTAAGAAGTAAGTATAGGATCGGTCAATCGAAGTAGATCTTTACGTACTTCTTTCGTTTTGTCCGTTTTGATTGTAAGTGTAACATCACTAGATCGCGATCGGTCAGCAATTATTGTTAGTGAGGTGCAAAAAGAGTTGCCAGAAAATCATTACCATACATTTAAATGAAGCTACTTTTTAACCGACTTCAAAAAGGAGGAGGTTGTCAATTAATCTAAAATTATTAAACTAAAATATAAAAAAGAAGTATTATTTAATTATTATTTTAAATTAATACAAAAAAAGCCAAAATCAATTACTTACTTACATGTAAATGAAGCTATTTTTATTGAAGTACTCTTCTGTCATCGGTTTTTTTGTATTACCTTGTTCCACGCAAATACATAATGTTACATAATAACAGACAAGTAAAGCAGACAAAAATAAACTACAGCTTAAATTAATATTCATGCCAACCAGCCAGCCAACTTTATGGTTATCAAATTACACTCGTCTTACAAACATGCATACATTTTGTACGCAACGACAACAGAGCACTTCGCTGTTTTACTCCGTCCTAATAAAATCAAAATTATGTAAATATCCCAGCTTATTCACTCAAGTATAGCTAAATATTTTCCAGCACAAAATGCAAGGCTACATTCAAACAAATCTTCCTTTTTATTAGTGCTATGAACGTGAAGATGTATTTTATTGCAGCTTTGAAATATGCCCGCCCGGCTTCGGTCGAAGTTTCTAGAAAACTAAATTCTCTTCTTACCTAGTTGAAAGATCAAAAACGGTGTTTTGCTGTTATCCCACTTTATGTTTTGAGAAAATAATTTTATACAATTGGATACTCAGTCTTGAATGTGAGTGTGATCCCGTCGAAAGTGGAGTATCTTTTAGAGCAACGGAAATGCATTCTTCGGAAACATGTTATATCAGAAACTGTTCAGGATGCTTTTGTTCAAACTAAAGTAGAATCACTACCTCAAACCAGGGCAAGGAATTCTTACAATGAATAGTGAAGGACTAACTCAGAATAAGAGGGATAAAGGAGCAAATTAGCCACGTATTCTAGGTATGTGTGTACTACAATGCACCCGTACCGTAACTAATGTTGTCTAATTTGAAAAGCTTGGGTTCGCAGCAGAAAAACTCGGGACAGGGGTCGTAAATCCGGACGACAA
This sequence comes from Agrotis segetum, assembly GCA_036375495.1. NCBI lineage: Eukaryota > Metazoa > Arthropoda > Insecta > Lepidoptera > Noctuidae > Agrotis > Agrotis segetum. Next base: position 578,088 of record JAQSVV010000150.1, read on the forward strand.
AATTGCCAGGGGTGCCACACGAACATTCTTAAAAATTTTTGCTCCTGTAAACGTATTTTAACTTGACTCTGGTGTAACATTTACTTTGTTCTCCGCAAAACGACGATAATGAGAGGATGTGAAATTTAGCAGTCTACTGTCTACGGCGTTCGTTAGATTGTGTCGAGTCGGTGAAATTAGGAAGGAAATAGACTGAGACAATTTTCTTTGCTTTTGACGAACAATGTCTTATCTTTTGTATTGTTTGAGAATTATTTCAATCTTACATATACTCGTATGCGTATAATTCTATAGTAACATAGCCACAAACAGCCCTATTTTCATTGTATATGTGTCAAACATCACACGTCAAATCATTTATCCATTTCGTCACGTAAAAAAAACATAAGAACCTCTCGCACTTCAGTCGACAGCAACGCATACGGAACAGCATTTCGTACTATAAACAAAAAGGTACATCAATCATTGTTATACCCCCGAGGCATCGGTAGCGGTTGTAGTTGCTAGGTAATAACAATCGGAAGCGGGTAGTCTGTTGAATTACAGGGGCGGGCCTCCCTCTATTGCCTTCCAAGCAAACAAAGTTGCAATAAACCCGACCAAGACGACTGTTACGTTCGTACTATCTTAATAGCGCTTTTATCCATCGGGCTGGGTTACACATGTCTCTTTGTGAACGTCTTGAGACTTTGTCTACTTCACTGCATTTTATTTTCAGCTTATCTGTTTCAGATATTGGCGATAAGACCCAAAGCTCCAAGTTTTGGGTGTTTTATTCGTTTCCTATTCTTTTCTAACAGAATAATAGACGGTATTTGGATCAAGAGCTTGCATTTCGAATTAGAACGTACGTATGTTATATTGGAAAATTTGTTATTCTTAGAATAAATATATTCGACGTAGTCTATTCCTCTAGGTAGTCTAAAATTTCTCGCAGTGATTAAAAATTTCTTGAAACACGTTATAATTTAGCTTCCTACTTCAGAACTACTTTACTTCGAATAGTAGCTTATACTATTATTTCGTTGCATATCTTCTTATTTTAAAACTCTTAACTATTTACCTGAATTAATATTTTAATGGTTAGAACTGTCTGGTATTACAGTTATTAGATTTTTTGAAACAATTCAGAGTCAAGATATTAGTCTTCTCTTACAACTTAGTTTTTTTTTGAACAAATAAGTACAAAGAATATGAGAACGTACTACGTACCTAGGTACTAATGAAATGTAATGAATAATGATTTTAACTAGTTAAAATCATTATTCTGGAAGGGCACGAGTTAGTAGCAGAACGCAAACAGTGGTGTCAGACGATGTGTCGATGCGAATCTACTGGTTTCATTGTATTTAAATTTTAGTTTTTACGCGATATTTCATTATTTCATAATATTATATTACAATTTAATTTAGGTAATTTGTTTTAATAATAATAGTTAATTTATTTTATTTTATTCAGTCGAATCAATTAATTTCATACACATACCTATTTTATTCATATTTAATTTGATTATGGTATTAGTAGTATGTTAATTTTATGAGTCATTCATAATCACTCGAAATAAATGCATTTTTTTTTCTATGAAATGTCTGCAGTTGGTTAATATGAGCTTGTAGTTGTACCTTTACCTATCTCATCTTAACCTGTATGTCTATCGAAATTCTTTCAGCCGTACAGGAGACGTGAATAGTGGATAGACATAATAATAGAATAACATATACGTTTTTTGATTTTTAAGGTATTGCATCGGTTTTATCGCAGCTTCTGCGATAAAACCCATGCAATACCTTAAAAATCGCGGCGGTCGAATGAAGAAATTCTGTTACGAAATAAACCTAACAAAAATAAACCTAACACTTAGCATCGTCTAACGACGCTTCGTGGGAAAAAAAAAACGCATTAGGTAGTTGTTAACAAATCCTAAATATAAAACGCTTTACCGCGGCAGTCTCCAAGTGCCATATTAAACGTATTTTTAAAGTATTTTTGATTTATTAAAAAATATAAGTATTGAATACTTCTGACCTACTGTATTTCAACACACAAAACAGGCTTCTATTGTAGGTAACAGTTCTGCAAGAATTTATTTCAAACCTATCTTAATAAAAGGCATCTCTCTAGGTATTTAATTAAAATATCTCTTAAAATTATTACACCAGAGGGTGTAACAAATTACATAATTCAATAGATTACAAATTATTTTACTAAGATACAAGAAAATATTATTTAAACGAGCTGTTGCCAGCGTCGCCCACGTGTATCTTGAATATTATTTCACGGGAATCTATTACCGGAATATCATCATCACTACGATCTTTTACCGGGATAAATAGTGACATATTTCTGAACCTTTCATGAAGATTTGTTCAGCTGTTCTGACGTGATTAAGTTACAAATATCCTCCATCCATCTCATCCATCCAAATTTTTAATGGATGGCCATTAAAAAATTTCATTCATCATCATCAGGCTATTAATGTTCCCACTGCTGCGACACAGACCTCCTCTCTGTGAGAGGGAGTGGGCCATAATCCACCACGCGGGCCCAATGCGGATTGGTGGATGTCAAAATATCACTTTTTTATGTCAAAAATATCATTTATTTTCAAATATTAGTACTTATATTTTTTTTGTACATTATCAATAATAAGTTATAGTTTATTTATATAACATTAGTATATAACATTAGTAAGTATTGATTATTTATAATATAGTTATATGTTGTAAAACAAATATATGTAAGATTAATAAATAAAGTCTTTAAACCCACGTTCCCTGAAGGGTGACTTGTAACTAAATCCTTGTTTGACGATCCGTGACGATGCATAACATGTGCCGCTAAAATAACGAGTACAGTATCAATAAAAGTTTAACATGATATTAGCTTTGTGATAAGTTAGGTAAACCTAGAAAAATCTTTTGTAATTTTAGTTATTTTTTTATTATTTTGCACAAGACGTTGCTGATCTTATTCGAGTCATTATATAGACGAAATGCCTAGTCACAATATTTTCATTGTGACTAGGCAAATATACTCTCAAAAGGCAAACCTATTTTAGTACCTACCTACTCTCGGTTCACCCAGTATTTCTTTCCATACACAATAACCCTTAGAAAGACATTAAAGAAATTACTTAACTGCTCGATGGATTCCATCAAATCATTCTTGGTCAAAACTAATAACATTATACCAACACAAACCTTCCAATGAAAGCAAATAAAATGCCTACGTTACTCTTTGTATAGCCACCGCACTTCATAATGTAATTACTTCCACTGTGGGACCTACAATATCGTGTCCAAGACGGAAAAAAGGAAGCAGAAGCGGAAAATTTACTCTCCTTAGCCAGTGATTTTTATTTGCTTCAGACCTGCTCCCCAGCCACCGCGTACTTGATAGAAAGAACTACTAAACTTTTCCCCCACAAGCAATTATTTTAAACTTTACATTTCGATACAAATTGTACAGGCTTCGCTTTTGTTTCGCCCTGAACTTTTAAATGTGTGTTTGATTTTGTTGCTTTGTTTTTGTTAGGGCACTGTGGTTCGTGGAAACTAGGTTAACATGTTTTAAAGGACGTTAGTGTTAGGTAAAACTGTAGAGGTTGCGTGGAAAGAATATGAACGCGGGGGAATCTAACGATGTATGAAGCGCTCATGCCTCAAGACGCCCGCGTCGTGTTTCTGTGGCTCGCTGGAAGTGCGGATACTGTGAATTTTGAAAGCGATTTTGTTAGATGTTAATAAATAATAATATGAGTAATGTTAGCTCTGTTTTCTTAGTACTATAATTTTCTTATTATAATACATAGTATTAAATATTCAGACCCTAATATTATCATAGAAAATGAGCTGACTTCACAGACGCGGGTGTCAAACGCCACGTTTAATGATCAGCCGTCGAACAGCAACTGCCATTTACAGTCCGACGTCCGTTCCACGAACAACGCTATCTTATAATTTATATAGGAATGTTCGTATCAAATAAATTACTGTAAGCGAACGTCCGACAAGTGTTGGGTAGGACAGTTTTTCTTACCGTATATTAATGAAGCCGGCTGTACAATCTCAGACGATATCTAAATAATTTATTGCTACGCCAGGTGTCGCCGAAGACGAATTTACATAACGTACAACCGAGAATAGGGTGTAATTTATCGTTACGTGTATTTTGTTCGCAAGAAAACGATGAGATCCCGATAATAAGGTCAAACTTTGTAGCGAGACTGTAGCAACCTAGTCGAGAATTTGCGACACAAATTAGATATTGTTGATGTATTGCGCGTAGGGAGGAGAAATCAAATCAAATATTTAAAAAAGCAAAGTAGCATTTTTATTTTGAGAACTCCCTTTTATATTGTGGTAAAATCATCAATTGTGTCCTCCCATCCAGAGGCGGACAGGAGGAACTATCAGACTTGTACTGACTAAAATCATGGTTATATCCTTTATTAGACCTTAACGTTCCAGGGTTACGGTTAGCTGATGTACAGTTCCGTGACTCTGCCAGGCTTGAGAACTACCTTATAGCGGGTAAATGGTGGCCGAATTAAAGTTTGATCTGCCTAATCTAGAACCGATGATAATTTTGCATATTTATTTAATGTAGACATGAGATAAATAATAAATGTGGACATCATTAATGGTGTTCTGAACTTTCTACCTACTTAGACGACAAAAAGAAACAAGAGATATTATAAGTTGTAAGACATTAACAGACTATAACTTGTTACACAGTCATACGTAATGTAGAATAAAAAAAAATCTGAAACACACATACTACCGCAATATTATTTGAGTGGGTTCATTGATTAATTATTATTATGGTTATCATTGAAATCGTACTTTCTAGGTCGTTCATTTGGATCGAGAGTCGTTTGCATTGAATAGAAGGCGGAGCGGAGGCGTATAGGCTTCGATATTTTTTCGTAATAGTAGGCATACACCATCCTGCCTATCGATACGATAGATTTCAAGCTTGCAATTGTTTCAAATCGGCAGTTCGTCCATATACACCATACACCATCCTGCCTATCGATACGATAGATTTGTCACAACTTCAAATCTGCACCAGTGATGCCAACTCAGCAACTAGATCTGGCTATTATTCGGTGACGACAGCTACAATTTCTAGCACCTTTTCATTTCATCATGAGACTATCGAATTAGATTAAAAAAGTGGTGCAAGCGATTTTCGACCTTATCGACATTAAAAATTTAGTTTGTTTTTCTCACATTCTTATTCGTTAACATTGCTCCTTCATTAAAATCCGGTGTTTGCATCATTGTCAATAAGGTCGAAAATCGCTTGAAGGTCGTAAAATACTTGCTTAAGGATAGCAAGTTAAAAAAAGTGGTGCAAGCGATTTTCGACCTTATCGACATTAATTTAGTTTGTTTTTCTCACATTCTCATTCGTTAACATTGCTTCTTCATTAAAATCCGGTGTTTGCATCGTTGTCAATAAGGTCGAAAATCGCTTGAAGGTCGGAAAACATTTGCTTAAGGATTGCAAGTTAAAAAAAGTGGTGCAAGCGATTTTCGACCTTATCGACATTTAAAATTTAGTTTGTTTTTCTCACATTCTCATTCGTTAACATTGCTTCTTCATTAAAATCTGGTGTTTGCATCGTTGTCAATAAGGTCGAAAATCGCTTGAAGGTCGGAAAACATTTGCTTAAGGATTGCAAGTTAAAAAAAGTGGTGCAAGCGATTTTCGACCTTATCGACATTTAAAATTTAGTTTGTTTTTCTCACATTCTCATTCGTTAACATTGCTCCTTCATTAAAATCAGGTGTTTGCATAAATGTCAATAAGGTCGAAAATAGCATGAACCTTTTTTTAACTTGCTTTCGTGGTCCCTTGACACCTCTCAAGTTTTCAATCGTATTTTGGTTTAAAATAAAACGAATAACTCTTTTTTTACGAGTGTACATGCGATCCATGTGCGAAAAGCCTCAGTTTTCCTGGTAAGGCCACGTTCACATGGCGATTATTTTCCCGTATACTTTATACAAGATTTTATCGAATAGAGCAGTAATAACAGTTCATAAATGAAAACTTAAAAATAGTTTAAACGGCGTTCATACGGGAAAATCCCGTGTTTGAGAAATATAATATTTTACCGTGTACCGTGCAAAGTTGTCCTAAAACTGGTCAACTCTATTCGATGAAATCTCGTGTACGGTATACGGGGTATACGGGAATAATCGCCGTGTGTACGTGGCCTAACCGTCCCTGTAGAAAAGTAGCTAAAAAGTTTAACCACAAGTTACACTTTTTAGCTTTTTTTCTAGCACCTTTATAAAATTAGCTAACTATCTATGAAGTTGCTAAGATGGCATCACTGCTGCCGATTTGACGTTGTGTCAAAAACGATTTGATGACCAATCAAAATTGGCATGTCATGCCATCAAATTGGCATTCCACCCCCATACACGTTCAATTCTATTTGAGCAAATTGGCAGTTTTATGCCGAATTGACAAATAGGCAGTATGGTGTATGGCTACCATAAGGTTTTATTTTGTATGGATTCCGCCACATAAAAATTGCAGAGAATCAGACCATTTTCCGCCTCCCGGGTTATTTTTTTTCAGTTAGATAACTGGTGACGTTTAATATAACTTCTACTTTGGTCATTGTGGTTCTTAATTTTATAAATTTTTACTTGTTCTTTGTCGTCGAGCACGCTGCAAACGGTAAGACCCTTCTGAGGAGTGGCTGGATAGGCGTCACGGCGTCCTAACCTTCCGCCTGACGCAAGTCCTCACTGGACACGAATGTTTCGGGAGGTACCTGTGTCTGATGAGGAAGGAGGAAACGCCTGGGTGTCGCCACTGCGAGAATCGCCCGGAGGACACGGTGGAGCATACGGTGCAGGACTGTCCCGCTTGGGCAGAGCACCGCCGTGTCCTCACGACGGCGATAGGTTGAGACCGCTTTCGACGAGGCCATGCCGCGGGGCAAGACGATCTCCGGCCACCATAGGTGCGGGCATGCGGGTGGCGAGTAATGGGCGACTTGCTGTTGCTTTCGCGATAAATAGAGTATCGACAAACTAGCAGTTCCTTAGATTAGTGCATTAAACTAAACCAACTCTTCAGCTTTCAGTAAAGATAGATCTGTTCTTCTCTTAGAACTTCCTCATGGGAAGCTATTAATGAGGTCTACTAGGATAAGTGTGTTTAGAAGGTACCCATACACTTGTTTTGACAGCTGTAGGTAGAACGCAGACAGTTTAAAAAATTGGCCGTGTCATTTTAAATGTGGAAATGCAGTACACCCAAGTACCAAGAAATGCATAAATTTTCTTTTAATGAATAGTTGATTCGGAAGACTGCTCTGCAATAATTCACAAATGACGGAGAAACGAATGTAAGTACAGTCACGTGGAGAGGTGGTGAGCGTTGCTTAGCCATGCGATCGGATGGTGTACGTGTGTTAGCATTAAATAGAAATAAAAAACATTTATTTGGTTAAAGATTTATTTGGTTATGCCAATTGAGCCAACCACTTTTAGCAGTGCGATACTGTGTTAAATAGATGTATAACACAACATCTTTAGTTTATTATCCTTTTAATCCTATCAACTGAACTAACAATTTTACGAGACATTTTCTATTACTTCATAAAATTAACAGCTCCTATAAAATATCAAAGCACCTAGTTACAGAGTTGCTAAGTACATCAAGTTCAGCAGTAAATAAATATTAATCTTATGCAAACACAATCAGTACTCCATCAAAAGCCACAAATAGAATATGAGAGACAGTTTGTAAACTAAATAATTTAGTGGTGTTTTGTAGTTGGAGTTCCTTGTAACTTGTTACCGGGGTCCTTTGGGAGTGGATGTCTGTCTTCGTGAAATATGGCAGTGTTGACAGTGCCTATGCTCTGGCTTAAGGTCACGAAGTAATTTTGACACGTGTTAGCTTTAAATTTTGTCGTTTGATGTCACACAAGTTTCTTGCTGGTCGTTTCATACAGTTTTATGGAGGTATTCCTCGTAGCGCTCCTGTTTTGAAGCGCGCCTATCTAAGCGCTACTGTTTCATTCCTCTTACCGCTCCCAAAAGGAGCGCTAAGAGGAACGATTAAAAAATTAAAATTTATTTCCTCGTAGCGCTCCCATGATTAACCTTCGGATAGAGATGGGACTATACGAACTGATATTATCGATAATAACTAGATAATAAGTAGAACACATTGTTATAATATACAACTAGCGGCCCGTCCCGGCTCCGCACGGGTTTGGTTTTTATTTTGTTTGTTTTATTGTAAATCCTTTAGTCCAGGGTTTTTCAACCTGTGGGTCGCTAAGCCTCTTCAGGGGAGTCGCGAAGCTTCTCTAGAGGAGTGGTTAAAAGTTGAGAACCTTACATTTATCAAGCTCTATTTCAATTTAATATGCTAAAGTTTTTCCGCCTCGCTACGCTCGCCCATTAATGAAGGGTATGCTTGTGAAGGTAAAAAGAAGTCAACTTTTTTAGGTCACATTTCAATGAAAACTTGTCTTATGTTGGTGTAGAAATAGTAGATTTACTGTCACATGCCGCGCTCACTCTTCAAGTCTTTTATTTTTTTTTATCTCGCTTTTAGATTAAAACTTGTTTTGTCGTACTACGGAAACGTTTAACTTTTAGAGTACTCTGCGTTCAATTTTCTTTGCAGATTTGGCTTTTCATAGTCCAGAAATCTATAAATTTTCGAGCTCGCTGCGCTCGCTATTGAAAATATGTTTCAAGTTTCCATGACCGAATGACCTCGATTTTTATACATAATTCATTTTTCAATAATGCTTTTGTGGAAACTACTATTGAAAAATGAACTACGCAGCGAGCGTACTCCTACCGTTTACGAACTTAAAAACTTATATTTGTAGTACAAAATTAGTGTATACTCCTGTTGAGTTTTTCTTCTAGAAGGCGGTGTGGAAATATCGGTGTACAGTTATTCGCACTAGACAGTTTGTTTAATTCATATTTGGGGCGTCAAGCTGTACAGGCCCAGGGCGCCGACAATTTTAAATTACGCCACTGCTTGTAGATCATAAAAATATTTGCAGGAGTCGTACCAGCAACACGCAGCAATATCATTTTGCTTTCGGCACTCTTATGTGTATGAGCGCAATACGTTACTGGGTCCCGGCTCAGACAGAGCGGGTGATTTTAGTCAGTAAGAGTCTGACACTCTCTCGCCCCGCCTAGGACAAAGAAAGTCATTTAAAATTCTACCATTGACGTAAACGATAGACAACTCATTGCCATAATTCTACGAAAAACTTCCGACTAAACATTGAGGTGTGCAGGGAGGGTAATAATGGGAAACATAATGGAAAGAAATCATAAGCTTTCTAAACAATAAAAAATAATAAACATATGTCGGCAGATTATATTCATCTATTTCGTGGACTAAAAGGGTTTTTCAACCTTTTCCATGGCACGACCCCCTTAGTATGAAGAAATATTTCGCGACCCCCTACCCGTTGCTTTTTTCAAGCATTCAATTTTGACGGCACGGTTAGCAAAGTGGCTGAGCGATTGCACTGCTGCGCTGCGTGTTGCTGGTACGACTCCTGCAAATATTTTTATGATCTACAAGCAGTGGCGTAATTTAAAATTGTCGGCGCCCTGGGCCTGTACAGCTTGACGCCCCAAATATGAATTAAACAAACTGTCTAGTGCGAATAACTGTACACCGATATTTCCACACCGCCTTCTAGAAGAAAAACTCAACAGGAGTATACACTAATTTTGTACTACAAATATAAGTTTTTAAGTTCGTAAACGGTAGGAGTACGCTCGCTGCGTAGTTCATTTTTCAATAGTAGTTTCCACAAAAGCATTATTGAAAAATGAATTATGTATAAAAATCGAGGTCATTCGGTCATGGAAACTCAAAACATATTTTCAATAGCGAGCGCAGCGAGCTCGAAAATTTATAGATTTCTGGACTATGAAAAGCCAAATCTACAAAGAAGATTGAACGCAGAGTACTCTAAAAGTTAAACGTTTCCGTAGTACGACAAAACAAGTTTTAATCTAAAAGCGAGATAAAAAAATTAAAGACTTGAAGAGTGAGCGCGGCATGTGACAGTAAATCTACTATTTCTACACCAACATAAGACAAGTTTTCATTGAAATGTGACCTAAAAAAGTTGACTTCTTTTTACCTTCACAAGCATACCCTTCATTAATGGGCGAGCGTAGCGAGGCGGAAAAACTTTAGCATATTAAATTGAAATAGAGCTTGATAAATGTAAGGTTCTCAACTTTTAACCACTCCTCTAGAGAAGCTTCGAGACTCCCCTGAAGAGGCTTAGCGACCCACAGGTTGAAAAACCCTGGACTAAAGGATTTACAATAAAACAAACAAAATAAAAACCAAACCCGTGCGGAGCCGGGATGGGCCGCTAGTTGTATATTATAACAATGTGTTCTACTTATTATCTAGTTATTATCGATAATATCAGTTAGTATAGTCCCATCTCTATCCGAAGGTTAATCATGGGAGCGCTACGAGGAAATAAATTTTAATCGTTCATCTTAGCGCTTTTTTTGGGAGCGGTAAGAGGAATGAAACAGTAGCGCTTAGATAGGCGCGCTTCAAAACAGGAGCGCTACGAGGAATACCTCGTTTTATGATCTTCAGACAAGCGAGATTTGTTTATTAGTTGTAGTAAGTTTCAAATGCATAAAAATTTAGATATAAATTCTCAGGTCGTCTCAGGTTCAATCGTCAGGTTCGCATTTAAATCCGTTGTGTAATTTATAAACGCAACATAGTCGAATAGACAGACTTGAAAGTAAAATAATTTAATTCTTGGGCCACTTTTCATCACATACACACATAAAAAGTTTGCGACCACTTAGAAAAATCAAAATGTTTTTTGTCACGGTAGATTAAATTGTGATTTCTTCTTATTATTTTTTGATTATTTATTTTAAAACATAGATTTACAACCGAATAAATGTTTTCTTCACATACACCGCTCGACCGCACGGCAACGCTCACCTCTCCACGTGTACGCTCTAACATTCGTTTCCACGTCAATAGATAATTGCCTTAATAGAAGGTACTGCAGGGTGCGCATCTACGACACTGGTCAAGTTATTAAATGTACTTCAGTGACATACTTTCCTTAATATAATTTATGGAAGAATATGTCAACTGCAAGTATAACTTTGTTTATTTTTTTGTTGTTTGTGATTACAGAACCTATCACTTTGTACGTTCCGACACGCGCTTGCCCTTTTTTGCATATTTTGACAGTTGTATGTTGCATTATTATAATCTCTTCTCTTATAATAACTACAAAAAAGTAATAACTTCATTATAAAAATGCTAGTTCCTATTCAGTCTATGCAGTATCCTTGCAGGAATATAAGTTCAGTCAAAATATGCAAAACTTGTTAGAACTTTGAAGTTTTTATTCTGAACCAATTTAAAAGTTACAGTTGTACGGGCATCTTTAGCAGTGTTACTTTATTTATTAAAGTCGTTTTGTCCATTACGAAACTATTACTTCTACTGAGGAAAATGCAGCGAGAAATGAAAACTTTAAAGTTTACCCGAGTTTATTTGGATTTTGTAGCAAATTGAACTCTCTGTAATCATCTTTGTGTGATTGTGTTGTATTTATGAAATAAGTAACAATTTGAACATAATATAAATATTATATATTTATATCAAAAACGCTTTTATATCTCGTCATTTCGACGAGATCGCATGGTATCAGAAGGCTAAATCACGTCATTTTATGACGCGCCGATGAAGTAGTAGTGCAGTTGCAGTTAAGTTCATGTACGTTAAAAAATTATTCCCCACTGAATAATCGAATGGAATCGATTACATTTTAATGAATATGACATTAAAACTGCACGTTGATCGAATTGAAAGTTGTATACGTGGTATGTGTCATTTTGAAACGTCAAACGAATAGTAGAATACTAGAATACCGATCATGTTGCGATCCAAAGGTCCAACACACGCACGCGTGACGCGAACTTGACGCGAGCGTGTCTGACAGCGACAGAGAATACAAAAAGCGTTGTTATGATCGAAACTTAACTGCAACTGCACTGCAACAGCACTTCTTTAGTTACGTGAATTACCTACAGATCCCATCGCTAGATCATGTCGCCCCGGGACGAATCAAGCTCTGCCGGTAAAAGCCTTTACAGAAAACCAAGTAACCCTTCGCCTCACCTGGGAATCTAGCTTAGGACCCTGCTCAGCAGTCACACTTGTTATCACTACACCAACGAGGCAGACTATTGATCAAAATTAAATCAAGTTTGCCTTTGTTTGACAAAGACAATGCATGCAGTTGGTTGTGATTCAGTCACTGAAATGTTGCACAAAGCTAATTTACGCATCTCATAAGCAACTGCCGTCCTAATTAGCTAGAAGGGCGAATTAGCTAACATTAATTAGCTAGTTCCGATATATGAACCATAATAGGAACATGATTAATATGTTGCTTTTTTATGTATGATATACATAGGTATCCAAATACAGAGTATGCATAACAAGTATCTTTTTAAACGACTTCAAAAAAGGAAGAGGTTATTAATTCGACTCTTTTTGGTCTTAAGCGTGATGTTTTATAGCCTATAGCCTTCCTTGGCAAATGGTCTAACCAACACTAAAAAAAAATAATATCGAACCAGTTGTTCCTGCTATCAGCGCGTTCAACCATAAAAAAAACGATCAAACTCTTCCAGCCTTACTACAAAAACATAAATATCTGTTGAACACTTGTCTAAAAAAAGTGTGACTGCAAAACGGACCTTATTTCAACGACATAATCTGACTTTTTTGTAGACAAGTGTTCAACAGATTTTAAAAGTTATCTACTATCATGCTATTAATCAAAATAGTCCAGGAGTCTTTGGGAAATCAGGGAAAATACATATTAGCAAAAAGATTATTTAGAACCAATGAAGTTAAACAAAAAGTTGATATTAAAACCTCATCATTAAAAACATATTATTCATCCAAAACATTTGCAGTTGAAGATAATGTTTATCCGATACATTTTGTTTAAGAAAATATATTATTCAAGTACATTATATAAGTTGGTCGACTATTACTCGTAAAGTTGTAAAGCCTACTTAGTCATGATAATATTCTTTTAAACTTTGTTATTTAACCTACTATTGATGAATCATTTTCACACCCACCAAAGATAACCGTTTAGCTGGTAAAGGGGGGGGACACTCGAATCGAGCAAAAAAGTACTTTAAAGCTTAATAATAATTTTTTTTTTTCAAAAAACTGTTAATGGAAAGTATCATTATTTTTTTAAGGCCTATTTGATGATACCCCACACTAAGGGGTACGCGAGAAAAAAAAAAATCTCACTTCACGTGTAAGTACAGGAGGTACCCTAAAAAAACATACCCACCTATTAGAGCTGTAAAAATAAAGTTGACAAACTTACATTTGCAGTTGAAGAACTTGTTCTCTGATACATTTTGTTTAGGAAAACATGTTATCCAAGTACGTTTTATAAGTTGGTCGACTATTACTCGTAAACTTGTAAAGCCTACTTAGTCATGATAATTTTCTTTTAAACTTCGTTATAAATATACTAATATTGTGAATTTTTTTACACCCCCAAACATAACCGTTTAGCTAGTAGAGCACTCGAGTCGAGCAAAAATTAGCACTTTAAAGCTTAATATTTCAGAAACGAATCTTTTTATCAAAAAAATGTTAATGGAAACTATCTAAATTTTTTAAAGACCTATTTAATGATAGACATTAAGGGGTACGCGAGAAGAAAGAAATCTCCACTTCACGTGTAAGTACAGGAGGTACCCTAAAAAAAAATATTTTACGAGATTTTATTTTACCACTTTTTCGGCACAACAAATCCCTATATTTACACCAAATTACAGCTCTGACTGTGCGTCTCTGAGCTAAACTGCGGACGGACGGACGGACGGACGGACGGACGGACATGGCGAAACTATAAGGGTTCCTTGTTGACTACGGAACCCTAAAAAAAAACGAACAAACTCTTCCACCCTTACTACAAAATCCTAAACATCTGTTGAAAACGTGTCTAAAAAAAGTGTGACTGCAAAACGGACCTTATTTCAACGACATAATCTGACATTTTTTTAGACAAGTGTTCAACGGACTTTTAAAGTTTTTGTGGTATGTACCACGTTTCAGCTGTACATTATAAAATTAGGTTAAAGGTAGTATAGATTATTTTAATGAAAGTAACCCGTAACCTTATTGTGTTTATCTCTATAAACCTATAAAGTATACTCGTAAACCTTCACAAAGTTCAAAAGATAAAAAACACACAAAAATAAAATAATTATAAGCATTTGTCAAACAGTCGAACATTACAGATAACGAAAATTGAACCCATAAAGGCCTAAACGAAACAATGAAACGGTTTGTTATTATAATTTTTCCTTTCCATCATTCGTGTCAACATTTAATATGTTAATTTAGGATACAAAGGATAACACGGTTGATTCAAGGTATAAAAATTAATAGCTTATATCTCGAAAACCGTAAATCTGTTCTACTGGACATGACACAAAAGCCTGTGTAAATCAGTTGTTTGTTTTTTTTTTGTTTAATTTACGCAATGATAAGCTGAATTTATGAGAAGAATACACTTCGTAAATTACGGACGGATTAGCGAAATTATGTGCGGTCAACGGTGCTTAGATAAGCGCGGAAATTTTAATATTGTTTTAGAATATAAATACATGAGAATCAGCTGCGGAGATTTGTGAAAAAAAACCCAAACAAAAGTACACTGTTTGTCGACGTTTTATAAGTACAAACATAGTTTTGCTCATAAAGCTCATGACACTCAGAACCAATGCAGTTTTATATTGGTCAAAGATTTTTGAAATCGGTCCAATAATAATATATTATTTAAAAAAAAGTTTACTTATAAAAAACTTATAAAATAACAAGCAAGTACCTATTTCCTACGTCAAACATTATTAGAAATTATTAAGTTTAGATAATATTGATAAGCCACTTCTCATCATCATAATTATCTTTATCTCATTTTACTTGGGCCGACTCCAACGAAACAGATTTCTACTTTCATCCTCCCCCGTTAGACGTCAATAACTCCATTCATATCTTCCTCAAAGAACATCTTTTCTTTGGCCTTGCTTCCTCTCCATCCCTCAACCTCTTAGTCACATTTGTGTCCTCCGGCCTCATCTTAAATAAGTCCATATCTTATTCATTTTTTCAACAGGCTTCACTTTCATACTTCCCCTATATAGGGTGACTGGTAATTAGTGTACGATACTGACGATACTTAAACGCGTGATTGTGCTCATGATAACAAACAGCTTTTACTATGGGAACAAACCTGGGCACTCGAAAAAGAAACTGTTCAGTACATTTATGTTTTCTTAATGTACTGAACAGCTGATATTTTCTTCACGATTTCGGCTTTGCTCCCTTAATGAAAATTGTTTGTTATCATGAGCACAATCACGTGTTTAAGTATCGTACACTAATTACCAGTCACCCCATATACTCATTCCTTACATTATCCGTTCATGTCCCCCACACGACTCAACATTCTCATCTACTCTGCATGCAATTGTTTTTCATCCATCTTTTTCATAGCCCAGCATTGCGATAGTCCAGTTTGCAAAAAATAACAAAGCTCCCGGTTCTAAGATAGAATTTAAATTAGTACTACATTTTCGAGTCTTGGCAAGGTGTCCACGTATATTAGTCTCGTACATAAAGCGTTTCCACAAGACTCCCAACTGTCTAGGAACTAGTGCGTTGGAGAACTCTTGGAGAGCCACTCCTGGCGACGCAAGAGCCATTTTGTTCGTCTCGGGCACGGGGCAAATAATGTTTGCACATATTTCTGTCGTTTGTTTTAGAATATGCTGTTACTGAATGTCGGTTTAGGGATTATAATCCTTACTTTCTTACTGTTAGGATTGGATGTCAATCATTTCAGAATGGCGGAACGGATCTGGATGAAATTATAGCAGTTTCTGCAGATGCAGGGCGAAAAACAATAAATATCCGAATTCAGTCGAGTTTCTTTGTTATTATAATCACGGATTCGAATTGGACGCAGTGCATAACCGCTCTTATCCAATACCTTTTTTTTTGACTTTGGTATCATGCGTACAATTGGGAAAATATAACATGTCTAACTATCACCGTGCATAAGATATAGTCTGGTGACAGACGGACAGCGGATTCTTAGTAATAGGGTTTTACCGTTTGGATACGGTTGGCTTGTTAGAGAGATTTCATAATTGTAATTGACCCCTAACGATTGATGCAATAAAAGTACAGGGTATAATTTTTTCAGATTTTAGCCGGTTCGATTCCCGGGTGTGGGAGAAAAGAATTTTCGAAAATCTTTGAATGCAGTTTTCTTTCAATTCAAAAATAAAGGAATGTTTCCTTTGAGAAAATTTTATATCTGCAGTATTAAAAGTACTTTCCCTCCAGGAGGCATTACAAAATTCCACTGTGTTGTATATGTGTATGTATACAATCAATCATTAAGTTTTTCAGACTTACGGCACATATTACTTACGGCATAAGCGGCAAATAGGTACTAGTAATACCTATAGATATATAAATGAATCGAAGATATTTATGACATCTACCAACCCGCACTGGGCCCGCATAGTGTCTTACGGCACTTCCTTTCGCGCAGAGGAGGCCTGTGTCCCAGCAGTAGGAAAATTATAGGGTGTAGATGAAGTACTAACGCCGCTCACTCGCACAAGTGCTATAAAGCGAGCAGTAATTAGTCATTTCCAAAATAAACCAGGCCGTTAGGTGCAGCTTTACGGCCATCTTTTACTACCCTACTATTAACTTAAGAAAATTAAGTTTGATTTTTCTTTAATTTACTTACTTTATTATCTTGTAGTAGTGTTACATATAAGTATAAATAGTACTTACCGTCCAGTAGAACAACTAATCATGATTAATTAGATGTAAAAAAAGTATACTAACTAGTAAATAAAGGATGGATATAAAGCGAGGGCCATAGTTGAATCACGAGCAAGCGAAGCATTCCTAAAGATTGAATCACGATCATAGGAAGTGATTCATGATGATTGAATCAAAATCAATCAATTCACTGTTTTCAGTGAGTAATAGAAGCTTTTAAGAGGGGAAATAGTATAAAAGGAATTTGTCATTAAGAGATGCTTAAAATTACATTTCAAATTTTCGATATTTCAGAAAAGTTTGAACTGCTCAACATCCGTAACATTTTTTAACATGGGTATTTTATGTTGTTTTGGTATGACGTACTATTTACTTGACACCCTTGTAGTTGTACTAAACATCATCCGTCTTATTACAAAAGTTTGAGTTAGTACTGGTTTAAACCTGGACTAAATAGTCTAGGATTGTTACGGTATTAAAGATAGTACCAGGCTTTTTTTTTTTTTTTTTTTTTTTTTTTTTTTTTTTAGCGTGGTAAAATCATCAAATGAGTCCTCCAACCCCGGGCAGGGCGGGAGGGACTGTCAGACTTCTACTGACTAAAATCCACGGTGTCCTTCATAGCCTGTTAAGTTCCGGGGTTACGGTTAGGGAATAATCCCGCGACCCCGGCAGGCTTTGGCCCTCTGAGAGGGGGGCCCCGTCATTATGCTGACGCTCTTTGAGGCGCGCGTGGGACACAACGCGCCGTCGACCCGGGCATGGTCCTTGGTCGGGCAGCGAGTTGCCCTTTACTCGCTGCCCGCATGCCCGCGCCTACGGTGGCCGGAGATCATCTTGCGACGTCCGTCGCCGTGGGCGCCTACCACTGCGGCTGGGGCGGAGGGAGGACGCTGTCCTCTCTCGCTCGCGGCCTGCCTCCTCCTTGACGAGCATTACTGCCTCGCAGAAGGAGCTGACCGCTTCCCACTCCGTCTCGCCCCGCAGCATGGCCGCAACCAATGCCGGGCGCGAGAGGTCTCCGCCTATCGCAGCCGTGAGGACACGTCGGTGCTCCGCCCAAGCTGGGCAGTCTTGCACCGTATGCTCCACCGTGTCCTCCGGGCGATCTTCGCAGTGGTGGCACCCAGGCGTCTCCTCCTTTCGCATCAGACACAGGTACCTTCCGAAACTTCCGTGTCCGGTGAGGACCTGCGTCAAGCGGTAGGTATCAGGACGCCATGACTTCTCTCCAGCCACTCCTCAAAGAGGGGTCTTACCGCCGCAATTGCGGCGTGCCCGGCCGTCGGTCGCGACAGTCGTTCCTTCCATACTGCCCTGAGATCGCGCCGGAGGTCTTCGCGCCGCGCCTCGACTTCGCGAGGCAGCGAGGGTCATTTCCCCGGCGCTGCGCAGCTCCACGCGCCACTCATAGACGCGCTGGAGGGCAGTCGCCTCCAGATCCCAAGGCAGCAATCCGGCAAGCAGGTTGGCCGATTCGCCGGCAATCGTGCGGTATCCCCGGATCATTCGGATAGCCATGACCCTCTGGCATGCGACCAGCTTCTGTGGTCGCGTCCGGATGCTCAGGGCCCACACAGGGGCCCCGTAGAGGGCCATGGACCGCACGACACCAGCGTACAGCCTACGGCAGGAAGATAGTACCAGGCTTAAAATTTGTGTTCATGTTTAGTTAGTACTTTTGGTAATGTTGTTAATTTATTGTCATTGCATTAGGACAAGACTAAATAAAACATTAGTTTTAGACGACAAAAATTACTTAATTGAACCCTGCCTATGCAATTATTTTACTTCTTGAGTATTTTGCTATAATAAACCTTGGGTAAGCTTCCTACATCTTATTAATTTTATAAATGCGAAAGTTTGTAAATTATGTGTGTTTGTTAGTCTTTCATGCAAAAAATACCAAACGGTTTTGAATAAAATTTGGTACACACATCGTTTATAACCTTATAATCCTTCAATAGCCCTTTACGATCTGGGGTTACGGTAATTAGGATAGTATTCATCCAGATTTTCCTTTCTTGTGGAATAATTTCCGATTTCTAGCGGATAAAACCACTGACAACAGTTATTAATAAGTAATTATTAATGGTAGACGTAACCCAACTCTTGTAACAACTTTGTGCTAACATATTCGTTGTTCATGTAACTTTATTAAAACTAATGAATAATTAATAACTCCATGAAAAGATTATAACTCTTAAAATATTGTTTTTGGGGGCTTTTAAAGGTTTCTTTAGCAGAAACATAAACATGAATTGAAAAAAAAAGATTATTATACAGGGTGAATTTTTAAACTGAGCGTGGATGGCTAAATCCGAAACTATTAATTTTGACGAAAACTAAAAGTACAAAATTGGTTTTTGTAAAACCAATGTTCCTGGCCAGGAATCGAAACTGTTGATTTGAAAAAAAATCACACACTGTATTATTTCACCATTCGATAGTGTCGTTAATATGGATCAAATTCTGAAAACCCGCAAAGGAAGTTTGGGTGATGGATGTTTATTAGTCAATGGCGTCAGAACGGCTTAACAAATCGTGATGAAATATGGTATAGAAATAGGTTCATGGCTAGAATAAAATATAGATAGAGATTATCTTAGTTTTAAGTTCTTGTGGGATTATTCTTCAGTTATATACTGCTAGCACCATAAAAAAGATCAGAAGCTGTTTCAGAGAGAAAAGGCCTGGCACATATACACAAATAAATAATTGTAAAACCATACAAACGGAATCACGGCCAAAAGCTAAACTACCTGCATTATATTCATAAAATAAATCTGCGGATTTTCCTAGCTTTGTGCACTGGTGAGATAATAGCAAAACCATGTTTTCAAATTTAATTTATACACAACTATAATCCTACCATCTGTTTGTTTGTATAATATTTTCCTATTTGTTTCGGTGTTAATCTCTTAAACGGATTAGTACCATTTCAATAATTGAAAACAGGTAGGAGCAGGGTATTACCAGATTACAATAGGTAGTGGAATAAATATAGGATTACAATCCTATTAGATAGTGATTTTCATTGTTATTGTAGTATGTCTTACGTTTCAAGCGTGTGATTTTGTTTTAACCCTTTTTATTGTGGTAAATTCATCAAAATATGAGTCCTCCTACCCAGGGCGGGGAGGGAGACTGTCAGACTTGTACTGACTTAAATTTAATTCTCCATTCAATAGCCCATTACGTTCCAGGATCACGTTACCTGATGAGACAGTCCCGCGACCCCAGGAGGCTATGGCCCTCTGAGGGGGCCACGTCAGATTGCCGAAAGCTCTTTGAAGAGCGCTTGGAACACGACACCTACCATGATACCTACAAGTAATTCTTCAGTGTCTGGCCGTTTGTCTACGTTAATTTAAATGTAGGAGAAATTCCTAGTTTTAGTGTGTCTGTGTGTGTTTTTAAGGCATTGCATAGCTTTTAGCGCGAACTCTGAGCGCGACGACCGAATTTAGAAGTTCCGTAACGAAAATACCTATGAAAAAACCAAACACCCCGCATCGTCTAACTTCGTTTCAGTTCGGGAGACTTCGGCAATCATAAAAAACATCCGTCATAAAGATAATTTACTTTTCCTTACTGATTCTAAACGACCAGCAACAAAAGGAGGTTTTCACAATAAAACCTACTTATAAAATTCTCCTACATCAAAGCAGAGTGGCTCAGTGGAAGCGTGCTGGGCCCATAACCTGTTGAAAATTTTGACCCAGTTTGGAATTGAGACCTGGAAATCCTGTATTTAAAAGACCCTATATTTTCATAATAATTCATTTTTCTTTATTACAGTTACCACAAACATTTTAGGTAAATGATATTCTCATGAAATATTCGCGGTAGGAGATAATTTTTCTTTTTTTTTATAAATTGCTATGCAATATCTTTACCGCGGCAGTCTCCGAGTGTCACTTGTATTTTTTTATAGCGTAGTCAATATCAAATCATTATAATTAGTAAATTGCTAAACGCTTGACGTTACCAAAAACCAATCACTAAGAACAAAAACTAATTATCTCATAGAACATCCCATGGCGCTCTACTTCTTGTACTTAGATAGTTTTATTGTAGTTTCGCAACTCCTGACGAGAAATTGAGTGACGTCACTCGTATCAGTTATATTATTACGTCAAGTCACGACTTCCTATGCAACGTTATGAAAGTCGTGTTAATATTGCGATATACACGATATAGTACAGTCAGAGGCAAAAATACATCTGTAAAACAGAGTGACATATTTTGTTAGGCTTGCTTTTGCCCACTACCACGTATGATTGCAAGCGACTTGCTTGCCTAGAAGTAACCTGTTCACACTTGACTTAAAATTTCAGCGTTGTCGTCGTTATCGTCATAAGCGTATTAATGTTTCCATTGACTCCTTGGTCACGAAGTCAAATCTTCGCCTATGGTGAAATTGAAAAAGCTAGCAGAACTCCACATAATAATTATGTGTTAGGTGTTATAAGTTTACACAAAAACATTACACTACGGTACTTGCGGTCACTAACCCCAACATCGTGTTACCTTGACTGGCAAATGGCTGACTGGCAAAATGTAAAAAAATCCTTTGGGATGTATAGTATAGGTGTACTATTATGGTATGTCTACAATAAACCTTCTTTTGAATATTACTCAAAGAGCTTATATTTTTCTTCAGATTGTACTTACGAACCTTCGCGTAATATAAAAAGTTAGAGTAAAATACTCCTTGATAAGAAGTCGGAAGCGTGACCTAAACCCAGCACCCCGTCACGGCTTCAAATACACGAAATCATAAGGATAAAAGTATATTTTCCTTGTAATGGACCGACTGGGATGGCCACAGCCGGTTCACTACAGGCCTTTTATTGTTGTGCACACGTGCCTTGCTTTGCTGGTGACGCATGCACCCACGCACCCCTGAATGCGTACCGTTTTTGGAAGGTTACGGAAATAATAGCTAGGGGAACCACGGACAACGGAAATAAGA